>JAWNNH010000048.1:2496666-3745000 GCA_035043045.1 Hirtodrosophila alboralis
ATAGAGTTATTTATATATTTCGTTATAACAAAAAATATCCGTCCTTTAAAACACCTTATACTTCACATTTAATAAGTATATATAGGGTACAATAGTCAGCAAATTATTGTTATGCACAGGAAAGTGTAATTAATAAAAATATACATTCATATATCAAAAAGTGATGTTTATTTTAATGAATCGCGCAATTTTGATTGAGAGAGAGAGATTGATAATAATAATAGTAATAAAAAAAATCCCTCCAGGGGGTTTTTTACTATCATTTCGTCTGGTCTGCGATAGGCGCTGTGATTAAAACCGGAATTTGAATTCGACAAAATTAATTCTCTGATTATACACTGTAAACACGCAATCATTCTCTATAGAGAATAACAAACACAAATGTTGATAATTCGATTAGTTTCCAACAATTTGCGCACATAATAGAAATTATGTGCCCCTCTATGTATGATTATGTTTTAATATATTAAATTGTATTAAATAAAATTAATAATTTAACTGGACGCACGCGTGACACGTGATATGATTATGTTTATTATTGCGATTGTGTATGGGTCACGCTCATCTGCTTAGGTTAACAAGCATTATCATCAAATTAGCATCCAATTTACAATCTGCCCAGAAAAATTATCAACTGAATTTGTGTGAAGTGAACTACTTAACTCCATGACAAAATTGATCAATTGACTCAATGAATGTTGTAAAAGTGTGCTGTTACATTTTTAACTTTTTATTATTTACATAACTTGGTTAATTGCATACACTTTGCAAAAACACACACACAACGGAAGCCACAAAAAAACATTCCAGTCTCAATTAAACCGTTCCTGTAAATTCAATTCAACTTACGAAGCCTCTCCAATTCATACATATGAATTTCTCGCCTGGTTCATTGTGTTTGCACGTGTACAGTGAGTCAAAATAGTATCTTACTGGCAAGTATTTTAAGAAGTTCTTAAAGGTCCAAAATATTCGAAATATATTTATATTTTTATAAATTTTATAAATCCTTTTTAACTATATTTATAAAAACCATTACTAGTAGCTTAAAATGTTTTTATTTAAATATATTTAATCAATTTTGCACAATAAAAAAAATTTATTTTCTTAGGGAAGTATATCTGTAATTTAAGGTATTAGTTTATTATCTTTATAAACTCTTTAATATATTTTATTTAAACATTTTCCTCACTGTGTATATAAGAATAAACTGTCATATATTCTAGATAAAAATATAAATTTTATACTCCTCCTAAGTAGTTATACATGTTAAGTTAGCATTTAATTAATTTAAATCCCCTTCCGATTCAGTTTTAATACTTGGTATAATAATTTTTTTAAGATCGATTTTTATCTAAATTCAAAATAGAATTTATAATACTTGATTTCTACCTAAATTCAAAATGAAATTTAAATTCCTCTTAAAAATTTCAACAAGCAAACTTTAAAACATTTTAAAGCAAATCCGAATCGGTTTCAATATTTGATTTATAGCCTATTATATTTCCCTAATCACAGTGAATATTTAATAAATAAATTGAATATATTTTTGAATATGTGCAATGTATTCCCAATAAAACTGACATAACTTAATATCACAAACCAAGAGGCGAATATTTTTGGTACCCACTGTTTATGTATACATTGTTATTTACACATTTAAATATTTGTCAAGTGCACAACAATTTCGCACGAAAGCTGAGTCACAAAACTGAACAACAGGCTTCTTCTCAGTCCAAGCAGCTAATTTGCAATGCATTTTCTTCTAAAGAAACCCATTTGGCAACCCTTTAGCTCAGTTTGTCCAGACATAGAGAGTCTTTTTCCTGTCTTTTAACAAATTCAAAGTGTAACTTTAACTTATTCCGCAAATAAACACTACAGAAATAGCAACAGCAAAAGCAACAGAAATGCAAACAAAATGTGTGCATACAAATTAATAGTATATAAATAAATAAATTATAAATGCAAAACGGCGGCTGCGATTGCAAATTAGCAAACAACTTGCAAACTCCGTTAAATGTTTGTAATTTTTTTTTTTTTTTTACTTTTATTTTTCTCTTTTTAAATTATTTGTATTTTTGCTTTTATAACTTTTGGTTTTGAATGCATTTGGAAAAAGTAAGTTTGCTCAGCTGTAAATCGCCACGATTTGCATTCGCAAACAGTTTTTGCAAAATTTGCATTTGTAATAGTTTAGTTTTTATGATTGTTGCTATTATTGTTTATTTGTTATTGCGCTGCTCTGGCGACACGACCCTGTAAATTAACAGCTGGTTGGGTAAAAACCCGGGTGCTCATTCCAGGAATCTCCCGGCGTAAGCCACAACCTCAGCCGGATTCACTTTGTTTGTTAGAAATGCTCAATAAATTATTTATATAGTACGTATTGTTATTGTTATAACATTGTCGAGGTTATTAAAAGGTGTTTTAGTTTTTATCAGGCTGACGTCTTTTAATTTAAAATATCTAAAGTTTATATATATATTATTTAAATTTATACATATGTATTTTTATATTGTAGAAACAATCTCTTAAAATATATTTATGTTATGTATTTGTTATTATGCTAAAACAAATTTGAAAAGGGATGTTGTATGGAAAGCTGTTTAATTATATGCAAAATTTTTATGAATAAATATTGCATATGTGCAAACAATTTAAAGTAAAATTTAAATTACTGCATACCAAAATATTCGGTCTAAAGCAAAATTGAACTTATTTCATATTGTTTTAATTCTGTCGATATTCGAATTGATTGGAAACTTTGGTGTACAAGTGCCCCTCAAAATAGGAGTAATCCGAAATTTAGATTAACTTAATATAGGAGGCTTAGAGACCATTGACGATTTTAAAGATTTAATTTTGAAGTCCGCTGAAAAATCGAGTCCCCATGTAAAAAATAGTAAAACATTTTTAAAAAGTCTTTTTCATAGTCTCTGCTTAAGTTAGTTTGAGAAAATCGAACTAAATGATTGGATTTGTTTTATTTTAATCGACAAAGCCATATTTGAATTTTGAATAATATTTTTTTTAATATGAAAACGCAACTAAGTAAATTAAATGCTATTCGGCAATCTTATCTTATTTGCACATGATATGCATATATCCGATTATTTTTTATAAGCAAACAAGGTTAATTTGCAAAAATATTGCTGTACTTTCAAAAATAATTAAATTTCTAGCAGGGTATTTATTATTCGAATATTCAAAGAAAATTGATTTTTTTTATTTTTATTTACGTCCCCATCTATTTCACTGGAAAATAATATTAGCTTTGCACATTGTTGTTGCCCACAGTATTGTTTTAATTTTTGTTGCTGATTGGCTCTTAATTGGCTATCAATTTTGTGATAAGAATTATTTGCTGATGTTGCTTCCATGCAACGAAAAATTCTGGGAAATACTTTATAGAAAAAAAAAAGATAGAGATAACTCAAAATATATATATGTCGTATACTAAGTGTACTAATAACGCAACTATCAATAAAAAAAATAAAGGAATTAATTAGGTTAAGTCAGACAATGTATATAATAAAAGTAATAGAAGGTTTAAGATTCCTTTACAATTAATTAGAACATAGATTAAAAGGTAACCCAAGGAAACTATTTTCATTTGGCAAATTGCTTTTTCTACAATCTTGAAACTTTTAGGAATGTAGAAGGCAAGTTGTTGGATAGTGTATCGAACAAAATAACAGGTAAAACCTGGTAAGGAATTTAGGGCTAACAGAATATATAAAAAACCTCAATAAAACATATTAAGATAGTGAACAAGCCTTAGGAGCTAATAATTGGGCACAATGGATTTTTTTAAATTTATTTATTTATATTAGTTAACGAGTTTATAATCGGAGATAATCGGTGAATTTTTGTCATTGTGAGAGAGATCAGAGTATTATCATTAAATTAAATATCAAATAGGTAACTGCTTTAATAAAATCCCTTGAAAAGCAATTATTTCAATCTGGAACAAATGTTTCATTTCATGTCTAAGCTGGAGGGTCTTACTTAAGCAAGTACTGCAAAGTTATTCAAATGTGATGTGATGTATGTATGTGGGTACTTACAAATGGAGCTGCATGCAGATGACCCTGCCCGGGATGCAGTTGTTGGTATGGTTGTGGTGGCAGCACCACGTGGGTTAGAGTACCATTCTCGTTAACGTACGGTGGCACCTGCACCGGGACCGTCATTGTTGGCGGCGGGCGATTGTGGGAAACCATTTGAACGGCCGCTGGACCTGCAAGTGAAGAGAAGAGAATGAGGTAAAGTTACTTTAGTACACATTGAAATTCAGCTAAAATACAGTAATTTGGATGCCTTTGAATGTTTGGAGAGCACGCAAATGCAGATGCCGGCAGCATCCATTCAAGTCATGGCGCCAGCGAGACGACGTCGACGATGGCATCGCTGCTTTATGTCAGAGCCGTTTAATAGTTCTACACATACATATATGCATTTAGTGCATACATATGCAAGTCTGTCTATGTGTGTGTGTGTGTGTGTGTGTGTGTATGTGTGTGTGGGCCATAATGTGTCTTACAGCCAAACAAAATATGGCCATCGCTTGTGTTTGTACATATATAGCTCATGTGACTGATGTTGCCAAAATTTTCGAGTTCTTGAGGAACCCAAGGCAATAGTCATACACAAAAGCTGTTAAACTATCGATATAATCGATTGTCAGTTCTATGAATAGTTATTAATTACAGGTATTGAAGTGTAAATCATATTTCTAGAAAGTTTTAGATAAATTAAAGTTTTTATGTAATTAATTTGTGCTTATTATTCTCACCATATTCTATGAATAATTTTAAATTTTATTAGTTAATGTTTCCTTGAATATTGTTTGGAATGAATATTTTTTGAATTTATAATTTTAGGGCCTAGACATATATTTGAAATTAAAGATACTGAAAGAACTTGAAAAAAATATTAAATTCAAGATATTACATTTGTTGTTTAATGTGAAATTTATTGTAACTTGTATATTTTAGATAAAACTAATTAAATTAAAAAAAAGGCTTTAAAATAAGACAGTCGTTGCGGTCAGTTTATAATATAATATCCGTTTTTATATTTCAAAGATCTATTAATACAATGTGAAGCTTTGAAATAAAATTAATATGATATGTCACTCAATAAGATATATAAGAGAAAAAAGAGCCGATACTGTCAATGTAATATTTTTGATAATAGTAGATAGTTTTTTTTTAAATATTACATCGACTTTGACGAGCTTCACAAGCTACACAAAATATCTTAAAAATATAAAAACTTCTTTATAAAAAAGCTTAAATAATTTTTAATTGAGTCCAACGGACCAACACGAAAATTTATTTTCAAGTACGTAGTATTAAATGTATAAGAAAATACTAATCTTTGTAAAATATCACATTACCCAAATCTTGTCAAAACGATATTATAATCCATTTTCTTTTAATTAATAGTTAAATAGAAAACCATAAAATACAACAGAAATTTCTGTCTGTATTAAAACTGTATTTAGTGCTTTATGGTGCTCATATAGGGAGTGGTAAGCATTATTTATTTGGCAAAAAAGCTGGCCAAGTTTGAATCAAATGACTGCCATTTTTTTGGCACAGATCATAGGCGGCTACAATTTCCATTGTTGCAGAGAAACTCATGACCCTCTCCACACAGCACTCAGCAACATCATTAGGAAGACGAGGCTATCTCAAACACTCTGTGTATACTCGGTTCCAATTTTAGCTACACATTTTCCCCATTTTCATGCACAGTTTTCAACTCCATTTTCCATTATTACTGCAAGTTTGTCGCATATCATCGCTGGCGTATAAAAGCCAAAAGGCAGGCTCAATTTTTCGGGCATCCCATTCATTTCTCATTTATACAATAACTCGCAATTTGATTTGTGGATTTGTATCGCTTTTCAATTTTTGGCTGCACTGCGACAATTTAAGGCCAAAAAGCTGGACAAAGCATAGAGAACTTCCATCTATTTTTTATGTATTTATTTTAAATTTTTTTTATTTATTTATTTTTATTTTTTGATAGATGTCTGGCCAAGATTAAACAATAATTTGATTTGCAGTCACAATTACAAGTTAAAATAGTTGATGCTCATTCTCTTTGCGTTTAATAAAGTTCAAGTTAGTTTGAACTTTGCTTAAGGCAATAAGTGAGAAAGCGATTTTAAACATAATTCGATTATGCTTATTTATAAAACTATGTATAGAGCCTGAATAAAATCCAGTTTTATACTCTGTTGCCATTAAAAATGTTTAAAACGGAGTCAAAAAACAGTTCCAATTTATGCAAGTGGCATAAGATGGCATCTGCAACTGTATATAGTATATATTTATTCCTGATCCGCATTTTGGACTCTTACTTCTCTTTTTAGACACTTAAGAAATTGTTTATAATAATGCGTAAGATCAAGTTGTTAATTTTCTTTGTAATTTTCTTTAAATTACCTAATAACTTTTTCGTATAAATAAATAAATATATTGTCAATATTGTCTGACCAACTAACTTGGCTAACTGCTTAAACTGTAAATCCGCCCAAAGTTTATTTAAGGTTTAATACGCTTAGAACTGTCTCGTTGTCCAGTCAGACTAAATTATATATATATACATATATGTGTGTGAAAGTAAATGTGTGTGTTTATTAAGTACTCGTAATACCGGGGCGTGGTCTAATCAGCCGTAAAATGCAGCCGTGCTTAGCTGTTCGTGAGATACTTTGGCAACGGACTTGGGCTCCATTTAACGTTACCTGAACTTAGGTGTAAAAATGTTGGTTTAGTCCAACGACGCGTAATGTTCCAAAGCAGAAACGTTGATAGTTGATAACAACAATGCATTTAATCAGCCAGCTACAGGAAGGGTCTCTGTCTGTCTGTCTATTTGTCTAGTCTGAAATGCGAAATGCACACCGCAGAAAAAACAAAAAAAAAGCAATTTTTGCAGTCAATTCCTACAGCGAATTGCCAAGTGTTAAAAGGCAGCAATTAGTTGAGCGTAGAGCGTTGAGAATTGTTACTTTGTAGAAATGGGAATGTGTGGGGGATTTGGGTATTAAAAAGAGAAGTTAGGGGTTATGGAAGTGGTGGAGCTTATCACTTGGCCAGCAGACAGTTAAATGCCTGCTGGGGTAGGGAGCCAAATCTCCCGACGCGTCGGAGTGCCCGGCTGTCTGCACTTAAACTCAAACTTAATTAATGCTAAACAGCTTAGGGGCAAAGAATTCCACCCAGGAACACCCCATAGAGACAGCTGAAGGGGGGTTTTTTTTTTTTTCTTTGGTTGGAGGCAGGGGTGAGCGGGGCCAACACTCAACTCGAGACTTTAGTTTGCGCAAGCAAACCTGTCAGCGTAATGAATTGAATGAAGTGCACAAGTTGGAAACTCATTGAAACTCGTTTCGGCCAGATGATCATCTTCCATTTAAATATTTTTTTTTTAATTTTATTTTATTTGTTTTTTTGTAGCAACCTTGCACAAGTCTTTGTATAATCGCCGCAAAAATGCCATTTTACAACATGTATAATTGCAAAATATATATATATATATATATCTTTTGCTATTAATTTTGTTATTGCTGTTGTTGTTGTTTTTGTTGTTTTGTTATCAACGCCAGGCTGCGCCAGACTTTTGCTTTATGGTCTTTCAATCAAAAAGTGCCTCATTCTCGCACTCCATCATGTTGTCAATCTGTCTGCCAGCCTGTCTACGGGCCTATTTTCCAAGGTCATCTGTTGGTTTCGGGGCACGCACAACACGCGCAGACAACAAAAGTAAAATAGAGCATAGAATACTTGACTAACAGATACCCTGTTAGCAGGTATAGATAAGCCTACTCAAAGTAGCAGCAGCATTGGAATAAAAACTTGAACTTTATGTTTAAATAATACAAATATCTATTTATAAATCTATTTATATAAATAGCAAAGCTTTATTTGGGTAATTGTGACTGCAATTGCTGAAATAATTATTCAAAAAATAGGATAAAAGAAAACAGATTTTAAATTTCTAGATTTCATTCCCAGAAAAATACAAACAGTCTTCTCTAGCTTAATTGCTTTCTCAGGAACAAAAATATATTCAACTACAAACTAAATTTGCACAACATTATTATACCCTTTTGCCTTATTTGTATATTAACAGAGCATCAAATATGAGTGTGCGTAACATTAATAATAACGATTCGAATGTCAGCGAGGCGTGTTGATGTTCAGATTGAAAAGGCTGCTGAATTTCTTGTGATTGCAAAAAGCTTTCAATTGCGTTAATGGATAGACGGTTTCTGCAATTATTCAGTCTTTAAATTCGAAAATGTCAGTGCTTGATATAATATAAATTTTAGTAACCCAAGAAATGACATTCAAACACAGAGAGTTAAAAGGGGATGCTTGGAAAAATGAGAAATGTGTTGTCAAAATTTATAGAAACGAATTTAAGTCTGATTATTGATTTCTAAATCAAGTAATATTAAAATAAATAATAAAGAATACGATAAGATAAATTTACTTGAACTATAATTCAAGTTCAGTCTACTACATATAAATTAAGTATGTAAAAGCCAAGCTTAACTTAGTGACGAATCAAATATCAGAATAATAACAATTATTCCATTTTCAAACATTTTTCGGAGAAAAACCTCAAAGTAATTGTGGTCATTTAGCCATTTGATCTTTATCCCATTGACTTGTGCCGTATTTAAGTCAATTGCGTGTATTTCGCACTTATTTAAGTTCAATTAACGACGCGTGCCCAATTATCATGACGATTATGGCAACTGGATCCTAATACTCTTCTAACTTATTATCAATCTATTTGCCAGAATTTGACTTTGCCACACAGACACAAACTTTCGCATGCAATTAGAGCAGAAGAGACATCGACCAGAGCATGTTTCGAATTAGAGATGCGAGATATTTTAACAATTTTGTTTTTTTTGCAAGCCTATGACTACTGATAATTAAATATATATATATTATATATATATATTATCAGCTAGCGTGACAAAACTTAAGTTACATATGTACAATTATATTTAATGAGCTATTATTTTATGTGCTCTTGTCACGAATGAGACATGTTACTTTAATAAAATACTTGTAACTGCTACGAATATCGCTCATCTCTAGAAAAATGTTGGCTACAAGTGCCAAACAGATAGCCCGGGTAACAATGCGCATTAATTGCGCATACGCCCCGTTAAACGGAGCCAAGAAGCAAAAAAAAACAACAAAATACAACAACATTGAACGTTGATTGATGTGCGTCGCTCAAGTGAGGCGGATACACTGCGTATACTTAATGCGTACAATGTACTCCCATGTACATAATCATATGTATATGTACATACATACATATATATACGAAGTATATGAACTAAGTAGTAACTGGGCCTGCTTATGTTTAGGAGGCGCACACATGACTCCGCCGTGCTCCACCCCCCTCCGTCGTGACAGAGATGAAGTCGAGCTGGGTGATGGTGGCGCCACCTATTGACTGTTGGTTGTTGGTTTGCGCAGTCTGCGAAACATTGAAGCTTGTTCCGGCGAAAGTTGTGTCTTTTTATACTCTAGCAGAGAGTTTTCAACTTGTGTTATAAAATGTGTTACTTAGCAAACATTCGTCTGTGTGTATTGTAGATTAAAATTGCTATCATAATTAAAAATAATTATATTTGTTGTAGTAAAATATAGCGGAGTCTTCACTCGGCAAAGGGAATATACAATGAATTTTCTGGCAAAGAAAGGAAGTAGGAAAATATGCGAGCTCTTAAACTAATGAATATTCTTGCATTAATTCAAGTTAAAGTATAAGAAATAACTTGAGGGATTCTAGGTATTAACCTAACTGGTTTTGTCTTTAATCATCATAACAAGCTAAGTCAGTATAATCAGCTATATCTGTTAATTTTTATATTTTAAGGCTATATTTTGCTTTAGTTGCAAACAGTTAATATGCAGGAATTAGCTGGAAAATGAAACAATAAAATTTATCTAAAACAAAGTTGTGCTTTTCAGAGTAATTTCTCTTGAACAAACTTATCTATTGTAAAATATAATATTTCTACATAAAAAATGTTCAAATTGAACAAAAAATTTCCTTAATATGTTATGAATCTGAATGAAGAATTCAAAAATGTTGTATAAAATCATATTTATAATTTAAAGAAGAATTTCAAGAATATTCAAAAATAAATTATATAAAAATAAGCAAATTTTGTTTAAGATTATGAATTTACTTAAGACGGTAATCAGATTTTATTTCGTTATATATCTAGCTAAATATCTGCATTTAGAGCTTTTTACATTTATTTTAGGGTATTTAATATTCATTATCTTAACATACTTTTATCTTGTTGTATTTTTCAATATGACAGACGATATGTGTGCAAGCCGCAGACAAATAATGTCGGTCTCTTCACAAACTTCCCTTCCTTCTTTGTGAAAATGCCTGTTTTGCCACACTAAACACACACACACGTACACACACACACTACACACACACACGTGTAAATATTGGCATGTCGTCTGTCACCTACAAGTGGCGTTATAGAAAAAACATCCGTGTAAATGTTCGTTGCAAATTGATAGAAATGGTGAGAGTTAAGGCAGTTAAGGGGGCGTGGCAAACAGCTGTGTGTTTGAATTACAGTGTGTGTGTGTGTGTGTCTGTGTGGGTTGGCGTGTGTATCACGTCAACACATTATGCCTCATTTATGCTTTATGATGAGTAAATATTGTTATTAAGACGAAAAATTGCGCGACGCCAAACGATAAACCATTCCAAAGTCATACCGTGCCCTTTACCCCGTCCCTGACCCTAAATCACCTTGAAAAGCGACTGTCATTTAGCATTTTGCCTTATTGGTATCATCTGCAGGGTGTGGGGTTGTTGTAGGTTAGGGGTTGAAGGTTGAACGGTGCGGACAGAGGGCGTGTTTATATCAGGCATATCAGCGGCCTGGCCTTAAATTAATATTGCCGCATTTTTGGCGCATTTAATCCGGGCTTGTGGCAGCCTCCGACGGAAAAGGAAAAGCAAAATGGGAAAGGGAGTGGGAGTGGGAGTAGGGTGTTAAAAGTAAGGTGATTCGATGGTTTAGCGGTTTGGCGCTTGTCTGTGTTCGTTTGTGTGTGTGTGTGTGTACATAATGTATCAGGTGGTTAGCCAGTAAATGTCAAATATTTTGGCTTAGTTAGAGGTTTATACTGATTAGTGAAGCAGTCAACTAGGTGGCTTCCTCAGATTCCAGCATAAATTAGGCAACTGAATTGATGCTGAGCATACTTGAAGATATATAAAATAGAGGCACTTAATTTGGCTTTGATTGGCGGCGTTGAATAATGAATGCTTAAAGAATAATTTAAATTGAGAAAAAAAATAAATCTATAATAATATAAAAAATGTTAAAACCTCAAATTTGGATATAAATCTAAATACTTTAACAATTCTCAGCAAGCATTTTAGCTTATTACTTTTTTTTTTTTATTTTCTAAATTCATTTCGTTAATGTAGTCGTAATGTCCTTTCGAAATCTTTCCACGTGAGATACATTAACACATAAATTGTCTCGTTTTTCTTGCAATCTCTCTCTTGAGAGTCTTTGAGATTACAATTGCTACGCATTTTTAATGTGAAGAACTGAAACCAACCGCCATAAAAGTCGATATAAATTAAAAGTACAATATAGCTAAAATATAATAAAAATCATTTTAAATACATTTAAATGGCTTGCATACCATTGAAATTATATGCTTTAGATTTATGTTAAAGGTCAAAAATATTATTAAATTTAAAGTTAAAATTAATAATATTAAAAATATTTTTTGCAATTTTTGTAATGAATTATTTGCACGTTCAGTATATTATTATTTTTTTTTAAATATTAATTTTATTAATTAAGCATTATATTTAATAACTGATAGAGTTTTTAGAAATTGTGCTTAAATATGACAAAGCTATTTTAATAAGTTGACTGTGCTGTCAAAAGTGCTGTCAAATCTGGCCACAAGAAACCAGACTGATTAATATCTGGTCAATTGAAATAATTTATAGCTTGCGATAAATAGCTAAATCTACAAAGTTTGTTTAAATGCAAAATAAAAATAAAAAGCAAAAAGAAATTGGACTCGGGACTGTGTACAAGTTATGAGAGAAGCTCAACGCAGTGCACAAAAATAAACAATTAAATACAAAAGCTATGTAATTAATTTTCTAGCCATTTCAAGCGAAACCTGAACGCAATAAACATGCTGCCAACGGCCCTGACGGACTGCCCAAACTTTGTTTTTTTTTTTTTTTTTATATTTATTTTTTTGGCTCTAACTCTGGCTCAGACTGTGACTTGGGGCTGTTTAAATTTGCAAGTTCTATTGTTGCTTGAATAATTAATTTTATTTATGCCGCGACAAACGATGGCAAATTTTTGCGCTCTCATTTCTTTTGCTCTAAGCCGCCAGTCGCAATGCTTATAAATTGTTTAGCACATGCAAAACGGGTAAGAGATGTGGATAAAGGGGGGGAGCTGAGGTAGGGGTTGTAACAGCAGCAGCAGCATGAGAGGGTAGCACAATTAGTTGCCAGCACGGCGACCAAAACAAAAATAAAAATAATAAAAGAAAAAACATTTAGCTAGGGCATGACAAAGCTTAAATACGCTTGCCTTTGATTAGAACTAACATTTTAGACTCTAAAATTAAGAGAGTGTGTTTAAATTAAAAGTAAACAAAATGACAAGAAAAGTGTCTATAAATTAACAGCTATAAAATATATAAAATCATCCGATTTAGATCAAAAATAGTTAAACTGCAATTTATAGATAAATTTGACAGTTTTTTAAACTTTACAAAGATTTAAGTATCATAAGGCACATAAATGTTAGCACCGATAAATGAATAAAAATTAAATTTTTTATTGTGTTTTTGTGATACACATTTGATGACAGTATATAAATACCCTTCTCGGCAAGGGTATAAAAACAAACCAAAGTTGGCCAAGCAAAGTAGCGGCAACATACACAAAGAACTCGCTGATAGCGCGAGTAGCAAATAATTTATTTGCTAAAATTTTGGCTGCTTACAAACACACACACACAGGCACACGCACACACACATACACACGCACACACACACACACACTTAAATATAAGGGCAAAAACACGTGTGCGATGGCGACGCTGCGCCATTTTGAGCCAGAAGATTTATAAGGCCGCAGCGGCAGTGTCGGCATCGTTAAGGATACTTCAAGGACAAACACAAGCCAGCAAAACACGCAAAAAAAAAGAACGGAGAAAAAACAAAACAAAGTTAGACCCGACCAAAAAAAAAAAATAATAAAAAAAATGTAAGAATGCCAGTGTCGAGTATAGCCGACTACGGGAGACCCTGTACACAGTGTGAGATCCGCAAACACATATTAGTATAATACAAACACATATTGTATACATACACATTTGAGTCAAGCAGTGCAAAGCAGTTCAAGGACCACTGCTTGCAGGCAGTTAGCAGTGTCTGCTTCTGTATGAATGAACAATTGTTTTATTTAAAAACTTCGGTGTTTCTTACCCGATTCTGATGAAATTCTGCACAGAATATTTAGATTAGCAGTATAATCAAAGAAATATCTTTAAAATTTTGCCTATAAATCGATTTTATCGATATCCGATAAAAGGATTATCGAAAATCGGTGAATAGTATAGTCCTTATAGTCTCCGAGATCAGTGCATTCATAGAGATAAGACAGATGGACAGGGCTTGATCGACTCGGCTATTGATCTCGATCCAGAATATATATAGTTTTTTTTGCTCGCAGATGCCTCCTAATGCCTGTTTCATACATTTACCCAGTTTTATAACCTCCTTTTACCCATTTTTAATGGATACAGGGTGTAAAGATACAAAATAAAAGCCGAGGCCCAAGTCAACCAACAACAGACACAACGCAGACATAGACAAATAAAACTCGGACAACAACGACAACTTGGATAATAACAACAAAAACAAAAACAACAACATCAAGGAACAACAACAAACTGCTGCTGTCACAGGTGCTCCAAAAGGACAAAGGAGTCTAGGACAGGCGTGGCCAATTCAACAATTTGCACCTGTCACAGCTTTCGAAGGATGAAAGCCGCCCCCAAAACCCAAATCATTCTAACCAGGTCTCAATATTCTTGGCAGCTGTTGAACGAGTTAGTTGCTGATTTACATGGTGAATTTACTAAAGATTTTTAAATTTAAAAAATGATTTTTTTCTATTTATTAAAGTTTTCTCAAACAGATTTTGATAAGGCATTAGAAATTTATTTTACATAGTATTTCCCGATTATTTTAATATAGTTATTCACGTTTTGATTTATATATTTTGTATGCTTAAGCTTTTCTATTTAAGAAAAAACAATTCAAACATAAAATATGAAATAGCTTTCCTAACCCACAAAAATAGAGATAATTGTATATATAGCCTTATCTATATCTTTATACCTCTTTATACCTCTATTTCCATATGCCTATCTCTTTAACTACCTTTTTTCTATAAAATTAAAAACTTCATGAAACAAACTTCAGCATGTAAAGCTAAATTTAAGTCACAGCGACCCCTTTTGAAAGGTGTAAAGCACCAAATTGGGTCAGTTAGTTATTGGGGCAAAGGTGCCTGAGTGTTATTTTGTAAGGAGGGTGGGGGGGGGCGTTGGTTGGTTTGTGTGGGAGGGGGTGTAGAGTGTTTGTTCAGCTTGGTTCTGGCTTTGGTTCACCGCATTTCTCAAAGGTTTCCCCAGTCATCATCATTGACGCTTGTTCGCATCGCCAATTTGTGTTTGCCATGTTAGAGAACATTAATCAAATTGCCTTAATTAATCATTTTGGGGCTTTATTTGTTTTAGTCGCACCAACAACAACAACAACCACAACAACAACATGAAATCTTTTATGGGTGAAACATGCAATTGGAACTGGGAGAGTTAAATAAATGAAAATCATGAGTAAACTTTAGTTGTAACTGGCAGCTTAATGGAATGATTGCTCGAATAAATAAACAATTTGTTTTAGTAAATATTTGAATTTACATATGTCCTGCACGAGAAAACTAATGACAGTTTTGCCAAACAAAAAAAAAAATAACACAATTTTGTTACAGCTATGAGTTTTGTTTGTATAAGAGAATTACTTATTTTAATTAAAATACAAATTTAATCTATGTATTTTTAAATAATTTTTAAAAATAATAGATAGATGAAAGTATTTTATATTCCTGCAGATTTTTAAAAAAAAAATCACTTCTAAACACAAACTAATCAATTTAAGTCTAGTAAATTTATAAACAAACAAAAAAGCTTTCGTGGGCTTTCAATTGGTTAAATAATTGATTTATTTACAAACTAAAAGATGTACAGTGCACGCTTGATAGATTGAATTCATTAACTTCATTTTAAAATATATTATTCTTTGAAACAAAACTAAACATTCATGATAAAAGAAAAACATTTAATAATAATTATTTTTATAAGTTCTTTTTAAGCAGCTCTACATTGTTTTAGGAAATCTCTATACGAAATATATAATTATTTTTAATTTTTTATTCTGAATTGAAATGTTAAGTAAGAAAAATTGTTCAAGAAAAATATAAAAATGTATTATAGTCAAAATTAATTATTTTTCGCTATTGTGCAGTTTCCACTGTACTTGTGCAGAGAACTGTGTTTAACGTAAGATACTCAAATGTTTGTTTTTTTAGCTACATTTTATTACTTTATTTTCCAGTTGAAATGAGCTATTCATTGGAAGTAATTTAAATAATTAATATTGATATTAAATGTTATATAAATATTGCAAAATAAATTCAATTAATAAACTTGTGAGTTGCTTTGATATCGCGCAATTTATTATAAAAAAAAAAATTAAATACAATTAAATGCGAGTGAGCTTGTTAGAGGGAGATTTTTTACTGATAGACACAACTGTCAATAATCAAACACCCTGCCATTCTACTAGATTAATACTTATAATACTTAACAGATATGAGGCATAACAGAGACAACAGACAAATGACGCCCAATATTTGGGAACTATCTATGTATTTATTGTTGTTTTTGTGTTGTCTGTCAAAAAATAAATGGCGTCACTTTGACAGCTTTTTTTGCCTAGTACAACTGACATATAAATATCTTGTCTTTTCGCGTTAGAAGAGATACATTCTTTATAAACATACGTTATCAATTTTCTTTTATTTCACAATTTTTATTAGCATTTTATGGCATTATTAATTTCTCTATTGGGTTTTATGTGTACCGTATTGTTTTTATTTTTGTCACGCCCAAAAAGATTTTCCAAAAAACCTAAACAAAACAGTTAAAAGGGTCGGCCGGCTGTCAATTAACTGGGTTTGATTATGACTGGCCAGAAGTTTGTATACCCTTTTATTAAAGAAACTGATAAAAAGGGTATAATATTGATGTGTAAAATGTTGATTAAAGTAAGAGGTATTTATTGATCAGCATTATTGACGAGTTATAGCTGAGCACCTAATTCTATATTTTTTATACATGCGTTGATATAAAAGATTATATTCAGATTATTTCAGATTTTATGATTAAATATTTGCAAACTAATCGAACATAGCTTAATAAATAAAAAATGTTTGCTATTTTATTTAAAAATAGGAATAAAAATTCTAAAATTAGATATAAAATCCATTTGGTAATGAGAACGTTTCTGTTTATATATTTATATTCGATATCTATGAGCAATGTACATTAATGCAATTTAAATTTTATTTTTCAAATAATAAAAGCGCACATAATATATTTATATACTTATTTGTATAAACATGTTTTGATTAGCTAAAAATGTACTGAAATTTGTTTATACTTTTAATTATTTTTAAATCAACTTCCTTTTTGCAAGACAATTCCACAATGATTTGCTCAATTATTTTACGAGTTTAGGGGTTTTTTCTGACGCGTTTTTAATGAATTTTTATTATTATTTTTTCTTTCGATTGAACATTGTTTGCAATTATTATTATTTTTTTTTTTGCTCGGAATTTTGCAAGCATTTTATTTGCACACGTTATTTATGTGTTTCGATCATTGTCTTTCTCTCTCTCTGTGGATCGGTGGGTTTTTTTGTTTATCTCTCTGGAAATTTCGCAAGCGTTTGGCAAATATCTCAGCACTTTTTGTTAAACAATTTTTTGATTTTTTAGTGCTTGTTTCTGCACTTCATTGTGTTAATTATATGCTGGCTCTCGTTATTTGTTTTTTTTTCGCTCATTTTTTTCTGTTGAATTTTGAATTTTTGTGGCTTCGTTTTTTTTGTTTTTTGTTATTTTTGTTATTTTGCGCGTTCATTGAACTACAGATTTACTTACAGCAGAGCCACGAGTATCTTTGAATTTTGATTTTGCTTTTGTCTGTTTATTTTGTTTTGATATTTTTTTTTTTGTTTTGTCTCTTCCACGCGCTCATTCCGGCGGCCCAAAAAAATATTTTTGGGCCAAAAAAATATTTTATGTCCATTGTGGGCTATGTATAATATATATTTGAAAGTTATACCAAGATGGAAGCTGTTAGAAAGTGGAATTTGACTGCACCCTGACGGTTTTTTGAACTCTTGACATACAATTAACGCTTCATAAAAATTATAGTATAATTCAAAATGTTGGCTATTAAGTGGAGATCATTGATTTTACAAGGGTCTGGCTTTTAAGATTTGCGAAAGGTATTGCTGAAATAATTTTTAAAATTGTTGGTACATTTTAAGTGCTAGACAACAATTTTTTTGCATTTATGTTTTACCTTTAAAGCAAAAATAATTGTTAAAGAATACAATAATCATTTTGACCTTTAACGGAATGGTAATCTTGATTTATGTGCACATTAAAAATAAATAAATAAATGCTTGCAATTAAGATCAGACACATCAATTCATTTATTAACTATAACCCAAGTGAAATATTATTTAAATTGTTTGATTTTGGCATATCAAATGTTGTATTAAAGTTTAATTGTGAATAATTTTAAGATAATCGATTTGCGCGATTATCGATTTTTTTTTAAATCTTAAGCAATGGTTTTTTGATTAATTGCAATTGAAAATCGTTAAAAAACAAAATTCAATATTTTATTTTATAGGAAATTAAACTTTTAACAACCGTTTAAATACACAATATATTAAGAAATTTAAATAAATTGATTAAATAATTTTTCTCGTACATGTTTTAGAAAATCAAAATCAAAGTAATTTTTTTCTTGATCCCAGTTCTCTTCCAAGTTTTCAATTAAACTCAAATTATATACTTAAATTCGTAGAATTGTTTTTATGTCTAAAATAAATTTTCGAGTACTTTTCGTGTTAAAATTTGCACTTTGCAAAAAGATAATTAATATTATAAACACACTATTAGTGAAGCCTTTATTAATTAGTTACTTAGCAAGTATATATACAATTGTTTTTGTGCTTTGTCTAGTAGTACAACTTATTGTTGTTGTTTGTCATGGATTGTTGCTGCTTGTATTGTTGTTGTTGTCTTTGTTATTGTTGTTGTACAAAGTTATGCACGTTGTAATTGCAAAAGTGACAATATCCGCTTCGTGCTTAGCTGCAGCTAAAACAAAACCAATGCAAACTATGCCAGTGGCATGCCACTAAACGGATGCAATAAACACGCAGACGAAGTCCAAAAGCCAGAGTCTGAAACCGACTCGGAGTTGGAGCTGGAGCTAGAGCTACAGCTGGAGTAAGAGTTGGAGCTGGAGCTGGAGTCCAAGTCATGGATTGTGGCGATGGCAATGGCAACGATAGCAAAGTGAAAATGCCAGACATCAGCAAAAATTAGCAAGCAGCAACAAGTAAGAATTTTATACGACTAGAAGTTACTCTATAGGCAGTTTATTAGAATTGCAAGTCAAGGTTTTATGTGAAAATATTTATTGAATTTTTTTAATAGGCTTGATTGCATAAAAATCAGATTTTTAAAGGTTTAACAAAAACAAAGAGTGTCATGAAAAATAAACATAAAATAAGGAATATGTCGCAGATTAAATGCACTAAAAGGATTACAGAATAGTGTGGATATATATAAGTTTTCTTAACTTTGTAAAGTGAAAGTTTAAATACCAAAAATTTAAATTTCCTGTAATGGAATAAAAATTCTATGTTCCATTACAGATCTACGATTATATGATAGAGAGAAAATTTAATATAATTAAATAAATATAAATATATATGAATAAATATAAATAAATAAAAGTAAATAAAAATATAATTAAATATAAATAAATATAAATAAATATAAATATATAGAAATAAATATATTTTTAGCTATAAATTAAAGAGAATCAATGCCAGACTAAGCATATGTTCCGTATCAAGCAAGAATCTATACTCATTTTAAAGCAATTCACATTAATATTGTTAGATTTATAAAGATCCTTCGCACAATTATATATTCAAGTGCTTGCAACAAAGGAAAATAAAAATTTACTACAAATTTTTAAAGAACTTAGAGAGAGTGAATTTTTCAAATCTTCTCTGTCTATAATTTTACCTAAGCCCTATATTTAATTATCCTAAATAATAAATACCTCAATCAAATATGTCACACATTTCATGACAAACAAATGTTGCCCCATTCCTCAGCTTAGTAAGTGTATAAATATCATGTTGATAATATCAACCTAGATACAAACATACATAAAGATTTAAGATTTAGATCTACGAAATAGCAGTTCGCAGCAAATGTTAATGAATTTGCTTTTAAGAAACAATGCCAATGCTTGCCATAAAATGTATCTCTCAGATACACACACACTCAGACGCGCTCTATGGCGGATTTAGTTTATATTAATGTATCTGTGCATAATTAACTCATATCTTTACGGGTTGGTCCATAAACATTATTTCATAAATTGCACCCTTAGTGCCAACAATGTTTGTTTTGTTGTCTATTGTAAAAGCCGCCTTCAATTTGAGCTAAATTGTATCTAAGAGATACTATATTCAGAGTCACGTTGCGTGTGTGCGCCATGGGGAGACATTAAATGATCAGTATTTAAGTTTCCCACGAATTGCGCAAATATTTGGCATACGATGTGAAGATAAGTAAATATGGATTGCTCAAAGATTTGCCATTAGATATGCATATTAATGAATTTAAATAGATGTGCTTAAATTAAAAGTCAGAAAGCTGTTTGATGTTTAAGTAAAAATAGGAATGAAGAAACAATATTGTATTAAATTTTAGTGTACAAATAAATTGACAATAGGTTGTCAGGCAGGAGCGCAAGTTAAAGTATCTAAAATAAGAGAAACTGCGCTTTATTACAGCTTCCATGACTCAACTTTCTATAAATATGCACTATATATAACTTTGTATTAAATTAACGCATTTATTTGCAAATGTTCTAAATTTTTTAAAGATTAACTAGGTCTGTGAGGCAGTTTTTTTCAGCTTAATATGCGCAGTTTTTACGTATATAGAGTTGAATGTGCAATGCACTAGTTAATCTCATCATACAATAGAACTAAGTATCTTAGTGTGTAACATATCAGAGTATGTGTGTGTGTGTGTGTGTGTGTGTGTGTGTGTGTGTGTGTGGGCGTCATCTTGGGGCATTGTCACTGTCACTCAATGGCTCACTTAACGGCACTTAAAGCGCACACATAACAAATTGTAGATCTGACTCAGGCATGCATTAAACTGCAGCTAAAAGATACTTAGATACTCAGATTCTCTCAGATACCTATTTACAATACTTGGATACATTTCGCATGCAGTCTGTGCTGTATGCTTCGTATTAGAGTTGAGAGCGTGTTCGTGACTTTAATTTTAGCGATATATTCTAGTAGAGATATATTCTAGAGATTTTTAATGTAGCCGTGTTTGGATGCACTTTTTTCAATGCAAATTTATCTAGACTTTTCTTGTTTTTTATGCGGTTTTTTAAATAAATTATACAAATTATATAAACAAATTGGAAAAGTAATTTTGTTGCATTATTGTAAAACGAAAAATAATTTTTGTTTTTTTTGTTAAATTTATTTAACTTTTTTTGACAAAGTTTGAAAAGAATTGCCATTTTATTTTTTGAATAAATTTTTCGTAAAATACTTGTGATTGTTATTTTTAAACTAGAAATTATAATGATTTACAATTTTAACTGATATTATTTTTTAGATAATCTTCAGAGTGAAAACTTTAATGGTATTTTTTTTTCTTCGATAAAATAAGTTCACATTTGGAAAATTAAATACCTGAACGAAATAAAACTTTTAATTTCACTAAAAATTAAAAAATAATTTGAAACCGAATATTTTAACTGAATTTTAGTTTAAATAATAAATGGAAACAAAGTCCTGTATTTACTACATAATTAACTAAATTTATCTGCAACTATTTGAGAACTTGAACAATATGTAGAACTGTGAATTTCAAATGCATGTAAGCAATTTTTCATTATTCCTATTAAATGATCGTGTTTCTATCGGATTCAATTTTTGATTGTGTACTTTCGTGTTTATAATCGTATTCAAATGATTATATTTTAAATCGTGCATGCTTGAAATGAAATTCTGGTTCATTTATTTTCCGTTTTGTATTTGTATTTTTTATATCCAAATTCATATCGTTTCGTATTAATTAAAAACCAAAAACACGCTCCCATCTCTATTTATGTAGAAGTGGCCGCATTTGTATCGCCTTCAATTATAACATTTGGGACAGTTGAAACTTTCAAATTAACCTACACACGAGTCTCACATATCGCATATCGCAGTTGCGTATGCGGGTACGAATCGAGTTCAGTTGATTGTTGAAGTTTTTTACAGTATTTTGCAGTTTTTTGCATAAGCCAAATGGCAGGCAGCAACAACAACAACAACAACAAGAATGGCAACAAAAGCAGCTAGATACATTTTAGCCATGGCCAATAGAGAAGGCTTTTGGACGGCGATGGCGGCTGCAGCCAAGCGGCAAGTGACCCAAATACTTTTGACGACGACGACGACTTGAAGCAGTAACGGTAAACGCTAAATTGTATATGGCCTACTGCAGTTAACTGAATTTCGCATGCGTTCTCTTGCGCGTGTGTATCTAATAGATACATTTCGCTAACTGAATGATTTTACGTGCGTGCTGCTGCTGCTGCTGCTGTTACCACTTTCTCCTGTCATTCTAGATCAATGTGACTAAACAATTAGCTTGAAAGTTTTTTGTGACAATAATATTAAAACCATAATAAATGCAATTTACTAAAACTTTTTAATCATTTAACAATTTAATAAGCTCTACAGCTGACAAACTGTAGCAAGAAGAACTTAGATGCAGTTAAAAATATGTACTTGAAAGTTTAATATTTTATTATTTAAGTTTGACCTTGAGCTGACAAATATCAACTATTTAAAAGCTAAAGTTCACTAAACATCTCAAAAGAAAATGTTTTTAAATTAAAATGAAGTTTAATGCTAGGTTCAATAAGTTTTTCAACTTAAATTAACTTTAAATACAGCTTGTTCTGCTACAACTTAAATAAATAATCTACTTGCTTAATCTGAGCAATTCCAAGCAAGTTTATTTTTTACTTTCATAGAAGATAACTATAAATATATACAAAATATATGCATTAAAAGAACACAGTCTTTGAAAATTTGCTTTCTTCCGGCATCTATTTGATGCTCGTTCATCAAAAACATAATTCTAAATAAAAAAAAAAAAAAAATACTATACAGCTCTGACATCATATACGCTATTGCCAAATTTAACGTGATATAAACTTTTCAATTTAATAAATGTTTTTTTTTTTAAATTAAATATTTGAGTAAATTCTTAGAAATTGTTTTCATTCGGTTTGGCAAATTGGCTTTCATTGAATATTCAATACAAATAAAAATACATAAACATATCGATCTGCATTCTGGGAACGAATGCGCACAAACTTTTGCTGGACACTGTTGAACCAGTTACCTAAATATAATACTATGCCACAACCGGATATGCCACAAGCTGGAATTTCATACAAGTCTGAGTTTTTATTCGATGAATCATCAATTGAATTTGTCTGAACTGGGACTTTTATATTTTTGTGAGTTTACTGTGTGAATTTATTTAACGTATAATTATATAAAGCCTATACCAGGTATATGTGTATAGTTATATATTTCTGTCTGCTAACACATGTTTTGATAAGCCACAAATGGGTGACAGCTGATTGCGTCAAAAGTTTTTTAATGAATGAAAAACCGCTGACGACAAACAAGCGTTAAAATAAACAATCAACGTAAATGTTAGAGAGGATGTGAATCACCAAAAAAAATATAAATAAAAACAGAAAAAGCTATAGGCGAATGCTAGACTAGTATATACCCTGGACGGAGTCTACAAGTAGCCTTGAACACATTTAATTCAAAGAGATAATTTGACAACCAATTTCTTTATCGTTTTGATTCAAATAATAATAAAATTAAATGTTTATTAATTAATTATAAATCGATTAAATTGTATACCAAAATTTAGTGATCCTTATTCTAATAGCTTAATCAGTTTTCTGATAATAAATAGAATCAAATATGCTTTCATTTGCACTTTAATACCCTTTAGGCTTAGTTGAATGTTTGCATGGCACAAAAAAACAACAGAATTATTTAAATAATTTATATTTAGCTCATCTGCTTTGCAGTGACACTTTAAAAGACAAAAGATAAACAGCGATTAAGTTATTCATTTATTTTATTTTCCCAAGATAAACTTAGTAAAATGTGATATAATTTTTGAGAAAACAGTTTAAAGTCTCTTTTAAATTGTAATCTAAACTACAATTGTCTCATTCACTCTATCCACAATTACAAGTCAAAATGAAAAACTAATTTAATTTTTTTTTAATTAGCGTTAATTGCAGCAAGTTGAATGCAGCAAGAGAAGAAGCTTTGACGGCGGCTTTTTAACTTATCAAAGTCAAATTTGAAATGCCCTAAAGCTAGGCAATTAAGACAAAAGAAATATAAAATAAAAATTCTTTGTTTGCCTTTGACTCCCTCTATAGTCGCTTTATGAACACTCCTCAGGTTTTTTTTTTTTTTTTTACCAGTCTAGCAAAAATCTCAGCTGCCAAAGTTGACATTCATTGCAAAAAAAAAAAACCAGAAAATACAAAACTTAAGCCAGCTGAAAGTGAATGGCCAACGATCCAATAATGTTACCATGTGGGCCAAGCACTTAAATTGGCCAACTGAATGGCCAATTTGTAGGGTGTGTGCTGCAGGTGCGTTGCTTTCCCCCCAGCTCTTGGCTGAATTTACAGTTATCGAACGGCCAAGAGACTGGTCAGCACACCCAACAAAATGTCTTACATAAAAAAAAAATTATTAAAAAAAAAGAAAACAGGTTATAAAACTCTAAACGAAGGTTCTCGTTTAAGAAACACGCTGCTCTTACATCTATGGTGCCATAAATTATATTTATTTAATATCATAAACGAGATGTCTTGGTTATGAAATACCCTGTCATGTATTCCAAACTATGTATTATTTTTTTTTATTTAAAAACACTCTATTCTGCATAATTATCTATATATTTATACATAATATAATTTGTTTTATTTACTTCATATTTACAGCATACAAAATCTTCTGTTTCTTTGGTGTATGATTTTGCTAATTTTAGCATTTTAATTTCCAAGAATTTTATTGAACAAATTCGACAAAAATTTACGTATAATTATAAGGCATGACTAAAATAATTAGAAAAAAATATTTCCTTTACAAATATTAACATTTCAGCACGAATTGATTTTCAGTATCTACAAACTATGAAGAATTAAGTTCAACTTTGTTGAAAATTATAAAAATCGATCATGGAAAAAATATGTTTGTTATAACTAATAAGCTATAAAGTAATAATTGCCTAAAAGTGCTTATAATTGAGGTCAGAATAATATAAAAATTAATACAAATTTTGATAACAATTAATTTCAAATTGTTTTCGATTTTGTGTGTTAAATAATTGGGAATATCTTTTTTTTCTTTTTGTTTTTAAGTTATATTTTACTGTATCAAAGGAGTAGTTTTAAATTCTAATTAGTTTTTATTTTATTATTGATTCCAATTAATTTGATTAGTTTTAGAAATTAACAAAAAGCCTAAATATGTCATATTAGTTTTTTGTTACAATAATTGAATTTTTTCAAGGTTTCCGTTGAACTTAAGATGTAAAATTTAAATATTTCAATGGCTGCTGAAGCTGAACGGGAATATACTTATATTCCTATTAGAGTTCGAGTTCAACATGAAAATACACTTTCTAACTACACTAATAGTTAAAGGGTATAAGTTAAAAGTAGTTTGTTGTACGAATCAATGAAAGATGAGTATATACTGAAAAAAAAAAAAACAAATTTATATAGTATTGCTTTTGAAATACATTTTATATTCTTGCCGGTTTGCATATATATTTATTATATACACTCGATTTCGCTTGATCTGTTTGCCCTCATAGTGGTCTCTCTATAGATATTTTAATTGAATTGAATTGAGAAACAAATTCAAGACAAAAACTCATATAATTTAAACACTTTGCATGTGACTTCGTTCCGGTCTCCAAGTTGCCTTAAAAAATGTCTCAGAACTGACAAAGTTGGACATGAATGTCGTCAGATTGTCGCTGTGATTTGGCTCTTTTAGCTAGTCGTGGCAACAAGTGCCAAAGTATTTGAAAAAGAGTTGTCACAATTTCATTAGATGAAACATTTTAGCATTTTGATAGCTGTGTCTAAGTGTATGCGTAATTTTGTGTGTCAATTGATTTTGACAGCATGTTTCTGTGAAGTGACATCATTTCAAAGGATATACACGCATCCCGGTAACCCTAACTACACCTAACAACATCAAATGATTTCCTCACCCTGACCTCGTTAAGCTTCTTGCCGCATTTTGCACGTGGCCATAAAAAAAAGTTGCAAGATTTTTGTTTGCAGACAACGTCATGCGGCGTCTGGTTGCCAAGTCTTAGAATATGCGAAGGAGTGGAAAGTATTCGCATCCTTTTCGATTGCATAACAGCAAGGAAAAAAAGCTAAAAAAAAAAAATAGAAAATCCAACTTGAACGCTACTCTGTCTGACCTTGTCCACATCCAATTGCTTGGGTTACGAGTTCGGGAGACTTTATTCTCTGGTTTAGTACTCAAGACTTTTCACAAAATTTTATTCGGAATTGCAGTCAAAAGTTTTTAGCAGTTGACGTTAATTGAAATTGGCGTCAAGTTTGTCATTTACACTTACATTTAAGGTCATTTTGATATGTAATCATCATCTTAGATAGTTGCTTACCTGCAAAGATAGATAAATAAAAAGAGAGATTGCAGTTAGTACAAAATTCAGCTAAAGAAATTAAATTAAATCAATGTTTTATAGCCTTTGAAAAGCTTGAGTAGTGTTTATATTGAAAAAGACACATAATAAAATGATATTAAATTAAATTTAAATTGCTTAAGCTATGCATGATGCACAGAAAAACAAAAATAATAAATTTATATATTTATGAGTATGCATTCATTGTAAATTCATACACTCATTTGAGTGTGTGTGCAATTCATAATTGTTTTTGTGCGCAATTTTCTTTTGGAATCATTTTATGCGCCTATTAAATGCAATGAAAAATGTTAATAAATGCAACAAAATAGTTACAAATATTTTAAAAGTATGCGACTAAAATGTACTCCTTATTGAATGATGAATAATATATTTATATTTAACATATTACATAAAATCTTGATTCTTAGTTTTTTGCTATTTTTTATTTTTAACAATCATAGTTCTATAGGTAAATGTTATATAAATACCAAAGTTTTTCTTCAAATATTTAGATCATATTAAATACTTTTATTAAAACTTTTTTTAGTTGTATAATTAAAAGTATTTACATCAATATACTCTCTTCCAAAACATTCCAATTAGTTTTTATTGGACATTTCTAATTAAATTTGTACATATAGTTAATTAGCTAAACATATGTGTGGTAATTATAATTCATTATTATCAAGCGTAATTTGATATTTTAGTAAATGTTAATTAAGGTTTATTCATATGTGTATTGCTGTGTCGAAATATATAATATATATTAAAGAGAGATTCAATAAACTCAAATAAATAAGAAGAACTTTATTGTTACTGAGAGTTGAGTTTTATTTGCCAAATAATTACAAAAGTTCCAGACATTCCTTATAGTATATAAAAATAATTAAAATTTCCAATGAGACAACAATTCATCTGTCTATATTTTTTTCCAAATATATATATATGTATTAATAAACATTTTGTATTCCAACTGCAAAATTAGCAAATTGTTGTGTGTCTGGTGTTTGTGTGGCTTTTTTTTGCGGTTGCTGGAATTGCCAAATTAATTGCATAATTTATTTTTTAAGGCAATTTTTGTTTGTATGTTCCGCATGTGTGCCAATGCGAAAATTGAAATTCTTATGAAAATGATTTAATAGAATATACAAACAAAAATACAAATTTATATAAATATGTATATATGTTTAGGTTAGATCTGAATCGAATGGTTGAACTTGTTTTTGGCAATTCAGCCATGAAAACCGCTAGCGACACAATTTTAATATAAAAACCAATTTTTTTTTTGCCACAGACAACATATGAATTTTATGTGCAATTACTGTTATTATTATTATTATTGTGTATATGTGTTTATTATTATTATTATTATACTTTTGGGGCACATTTTTTTTTGGGTTTTTGTTTTACGACACCGTCAAACAAAACTCTCTTCAAAATGTCTTTTTTTTGTTGTGCCCCCTGGTTAAGTTTTGTATCTTCATTTTCCAAATAAAAAAGAAAAAGCCTGGAGACGATAGTGCGACCCACTTGTCATTCTTTTTTTACGAGCCATCCAATAATAACATACTCGTATAATGCAAGCAGAGTAATATATACACTTACGCGATGTCACGACATGTATATAAGTATTTCTACGATTTTAACCATAAAATCTACCAAAGTGTGCAAAAAATACCCTTATTAGGTGTATATTAGCTTTGCGCCAGGCTTTCATAGAATTGTTTCTGATTTTGTTAAGTATATATTTAATTTTTACCATCATCAAATCAGCTAATATTTTAGCTACAACCTGAAACTTGAAGCTATATCGGCAATTAAGTCACATAGGAATTTATTAAAAAATGGACTTAAAGCTCGTTTAAAAATAGGATTATTTTGCATCTTACAGTTACCATTGAAAAAACCAATAGGTTCTTTAAAAACTAAGTTTTATAGCTATATTTCTATAGTTGTCGTAGCGATCAGTTGCTGTCATAGTTAGAGTATTTCAACTTCAATAACTTTTTCTTCTTGTGTTTTATTTATTTCGTTTCCTTTTTTTTTGTGATATATAAATTATCACCCAAACGTATTTGTATCAAGTGGCTTTGAGCAGGAAGTGTACAAAATTACGAGCTCGAATTAAATAAATTACTAGTTTTGTGGCTTTATGAGATGCACGAGGCCTTTCAAGATTATGGATTATTCAAGAAATAATATTGCTGAAGCAATTTTGTGGTTCAAACTATGTTGTAAGAAGTTGCCTAACACAATAATAAACTTGTATATAGAAGAATATAAGAAAACTTAATCAACAGCAAAGGATTCAGAATTTACGATGCAAAATTATTTCAAAAGTCATTTGAACTTTTATGAGAACAAAATAAATCTTCAAAATTATTGATTAGGTCATATGAAGAGCATCGGTAATTCCCTGGTCTAATAAAAGTCTTTATATTTTTAAAATGCATTTTAAAATGCATTTTATTGTTAATTTTTTCTTTATCGAATTCCCCAGTCGTGTTAAAGCCTTTGCAAAAAATACAACGAAATGAAAACAGAAATTTTTTGGTTAAATTCTTGCAATTTATTTGGTGAACCTTAACGAGAATCGTTGCCAATCGAATCAAATGGAATCGTGGACCTTAATGGGTCCAGTGGCAATTACAACAAACATAACGTAACGGCAACAAAAACAATACCAATATTGATGGCAATGATAATAAAAGTATATAATATATTTATCTATATATATATAAATCGTATATATAGATATATTTTATGGCACCAGCTATGGTAACAGTTATACAATATATGAAACAGAAATGTATGTATACATACTGTCTTATGTATATTTATACTCTGTTCCTAATGGCGTTAAGACTATATTGTGTGTGCTACATAAGGAAATTTTTCGACTTATCGATTTATTAAAATTATATACTTCTACCCATGTTTTTTGAATACTCTAATAAAATAACCTGATCAGTAAGCGTTTATTTGTTTTCTTCCGAAATTTTTAGCCTTCAAAAAAAGGACCTATATCTCCCACAATTTAAATAATAAGATATATTTTTGAAAAAATATTTTTGCAAACTTTGAAATTTAATATTTTTTGTAGGAAATACTTTTTGTTTCTACGTAAGACTATAAAAAGTTAATCAACTTAAAAAAAATAATTTTTATTTAATAAAGTATAACATTTGGTTAATTAAATAAAGCGATTTAATAGATTAGGCTTTTTATGATATTACGGAGAAACAATAAGTTCAATCTTGTTTTATTATATAAATAATATTTTTTCAAGCTGATAAGCCGACAAATTTTCATTAATTTTAAAACCAAACCGAAAAAAATTGATATAGAAAACATTAATTGAAAGACGAAACCCAATAAACTATTTGCAAATTTTTCTTTTGCTCATTACGCTGACATTAAAAATAGTATATATTAGAGTTGGGACACTCAACTTCAATATGCTAACTTGTATAATAAATGAAGCTGCCCCAAAAAACAATAAAAAAAAAAAAATGAAACTAAAACAAAGGCAAAAGAGACAAAAATCTGCAGCCAGAAGCGGGACACAATAAAGAAGAAAAAAGTTTAGAATCCAAAAAAAATGGAGAAGCATTTGAAAAAAAAAAAAAAAAATGGAAAAAGAAAAGAGAATCACATGAATGGCACTTAACTTGCCACGCTGAAGTTGAGAGCCGGGAAGAGGGGCACAGAGAGTGTGTGTGTGCTGAGAGTTGGAAACTGTAACAGTTACAATTTTAATGTGCACATTGCATGTGTGTGTGTGTGTTGCCCCCGCTGCCATACACTGCTACCCAAGGGCCCCTCAAGGCTCTGCACCCAGTGCTCACTCTCTCCCTCTCTCTATCAAAAGTAAGTTCTGTTGTTTGATGCCAATTTTTTGCATTATTTCTCTTTTTCATTTTTTATTTTATTTTATTTTTTTTTTTTGGCCGGTTGTTGAACTCGTCGTTGGGCGCTTGGGGCATAAGTGCCTCTAGCCAACAACAACAACAATAGGAACAAGAAATCAAATGAAAGCTGCGCTGCCGCTGCGACTGCAATTTTTTTCATCCGACGCTAAGAAAAATGCGACGATATAAATAAAATGCATTCAAAAGACACATAAAATATGTTCAAATAAAAAAATACACACACACGCACATACACACGCTAGACGCCATTTTATATATGGTTTTATTGTGTGTGTGTGTGCGTGTGTGTGTGTGGTCGTCTCCATCTTGAAATTTATGTTTGCACTGTTTTAATGCTGTCAACTGATATTGTTCAATTTTGCAAGTCACATAGACGCATTTTTATACACTGTTCGAAAATAGAGAAATAAGAGGTATATTAGGTTTGTGTAATGCCCTAAAGTCTAAGTAGCTTGATCAAATAAATTTGAATATTTTCATCTTTTTTTGCCAGTTCATCTTCAGTGTGAAGATTTAAAGTATTTTTCAAATTTAACAAATTATATGCAAGCTCTAATCATTGTGCAATGTTCCTTTGTCTTGTCTAAAGTGTTTAAACGAACGTATTTAAATATATATATTAGTGTCCGATAGATTTTCAAGTTCTACCATATTTTCAACCACTTTTTCCACCTCACTTTCTACTATTTTTTGTACAACTATCAGTGTCAAGATTTATCACAATTTTCAAAATTTCCAAATACCAGCTCATACAACCACAAAAGTCTGGGAACAGAGTATGCCGCAGTCAGAAGCTTTCAGTTGTCTTATTAATGACGAGACACACTGACACGCCCCTCTCTATAAGTAGCCCCCTTCAGCAGCGTCCTTTCCACACAAGTGTGGCAACTCATTAAAAAGCAATTAAAAGGCGTTCGTCACACACGTGAGACGTGAGCAGCAGGTGAACCAGACCAGAGGTCACAATTGGCGACAATTCTCGTGTCTTGCGGCTATTTGCAAGGTCATCACGCACACACACAACACACACACACACACTCATACATAGCTACTTCTATTTGATATGCGTGTGTGTGTGTGTTTTATGTCTGGCTGAGCCTGCGGCAAACAAAAACATATTACGCATACGCCACGAAGGACGCATTAAGCAAACGCAAACAATGTGCCCCAGACATAAGAAGTTTTGACAACAACAACATCATCATGAATTGTATGCACGTTTCGCCTTTTGCGCAGGACGCACAAGAGTCCTTTAAGAAAAAATTCGCTGTCATTCAAAATCGTTAAACGGTAATTCACAGCTCATTTGAATTTATTTATTTATTTATTTTTTTTGTTTTTGAGTTTTCCATTATTTATGTCCTGCGCCATTTTTGCTCCTGTCAATGCAGCGAATTTTCTTTTACTGTGTTTTCAAATAAAAATTGAATTTTAAATTTGTTTATATTTTGATTGTGTTAAGAAATGATTTTTTAGACATTTTTAATTAATAATGTATTTTTTTCCTTTATTAGGAATATAATCTTGTAGTTGCTATAAGAATCAGCATTTTTTGATTTTCTAGTTTTTTCAATTGTTAATGACACCATTTTAATATGTGATTAAGTCAATAATACATTTACTACCAATAAGAGCATTTTTATATAGATTTTATACAACACTAGGAAAGGTCTTTTGGTCTGAGGACTTAAATGAATTCTTCGAAGTGTTTATATTCTAAAATCTAAGAATTTCTTAGAAATAATGCTAGAATGTTGTGTAGAAAAAATCCTTTTTTTAACTCCATATTAATTTAAACGCCTCTTAATTAAATATATATTTTGAATTAATTTTTTACTCGAATTATTTTTATTTTTTTGCAACTAAAATATTTAAATACAATTAAATACAATTAAGCTAACATTGCTGATTGCAATTTATATATTGTGTAAACCTCAAAGTAAGCCTAAAAAATGACTGTTCAATGAGCGATGAAAAGGTCTTGAGTTTCGACTTTGACTTTTGTTTTTGAGAAAATTGTGAAAAACTTAAGAGATAGGGAGACTGTCGCTTTGCCATTTTCAGTCCTTTGAGCTGTAGAATTTATGGGCCGCTTTAAGTTATCTTATTATTTTGCATTATTTCGTTAACTTTTCTTTTCGCTTTACTTATTTTTACGTACCCAATGTACCGCCCGCAAAATAAAATAGCGTATTCTATTAAGAAAACATTTGCATGCAATTTAAAGGCAATTGTTTTTTTTTTTTGTGCCTGGAATTTATGCCGATTTATTCGCATTTCGGTTTCAGTTTGAGTTTGGCCTGTGTGTCTGCGTGTGTGTATATTTGTGCGTTTCTTTATTGTCGTTTGGGTTGAATTTATTTATGTGCCACTGTGATTATCCGGTCCATACAACAGCTCAAGTGCGGCTTAAATAAATATACGCCAGAGGATGTTGCTGTGCATCCGCAATTTAATTGGGTTTCTGAGCATGTTACACAGCGAGAAAAAATAAATGCGATCAGCAATTTATAAATATTGTCTTATTTATTAAGGAATTGCGATATTAAAAGATTGTTAAAGACTCTCAGATAAAGGTACAATATGTACCGAAGACTAGGAGAATTTTTTTTTTTTAAATAATAAACACTTATAAAAAATAAATCACAACGCAATTATTTACCCGGTTGCAAAAATATAAACTAACCGTAAAAGGAGCCCACAATACAAATATTAAAAATTGGTTAATCGATATTTTTTCTACCAAAAAAAAACACTAAATATTTAATAATTTCATTGTGTATAGTTTAATTTGAAAAATAAAGATAAAAAATTACAATCTATTGCGATCGATCAATGATTTTTAAATTTAGTATATAATTTTGCTTTTAGAAAGACATTTTTTTAATTATATAAATATATTTCTCCCTTTGCAACCTAATTTTTTATATAAAGAGGTTTTTCTTATCCAATTAATATCACTTAAACATCATTTAAATATAGAAAAAAAAAAAAATTTATCGAATCCACAATTTCTTAAACAATATACCCACATTTAAATTTCTTTCAGTGTAACTACATATTTATGTGCATTTAAGCATATGTACATACATTTAAAAGGTGCATAAGTGAAATCTTTGGTGACTCTTTAAGAACTGGTTAAACAGACAGACAAACAGACAGACAGACATACAGACAGACAGACAGAGAGGCTGGCAAATGACATTTTCGCGCCTGTACAGAAATGCTCATAAATTTCAGTTTAATAGACTTGTTTTGTTCTGAGAGCCAGAACATATGCAAATGAGCAACAATAATAAGATTGGCTCTGGCATCAAAAAGTGTACATATTCTATATATGAGTCAGACTCGGAGAGTACGCAAACAATTAATAAAATGAAAAGAGAGAGAAATACATTTATTAAATAACAATTGAGCTACTAAAAATGTTTGTTTGTTTGTTTTGTGCGTTGCGTTGCGCATTCAAAGTTCAGGGTCACAAATGTCAAGGCGGGTGAGAGAAAGTTTAGTTTGTTTTTGGTTTTCTTTTTGTTTTTTTGCCGTGTTGCCTGCCAAAAACTAATCAGATATAACTATACACAAATACAGAGAAATATTCATAAATATATAAATATATATATTTGAACTTGGTCACTTTAACTCACGGCAAACAAATCAAGTTAAATTCTTCGTGGCACGCAATTCTCGTTGCGACATTCGACGCGTGGGAAAATTAATTTCGATTGGGCGTCGCAGCGGAAGTGGCAACAACAACAGCAATGATGCCACTTAAAGCCGGAAATGCGGCACAGTACCAAAAAAAAAAATAAAATAAAATGCTTGACGGGATTATGGCAGCAACACATGATGCCAAGAACGCTTTATTTTTTGGCTAGCTGGCCACGTGCCTGACATCTGACATTTCAATGGAATTTCCAAAAAATATTTATAAATGTTATGCGCAAAAAAAAATTTTTTATAAAAACGCAACGCACATTTTTGAAAAGCAAAATAATTTTCTATAAAAAAAAAATTCGAAAACCGGAACAAACTTCCGTTTGCCAGCAACTGTAAAAAATTGCATAAAATTGTGTTTGTGTGCTCGGCCAGAAATCAATTGAAATATAAATAATATTTGTTGTGTGTACTTTTTATTACTTATTTAAATAGCGCAAAAAACAATAAATATACAACATTATTGAAAATGTAAATTTAAGTCAGAATAATGGCTATTTCCTTTTTCAAATACATTTCATTTTGAATCTATTAAGTTTTTTCTGTTAAAATAATAAATTATGTTTCAAAAGTATTTAGTTCATTTGAATTATTGTTTCATTGTTTTCATCTTCATCTCTCTGAATTGTCAATCTTCATAGCTAACTAAGTTTATTTCCATATTTGATTACGATTTACCTGTCAGAAGTTATATTTATTTTCATTGTGATAAATTTTAATTTTTTTTAATTATCGCTTCTTATTTAAAAGTTATTTTTTAAACTTATTAAAAATATATTTTTAATCAGTATAGGACATCAAAAGGTGTACAAGACACAATTTCAAAACATTCTGGACGATGTTTTATAATAAATACTACAAAATTAATATCTATATGACTTTAAAAATTCAACAATTTATAAAAAATTTTAATATTTGATTCCCAATTCACGTAACTTTGTAAAATATATACATTTTATTTAATTCTGAATTATAGGAAACAATTCCCACTTTGCGTTTTTTTTATAAATAGCTTTTTTACAAGGATAAAATATATTTTCGCTAGCCCAGATTTATTTTAGTTTTTGCTTATTTTTAGCTTATTTCATGTCTGCGGCAAGGGCTAAAATGGGGCCTGATACTATTTAATATAAATATTTAATCACATATCCGCTTGCGGATAACCCCAGTTCCGTTTCCGCACAATTCCCCCCAGCATTCCTGCGGCTCTTTGGTTGGCCTAAAGCAAGTGTTGCTGCAATTACCGCTTCGTCGGTTTTTGCTGCAACTTGTGCCCCAAAAGATATGTACATATAATTACGTTTCAATTAATGCAAGTCTGGCAGGCAAGTTAAGTTGAGCAGGCATGGGGATATTTGTGTAGGGGAACACATAAATGTATGTGTGTAGAAAATGCGGCCTTGCCACATGCCGCACAAAGTTGCGATAAATTACATTAAACGAAACGAAACGAAATGAGATGAGTTGAGACCTGACATTATTAAGAAAAGGGGGGAGACTATAAAAAGGGCAAAATGTAGAGTACCTAGTAACTTTATATGTCAAAAATAATTCCAACTTTTTTAAATATATTTAAATTACACTAAATTAAATTAAATTATAATAATATGATTTATAGTTTGCTTGCAATATAAATACATGCTCTGTGGATGTTTTTATTATGATAAAAATTTTTTTATAAGCAACACAACAACTCCCACCAACAACCAACCAACTTCATCATCATTTGCAGCAATCTCTGAGATGAAGATAATTTTTGACAGCCACAATTGCTCTTCTTAATATGGGTCAACATGTCATATGCATAGTTGACTTTTATATTTACTTGATATAAGATGTTCAAAATGTGACAGACTCAATGACCAACTGAAGTAAAATAAGATAATTTCAATCTTTTGCTCAAAGCAAGTAAAAATGTTGTCAGAGTTTGAAGAAGATTGCCATTACCTGGGTTGAATAACAAATATTTTCTTGTAAAGGTAAGAACTCTTTTAATAAATATTGTGTTGAAATATCAAGTAAATAAAAGTCTCTAAAACAAACCGTAAATTGCTTTGAGGTTACTTTGAACCAAATTTGATTTAGGTTGTTTGTTTGCACTTTTTGACTATTTTAATTTATCAAAAATAAAGCCAAACTGCAATCAAATCTTAAACTAACACTTAGTTCATTATTCACCTTAAGGTGTTTTGCATTTGATTTTAGACTTTTATTTGTATTTCAGGCAAGTTAAGTTTCGATTTTGTATTCAAGATTGATTCACATTTAATTTAAGCGTGCCCAATAGGAAATAATAAATAAATTAAACATCAAACACCAACTTTGATTTTTAAATAATATTTTTTAGAATTCAAAATCGTTTTATAATTTATTTAAAAATATCGACAACGGTATATCATGAAATAAATTGCTTGCCGCTTATAAAAACTAATAGTTTTTGAATGTTGAATATTTATTTGGCAGTGTGCGCATTTATGAAGTAAAGTTTTATATATAGTCTGGATATCGTTCGGAAGATGCAGTTTCTGTCAGTCACAAAAATGCGCTGACAATTTATGCTGGATCACGTTGCTGACCCCCATTTTCAGCCATTTTCCCCTGGTGCCATCATCTTCTGCCCCCATCAACTGCCGCCTGAGCAATTTGTCATTTTGGCTCTGACAGCCTTTCGCGTCGATGTTGGCGTCTGTCATTAGCAGTTTGGCAAGTGAGGCAGTGTGGCAGCGTGGCAGTGAAGCACTGAGGCAGTGAAGCACTGAGGCAGTTACTATAGCACACTGCTCTTACAGCTAGCTTAAATATATATAACCCAGCATATTCACCAAGTAGTTTGAAAGCAACATCATCAGCCAGGCATAAACTCAACGACTCGTCGTCAACTATTTGGTTCATAAAAATTCGTATGGCCTTAGAATTTGGCATTAAAAAAAAAAAAAAAAAAAAAAGAAGACGAGGGCAAAATATGTAAATGCACAGTGACACAATGAGACGCAATATTAAGAGTGTTGGCTAGGGGTGAGCAGGAGGCTGAGGCTGAGCTGAGTGGGCCAATGAACGAGCCATTAACGGCACACAATAAAATTGGGTAAACCAAGGAAGCCAATAAATATGCACCGTCAAAGCGGCTCATAAAATTGAACAAGTTTATGATGCGGCCAGTTTCTAAATGTTCTAGTTGTGGTGGGTGTTTTGAAGGGGACAGAAAGGGGTTGGGATTTGGGACTAGAGTTGTTTCGGAACATATAGAACAGAGTCGCCCAAATTATTCAAAGGCAAATGCAAACATCAATATACATAAATTATGCATATGAATTTGTATAACAATTCGATTCGGTCGACGAAAAGAGAAGTGGAATAGTGCTTGACGCATTCGTGCGGTCGACGAAAAAAAATTTCACGAAAATTGTTTTTTTTTTGTGTTTTTGCTTTTCATGGTATGTGTAAAGACTTTTATGAGCAGAATTTTTTTTTTTACAATGTCATAGACAATAGTGCAGAAGTAAATATGCTGGTTGTGCTCATTCGAACAATTTACTATTTAATATTAAAAAAATTAATTATGATTCCAATTATCGTTCATTTCATTTAGTTTGCTTAACATCGACGATTTAACTGCTTAAAAATTGTGTACATTTACAATTAAATTAATTAATAAACAAATAGGAACGTATGTGTATGTGATATTTTTGGAATATATACATTAAGCAATAAATAAGCTATGTACATGCACTTCTCGCCACTTGAATAGGTCATACCTTAAGTCTTGTTTTCAATCGTCTACCACTCCCAAACTAAACATGCTAGGAGCTTAATTATTTTTTTAAATTAAAGTTCATTTAATATTACTATTTAACTAGAATAAAGATTTAATGCTAAGCCTTTAAGAATCATTGAAAAATCATTAACCAAAAACTGGCAAAAAACGGGGAGTTATTTTTTCGCCACTGTATATGAACAATTAGTTCGTTCAGAAAAAATTGAATAAAATACTAAATTAATATCCTCAATTGAACTGAAATGTATAAAATTAAAAATATATCATTTGGGTTCAAATCATTTTAAATAGGTATATAAAACAAATGAAAAAGCACATAAAAAAACACTTTAAGGAGCACACTTTTAAGGAATTTAAAAAAAAAGTACTATAACTAACTATATAGGGTATTATGGTGCATAGTTTGTTAAACATCAAATTTTCCTAGTGTACTTATTTTTTCAATTGAACTCTAACTGGGACACACAAGTTGATATTGCCTTCTAGTATTGGCTACCTGCGCACAATAAAGCAGTTAAAAGCTTGTAATACGACAATCATATGACATCAGCAGACAGTTGTCCCGGCAATGCATTCCACTGAATGCAGTAATAAAAAAAAAGGAATCCTTCGAGTAACAATCTAGGAATAAACAAGCCAAACTGAAAGTATTTGAACAGCAGAGTGTATGTTTGGCCAGGCCATTGTTGAAGAAGCTGAAAATCGAGATGAAAGCCCAGTTAACAAGTTTTATTTCTTTTGGATTTCCCAGTTGCTATTGTTACTTGGGTAAAGTTAATGTGATTGTGACATAGTTTACATCAGGTGGCTATTTGCTGTCAAGTAATTTGAGCCAGGACATTGACATTGCCATTTTTTTGAGTTGAAAAATTGTTCATTGTTCATTTGAAAATTGTTAAAAAAAAAAAAACAAGAAAAACAAGAAAAATATTTGTAGATATTTGTAGTACACTCTGTCAGTTCAGTTTATTATATAATAGTTTACTATAATAGAAGTCAAAGTGCATAGGGCAAAGATCATAATTATAGAGCATAAAGAACTCTCTGATAATATTACATATATACACAAGTCTCAATAAGACATTGAATTTCGGCAATGTGCGGGCGACCCATAAGTTAATTAAAAATTATTACCAAAGAGATTAACAAGGGCAAGAGCAAGAGAGAGAGAGAGAGGAGCACAAGATATTGAAATTTATGCCCCGGCAAATGGGAATTTTGTCGATGAACTGTTTGCCCCTGCCCCAACGAGAGGCAGGCACACTTCATATAAACATATATATATATATATATATGCATACTTACAGTAAATAAGTATGTATTATATCGAGGGGGTCTTTTGATTGACTGTTCTTGATGTTGTTCTCGTTCTCGTTCTCGTTATTGTTACAGTGTGTTGATCTAACTGATTGCTGGCTACCCTCACCCTGACAGTGCGTGGAGTTCATTGAACGTGCCAACTTCGTATGGCCCAAGCCTCCCTCCTTCCCTCCTTTCCCACCAACTTGTTTATGTACTGTGCAGCTGAATGGCACACTTATGTGTACATATGTATGTATATACATAAATATGTATGTATGTATGTACACATTCCTCATTTGCAAAATCAGTTCATGAACTTATACATACATATATGCGCAGTGAACTGTAAGTGGGAAAGCACGAAATAGGCGGAAGAAAAATTAAAAAATAAAATAAAAAGAAAAGAAAAGCTGCGAAAGTGATTCACAAAAAAAAAATAATAATATACAATTTTTAAAAATTGCTAAAGTTAATCTCAAAGATGTATAACTTACTTTAAAAGCCATTCAGACTATCTAAAATTTACGTGCAACTTTTTTTAAATATTGCATGAAAAAATTACTTTGCGTTCAATGTAAATTGCAAAAAGCATTGTTGTTTATTTACTGTTTATTAAGTGTAAAATAAGAAATTTCTGTCAATAATATTGCACTACTTTATAAATAGTTTATATCTGAATAATAATATATATGTTCAACAAAATTGAACATAAATATTATATAGTCTGAACGCATTTAAATAAGTTTCACATCTTAGAGCTAGCTTATTCTCAAGAAAAATGTACTAAGTTGGCTAAAATTGGCTAATTAGCTAAATAAAACATTTTTTTTTTTTTTAAGTAATACCCCAAGTATTATTAAAATATTAATTAAAATGATGTACAGCTTGAAATAAGCAAAATATACAGTGTCTAAAAAGCCTTATTTAATATCAAAATATAATAAAAACTGTTTTATTCAATATTACAAAGTTAAGCTCACTTCAAAGTGGTTTTCAAAATAAACAATTAAGTAACATAAATGCAAAATTAATTTAAATATTAGATCCGCTACTTTTATGATCAATTAAATATATAATTAAAAAAATATAAAAATGCCATAACTATGTATCAATAAATGACTTTAAAAATGAATAATTAAGTATATACAAAATATTATTTATTTACACTCAAAATATACAAAATTATTTTTAATATACTGTAGATTATAATATATAAATTTAAAAAATATAAAAAATTCTATAGCCATAAATATAAGTGGCTTTAAAAATAAATAAGTAAGTATTTAAAAAAATTATTCAAAATATTCCAACAGCTACTATTATGATCAGTTTAAATAAATTTAAAAAAATATATAACTATTATTATAACCTAGCACATATCTCTTTAATAAGTTCGACCGACTTCAAATCTTTAAGTAGCCCAACTTCCTTTAACATTTATAGCCTTATCAGCCCGTCCACGTCTTACTTATTATTTGTAGACTGACCATTCGCGTGGCATATAAAATATAAGAAATTATGTTGATTAGAGAGAGAGAGAGAGAGAGAGAGAGAGAGAAACAGAGAAAAAGACAGCTTAGAGCTGCTGCGTTGGGTAAATACAATAAAAACACACAATTCAACTAGGAAAAGCACAAAACACAACAACAATCAACACCACAAGAAGATATAGACTACACTTCAAGTGGCGCCTACAAAATAGAAATACTCCCATTGTGGTAGAAATTGTGCCATAGTTTTGCACTGAAACTATGGCTCTATATATATATATATATATATATAATAGGTATGGAGGCACAAGAGCATGCTCAGCATTCTTATAATTATAACATGCTCAGCATCCATATCAATATACTATAGTACTATAGTATATTGTAGTAGGAAGCTCTTCCCTTCGTCCACGGGGTGCAAATTCCATTAGAGGCCGAGGTCGAGCCCAGCACGCACTTAGAGCCATTTCCTCTGCAAGTTTATTCGATTAACAACAATCAAGGGGAGGGGGAGCAGTGTGGAGAGTGAAGAGCAACCAAGTTGAAGCTGGGAAGTCTCTGTCATTTGGCAAACAAGAGTGAGGCGACACTAGAGACGGTGTGAGGTAGACTAATGCCATTTACACTTGCTTGTAATTGTAAATTATGAGCAGGAGTGTAGAAGAAGCTGCCACAGAGATGTTGCCTCTTCTTTCTGCCCCACTCTCTCTCCCTCTCTCTCTGTGGAGCTCTGTGTAAGGCATAAACTATTCGACAGACAGGAAGCTGGCAACAGCGGGGAGTACCAGAGGCAGGAAGTGCAAGTTTAGTTTGAGCCACATGCAAATTCAATTAGCACTATGAGGCAACAAAGCAAGTACACACAAACACACACACACACACACACAAGCAGCTTGCAACTTGTGTGTCGCTTGGAAATTGAATTGAATTTGTCAATTTCTAAAACAATATACAAAGTATTTCATTTTTTGCTTCAAAAATTTCAAAATGTTGTTACTTTATTATAGTTGCCTCATTATTATACGCTGTTTTTTAAAAAGAAAGAGTATACTGGGTTTATGTGAGGCTTAAAGATTTTATAGAAGATAAATTTAACATGTTTACATGTTGCTATAACAAATAATTTAATCTTCTATGATTTTTTTGTATTTAAAAATATCATAATTTAACTTGCAGTTTTTTTTCTTGAATTACTTATTGAGAGTTTGGGAAAAAACATTCAAAAAGACCTTCACTTTTGGGAAAATTCTCAGGAAATATATTAAAAAATCCCATATCCCTATATATATAGCTAGAGTCAACAAATATCATTCCGGGATTACTGAACATCATTAAAGACTTATTAAAGCAATTTTTCGCCAAGACTCTGAGCACAGTATACCGCAGTTGGGGCACTTTTAACTGCAACATTCTTACTCTGTTATTATTATTATTATTTCGGCATCGGATCTCCACAGAGACAAAGACAGAGACTCTGTCTCAGACTCATTCAATAGATTGCGCGTTCAGTCTCCCGACGCCGCCCAATTAAGGTTAATGACACACTGATAAATTGAAAATGTTGGTCATTGAGGTTTCTAGGTTGCGTCAAAACTCGATTCAATTCAATTATTTTGCCAACACTCCCAGCTGGGTGGCCTCAACCCCCTCGGCTACTCCTCCTATACTGGCTACTCCTATTTCCAGCATAGAACTGTACAAATTTCTATTTCTATTTTTAATTTGTACTCTGATTCATTCTCTTGGCCAAACTGGTAGCCCCTGGTACACTGGGGTTTGGCCTGAGCCAGTTCCAGTTAAACAGCTTTAACTAACAACGATTCGATTCTATGGTTCACCACGTGGGCGTTATTAGTATCATGCTAATGTCAAAGAGACTGCCTAGAATGTTGCAAATGGGGAAATGATCGGTTGGTCAGTGGCTTGGCATTTCGATAACCAATTAATTTATCTATAAACATATATATGAGAGGAATTAGTATTATTAATGTAACTTTGACTTAGTTGGTAAAGCAAGTTCCCTTAGTTTTAATGGTATCAAGATTTGACTGAACATAGAGTAAAAAACAATGATTCGATATAACAACAGTCAAACTGACAATCGAACGGTTATCGGCTATCGATTTTAAGTTAACCAACCCTAGCACTCACACAGTGTTTAAATAAAAACTAATATTTTAAAAATGATTTTAAGTTAAGAAATCGAAAACTTAGCTGGAAAATATATATTTTTCTATCGCAGCTTAATTTATGATTTTTTTTTAAGTTTCATCAAATCACAAAAGTCGATTTTGTGATGGAAAAACTAATATATAAAATTTTAATGAAATACAAAATACTTATGAATTACTAAGATTTATTGATCTTTGTACAATAAAATCCTCATACTGACAATAAATACACATCAACTGGGTTCCTTAGTAATATCAAAGATTTTTAGCAACAATTTAATATATAAAATATTATTGAGAATGGTCTCGAAACTTTTAAAAGGTTTTTACAACAAGTTTTTACAACAAAGGAATGCAGATATTATGCAATCTTACAACTTGACTGGGTAAAAACTAATTAAAAAACCAACTGTCGAAATTGTTTAATTAAAAAATAACAAGCCATGAAATGTAATGTTCGACGTGGTTTAACTTAGCCAAGACAGACAGCTCGACTTAAGACCGAGTTCAGCAGGGGAACCTTTGGCCTATTCAGATGTCTTTGATGTCTAAATAATGGTATATTAAGTTTAAGTAACTTAAACAAAAAGTATTAACATGTTTTTAATTTACATATTTAACACTAGGTTCAAATCTTTAATTTATATTTTTAAGCTTTTTATCAAATTTATGTAAGATTATTATTTTCAGTTAAAATTGTAATATTTAATAATTTATTTAATCAGTTTTGCTTTTCATACTTCTCAAGATTTTCCAGAAGTCAAATTTTTCTTAGCACCCTGATAGAAATAGTGAAATATAAATTATAGAAATGTTTGGAATCTATATTGTAAATATTTGATGTTCATATTTAATAATCTCTAAGATTAATGCAATTAAACAAATGTGTCCAGATCTGTCGGGTTATTTAAAAATTACTTTCCTAAAGAAAGATTTTTAAATCTATGTTAAAGAAAAATCAAGATATCTTTGAAAATAGGAAAGTAATTTTTAAATAACCCGACAGATCTGGACACATTTATTTAATTGCATTAATCTTAGTTTTTTATAAATTTCTTACACTACATTTTTTAAAATATTTAATATATTTTTCTAATCACATAAATGTGACAGTCTCAATTTTATACTTTTATTATTCGTATAAGTAAGTGTATCTATATAGTAAGTGTATCTATATAATGCTGATTATAACACAATTTTTCCGGTTAATTTTAACAGCGTCTTGTTGGAGGATCGTGTGCACAAAACTCAAATCTATTGTGTGGGCGTACTTTGTCATGAATTGTAACCGGTTATAAGTATATAAATATATTTTTTTTTTTGCTTTGCTTTTACTGATACTATAATGTGCTGTTATGTAAAATCGCATTGTTTTCAATTATAAACAAATAAGAGTGCTATAGTCGAGCATACTGGACTACGATATACCCAGTACTATAGCGTTATATAATTTATTGAATAAATGCGGTGTTTATTATTCGAGCGATTATAAAATTTGTACATTTGAGCATTAAAATTACATATATCAAAAATTACAACCGTAAATAATTAAATTGGGGTTGCAAATAGTTTTTATCGATTTTCGTTGGAGATGGAGAAAGTATCGAAAATTTAAAATAAGCTTGAACTGTGTATATCTGGTATTTTCAGCCGTCAAAGACTCCGTTTATTCAGATAGACAGATTGGGCTATATTGATGCCTCCTTCTGCCTGTTACATACAGTGGCAATATTTTATAATTCCCTTTGACCAACTTTTAATGGGTACAGGGTATAAAACAGTGCAATCTTTAAAATTAAATTCGCTAAATAGAAGCTAATTTGTCGAAGAAGGCAAAGCTTAGAGCAAAGAATTATATTTATATAAATGAAATGCAAAGTTTACTTGTTGACTTTGCGGGCAGCTTAAATGACAAATATAATATATACTGAGTATATAAATACATATAGTATATATATATAGTGCTGATTGGTCTATTTTCAGAGACTTAAGAAGCTGGGTGTGTGTGTGTGTTGTCTAATCAGGGGATTTGAAGCCAGCCACAGTCATAGTCACAGTCTAGTCACAGTCGCCAACACTGAAGGCTTAATAAAGTTTCGTGACGAGCTGAAGATGTTTGTCGGCTGCCAGAATGGCGCTTAGATGGGGATTATGTTGGCTGTAATTAGCAGCTGAACAAATGAAGGAGGAGGAGAGCGGAGAGCGGAGGAGTGTAGTGTAGTTTTGGGATTAGAGAACTCACCATATTCCGCCGAGATGGCGCACATGGGCTGATGATGATGCTGATGCGCGTGCGGATGATGCGGATGCTGTGGACAAATACCCTCATGCGGATGCGGTGCTATATAGTATTCCGATGGAAAGAATTCGCCTGGATATTGTATATAGAGGGGACCGGGTGGCAAAGCCGCTGGCACTGGCGGTCCAATGCCATTTGTGCCATTGCTGGCGCCATTTCCCTGGCCACCACCTCCGCCACCGCCACCGCCACCGCCACTGCTTGAAACGCTGCTCACACTGCTTGCCGAGGAGGAGCCACCAGAGCCGCCATTGGGCGAGATGCCGCCGTGTCCATTCTCATGGGGCGGTGGCGGTTGTTGTTGTTGTTGCTGATGTGGTACTGTTGGTGGCGGTGCATGATGCATGCCATGATTAGGTGGCGGCGGCTGTGGCTGCTGCTGTTGTTGTTGTTGCTGTTGCTGTTGCTGTTGCAGCATGTGATGATGATGCTGCATGGCCGCAAGCAGCGCCAGTTGCTGCTGCGGATGATGTAGCGCACAAACTGGCGGCACTATTTGTGCACCCTGCGGTGGCGTCGCCGTTTGTTGCAGCAACGGCGGCGATGAAGGCAGCGAACAATTGGAGGAGCCACCATCCGAGGGCGAATGTTGCTGCTGCTGCTGCTGCTGCAGTTGTGGCTGCTGCTGCTGCTGTTGATGATGTTGCTGCTGTTGATGTTGCTGCTGTTGCTGCTGCTGTGTTGCTAGCGCTGTTTGTGTATGCTGCTGCGCTGTTGGCGCCGTTGCCGTTTGCAACATGACAATGTTGCAAGGAGGCGAGGCAGAATTAGAATTCGAATTGCTGTTTAAACTCGTCGTCGACGATGTTGTGGAACTGCAGCTGCCTGCATTGTTGTTGTTGCTAGCGACAGTGTTGTTGTTGTTGTTGCTGCTGCTGTTGGTGTTGCTAATGTTGCTGCTACTTTGTTGCTCGGCAACATTAAGTCGCACCATGCTAGAGGCTTTTATATCCCGTAATATAACGCACTTCACACTGATATTAAAACATGTTTATCAACAGCATTTGATGTTGCTTTTATTTACTTAGTAATGTTTCTAATATGCTCTTTTATCTGCAAATAAAATATGAAATTGTGTTTGCCTTATATTAATAACTGGACCCAAAGAGGCATCCACTTGACTCTGTTTGCGTTTGTTGCTCCCATTTGCCTAATTTTAGATATTTTCATTTTACTTTGGAATCAGAATGAACGTGATAAGAATTCCACCAAAAAAGAAAAAAAAAACAAGCTCAAGGTTATCACAAGAATTTTTGTTTTCTTTTTCTTCTAAATTAACAATCTTCTTTTTGCTTAATTTTGTTCTACTTTTTGTCGTAGGTTCAATTAAAGCTTATATAATATAAAAAAAATGTTTCTGGGTTTTCTTGGAATTGGGCTTGCCTTTTATCTTATCAAATGGGTTAAATTTTTCAGCAAAGAAATTGTGTGAATGTTGGCAGAGAAATGATGTAAAATAAAATTAATTAACTTGCTCCGACTGTAGTAGTATGTACATTGCAATTAAAGTCAAATTCCAAGAATACATTGAATTAAATATTATGTAGAACAAAGGATTTTAGCATTTATACATATTTAATAGCTCTCTTTAATATTTCTACAAACAAATGAAGCTCAACAAAATCATATATACTTTAATATTTTCCTTTCATTTACTCTTGGTGGCATCCAATTTAAGTAAATACAATGTAAAATAAATCCAAGTAAATAAATCTCAGTAAATTCGTTTAATAATTGATACCAAGTCAAGTTTGTCGATACACACACTGTACTAATAATTCTAATTAGGGATTTAGTTGGTATTGAAATGTTTGAGTGAAGAAATAATTATTGAAATTGAAGGTCTGACGTGAGAAATATTATTATTATGAGAATTCAAAAAATACAAGCAAATTTTATATTTTAAATTATTTAATATGTGTATATTTAAATGAATTGAGTCTCATTAAACAAATCTAAAAAGTATTGACTTAGTCCCTTTTTATTATTAAAAATTTCCTAACTTTTTAATATGTTGAAAATATTTAAAGTATTGCATTAACATTTCTGTGGTCACAAAATGCAAAATTTCAAGTTTTTGTGTCATAAAAAAAATGTTGTAATACTTTTTAAATATTTTACTATTTGCACTGAATAAACTGCATTTTTTGCGATTAAATTTGAGCTTTTTTTTTCGATGTAATAAAAAATGTGCTTATTTCGTCACTATTGGCAATTAATTAAGTAATTAATTTTTTATAGATTTATAGTTTTACAATGGACACTTGTTAGTGGAACGACTCAAAAATATATTAATGTAAATGTTAAAATAAATGTGGAATGCGGATGTTACATAAATAAATCGATATTATTTTCTAGCACAAAAAAAATGCTAATTCTATCATCTCTAATCAGTTTAAATAGCCCATAAAATGACGAATATCTTTTTAAAAATATGTATATATTTTTTCCGAAAACATTAGCACTTTGTTGATTATAATTTTAAATCCACCTACGACTCATCCGCAGTTTTCCCAAATGAGGAAAGACCACCCAAACAGCTTATTAGACGACCTTTTAACACATGTTGCTCTAATGGATGTATATGCTACCATATTAAACGCATAATTTGTTTTAAATATTTATGATGCGTCCTCCCTCTGAGACTTCCGTTCTAATTTCTGTAAAAACTAAAAAAAAACACAAAAAAAACCAAATTTTTTTTACTGAAATACAAAATTATATTGAAAATATGAAATTGCTAAATTGTTGACAAAACTTGAAATTTTGCACTTTGTGGCCACAGAAATGTTAATGGCAGCAATCAAAATAACAACAATAACAATAACAATAACAACAACAATCAGCAATTGCAGGCAAATGTCGCATTGTGTCAATTTGGCAAATAATTGAAATATTTGTACACAAAAGGCAACAAAATGCGTTTCAACTCTAACGACAGGGCCACCCACATAGTGCTTTGAGCGGGGTAAGCGGTGAGGCAGATAAGAGTGAAAATAACAACTGTAATGTTAACAAGAATAACAAATAACAATACATAAACAACAACAACTACAACCACTACAACAAAAGCAACTACAATGAGACTTTAATGAAACCCCGCAATAACAAACAAATTATAACAACAAACAGCAACCATAAGAAAAGTCGAGCTAAAGTCGAGAAATCTTGACTAGAAGATATCCTCGTTTGTATTAGGAATATTTACATAAATATATTAAATTTTTAATATTAATTGTATGTGCTTAAAGTTTACTAATGAAAGAGTAAATAAATGTAATAAATTATATTCAAATAATGCTTGCACTTAAATGAAAGTGAAGAGCTACAATCACAACAATCATTACAAACCGAAAGAATTTACATATAAATACAGTTTGCTGAAGAAAATTAAAGTGAAGAGCAACGATCGGAGCTCAATAGAAGACAGAACTTATAAACATATTTGGAGCAAGTTAATAAAAGTGAAAAGATTGCATAAAACTAAAAAAAACCTTATATTATTACAACTTGTGCACAATAAAAAATGGTGAAGAGCAGCGAGTAGATAAAGGTGAAGAGATGATTACAACAAACTGCAAAAATTCCCATACAAAGCAAAACTTTTGATAAGAAATTAAAGGTAAAGAGCTGCGATTAATGAATGAAAGCGTGAAGAGCAAAAACTGAAATATTGTAAGTTAAAACAATTTATTCTGTTTGATGTTCTCTGAAATCTGTCTTCGACATTATATAGAGAGTTTCCACTTGACCAGTTCATCTCGACACTTGATCACTTTATAAGATCGTAAATATCTTCTTTTTATTTTTTAGCATATTGCAGACATTTGCACAACTTTATTATGCCCATTTTGAATGCTTCTTTTTTACAGGGTATAATAAAAATAAAAACCCTAAGCGTGTCTTAATCGTTCGATTTGGTTTTTTGTCGCAACAGAAAGTCATTCCAATGCCTTCTCAGGGCTGTTCTGCCCCTTGCCCCTCCTCCTCCTCCTCCTCCTCCTCCTCCTCCTCCTCACCGCTCACCGTCTATGGCGAAATTTGATGCCTGCGCTTTGTTGTTTCCAGTCGTTGACTTTGCTTTAGTATTGGTTTCTGTGTTTTTATTTAGCTGTTAATGCAGCTTTAATTTAATGGCTTTCTTTTAGCTGCTCTTTCGTCGTCTTGTCCATTGTGTCTGTCTGTTCGTTGCATTTTATCGCACCTTGTGACGTTCGCTGACTGGACAGTGTAAGTACCATACGAGGGATGTTCGTAGTGTTTCTAACCGGGCCACGACGATTACCTTCCATATTAACCAAAATTGGTATTATCCATATTTTATTGTTTTTCTGCATTAAAATAAAGTTTTAGCCCTTTCGATAAATATCGATTACCCATCGATTAATTAAATTGATATCAGTGCGTTTTGTTAAAATAGAAAAAGGTAAATTTACATTAATTACGATCTGAACTGCTTTAACACCCTGCTTACTCGCCAGACTGAGTCCTGAGTGGCATCTTCTTATTCCCTATGATCAAAAATTTCGGTTTAAGGATAGAAATTATCTCCAAATGAGGAGAACATTATTTTAACTTAAACAACCATTCCTGCTTCTCAAAGAAATTATCTTTTGGATGGGGTTAAAGAGGAAGAGTGATGGGAGAGTGTGTAGACTTAACAGGAGACTATGTTGGATAAAAAAAAATACATTTTAACATGATTAAATAATAAAATCAAAAAAAAATAAAAATAAGAAATTAAAACATAGTCGGATAAATAATAAGGCTAGATACATTTCGGACCGCCCTCGTAAATATGTATATATATATTAATTTTTTTTTGACAGAGTTGCTGATTTCTCATTGTGCATAGGGTGTTGCATAGGGTTCAATGAACCATTTTGAAAGGTTTTTTTTTGGTTAACCGTAGAGCTGCAAAACTATTGATGTGTCAACACTTTGAAGAGATAATGGATATTATCAAAAGTTTTATTAAATAATGATGAAGTTGGTCACACTGCCAATTAATTCAGTTCTGGTTTAACCACTCTATATGGCTTTATTTAAAATAAATTGTTTTTGTTAAAAAACATTGGAGAAAGAATAATAAATCCTCATCAACTCTTAAACTTGTTGCTTAAAAGCAAAATCAAAAGACATTTAAGTTTTCGCTCTATAGACAATAAGTAAATATATTAAATGAAGTTTACAGAATGAGATATTCCCTATATAAATACTGTGTTTATTATCAATAAAGCATAATCAAATAAATGATAACTTTGCAGTCAGAAGAGGCTTAGTTCGCATTTAGTTTGTTTATAAAAATCAACAATTAACAAGAACTGCGTTCTTTGGACATAAGTGCAATATAATTATTAAATCATTGAAAACAGAGTATTAGCAAACGAAGGTGATATGCAATATCCAACAGTGAAAGATATCCGTAAGAGAGAGACGGTGACTGGGAAGGCTGTCAGGATGTCCAACTGAAAGGATGTCTCTACTTGAGAACTAATTTATATTATTGCATAAATACATGTAAACATGAGCTCACACAGTTTGCTTGCTTAACTTGTGATGCATTATAATTGATTTAGTGCGTCTGCTGCAACTGCAACATACAATTGCAACAGCAACAACAAAAAGCAGCAACATTTGCATCTAAGACCACAACAATAAGTGCGACTGACTGTTGTGTCGTCACCTGTCTCAATATGTGCTCTTATGGCTGTCTCAAGTGTCTGCTCCTGCTTTCCTGCTGCTCCTGCTTTTCATCCTGCTCCTGGTTGTAGCTTAGAGCCATGTTCCAGACAATGACAACACGCACCGTCAGCAATGCCGGCAATGACGCCAACTTTACTGTCGACGCCACGCGGAAATTTACGCAGCTTAGCAATTGCCTTTATTTTTATTATTTTTTTTTTTGTTTCGCTCTTGTATTAAATGGCAGACAGTGTCTGAGAGATATGTACACACATACACACAGATACACCACACAACACGTTGAGATACTTTCATAGTTAGACCCTGGCGCATTTGTGTCAAAAGTGTCTAGACCGTTGTTCATGGAGTGGGCGCGTAAGCGTCCAATTGTGGCAATTGTCCCGCCGGTTGCCTCTCAACGGTAACGCATTTGTGACACCTTCAGCAACTTGAAGAAGTCTATAAGGTTTGCATAGATGGACAAGTATAGCAAAAGGATAGAATAGGATAGAATATGCTAGAATACAAATTCATTAGCAATCACATTCCTTGGATTATAGCTATTTGATTCTTACACAAAATACAATATATTCAAGGATAAATGTATTGCCAAAATAATATTGATAATTTTTTGTACTTTATCGGAATAATAATAAGCTAACTGTATTACCCAACAGATGATAATCTACTCAAAAATAGAATAAAATTAATTCAGTTAGTAAAAATCTCAAGTTAATTGAAAGAATCTTTATCATCATATTTATGATTCATTATAAACAATTTATAATATTTAATTATATTCTCTAGTAAAAACGAATTGAAATTTGTCCAGATTACAATCAATATCTGCCATAGAATAATATTTAAATAAAAAGTATCTTTTGTATGTATACAAATTGAAAAAACTAAACAAATATTTTTCCTATATCCACAAAGTAGTCGTCAATGTAATCAAGAATATAGTTTATGAAGTCGTATATACCTAATGCCTTTAATACATTTGATAAATGTTAAAACAAATCTTGAACATTTAATTACACTATATACTATAATTATCATAAAGGTGTAAGCAATTATACATTGTATTGAATAAATATCGTAAGAATTTCTAATTTATTGTTTGGCATTTCTTGGTATTGTGCATTACACAATTATTTGTTATTGTGCGATGCAATTTGTTTTGTATAATCAACGATCGTTCAAATTGTTATACACTTGCAGAGGGTATAATATTTTTATAACAAAGAAGAGATTTCAATAAGGCTTTTAAAATATATTTTTGTAATTTTCAGTGAATTGAATGTAGAATAAATTAAAAATAAAATAAATTAAATATTAACAATAAATGCTCTCACTAGATTTACTTTGCCAAAAACTCAACAGATTTTTCTGCGGAATATTTTTTTGAACATTTTTTATACTCTAGATATTATTTGCATTGGAATTTAATAATTTTTGTTAAGAAATTTGTTTTTTATTTTTTTTGAACATTAAGAATGTTGGAAAATTAAAAATTATGATATTATATTTTTAATTGATCGCGGACATCAAAATTAACCTAAAACACAATTTCAAAACTTATTTTGATAGGTAATTTAATTTTCAAGCCAATAACTTAACAAAATTTGAACTATTCCATAGAATACCAACTACATAGACTTCAAAACACTCTTAACATCATTAAAATACAATCGAATTTTATGCAGAATATATATTTAATCATGAATAATTCTCAAGATCGATTTGATATTTATAGATTAATACACATTTTTTTTTCATATTTTTTTAAATTTTGGAAAGCATAAAAAAAGGTAAATTTTGATTTTAATCGATTGTGCGCATTAAAATTATTATAAAACTTAGTTTCAATAGTTTTAATACGATATCGTCGTTCAATTTTGAAGCAAAAATTTAACTTGTGGAGTTCAAATTTTCTCAGAAAATATTACTCCCAATTCTTTAACAGAACTAAACCGCTTTTCTTTGGCACCTTGAAAAAATCTGTTCTTTCCATATTTTCTCTCCTTTCTGAATGAAAATGCAACTGATGCTAAAAAACACACTTGACTGCTCGTCCAAAATTGAATTGTGGTTAGTAGGTTGTGGTGGTTTTTTATATATATTATATTATATTATACTTATAACATATATTATATTTGCACTCACGGAGCTGCAGTTAACACTTTTCCCCATTCAGAAGTAAAACAAAAGAGGGCGAACATGAATTTGCGTTTTTCTTGCAATATGTTTTTTTGTTGCATTTCGTTTTCTATTTTCTTATTTTATTTTTTTTTGGTTGATAGTCAGCTTGCTTTAACAAATGGCATACTTTGTAAGCCGCAAGAAAATAAGAAAAAGAAGCAGAAATTGCAACTACAACGGAGGCAATTTTCTAACGGCAATTTCTAACATTTACCTAGTTACCGTTAATAGACATGTTGGCCAACTTGGCGAGTGGCAACGACCAAGACATGAAAAAATGCTACAAAACTTGTGGGCCAATTCAGCAGGGGGGGCTAGCGGTTAGACAGAGAGAGAGAGCGGCAGCAAGTGCAGCCACAGTCAATGGCGTCCATTTCACAGCTTTCTGTGCGCGCTGCGCTCGAGTGCGTCAATAGCGAAGATGACGATGACAACAAACCCAGAGAGAGAGAGAGATTCTCTCTCTCCTTCTATCTCTCTCTTAAATCTGTGTGTGTGGAAAATGCCAAGACTGTGAACTGTCAGTGATGACACTTGCGCTTTTCTACAGTCAAAACTAGCCTTTTAAATAGGGATTAAATGTAAAAACAGAATTTGTATTTTTCAAGTTGATTGCTTAAAATATTAAATTTTTTTTTTTTTTTTTTTTTTGTTAAGTTAAGATAAAAATTGCGACAATTTCAAATGAACTTCAATTCTATTATTAATTTATTCATTTGCTTATTTGCAAAATAAAACTAAGCATAACTAAAAAAACCTAATTAGAAATCTACAACTACCTTTATTTAATTATTTAATTTTTTCGAATTTTCAATAGAAATAAAACAACAAAAACCAAAAATACATCCAGGAAATTAATTCAAATATTTACCTATTTATTTGCATTTTATTTAGAAAAACTTAAGAGACTTTATGTTTATTACTAATATTTTTACTTTAAATTCTGCAGTAAATAAAGATAATAACTTAAAAAAAAATGAAATAAACTAATAACTCCACAAGATAACTCCATTAAGCTACTAAAATGCATTTCAAATCATTTCACACATGCTTATTTTAGTACTCTAATATCAAATTGACTGAAATATGATAATTTAACATTTAAATTTCTTTATCAATATTTTAAACAACGAATTCAATTTTTTATATTTTATTTTTCCACCTTTATAAACAAGTTAATTTTCAACACAAATGTTGACAACACTGTCGACTTTTGGCTTGGTTAGAAATTCTTTGAGTGCACAGACAATGTGCCCGTTTCACTGGGACACGCCTACAAGGGTGGTGGCATGGTGAGGAGAGGGGCGACGGCATTGAATGGTTATTTCGTTCCGTTTAAATGGTTTTTGGGTTTTGACCTAACTCCAACTAATGCTGCATAGTAGGCCGGCAAGTGAGCAATAATTTGTGGTTTCACACTGGCAATAAGAGATAAGTCGTCAGTCTGTCAGTTTGTCAGTTCGTCATTCATTCAGTTAGTCAGTCAAGTCACATGCAACATGTTGCCACATTCACTAACCAAGTTAATTGCATAAGCATAAAGAAAAGCAAGAGAAAAAAAAAAGAAAAACCAGCAGCATGCCTCAATAATTTCCTCATGCGCCTTGCGGTTAAGTTGTTGTTGTTGTTGCCTATTTTGTTGCAATTTTGGGTGGGATTTGTGGCAAAATCTAAGCCTGCAACCTGTTGCCACTCCAAATGCGACATCTTCACTTAATTACTACGCTTCCTCTAGTAACTTACCCAAAAAACCAGCTGAATTAAATCAACTCCCAAGAAAAACCCAATACAGCCACCTGAATGCAACTTATGTTAATGATATCGTTGTCTCTGGCATTTCTGGTTATTGTTAACTATTTTATTTGGTAGTTTTTTATTTTTTTGCATTTCTGTAGTCGGGATTCGCTTGCATAATCCAGCCAAAAAAAAAAAACAAAAAAAAGACCTCTGCACATATAACAATGCAAAGCGTCTGCGGCTAATTACAGCGATTGCATAAACTATCCAACAATTGTTACAAGCCTCAACAAATGTATGTACATACATCTGTATATATAATATATGCATATATATATATATATATTTTTATAGCTTGTATAACAACAATGAATTTCTGTCTGACAATGTGCTGCTCATGTGGGTGGCTGATGGTCCAATTAAGTCGAATAATACTAACTATGCAAAAAGTGTGAAAGTAACAATGTAGCAGAGTTAAAAAACTGCTATTAAATGCAGCAAATACAGCAAGAAAATTAATATTATTTTAGTAAAATATTTACTAACATATTTGTATAAACAAAATTGTAAAATTTTTTTACAAACAGCCTAATTTCATAAAAAGAATAAATTTTAATCGAAGGTCATTGCAGCCAATGCTTGTATAATTTTTATCAGGTTTGCTATGAGAAAAATAATAATAAAAATAAATAAAAAAAAGTGTATATATACATAGACAAGTAACAATCAAACTAGTTCACCTTTTCAGTGTAAAATAAAAAATGTCTAATTAAAATTACAAACTGCTCAGAATTCCGCAAAAATGTTTTAATTTGCGGTTGGCAAAATTTGTCTGTGAGTGAAGCGTAGTAAAAACTACTTTAATATAACAATTAAAATATTTAAAATATTTTTTATACACATTATGATAAAAAAAAAATATGCAAAATGTAAAGTTGTCGAAAGTGTCAAATCCAAATGCAACCATATTTAATGAATTTATAATTTATACTTTATACTACAAACTGATGTACATATACTATTAAAAATACGTATTTTTTTTAAATGTTATTTTTTTTAAAGATATTTAAAGATAAACAGACTTTTTTAGAATTTAAAAAATGCAACAATTAGAAATTTTCATTAAAATTAATTAATATTAAAATTAATATCAAAAAACGCTGATTTCCTGGGTTTAAAAAATCATGTAATGATTTCCCAGTTAACTATCACATATAACAGCCTGTTTTCATTAAAATTTATTATATAAAAAGTGTATTAATTAATTGTGCTAAAGTATTTCATAGATCAAACACCAAGAGTTTGAGATTAATTGTGAATAAATAATCGTTGGAAACGCGTTTTATCTGATTTATTTCCAGCTTATTCGGAAACTCGGCAAACGTTTATCAATTTGCGTGTCATGTAAATCACACGTTGATTTAAATTTCATGTACAGCAATTTGAAAACCAATTTCATGAAATGAATTTTGCGCAATATGAACATGAGCATTAGCATACTACGATAAATATACACACATGCAATTTCTAGTTTTAGCTAACTAAGCTGAAACATTTAGTTACGTTGTTACCAAAAATCCCAATCAGTTTCTAGGGAAAACAACAACGTGACAATGAACGATATATATTTTCACAACAGCAAATTGCATATCCTGTGGCAGGACTGCCTAAACCTAAAACTAAACCTAGAAAATAGTAGAGGCAGAAGTGTTGCTTAGCACGCACACATGCGTTGCGGTTTTTCAATTTTTCCAAAAACACAAGCGCATATACATATAAGTACATAAGTACACACACATGCTTGCCACAACGTGGCAGTTGCAACAGGCATGATCGAGAGCTCCGGATTGCAAACCGCATAAATGACTAAATGAATGCCTTTGGTAGGAGGGTAGCAGGGCTGCATGGGGTGCTGAGGGGGGCGTGTGTACGCGCGTATTAGATGCGGGCAGTAAATTGTAGGTGTGGCAGTTGCAACAAACGGCATTATGACCACCACGCTGTAAACATTTGTAATGACTTTCCACTGCACATAGGGGCATGCAGCAAATGCTACTAAAACCATGTTTATACACTTAAAAAAAAAAAAAATAGAAGACAAGCTGGAAACAAACGGAGAAATTTTATGAAATGTGTAAAATAAATTTGAATATTTAATTTATTTTTTGAAAATCATGTTTATACATTTAAGAAAAAAAAAACCAAGCTAGAAACAAACGAAGAAAAATTTATGAAATATGTAAAATATATTTGAATATTCATTGTTTTTGAATTACTTCGCATTCAAATCATTTTATTTTCTTGAAAATTAATTTGCTTTTGAATTTTATTTTTATACACAAAAGTTTTATTGAGTTTTAGTTTATTTGTTAAAAAAAAATAAATTGATTTGTGTGTCTCTGTAAAACAATTCAATCATCATAGATATGATTGAATTGCAGTGTACCAAAGTGTACACATAAAATCAATATGCTTTGTGCTCCCAAAAGGCATTATTATTGCATATGTTTCTACTAAAAATATATATCTACTAATTAAAATAAACAAAAATAATAAATAAATAAAATAAAAATATTAATTGAAGTAAATCAAATTTAAAAATAATAACAAATTTATATTAAAATAAAAAAAACTCTATTTTGTAGTGATGAATTTTCTACTATATAATTTATTATTTATTGCAGCTGAATAAAAACCAATTAAGTAAAGAAAATAATTAAATTTCTAACAAACAGTTCGGTATCCTCAAATATGTATTTTTTTAAATATATATATTTAAACCGCTTTATTAAAATATGTTCTAATTTAAATCACAATTCAGCAGGAATTCTATTGAGAAGAGTTTGGTTCCCTTTTTTTTATCATATTTAAAAAATTTGACTTTAACATTTTATATATTCGATTTAAGATCAGACTTAATTCTGCAATAATTTGAATGATTGTCTTTCCTACTTTTTATAATAATGGTTATAAAGACGAACTTTTCATACTTTTTCTTTTGATCAGCATCTTTTTAATTTAATTTGATAAACATCTCTGACCTTAAAAAAAAGTATCTATTAAATAATCTAAGACACATTTATTTATCTATTTTTTTAGGGTTTTAGTTCAGCTCATGTAAATTTAATTTTAATGTTTGAAGCTATAGCATTTTAACAACATTTAGTAAACTTTATTTCCCATATCAAAAATCCCATATAAAATATTATAAATAAATCTTAATCTGCCTCTATCATCTCTCAGTGTAAAGTTTTATTATCACTTGGCATTAATAAAAATCAATTTGTAGTCGAAAACTGCAATAATGTGTCAACATATCGAATGGCAAATAAAGAATCTCTCGTTTATCACATAGAGCTCTATAACAAGAGCTTCCTTTATATTCTTTGAGACAAATTTGCTAACAATTGCAATCTTTGAAGTCATTATTGTTGTTGGTTGTGGCGCACAAGTTTGGCATTTCATACATTTTAATGTTGAAATTACAGTTTGCAGTTGCTACCTCTGTTTGGTGGCATGCCCCAGTGGCTTTTCTGACTTTGGTAATGAAATAAATTATTAGAATTTATTGAAGTTTGGCGACAGCATTTTCAAAAGCCAATGCTACACACACACACACACACACACTGCCATGGCTATAAACTCTAAAATGTAATTTAATTGTTGTCGACAGTAAAAAAAACTTATCTCATAAATGCAGTAATCATGCTGCAGCCCTCGAGAACCAAAAGAGGTGAAGAGTGTTGCACAGAAAAAGTGGTCACAAAACTATCTAGTCGAGTTGGGCTTCAAGTTATTATTACACCCTTGCGAAAGGGTATTATGAATTTAGAGGAGGCAAGTTTGTCTCTATAAAGTTTGCCTTTGTTCGCAATTTAAACACTCAACTCTCAGTTAGCAAGATATCTTGATGAAACTTGCCACAGATACTTAATTTTACTATAAATCTAGCAACTGACAGGATTGCATAACTAGTATAAAATATATTTACTAGAATGATTGAACCAACAAATGCTGTAAAATTATATTTTCACAACATTTTATACTATGTTAACTTTCATAACATTGTCAAAACTCAATTAAAGTCTATTTATCATGGTTTATTCTCTAGAAAAAAGATTATAAATATTCACAATTTTTTTTTCCAATTTTGTACATTGTACCGTAAATATAATTTTATATTTTTAATTATTCAAAATATATTAAAAGAGATAATTCCATTTTACTGTCAGCTCAAAATAAAGAATGTATGCTCAAAAATACTAGAAGCAGAAAAATTGATTGAGTTTTGACAAAGTTCTCAGATTTGAAACAATAGAATGAAAATTGAATGCAAGAATTTTTCCTTTCCATAAAAAATACTCTACAAAAGCTGGCAAGATGTTATTTGAACATTATCGCTTACAAAGTAGTAACAATCAGATATCTCAACAAAAGCTAGCTACTTTAATTATATAGTTTGGTTGAGTTTTATTAAAATTGTTTGAAAAATGGAATTTTTTTCCAATGAAAAACTTTAGTGCATGGGTATATAAACATTTTGCCATCTCTACTCTATTTTTGTTTGCTTTATATTTGTTAAAGCATTTCATTTTCAGAATTCTGTCCTGACCACGATGTGACTATGAATAAATGACTGGGGCATGTGCTGCAGTTGAGTTTTTGATAATTACATTTTTTGCGAATTTTTTCGCCTCGTTTCTACCCTTTCTACACAGCATGCCACCACAGCATCCACAAACCATTATCTTTCATTGGAATGAACTTTTATAATGGAGGGCGGACTGTAGGACGGGTTGCAGCTTTTGAGAGCGAACCGCAGGCGCCGCTAATTGGCAGAAATTTTCATTGCGACTCTCTTTTATTATTATTATTTTTATTATTATTATTATTATAATTTGCAATTGTAGTTTGTTCGCGTGAAGAAAAAGAAGCAGCAGCAGTAAAAAAAATGCGATAAAAATTGTGGGCAGGCATTGGGGCATGTAATTAGCTGCATGCGTGTCGAAAGCAAAGAAATAAAAAGAAAGAAAAATCATATAAAATGTCTATTCTACTCGTTTATTAATAAAAATATGCTTGCAATTAACAATTAAGGTTATTGGATGATAATAGAAAAAACTGTTAAAAAAAAATATTATTTAAAGAAAACAGTGCTAAAGGGATTAAAACAAATAACAATTTAAAAATAGAGAACAATAAAATGTTGCTAATTGAATTCTCATTTTGGTTAGTCATTCAATGTAATTTCAAGGGTCGAACTTTGAATTGTGTTAAGTGCACTACAAGGGAGAATCAAAAAGAGTTAGCAAAGTGATAAAATAAATAAGGAAAAAAATTAAAATAAAATAAATATTTGCCATTTTTTTTAGATGCTTGTTAAAATTGTGCTTCAATTAAATATATTAAAATGAAAACTGATATTTAACAAAAAAATAAATTTTAAATTATTAGAATGTAAATTCTGTTTATTTATGCCGATATTTTTAATTTTGGTTTATTTTTCCATAAGCAATATTTTATTATTTTTAAAATGATCTTATCAAGCTAATTTTCTTAAATTGTATTATCATATCATATTATTAAGCAATATAAATTTCTTAACTAAAATTTATAAATGCAGAATTTTCTATATTAAAGAAATCTTCATTAAGGCGAAATAAAAACATTACATTTAATAATTTTATGTACTCCAAAGAAATATGCATTTCTCTATATATATTTAGCACATTTATCCACTTCACAAGCCAACGAATTCAATTAATTTGCTTCAATAACATAACAACTGCAATTTCATCATTTTACCTTAGGGCAACAGCAAAAAAAAAACAACACTAAAATTTCTATACTACATATGGTCAACGACAAAATAATATATTGGGCAATAAATTTTGTTTTCGTTTAAGTCACAAATTTTCAAAAATTTCTTTTTGCCTGCAGTTGATAGCAAAAAATAGAAATAAAAATATAAAATCAAATGTTGTTTAAAAAGAGTTTTCGGTGGTGAGAGGTTTCTGCACTTGCGGCATAGCTTATTACTTAGTTTAAAAACTAAAAAAAATAAAAAACAAATTTCATGTTTGTGTTTGCCATGAAAATGTGAGAAAAATGCTGTGGAAAACTGGGCGCTGAAAGTTCAACTGTAACTTGTATGGGGCACAACTGCCGCCACCAAATGTTGCGTAGTTTTTCTAAAACAAAAAATTTTCTCTCTCTCTAATTACAAACTTTTGCGGCAGTATATAGAGAGGGTATTTATTTTATTTTTCAGCTAAGTATTATGGCAAACAACCATCTCTATTGAGGTTTTTTTTTTGCAAATTATTTTATGCAGAATTTTTGTTTTGTTTTTATTATTTATGATAGTACTATAATGCGAAAAGCTGGGCAAAGCAATTAAATTTTGGTTGAATTGTTTAAATTGTTTTTATTTTATTTTCATTTGTGTGTATTTAAAATATTTAGTAATTTAAATATTATTTATTTAGCTAATGAAATAGCAATTAATTTTGTAAGTTGAAACAACCAATTTTCCAGTTTATTTGTGTATATTTAAAGCCTAATTATTTGGTAATAAGTATGTGTAACTAACTGTTATGTGTTAAGTAGCTACTAACGAGTATCTTTAACTGACACTTATGCATAATAACAGATTAGATGCGTTCTTATTTTTTTTTTTTGATATATTGTTAAATCTGGACACGCAATGCGCATAAAAGTGACATTAGAAGTGCGTGATTTTAATACTAATATAAAAGACAAGCAAAAAAAACAAAAACCAAAAAACCAGTTAGTCAAAGATTTTGTAGCAAAACTCAACTACATCATATATTTTATTATAATTTGTCATATTTTGTCATTTAGCATTATAATTGCAAGAAATGGTAAATGGAGGCTGGTCACAAGATAAAATGTTGTAGAACCCAAGGGCTCAGAATAATATTTTTTTTTTCTTTTTTTTTTTTGGAGCTTGGGACGCTTTAATGGCGGCGCCTTTGTGCACACACACACACACAGCGAGAGAGACATATGAGTGTGTGTGTGTGTGTCGGCTTGACAACAGTAAAAAATAGAAACGGAACTGCTGCCTGCCTAACGCACCAGGCGCCCCCCTGCTATCCCCTGTTACCCCCATAAACAATGAGTTTGGGCCAAGTCCATGCCAGAACGGACATGCCAACAACAATGAGCTACAAAAATTTTTGTGGCTGCTGCCAAGAAAAAATGCCAGCAGCATCGAAGAAGGCACCAAACGGAAGAGACTTGACAGCATACGCAACATGGCCGAAAAATGAGTGTGGCGACCAGTTCACTTCCCCATTTCTATAAAAAAAAAAATGAAACAAAATACAGGACGATGGAGTCGCGTCATCGGGCGCACATGTCGTATGAGTGACGAAACGAAGAGGCAAATGGCAACACAACGGATTCAGCAGTCAGGACAGCGGCATAAACGCCCCGCACAGATTTGATAGTTTTTATCGATTTAAGTAGATTTGGCCTCACACTCAAGAGATATAATATATATATATATATAAATACATACATATATCTATATGTATGTACATTCATGTGTATAGAGAGCAGCGACATACTCGCTAAGACAGACAGACAGACAGACAGCCTTGCTTTTTGGCAAACGTCGCGGCCCAAAACAAATGAGCATAAAACAAGCTGGCCAACAAAAAAAAAAAAAAAAAAAATGGGCAACCAACTTTGGAGTCCATCGAAACATTTGTACTGTGTGAAAATGTGAGTAGCAAAAAAAAATAATCGATTAATCGGTTTCTGTATTATAAAAATTTTTAAGCTTGTCTCTACATTAGTCTACTTCAGTCTAATCAAAAGTCTAAATTAGTCTAAGTTTCTTAAGTTTTGTCATTTTGCAGTACGAGAAGCTTTAATTCTTTGATTAACCGCGATTTTTCGATAATCATAAATTCAAATTTTTCACAAATTTGTAGATATTTTAAGATCTTCTTGTTTCTCGTAAAAAGATTTATATTCAAAATTTTCAATTTATACAAAGCATTTAATTTTAATTAAGTAATTTGTTGGAAAATTTAATTTTTATTTTTAACAGTAGATAATAGCAAATTTTGTAATTTAAAAAATCAAGTTTAGTTAAAGTTTCTTACACTAGTTGATTTTTATAGTCTAGAAAATTGTACTCTCTGACCAATCAAATTTTTTTGAATTCAATTGTTTCTATGCTGTACATTTGAATTGTTGTCAAATATTTTTACACATATTTATTTATTTTTCTCATATATATTTTAAACACATTTTCAACCTTTTTTCAAGTACATTCTTTTATTATCATATTGGAAAACCTCTACCAATTATATCGCATTTTAATAGCCAAATTTCAATAATTTAAATAATAATTTTTGCTTTTCAAAATTAATTAAAATACAAATGAATACATTTTAGAAAATTAGAAGTTGAAATAATCCTTCAAATTTATATCTAATTGGATCTTTGGTTACTAGAACGATACTTTTATAAGGAATGTAATTTATAAAAAATAAAACCAAAACTGTTGTATAAATGTGAAAAGAATAAAATTCAGAATACCGTAGCGTTAATGCCTTATAATAAATCTAGCTAGCTGCGACTGTCAGGATATAGTTATAGTACCTTCGTTGCTATGGTATAAAAAAAAAGAAGAGAAAATAAAAGAAAATATTATGGCAGCCATGTCCATGCCCCATGTGCTGGGCTTGTGTAAGGACCAAAACGCGTGTGGCAATGTGCGCTGTCTGCGTCTTGGCGGCAAGCAGAGATAAGCGCCACATATATATACAAATATGTATATATATGTATGAGATATAGAAAGAGAGAACTAGAGAGGAAGTGGAAGAACCGGGATGAGGAAGTTGTGACAACAGAAATCAAAACTCAAAGTTTTGCGTATAAAGCATTAAGCTTAGACCATGAATTGCTTAACTTTCGAGCACACACACGCAAAGAGGAAGTACGTATGTACATACATATGCATACATATGTATATACTATATATATATATATATGTACATATTCCCAGCACCCTACTACTAAACATACCCCAACCCCATGCAAATGCCACGCCGCACTCGCTTAGCAAATGCGTAAAAATTATGCCACATCTCGAACGGCCTGCCATGAGCAAAAAAAAAAAAGATAGAAAAAAAATTCATACATATATGTATGTACATATATGTAGATATGATATATATATAAAAAAAAAAGAGGCAAAAACTCAACACTGTGAAACCTGGGGAAAACTGGATAGGGGACTTGGGAAAACCGAGGCCATACTGGACGCTGTGAAACTGGACAACTAATCTAACGTTTATGCAATGCTATTTTATGATATGCCTGTGCATAAATACAGCTAGAGTTGACAGTATATGTAAAATAAAAATAAAGAGCTAAAAAAAAAAATAAATTATCGTTTTTTATATTTGTTACTATTAAAGAACTGACTCGTTATTCATATAAATAAAAATTTAATTAATAGTTATTATTTTTCTCAAGAATTTTTTTTTTTTTTAAGAAATGTTTTAATATTTATGCTTCTAGATAGAATTATTAAATTAATATAGTTTAAAATTCCATAATTTAATTTTCTTGAGATAAATGTTACTACTAACAAATATCTTAAATTTAATCAGTTTTAGTTATTCATTTTAAATATAATAACACAAATTTTGTTTCTCAACAAAGTTCTTAATATAAGAGTTTTGTTTAATCTTTTTTTTTTATGTATTTATATGCTGTGCCTTAAAATAAAATAAAGTAAAGGCATACTTGAATAAAACACTTTGTTTTCTATTTATTTAAAGTCAAGAAAATATATATCTTTGGTACTATCGATAGTTTTAACCTCTCCAAACTATTTGGTGATATCACTTATGATGCTTTGCCATCCGCAAATTCTAGCACATGAACGCCAACAATTTATTATATATTCTTAAATATTTAAAATCGTTTTAATGCTCTATATTTTTCAGTTTATTTAAAGATTACTTTTAATTTAATATAAGGTAACTCTACGCTTTTTTTCAGTTTAGAAAAATACAAAATCATGAATAATGCCATTGCATAAACGCATTTTATTCTACTTTTATACCATGTGTTTTAGCATTTTCTCATTTAATATTATTATTTTTTTTTTGTGTTGTGTTTCATGGCGTTCAACCAGCCCACAAAGCGTCTAAGAGGCGTTAAATATTCTACACAAATGTGCATAATTTATGCTTGTCTGATTTTATGTGCGGAGTGTATCTGTGTGTATTTGTGTGTTCGAGTGTGTGTGTGTGTGACACGCCTATTTGGCTGACTTTAGCAAAAAATATGAAACTATGAAAATTGTCGAAATGATTTTGGTATTTATTTTATTTAATTCTTGTGCATATTTACGAGCTTACCAAGAATTCTCGAAATTTCTTAAAAAAAAAAAGAGATAATATAGTGTATAGAATAGTTGGTCTTGTAGTTATTGTCATAATTGTAAGCTCGAAAAGCTGATTTAGTTTTCAGCACAAGATTCAAATAAATTCCAATGCAGGATAATTTTTGTAGCAATTTTTTCGGCGACTCTTGTCTGGCTGCTATTGTTGTATCCTTTATTATATCCTTGCTGACAGTTGTCTATTTTTTTTTTTTTTATTGTAAATTGTTGCTTTTTGGTTGAAGTTTGAAGTCCAACAAAGACTGTATTTTATTTATGTATATACATTGTCCTTGTGTATTGTTTAAGAGCCTTTCTAATAAATAATTATCGTTTTTTTCAAGTCTTAAATGAAGAGAGAAATATAAATTATGAGATGACAGCATCGTTGCGAGTTATCTGACTCTGAATTATTATCATTATTATCAACGACTTGACAAGACTTAATGAGCAATGTGAGATACTATTTTATCTGAAAGTAACAAGTTAAAATAATGTATTTCAAAAAACTGATGGATTTCCTACGGATTCACAGTCTAAAAAGTTGTATGGACAATTAAATGTTGAGGTTAAAATAAAAATAAAAATACCTACTTCGTGTTTTGAAATAGAAAAAAACAGAAACAATTTTTTACGCTCGATAAAACTTCTTTCAAGCTATTATAATTTTAATCATTTAATAAAATAAATTATTGCAAATGTATTCCCCTAAAATCCCTAAAATATCTGAAACTAAACATAACTTATTATAATCTACAATATGGAATAATTTATAATTATAATAATTTCTTTTGAAAATTGTTCAAAATAGAAAGCTCTCACACATTGTATTAAATATGCCACGTTGCAAAGGCATATTTGTGGCAAACAATATTGCCATGTTGCGGCTGGTTGCACAAACACACACATTGTGTGCGGCGTGGCATGTGGCATGTGACATTTAATGAAAGCAAATGAGCGCCTGCAGTGGCAAAAAGGTAAATTAAATTTTAAGCAATATTAAATGGTAGCAGCAGAAAATTAAAATACAATTGAATTTTTATTATGTCAATTTCATGGATGTCAGCATATAGAGATTATTGTCATACATAGGTGTGTGTGTGTGTGTGCGAGTGTAGTTTTTATAGTCGTCATCCACATGTAAAATTGCCTATTCCAATATTTGTCATATATGTAGTATTATTATTTCTTTTTGCCTTTCTCCGATTTGATGGGCTTAGTTACTACTTCGGGCTCTACCTCGACCTTCTTCTCCATAAGTTTTTCGTAATCGACAGCCGGAACAGCCGGCTTAGTACCCTTCTTATGTGGTGGCCCCTGGCCGAAGATATTGGTAGATCCGATCTCCCGATGATCATATACACTACGCACTGAGAAGCGTTCCCTTGCCTGTTGGAATTGTACCTCAAGACTTTCACGCTTATAGCGATGCACCTTGGCGTGTCCCAATCGAGTACCTTCAAGTACACGCAATTGTTCGGGATGTCTTCGGATCCAAGTCCAGGGTTTAGATTCATCGAATGGCTGATGAGCTAGCACGGGCACAGCAATGCCCATATAGCGTCGATTTGCCAAGCCCCTAAAACGCTTCTTCTTGGGTGGCTTCTTTTTCACCACTTTGCGAGTGCGTTTATCTTCGACCACTTCCGAATATAGATCCGATATGTCTTTCATACTTTTTCTATCACGTTTACCACCAAATCCCCAACCATCTTTACCGTCAGCTCCGGAACCGTCCGAATCAGTACTCCATCGTGAGCCACGACCCTTTCCGCCGTCACCGTCTCTACCATCCTTGCCATCTTTTCCATCTTTCCCATCTTTTCCATCGCCATCCATTCCGTCTCCATTTTGATTTCCTAAGCCATAACGTGTTTCGTCCCAAAATTGTTTAAGGTTTTTACCCTCATCGTCATCTTTTAATATGTCCTTGCACACTGCCACTCTGCGTCCAAAAACTTCTTCAAGTGCCAGGTCCCGTTGGTCTCTACCTTCGCAGGGCATACTCAAAAAATAGCCTAATATCTTTAATAATATATGCTGAATATACGGATGCAAAGGATTTCGCAGATTTCCATCTAAATCGAAAATGCCATCATATAGTCCACATGTATCCGGCCGAACAAACGGTACACGAAACCAATTCCAATGTGAGCATTTTGGATTTAAAATTCGGCTAAATTTCTCCAATGTTAGACTGTATAGAAACTGGCAGACCTTTTCAATTGGCATCTGTAATAAGTTGGCCAATATCCTTAATACAGGGCCATTTTGAAGACACCAATGCCACTCCGCCGACTGCCAATGTTTATTGATACGTCTGCATCTGTGTAGCGGCTCCGTAAGTTGTTCACAGTAAAAATTACGGAGCGTTCCACTATGTGGCAGACTGCAGAGGGGTGGTGCGCAGAACATTGGTTATAAATTACTTAAAAAAAAATTTTTTTAAAAATTTAAAAACCAAAAATTGTAGTTACTAGTATTTTAAAAAGTTTTTTATTTGATTTATGATAGAAAGTCATGAGTTGCTTTGACCCCTGCATTTAATCGATTTTTTTGTTTTTTATTTTTTTCTTCTGGCCAAATACCCTTCGGTATTCAGATTTCCTTTCCAATTTGACATTAGATGGAACTGGCAATTCATGTACGCTGTTAATGCTATGTATGGACCATCGACTGCTGGCCAAGTGCATAGATTCCTGAAATGAGGGACGTCTGTAACGGGTGAGACCGGCATAGACAAATTTACCATCATCCTTGATCCGATATTGATCCGGATGACGTCGTATAAAGGTTGAGCGCTTATTAACATCATAGGGTTCATGAAATAATACTGGCATTGCTTCACCAAAGTATCGACGTTCTCTATGTGGACGTTCTTCGTCATCTTTCGGTTTCTTAAATGGAATTGTCGAAGTCTTTGATTTAATACTTCTAGAGCGAACCTTCTTCGGTAGCTCGGTAACAACAGCCGAATAGAATTGTGATAAATCGGCGGCTGCTTGCTTCTTTTTTAAATCTTCTTTTAATTTTTCTGATGCCTTTGATGTGGTATCTGTCCAGCCCTTGGCATATTTCTGAGACTCATCTCTACCCATTTGGTCAAACATTTTTCGCAATATATCTGCATGCTGAAGTCTTAAATTTGTCAATTGGAGACTACCATGACCGCGTCGTCGTCCCTTCTCGTCCTTCAATAAGTAATCATCTTGGAAAGATTGAGTGATACTATATTTTCGGCCAGCATTGTATCGATGTCCAGGGGGTAGATGTCGAAAGGATTGCATATCATCAGTTATGACTTCCATATCATCAACTTGGGGCTTGCGACCAACTTGTGAAGTTGGTGCACCCATATAGTGGTCTTCGATAGGAATTATTTTTATTTCAATTTCATCCTTTTTAACTAGTTGTCCTTTTCGTTTTGGTCCAGCACTTCTAACAATTTGTATCGATTCAACTGGCGTTACATCCTTCATGGCATTCAATAGCTGATATAGTCTATTGGGTTGAGATAAATCACGTAGATTCCCTTCTAAATCAAAGATGTGCAAATAACGATCACAGACGTCCACAGCAGCGAGGGGCACTCGGCAAGTATTCCAACCTTTACCCTTTGGATTAACCATTTCATGAAATTTCTTTAGTGTTAGATCAAACAACATTTCTGCCACTTCCCCTTTGTGCTTATCCAGTTGACGGGCCAAAGTTCCAATCACTTTAATATTATTTTTGTACCATGTAGCATAATCAATATTGGACATTCCTGGACACCGAGCATTTGGCATATGGAACTGCATCCATCTAAAGCCATCTGTTCGGTTTTTAGATAATGTTCCCACTAAACCAGGGGAGCGACATGACTGTCGTCTTGTTGTTGTGTTGACTCCTCTGGTGCTTTTCGCTGCCCAGCAGCACATTTTAAAACTGGACGAGAATTTTAACACATATTTGTAATTTCAAATTGATAATTCAAACAATGGTTGCTAAACCCTCGTCTTGCCATTATTGATGGGATTTTGGCAGCTCTATAAAGTGGCAGTTGCTACATATATAAATGACTGCAGAGAGTTGCAGCTAAATAAATAAATTACAACAATTAAGTCAAAATAAAAAAAAAATACAATTCTATTTACATTTAAAACTTATAATCTTAAATAAAAAAATTAAATAACAGTTCTTGAATTCTTACAATATGTAGTTCCCAAAATAAATTCATTAAAATGTGCTAGAAATATTTTTTCTTCACAATTTTAAAGTGGTAAATTGCAATCAACTCAAAAATCATTTATTTATTGAGAAACTATCTCACAATTAAATCGTTATAAAATATAAATGTGAATAAAATTTAATCAATACAATAAAATGCTTCAAGAACAGCCATCTTCAGTGTATTAAAAATATAGACATTTGATAAAATAAATATATATTCCTGACAGAGACCTATTTTTTTATATAATCAGGACTTGCTATGAAAGCAATGTAATATAGTCATCAGGTTTTGATGAAAATTTTACAAAACTATATTTAAGAAAACTAACAATAGCTAAGTTCATCTCAATCTATCAATAAATTATAAAAAATATAAAAATTATGGTTTTTATTTAAAAATAATGAATTTTCTGATTCCTCAATGGCGGCTATTTAATATAGTTTTGCGATTTTATTAAATTAAATTTATAGAACTGAAAACTAATAAATTTGGCTGTAATATTTTGTACAACAATATTTTTTCTTAATACAATAAATAAATTTATAGCCGATTTATAGCCATTATAGCTATATAATGTATTAATTTGATTTTGATTAATTAAGTATAGCTTATAAAGCGCATAATAAAACTTGGCACTGATTAGTTTGCTGGAGATATATTAATGAACAAGGAAGTTGCAAAATAACTTATTTTTTTAATGATTTTTCCTATGGCAGTATTGTATTTTATTTAAATATATTAAAGGACCTCCAACACGCCTTCCTCAATACCTTGTATATTTCGTGACAACATTTTAATACCCTTTGCGAAGCGTGTACAAATTAAATAATAGTTTTTACTTTTTTATCTCTTTCTTTTTTTTTTGTTGCTTGGTTGACAGCGTAAAAGTAAATTTGTTTATGTTAATTTTTATTTTTTACACACGCTCGACGACAATAACATTAAAAGAAAATTAAGCTAAAGGCGAAGAAACGCAAAACTCAAGACGCAAGTCGTAAACCTGAGGAGGGGCAAGCGAAGACGATTGAAGGGGGTCTGAGGGGGCAAGAGGTAGGGTAAAGAGTCAATAACCGCAACGCTCCCACCATCGTCGTCATCTTTTTGTCGAATTCAGCTACTACGTGTCTCTTTTGTATTTTGTTTGGGCCTAAACAAACACGCAACTACGTATAATTTTTTTCTTCTTCACAGTTTTATATAGTTATCGTTATCGTTTTTGGCCAACAGCAGCAGCACGGGCGGGGCGGGGAGGTTCACTGACCTCAGACAAAAAAAAAAGAATGTGGCCAATTGAAGCGATTTGTGAGTTGACCAAGTGCGCAACTATGGAATGCACCGGAAACGATTCTATGAGCAAAAATTATCAAAACTATGTTGTATATACATATATACATAGTTATAGTTTATAGTCTGCAAAAGATAAATCATTTCAAACAGACCGTAAAACTAATAATTACAAAATTGCATGTTTTGTTGTTGTTGTTATCATGAGCAAAAACAATCAATTTGATGAGCATACGATGTGTGTGTGTGTAGTTGTGTGTGTATAAATCTAAGCGTAGATAAAAAGTTTACACGAAATGCTTTGACAACTCACATGGGCTTCAAACTACAGAGACAGAGAGAGACAGAGGGGGGGATATAGAAAACCAAGAGTTGAGTTAAATATACATTTATTTGATGAACGTTTGAAACTTGAATTCTTTTTATTTTTCTCTGTTGCCTGATAAGCCTCTTATTTATCTAACTTTACAGATGTCGCAGTGGTGTAGAGTGCCAGGGGGTGATTAAAGGGGAATGTTTAAAATGTCAAGTTTATATTTTAAATAAAAAAAATATTGAGTAGTCATAAGCCTCTAGAACAAAACATAACTCAACATAGTAATTAACATTTAAGCAAATGTTAATGCTTATTCAAACAAAACTAACAGAAACTGTTAGACAAGAAATAAACTGCGGTGTAAGAGACTTTTGCTATAATTAATACCCAAAGTAGAATGCAATTATAAATAAAAATTGTATTTATAATGTAAGTTAACATGTAAGCGAATGTTAATGCACATTTAATAAAAAAGTTATTTTAACGGTTCGCTGTTAACTGAACTTTTACATGAAAATTTTTTCACAATAAAAATTATTAAAATTCTTTTATAGAAATTCATTTATGTATATTTCACTTTAATTCCAAAGTCTGTATAGACAAAAAACTATATAACATCTAAATAAATGTTAATGCTCATTCAAACAAAACTTAATTTTTTACTATAGCCAATGTATTTAAAATTTGTTAAAGTTTGGTCTTTCTGAATATTAATAGACAAGCAGCAATATATTTGAAATAAAATATACAAAATATTTGTTGTTGCTATAAAAAATGTTTAACACACATAGTATTAAACATTTACAACTTTTAAAAAACAAAATAAAAAATTAAGCGGAACTATTAAACTATTTTACTCTAGATAAGTTATTTAAAAATTTTTTAAATACGTAAAATTTTTATAATAAATAACTTTTGTTATAAAATGTAATTTACATTTACCATAAATCTTTTTATATAATTTTATTGTGTATGGGAATCGTTATTAATTAACATAAGACACGGGCTTCATAATTTGATTTGAGCAAAAGTTAATAAAGCCTTTTAACTAAAAATTTACGATATTTTAAAATACTTTGATTGGAATTACATATATGAATATATAAAATAGTCTTATATATTTCAAGAAGAGTTGCTATAGTCAAAAGATTGTCATAATATAATGCCTAAATTTCCTATAAAAATCTAACCTATAAATTGTTGTTTTTTTAAACCCCTCTACATAATAAAATTGTCTAAGCCACTGTGTTTACTACGTATGTATTTCGATTGCCTGGGGAAATACACAAGTTTCAACTAAAAAAACAGGTGACCCATTTTGAATGATAGAACCTGAAAGTTGATAACTTGACTTTGTAGAATGTCAAAGCTTAGTTTTTAATCATGATTAAGCTTCATATTTGACAGATTTTTAAGTTTAATTTGCCTATATATAAAAAAGGGTGCAAAAATATTTATTTATATTCAAATTCAATAACTATATTTAGCTTTTTAGCAGCAGCAAACGCAAACGTAGAGTCTTAAAAGTGGTTTTTAAATATTTATATATTTTTTTTACTTTTTAATACTTACAATTAATAAAAGCTCAAATTCCTAATAAAATCCGTCAAAGCAAAATTTGTAGTTTAATATATATTTATATTATTTGTGATTAATTTATTTGTGTAATGTTTTAGGAAATGTTTAAAAAATTACATTTATTTTATTGATTATAATGTTTGTTGATAGATACTTTTATTTTTAGAGATTTAAAAATGCAACGGCTTGCAATGAATTTATTTAATTGCAATTATATATATTAAAATGCTTTATGGGTTATTGTATGTATTGTTGGCGTTTTATGCACGCATTAAAATGTTAATTAAAATTGATTTCATCTTGCAAATATTTAAAACAAAACAATGAACACAGCTGGCGTTTTATTAATTATAATATTATATATTTTATTTAATGTGTATTTTATTGCACATATTTTTTTTGCACTTTTTTTTTGTTTAGATCATTTAAAACTTTAAACTTGAAGTTTATTTATGTTCGTTATTCGAGTTTGTAAGAAATTTTCAGTTTTTGCCTTTAACTATTGCACTTTTGCCCACGCACTGCAAGATAAACAATATATTTAATAATTATTTTATTTAATATCTAACAACTAGTTTCTTTTATCCGTAATTGCATTTATACTCTGCATCTAGTTAATTTCTAAATTGCCAAGAATTTATGTTTATATTTAGCCAAATACTTGAACTCAACTACATAAATATGTATATGTTGACTAATTTGTATGCTAATTAGCTGGGACATCAGAGAATATCTAAACAAAACTTAATCAAAGAGAACAAAGTGTCCTGTCACATCTCAAAAACAACTGACAAATCAAATATTTTGTGTGTTTAATAATGCTGACAGCTGAAATCCTAAAAGGATATTCCATGACAGCTTGAAGTTAGGTTAGGTTGGGCTAGGTTAGAAGTTGGAATTGGATTGAAATGCCAAATTAAATAAAGAAAAGAAAATGTTAACAATTTTCTTTGAAAAATATATTTGGATTTTTATTTTTATATTTAAATGGAAGTTATCACTTTTTTTTTTAATTCATGTTCAAAAAATTCTAATTTTAAAGCGTTTTCTAAAATGATTTAAAAAATAATATAATATATATATTTTAGAAAAGTGGATTTAAAATTGGGTCGCATTAATGCCAAATTAAATAAAAAAAGGAAAATCTTTTACAATTTTCTTTATATAATATATAAATTTTTAGTTATAAATTAATTTATTTCGAAAAATTCCGACTTTAAAGCGTTTTCTAAAATGATTTCAAACAATTTAATGTTGGCCTATGTTCGAATTGAAGTGGGATTGAAATTGGGTCGCATTGATGCGAAATTAAAAAAAGAAAGTAAAATGATTACAATTTTCTCAAATTTTTTTTTTTTAATTTATGAATTTTTATTAACATTGCGGAATGAGAGTTAAAAGTTAAATTTTATGTTGTAAACTAATCTTGAAAAAATTGTTTTTTTTTATATCTTTAATAATATAATATTCAAAAATATTCAAAAAAAATTGTTTTTTTAATCCAAAAATAATTATTATAATAAAAACAAATTCAGTTTTTATTTAAATTTAATTTTGCACAAAATTAAATCAGCATAGTAATTGGGGTAAGAATTTCTAGAAATATCTGGTTTAAACACAGAATTTTTTCAAAAAATTAAAATTTCCCCTTTTATTTTTCCTTTTGATTGTATTGTGAAATTTTCCCAAAGATTATTATTTTCATATAACAAAAATATAATGGGAGTATTTTTTTTTTATTAAATAACTATTTCTCTTATCTTGAAGTTAAACTAGAAATTTCTGATTGCATTCAAAGTATTTTTCTTGTATCTTATTTTTCAAAAATGTAATGGGGTTTTTCCATAATAGTTTTTAATGTATATATTTATTTTTTAGTGTTTTTTTTTGTTGTTTAATAAATAAATGAGAGTTTCCTGTGTATTTGTTTTATAATGTTTTTTTGTAGGCACGCTTTTTTTATTTTAATATAATATTTAATTGTTATTTATTTTTATGTTTATTATTATTTTCATTATTTTTTTTATTTTTTTATTTTTTTTTTATTGTCTTAGTTTTATATAGCGTCACTTTGAACACAGTTTTAATTCTTTGTTTTATTTGCGCCAAATAAACAAAAGAATACACTTTTTTCTGTTTGGGTTGATCAGTTTTCTATTTCACTTGGCCTGTTTATGTTTATCTTTGTGCTCAACACACACACAACACACACACGCTCTCTCAAACACACACACACACGCACACACGGACTCAAACACAGTGAAATTCCGCTACACCGGATATTACAATTGAAAAGATTTCGGATTTCGTTTTGTAAATCAAAATCAACACGAAAATAAATAATAATAATAATACTATATAAATGAATGAATGTTTGTTTGTTTGTGTATTTGTATTAGTATAATAAATGAAATTTTCATTGTTGTTGTTGTTCTTATTGTTGTTGCAAAGAAATAAATAATAATAAAAAAATACAAAAATACAAATACATATATAAATACATATAATATAATATTTATTAATGCACAACAAAGAGCAGGATGTAAGTTAATAACAATAACGGCTTGACTTAGTTAATATTATTGTATTCAATTTTTTTTATATTTCTTTTTTTTTTTGTTGCTTTTTGATGTTTTCACTTTTTTCTGGGTTTTTTTTTGTTTATTATTATTCTGTGCACTCACTTTAATTGTTTAAAACTTTGGCACAACACAACAAAACTGTTTCTTGCAGTATGCTCTATAGTTATTGTTGTTGTAGTTTTTTTATTTATTTGTTGTTGTTGTTGTGTGGCAGAGTTTTAATAAAGCATTTGAAAAAACACGACGCGTTGCCTACGTTGCTGTTGAACGCTGCCAAACCGTACAGTTTGAGAGTTAATATCGGACTGTTCGGAATGCTGGCGCTATTGCCTCGAACAATCCACGACAGCCGAGACGAGCCAAAGAGACCAGACGAGACGCGACGAGACGCAACGAAACGAAGCCGAGCCGACGCCACGCAGTGCCGAATTGTTATTGCATTCCCGCTCTCGTTGGAACGCTGCTGCCAGTCCGAAATATGTTTAGCCGACTGGAACTGAATAGACTGGAAGTACGAAGTAGTATATCGTCGTAGTAGTAGTAGTATTAGTCTGCGCTCACACAGTTGTCTCGTCGTTTTGCCAGAGGGGACATAAACCAGTGTGGCGGCAGCGGCAGTGGCAGCGGCCGGTTCGCACAGCTGAGCGGCATTTTACTACTACAGTTCAAGCATGAGATACAAATTTATCTAAAAGATATGCCGCGAACCGCACGGACGGTACAAAGCAACAAATCAACGAGCGAACGAACCAACGAACGCCTCGTCATCAGCGTAGTAAAAGCAAAACCGGCAACGGCAACGGCAACGTTGCATTTTGTGTGGCAAAGAGAGCAATATCAAAAGAGAGACGTCGCAGTAAAAAGAGAGAATTTAATTCTCTTACGAAATGTGTGTTGTGTTCGGGTTGCGTTTGAGTTCGAAGCTGTTGGTTATATACCCTGTAATCACTGAAACTATATAAAATCGGCATGGTAAAGTTGTGCAGAGACAGAAAATAGTCAAATGAATGCATTTTGCAATCGTTTTATACCCTGTAATCACAAAAACTATATAAAATCGAATTACTAAATTTGTGCAAAAATAGAAAATTTTCTGATGCAAGCATCGATGTTATATGAAATATTCCTGATCCGCATAAACAATCAAGCTTATCGAGATACGTGTATCTCATAAACTATAAGAGCTAGAAATACGATATATTATCATTATATGGCTTTTTGTATTATTAACCCAAGAAACAATAATAACAAAAAAAATATTAAATAAAAAAAAATATATTAAAAGATATGAGAAGCCTTGAATTATCTTTAACTTTAGATTTATCTAGCCCCAAAATATTATAAAGATTGTATAATAAATTTACTATTCAACAACATTATAAATATTTAAAAAATCAAATAATAAATACCAATAGTTATTTAAGAAATAATATTCACATAATTTATATATTTATTTATTTATTTATTTATTTATATTTAGAAATAGATCACTTTAAAGCTTCTCTACAGGGCATCGCTTAGTCGAGCACTCACTTGACTAACACATTCTAACATATTTATTTTCTACGAATGCATTTTCTATATAACGATTTTGATAAGTACTCAAATTTGTTGTTTATATGAGATTATATTTGGTGAATCCCGGAAAAATTGCATTCTTCTATTTCAATTTTCAATGGAATTTATGAATATGAAATAATTCATAATGCAGCATTTGTTGGTTTGAGAAAAACTCATAAAGTGTTTACTCTTTTTATTTTTTGTTTGTTTTTATGCGAAAATACTAGTCGTCATAAATTATATTCAAATATTTTGCAAGTTCATCACAGTTCCAGTGAAAAAAAACAAATAAATATTATATTATGCACTTATGAATGGAAATTTGCTTAAAATCTATAAAAATAAATACTTAAATACATATATTGCAAGTATAGTCACACTTTTTTTTATAAATTTAAGTTATGAAGCTTTTGAATTATAAGGAATTGGAGCAGCAGCAAAATTATTAGTATTTATATGTTTTATTTATATTAATATTAAAATTTTCAATTATTTGTTTATTATCTTCAAAATAAATTTATTTATATTTCATTTAAATTTTTGTTCTTTAAGCAAATTTCAGAAATGCACAAGTTTTGGATTCATAACTAAATTAATTTAAGCTCAATTTTTAAATTGTTTGAAGTAGTAAACTGATCAATTATTAAATTATTTGGTAAAGTCAAGAAATTTGAACAAATTTTTGGCTATTTTTTTTGTTGTTAATTTTCATTTATCTTCTATACAACCTTCAGTTTGCTAACAAACTGTTTTTGTACGCAAAAAAGCAATAGGCAGCTTTAGAATCTCATTCAAATATGTACATAGTAAATTTATTATGTGTATATGCGGCTTACAGATAACCCCAACGGGGTCAGAAACCGAAATTAACCGAATTCAGAAAATGGTGCCGCCGCTTTATCAATTTTTTTTTTTTTTTTTTTTATATATATAATTTTTTTTTTTTGTTTCAACTAAAGCAACTGCCACGAGAAATCCACACTGGCGATAGCGTTTTGAACTTTCCGAGGTAAAAGATGCTGTGATGGCAATTTAAAACGTTGCAGTTAAAAGTGCCCAGCCATTGTATACTCTATTCTCAGTTTGAAAAATTAAAAAAATCAAAAATTAATCGCAAAATTGAGGAGAAAGTTGAGAAGGCAAATAACAATTGAATTTTATTTAAAAAAAAATAAAAATAAAAAAATATTTTAACATTTTCTAAATTTTTATTAACAGTTCAGGAAAATTAATTAATTAAGAAGAACTTAAGTCGTGGGTTGACTTTATCCTCATACAAATATCTCAGATATATTTTTTCTATTTAAAAAAAAACAAAAATGTCTTACAGACAGTCTAGACATTCTACAAACCCAATATACACTTGCTGCCACTAAAAATAGCATATTAAATTTTTTTAATAACATGCCTAGTCAAAGTCTAGTCTAACAATAGCTTAGTATCAGTTTGCCTACAAACAAATTAAAAAGTTGTTTTATTATTATTATTATTATTTTTTTTAAATGTTTGACTTTTGAAATTGAAAGAGAGAAATACGAGAAGCGCACAAGAAAAAAAAACGAAGATATAAAACTGAAAATAAATGCAAGCAATGTGAAAAAATTGTGTTAGGTCGCAAGTTGCATGTTGCAAGTTGCAAGTCACAAGTCGCATATCGCATATACATAATGATCACTGGCATTGTAGTGATTATGATGTTCCAAGTTGTCCGAGCCTGCTTGACTGGGTTTTGTGGCAACCTCGAACAGAGTGGGGCACTCTAATAAAATTTACGACACTGAAAATGACTGCGACAGAGGGAATGGCAACGGCAACGGCAACAGCGAGGCAAGCCCTGACAAACCAGACGTACTACCAAGTTGCAAGGCGGCCCAAAATACAAAAATACAAAAAAAAAAAAAAAAAGTATCTTTGATATTGCAATGCCAGTCTCCAAGTCGGTCGCCCTCTGGCTGGTGTATTTCCATCTTTGTCTTTGCCACTGTCTCTGTCTCGTTCTGTGTATCTGTATCTTTGGGGCTTGAGCACTGCATCTTGGTGTGGGAAAGAATGCAGTGAAGGGAATTTCCAAAGACTTGGCAGCCACGGCCGTAATGTGTAATGTATCTCTTGGATACATTTTAAATAGTAGTATATGCCATACGCTGCTTGGCGCGTTGACAATATATACAGATTTATATGCATATGCATATACATATATCTGAGATATATATGTACATATATATACTACTATAGATCGAAAGGCCAAAAACATTTGCATTGGCCATGCCAATTAATCAAAACCTGCAATTGATTTCAATATTTCAGCAGCAGCAGCAGCAGCTTCAGCTACAGCTGCAGACTTACAGATACATTTGTATCTGTGGCATTTATCGTTGCGTAAATCAATATTTTTACTACGCCCGCGTTCAGTTGAGTGCCACTGCCAGACTACTACATACTATAGTACAAATATTTATTTGATTATATACATTTGTAAATTTGTATCTGTATATCTCTATCTGAATCTGTAGCTGTATCTGTATCTGTATCTGTTGGTCGTCTATCTGTCTGCCCGCTGCTTGGCTGTCTTTTGTGTTTACCTTTCCCTTGTTAAATGTTTCTTGTTGCACTTTTCGTTTTTAAATTTTGTTTTTTTTTTTTTCAATTCGTTTCGCTTTTGCTGTCTATGTGGGCTAGGTCAGTTCAAAGTTCCTGTTATTTTTTTTTTCTCTCTGTTTTTGCTTCTATTTATTGCCAACACAGTTTTTTTATTGCATGTCAAGCTATTGAATTTTTGAAGTGTTCACCTTCAATGGCATCTTCTTTAAACCTCAGTTGTAACATGGGAAATCTCTGTGCCAAAGAATTTCAAACTATGTTATGATGAAATTGCCAATTAAGATATACACGCAATTTTGCAATTTGATGAAGCAGTCAACTCATTACACACACATACATATGTTGAAGATCTGTTAAAAGATTTATAAAACTGTTTTGGATTTAGTATAGCTCAACTATACTATAGTAAACTTTACTGTATTTACATTCTGTAATCAAGGTAATCAAGATACTTTTATTGCCATTTTGTACTTAAGTCCAAATACCCCATCTAATCAACGTTTTAGTGAGCTCATTTGAGCTATTATAGTTGTAATAATATGTTTAGAACATAAAAGTTTTGTATTTAGATATATTTACAATTAGGTTCAATTCTTTAGAGTTATGTTTAGGGTTCTCATTATATATTTAATGATCTTATCTAGTTAAGATTTATTATTTGACACGCTTATTATTTATTTATTATATACTTGCAACTATCTTTAGTTTCATTGCTTAAAATTTTTATAGACAATCGATTGTCTAATTGCTGCTTTTATAATGTTGAAAATGGGACATTTGTTGGTTTTACTGTTTGATATTTTCAGCCAATAAGTTATTATGTTATGTTAATATATATTTTTAAATTATATTAAAATAATAAAAATAATATTATAAGCTTAATAAGTATTCAGTAAAAAGTTTTAACTAAAAACTCTTTAAGATTATAACTGAAATGCCGGAAAACTCAAAAAATAAATAGATAAATAAATTAATCAATGAATCAATGAATAAATAAATAACTAATTAATAATAGTAAATTAATTAATAAATAAATAAATAACTAAATTTAAAAAAGCTTTACTGAGTTTCTTTAAAGTACAAATATGTTCTTTTTTAGCTTTAAAGTCGCTTTAAGTACTTTTTTTTTTTGTAGTAAAAATTTATTTAAAATTTTAAAGTCCATATCCTTAAGTTTTATAACAAACAAAAGTAAAATCTTAATATAAATTACAATTTTTTTATTATATAGAAGGATAGTAAAAAAGATTTAAATTAAATTAAATTTAAATCACAAGTTGAAGTGACGATTAAAGTTAACCCGAAACTAAGCAAAAGGGTCTTTATAAAATATTCAGGTTCTATAAGAATTTATATGAACTGATTTCCGAGGTAAGTCCTTCGCATTCAAATGTATGTGACAAAATTGCAACAAAAATTCCATCTGTTGGAATACTTAAATATATTTACATAGTATATATATATATATATATATATATGTGTAAGTGTATAACATAGTAAAATATTTGTACGCTGCATATTGCGGGAGTATTTGCAATTTGGGTCAGTTCAACCAGATGGCGCTGGACAGAAATATTTGTGCAATGCATACGCATAATTTCAATTGGCTGCATAAAAATGTATTTTTAACCAAGTAATTTTGGCCTCAAGCGTTGCACAAACTCTCAGATATTGCATTGGGTGCAAATTTCTGGATTGGTGGGTGGATGCAACCACTCGAAAATAAGTCTTGTTGCTGGCATTTTATTCTGGGGCGCAATGAATTGAAATGGAGCATTCAAATAAAAAAAAAAAAAAAAAAAATACAAAGAGAGTTCTACATGAGAGTGTTTGACTATGAGAGACCCTGTAGTTGGCCGGATTGGCAAATTAAATTCCCTTATGTCAATGTCACTATTATATGAAACTATTGTAATTTCTTTTGGCTTTTTCTATACTTTTTACAGCATTGCTTGTCATCCAAATAAATAAATCAATTTTCTGCTGGCGTACATCAACTTTAACGCATCAAGAAGTGCACTTCAAGCAGTCTTACAGCAGTGCAAGCAAGCAGCTTAATTTATTTCAGTTCCCTCTTCTTTTAACTATGTAAAATTAGTTTCTTAAAAACCTTTTATTTTTTTTAACTGATTTTTCTAAAGCTATGAACATCTAAATAATATATGCCAAATATCAACATATTTATTGTATCGTGTTTTAATTTGTTGATTTGCGATTGTGAAGGGAAAAACAAGGATTTTGGAAGAATTTTTGACTTTAATCAATAAAAAAACAAAATATTTAAAATATGGTATTCCTAACACTTCGAATTTTCGATATCGTTGTGTTAAAAGTACAGACATGGTCAGCTGGCGTAGGTTATTGTGGCTGATCAAGAATATATAGCAAAATGCGGAAAATGCTTGACTATATACCCGATGTACGATCGCAGTTACCTCCAGAAAAATTAATTTGGCTAGGCAGTAGTTTAAGTTAAAATTAATTTCCCTATTTAAAGTAAGTACAGGGTATAAAAGGTAAGAAATTGCAGTCCCAAAAGTCACATTTCATCCCTTTGTTATTGACATTATAACTTTAAGAAATTAAAAGAAATTTTATTTATATAATTAAGCCCATATCGCAATATACATATATATATACAATTCAAGGCACAACTGGTCATTAATATTACTCAAAAAAAAATATATATTTTACAGGAACGCAGTTGTCAGCTTCAGCCTGTTGCATATATCACCTTTTAGCCATTTCTAATTTTTAGAGGGTATCAAAAGGCGGACAATGGTCTTTGGCTTAGCTCATCCTACAGCTGCTCTATTGCGATTTCATTGTGAGCCACTTGTCATGCGAACAGGCGGCAGAGTTGCTTTGCAAAAGTCTTCAAATTGCCAGTTACTCGATCTAACCAACTATCTATCCACAATCTTTTGCCCCTAAAACACTCTCACCCCTCGTGTCTTTGTTGTGTCAGCACCCCCGCTGCTGTTGGAGGCACTTCTTCGTCGTCTTCCTGGAGCAGTGGCCACATTTTTGCAGTTGTCGAGTGGCTTTGTTAGCAATGCGGGGATTTCAACTTTTTCTTGCCTGTTGCGACCAGCAAACAAACCGAGGCTAAAGCTGTTGATGTTATTGTTGTTGTATCTGAATCTAAAGCTGGCCACTTTACAAAAAGAGAGATACACAGAGAGGAGACTGAACCAAGACAAATGAGAAAATTTCAACTGGGAGCTGGAGGTCACTACTTGGTTGAAGCAGCTGGGTTACTTTGAGTCTCAACTCTAGCCTCTTTATTTTTAGCCTGGCCTGGCCTGGCTTGGCCTGACTTGGCTTGGGTGGCATTTAAGGCTAATTTCAGTTAATTTCATGTTGTTTAGATTTTTCAAATGCATTTTGATCTTATCCATTTGGAATGCACAATAAAGCATTCAAGATGTTACAAATGCAGCTCTAGTGCACTTTATAAATCAGCTCACAAGCTGTTGAGTTGTAATAAATTGATGGCACTTGATACTTTTTTCTTTAGTCAACATTTTTTATAGTTTTTAGTATGATAAAAAATGAAGTAAAAAATTTACTAAATAGTAAATAAATTGTAAATAAATTCGAATCTTACAAAGTATATAAGATATTTGATCTTAAGAATATTGACTTGCTTTTAAAAACTCTTTTGTCATCATGTATTTTACAATATTTAATATGAAATTATGAAATACTAAGAATCACTTTATTCAAGTCTTATTTAAAAAATATTCGTTAATTTTTTTATTGAAATTTTCTGGCCATTTTAATGTGCAAATATTGCTTATCGAAAATTATTATTTGCACTTACTTGATTTTAGAACGTACAATAATACTCTAACTAAAAGATTTGTGTACGGAGAAATCTCTATGCCTTATATACTGACTGCTGAAAACGGTTGAGAACTAAAGGCGCAAAAATGTGCGAAAAACCGCACTTACAAGTATGCAACACTTTACATACCTTTCATTAGAGTATTAAATTTTTTATTGTAGTAAAATTAAAATTTTTTTTTTAATATTTCAAGCTATAAATTAAGAACTACAATTCAACAACAATTCTTCACGTTTATTACACAAAACTTAATTATATCAAAAAATAAATATTTTAGCTCTACCATAGAAACAATTGGATTTATATTAAAAATAACTTTCTATCTCAAATTGTTTTTGATGAACTTTTCATTTTTGTTCCAAAAAAAGCAGCCTATTTCGCTTTATAATATTTGGTTAAATATTCAATATTTTGCTGAATGCACAACGGCAAAAAATGTTTAATTTATAATGAGTTTATGGAATAAATATTGGAACAAGCCCGCATAAATTTTTGCCAAATTTAAAAAAACTTTGTATAAAGGAAAAATCACTTGATAAATAAATCAGTGTATAATAAGAAATTTTGTTATTTGATTACAATAATAATATAAAGTATCTAGTTTCGGTTTTCTTCTTTAAATTTGTATAATTTTTTTAAATTTTACTTTCAAGGATTTGCCACCATAACAACAAAAACATTTGACGCTTCAAGCCCGCAATTGTTTCATCTATTTTTGCAATTTAAAATTTGAAATTCGTAGCAAACTGAAATCGTCTGGGAAAAATCAATTGAACAAATGCCAATGTGAAACCCGAAAAACCATTGAAAATCATTGAAAAGATCTTTTTGGAAACCGAAAATCACTTAACGGCTTAGACTGGCAATATAACCCAAAACCAAAATCTATGTTAAAACTTTAAAACTTTGAATTGCATAGCATTGGGGAATGCAACCAGCAAAAGCGGGTGGGGGTTTAGGAGGGTGAGGGAAGGAATAGAGAGGGATGTACGACTGGTTTGCCACAACATTCATCAAAATATGTAGCACACAAGCTTATACAACGAATCATCTTCTATCAGGATATACGATATGCATGAGTATTGGATTGGGTGGGTTTTTTCTTTTCGGAGGAGTCACGTTTCCAACTCGTTGAATATGAGAGTGTATATATGTATGTGTGTGTGTGTATGTGTGTGTATATTTGATTGTATATTTTCTATTGCAATATCTCGAAAACTGCAAGCAGCAACCAAAGTGACATGAATGGCAGCAGCAGTTTCAGCTGGTTAGTTCAATTTGGAACGTTTTTTTTGGGGGGAGATTGAGGAAGTTTGAGGATTAGGTGTTATTTTTTTTTTCTTTTTTCTTTCATTTTTTGTTTTGTTTGTTGGGTTGACAGGCTAACAGAACTAGTTAGGTGCCTTTAGCGACAACAAGTCGCACGATATCGAAACTAAGCTGCACATCAAATGCAATTCAAATTGAAATCTTTACAATGACATACAGTTGCATTTGGCTTCGCTTAGAGCTCAAAGTATACATACTATATACATAGATGTCATTGTATTACTTTAGCACTAGCAACAATGCCAATAGTAGCAAGTTTGAGCTCTTGCATGAAAGATACCCTGTACTTAATAAGACATCAATAAGACACTTCAATATATTTCACTAATTTACAGAACACTCTATAGAAATTATGTTATTATATTATAATCGTTTAATTTATACAGTCATAGATGTTTTTTACATTTTAAAAACCTTATATTAAAATTAAAATTGAAATCAAGGGTTTATCTTTAATAATACCCAAGTTATGCAATATAATAACTCGATATATGAAATTTAACTACATATTAGAACCCATGTTGTATCTTTAAAAGAGAACTATACCTTTAGGGTCTGTGAGCATACAAATTTTATTTTTCTTTTTCTATTATGATTTGCTAAGATTTTAATATAAACATATTTTAATTTTTGCTATTTATTTATTTATTTATTTATGTTTCCTTACCTGCCAGCACTCTATTCAATTATTAGCTAACAATAATTCTAATTTAATAAATAAAACTTAATTTTTTAATGCGATCATAAAAATGTACTGATAAAACACAGATAACTAGATTCATATAATATCCTTGTATCCATTTTTCTCTTTAAAATGTCTATTTGATCTCTCTACATCCTATTGTTTAAAGATCTTCGTATTAATACGTACATTCACAACAACAACTCTATAATACTTTTCATTTTCGATATTTAAAAATACAGGGTATTTCAACAACAATGATAACAGCAGCGAAGACAAGAACACAGCCGCGTGGGAGACGCAGATTGAGAGCGATTTGATTCGACTTGGGGTCTCTGAATAAACAAGAGGCAACAATAACTATAACAATAGCTACAACAACAACTACTTATAAAACAACAACAACAAAGCAAAAGTAACAAAAGTATCTTGAACTGAAAATGGGTCTCTCAGCGACTAGTTTTAGTTGTTTTTCTTATTCTTGTACTTGTTTTGATATTAGCTTCTGTTGCATCAATGCTCGTTGCAAGTTTCTACTGATTCTGAATTTATCTTTACAACTGAAATTCAGTTCAATTGATTACGGTTGTATCGAAACATAAATGTTTTTAATTTGATAGCCAACAAATACAAAAAAAAAAACATTGAACAAAAAAAAATTATTGAAAGATTTTTTGGGCTATATTTTTAACATTGCAAATATTTGTACTTCAAGGTTGAAATTTGTAAAAACAAAAATTCTTAAAATTCTTGTCTATATACATAACCGTCAAATTCACATTTAAACTATTTAATTAACAATGAAGACTTTTTTTTAATAAAACAATTTCATTATTAATCTATTAAAAATAGGAACAAAATTCTCTGTAAACTATTTATTTTGGAATTAAAATTTCTTTAAAAATATTATTGTATAAATCGACTTTGTCAGTAAAAGTGTTGGAATGTTTTTTATTTTTTTTTTTATTTTTTAAATACATTATTTTTCGAATTTCTTTCTATGTATTCGACTTTTAGTTGCATTTTTTTTGATATTTTATATCTCCAAATCTTAAATCTTTAAAAACAGACAAAGAGACGGATATATCAATATTCATATTATTTTTAACAATATTTTTTTTTTTTTTTTGATTTTTATAAGAATATATTTTTTATAATTTTTTTTGAATTTTAGTGCGAACATAAAAACCGTTTGGCGGCTGCTTCAAACATTCACATTAAAATGTTGTCCAGTTTAATGGTACAGGATATAAATCATTAAAATTGCGACAGTAAAAAAAACGCGCCAATTAAGCACCAATTGGAATTTCACAGCCAGTTCGCGCAAATCTAACAAACTGATAGGCCAAAAAGAAAAACCCAACTAACAAAAACGTCAAAATAAAAAAAAATAGAAAGCCGCAAAAGTTAGTCGGTTTGAGCCGTGGGGGTGGTGGCTGATGAATGACAGACGGAAGCCAGGGCTTCGAACTGAGGAAAGCCGCAAATTAGATGTTGAAATTACAGATACTCGAAATCTCTGAGACGACGAAGCCAACAGCGAAGACAGCGCAGCGACGATTGCAGTTAACGGCTTAGGCTCAAAAAAAAAAAAAAAAAAAACAATGTTAACGAAAATAGCATTTAAGGAGAAAGTGCGCATACCAAAGCCAAAGTTTTACAGTCTAACAATTACAACAACAAGCAAAACAACAAAAGCCACGATGATGAGGAAAAAATGTTGACTACACTGATCAAAAAAAAATCATTTGCTAATAAAAAAATGTATTTAAAAAAAAACGATGCTATAAAAATAAATGTGGTTAAGGTCGCTATTTATATATATTTAAAATTATACGAAATTACCCTTAAATTTTGAAAGTAACTTCTGTTTTTTGTAACGTGCATCACAATATTTATGGTAAATTTTTTTGGTATTGATCAATTGCTGCAAAATGATTTGTATTGCCGATTGAAAGTACTCTGAATTTAGCCACTAAATTTTGTATATAATTTAAAGCTATCTCATTTAGAAGACCCATAAAAAAAATTTAGATTTCAAAATAAAAATGCTTAAAAATTTAACGCTCGTCAGGATTTATTAAATCCAGTTAAAATCATACAAGCTGTGAAAATAAATTTTAAATAAATATAATTATGAGGAAAGCCTATGTAAAGCCTATGAAAAGCCTAATTAAACAAAAAGTAATGTTTTTAAATGTCAATATAATGCTTTTAATAATAAAAAAAAAAAAAATTTGATGAATTTGTCGTCTTATTTTCTGAGGAAGTTAAATACACTGTTTAAATCATACACATAAATATTTTTAGAAAAATGTACAATTTATTTAGAGGCAAATACATGATTTTAAAAACCAAATAAAAAAAAATAAACGATTCTGTTCTTACAGACAAAACATTGCTATAAAATATCTAATAAATTCAATTTCTTAAAAAGTTCATAATTTCATCATACACATAAATATTTTTAGAAAAATATACAATTTATTTAGAGACAAAAACATTATTTTAAAAACCAAATAAAAAAATATATTCGATTCAGATGTATAACTAGTTCTTATACACAAAAAATAAATGCTATTACATATCTAATAAATTCAATTTTACGAACTAGACACATAACGTCAAATATTAAAGGCAAGTGCTTATTTTTCGTGTTAAATTTTATTTAAAATTAAAATTTGCTTTAAGCTTAAATATTTTTATATTGGCTTAAAAGCAAGTACATTTATGCTGCCTCCGCTCTTTCTCAGTGTAATCGCAATAAGAGGTAAGTAGAAACAGAGGGAGGTGCATATAAAACAGATAGAAGAAGCAACCACAGCAGGAACAAGTTTTAATTGAGGCAAAATCCGCCTCAAGCCCCGCATACTTACTATATAAAGTGAGTGGAAACTGGGAAGCTAAAGCTGGTCAGCTATAAATACATACTACAACATCAGATCAGTTCGAGTGAGGCCAATGAGGCTGCGAATGCAATGCCAATATATGCAGCTGTGCAAGATGCGCATATCTGGCAGATACTACTTACAACTACACCTAACGAATCACAAGCGAATTGGAGTAAAAAAAAATTTAAAAAAAAAAATAAAAGAAAAGAAAAATTACATTAAGCCTCGTTGACATTGAACAGCCATCGAGAGAGAGAGAGAGAATTGCCGAGAGTTGAATGACCAATTGGCAGTTAAAGCTAATAACTTGGCAGCGTCCCTTTTCAACTTTGATTGCAACTCAAGCAGTTGCAGATATGAAATATAAGATACAGATACATTCGTTTTTATTTTTTTTTTCTTGCCTGTCATATGATATGGAAAGCATATTATGAATGATATGCAATTGACACCCAGGCCGTCGTTTCAGGATGCTTTTCGACTCGAGTTTTAATTAAAACATGTCGACATCAAGTAAGTTGGACAAACTGTGCAGATGAGTAGGAAACTGATGCCACATTCAGGTTGCAACCGGATAACTTGTTTGTCCTCTCTTGCATCATTTTAATTGTCCCACTTTTTATTTTGTTGCGATGCCTCCTTTCATTCGCAAATCTCACAAATCGGACAGTAATAATATTATTGCAGCTGTGTTCAATAATTTGCTTTTAATTGTTAAGCTTAAAGAGCTTCGATTAAGCTATAGTAATTTTTTTTGTTTTGATATATTTTGGAATTAAAAACTTCAATTGATGAGGCAACTTTATCACATTTTTATTAATTTATTTTTATTCAAATACTGCCTGTTAGAAAACATTATTGTCAGATTTTATTAAGGCGACTTCTAAGGTAAGAATATTAAAAATTAAACAAAAATATAGAAGAAGACATGACTATATAGAAACGGCTATTGATGTTGCATAAAAATATATCTAATTTAGTTGGTCAAAGATATTATTTGATACAAAAATGTTCATAAATTGTTAAAAATTATTTTATCCCATTATAGCATATATCTTGAATGCTTTCAATAAATCCGGAATTCTACAATTTTATTTCCACAATCGCAATATATTATTTGATATAAAAAAAAACGTATTAAATTTAAAAAATTATTTTATTCCAATTTAGCATATATCTTGAATGCTTTAAATAAATCGGAATACTACAATTTTATTTCCACAATCGGCATATAAATTCACCTATACATACTTAGGCCGAAAGTCACTTGTTGCTGCCTTAATAAAAAAAAAACTAAGCCACATAACCACAGCGTGTAGGCCAAACATAACCGCAACTAAGTTACCACAAATGAACCAGGAGTGTGTTGCAAGCGTAACCACAAAAAAAAAAAAGAAAAATGAGGCGTAGTTGAATCCCTTCTCCAGCCACATGCAACAACACCTACGGAAAGACCTTGAAAAGCATGCGGCGAATGCAACTTTCACCAGCTGCAGCTCAGTGTAAGAAGATGCTGCTGCTGCCACTGCTGCTGCTGCCACTGCTGCTGCTGCCCCTGCTGCTGCCTTTGCTGCTGCTCCAGCTGCTGCCTCTGCTTGCAGCATTGCATTAATTTTTCACGCGTCACACAAACGAATAAAAACGAAACGAGAAGAAACGAAACTTGCCGAAGAAAAAAACGAAGCGAAATTGCAACAATCTGCAATTGCAATTAAATACAACGTTTATACCATGATTATTGTGTTCACGAATTTGACGACAAATTTTTCAAGTATCTAAACGAAAATGTTGAGAATAATTTAATGAATTTATGGTCGGAAAACTGTTTTTCATAAAACATGAATTTCCTAATAAAAATATCAATGAATTCTTTAAAATTCTAACAGCAATATTTTATCTGAATTTACTTACAAGAAATAAAATAAATATTCGCAGTTGTGTTTAGTGACATTCGAGAATTTGAAATTTATGCATAAACCGTTTTATCATAGATTACAAAATTACAAAATCATGAAAACACAAAAAAGGAATCATAAAATCAATGCATAAATTTGCAAAGCTCTTTATGAATTAATGAGAAGTAAATAAATTAACTTTATATAATGTTAAATCATAAAAATTCCAGTTCTGAAAATATCTTGAGTTCCATGAATTCTTACTTAACTCCTTCGCAGAAAGTTAAATTAAATTCTTGAATTTAACATGTATTTTATGGTACCGCATATCAGTTTGTGAAATTTAAAAAATTGTTTAAAATATAGAATAAAAATATGAGAAATCACAAGAAATTTTTAATTAATTTACAAATAAAATTTAAATAATTTTTTTTATATAAAATTCTAAACGTGTTGTAAACATAACTTAACAGTTTTCTATTGTATTTTTGGGTAGAATTTTATATTCAATATCATGATAATAACACAGCATAAACGCAGTAACAGTTGCAAATGCTCAATCAAAGCTTCATCATCATCATCTTTAGCATCAGCAGCTTCATAATTATCATTGTCGACACGATATGCAACCGCAAGGCCTCTCTTGCCACATGCAATTAATGTTTTGCTTTTGTCTTGCGTTGTCTTTCACCTCGCAAAAACAATAAACAACAAAGCAAATACAAAAAAAAAAAAATAAAATAAAAAAAATAATAAAAAAAACCCAAACCAAAGTTGAAGCTCAGCTGCGATGCTCTATTCGTGGCAGGTTATTCCAAGGGAATGTTGCTGCCCCAATATGTCTTTACGTATATTCTACAGTCTGTTGCATATACACATATTATAAACATAAATATGTATCTTATAGATATGCTTGTATATGTGTTTATTTATAAATGTAAGTAAGTATATATATATATACACTGCAATTTGCCTTGGCTCACGTTTCTCACTGGTTTTGCAAGCTGTTGAAAATATTTCCTTTGTCTTCTCCCGCTGCAAGTTTTGCTTTTGTGGTTCCGCTTACGATGCCATGCAACAACTTCTTCTGCATTATATGTAATTACACCCTAACTGAGTTCAGGTATAATAGTTTTCTTACAATATATGGCAAACGCATAGAGTAAGACTTTATTTTGGCCTTAGAAAGTAATTTGTGGTTCTCAGGATTAAAAGACAATGCAAGCTTTATATAATTTTAGATAATACAAAAAATTAACGAAATCATCTAAGTAATATCAAATAAATTTGCAAAGCGAAATAATATCAAAAAGACACTGAAAATTTATAATATAGAAGGTTTAAATTTAACTAAGATTTGTTAAACTTTGATGACTAAATAAATTAAAAATTTTTGGACTTTCTCTTAAGCCATCATCGAATGAACAATAATTAAAATTAATATACACAATTGCGAGATCTTGGCAACCAATACTAAATTGAAATTATTGAATTGTTGATTTTATATAAACATACTTACAGAAGATGTAACAATCTTAAGACTATCTAAATAGCAAATCTTGCTTACAGAAGATGTAACAATCTTGAGACTATCTATTCTTATCGGAATCTAGCAAATCTTGCCAAAATTATCCCTTTGAACTCAGATTTCTAATGAAGATAATGAAAATGTACTTAATTACGCCCTTGGTAAGGACTCTTAATTTTCTTGAATGTTCATATATGAATTCCAAGATTGAATTAATAAAACTGTCAGTAATTGTATGAATAATCTATTTGTTTTAACAACATTTCATATAAGGTAACCATACATCATGTATTTATCTAATCTATCTAAGTATATTTTATAATATTTATATTTATCGCCATATTATATTGAATACTATAATGTATATTATTTTGTATATTATTATAAATGATTTTTACTTTATTTTTAATGAAACAACTTGCAAAATATCCAAGGCAAAATATAAAAAAAAAAAAAAAATATTCATTATTATTTTTCTTTTTATTATGAAAATCAAAGATCTATCTAAATCTATTTAAAAATAATTTACAAATGCGTAGAGGCAACTAAGCATTATACAATCTTTATTTAAATCAATTTTAAAACTAATCTTTAGTTATTATTATCCCTTTTCTATCAAGACTTACTGATAGACAAGTTATAAAGGTATTAAGTGTTCGGCCTGCCTTAGCTTAAAATTTTATTCAGTTTTTATTTGAGCTTAAGCTTCTTTAACTTTTGCATCTCTCCCACCCACAGAGTCCACAAAAGCAATGTTTTTAATAAAAGTTGTTCTTTTTTTTGTTGTGAATTTTTCAGCTGTTTTCTCCGCCCCCAACAGCCCAATCCTGTTCTACTGCATTCCTTTAGCTGCTATCTGTGCTGAACCTTTTATAGGACTTTCGAGTTTGGATGTTTGTCCCAGAACAAGACACAAGGTGAGCAACAGTTTTTATTTTCTCTTTTCTTTCATTTTTTTTTTTGTTGTCGACTTACACATATTTAATTTTACTTTTATTGGGGATTTCCCCAGAAAAACGATTTATTTTTTTTATTTTAATAAACACCTGAATCAAGAGATTCACAGAAAACATGTGTTTATATTTGCAGTTTATCGAATGTGTTTTTTTATGTATGTATATTTGTATTTTTAACTGATTGCACTTTGCGTTTTCATTGCACTGCTATTAACACATGAGTATATTATAAAAAATCGTTAAATGTTTGTGTGTTTTAATTATAAATATGTAATATGAAAATACTTTCATTTGCTTGATTGTTTATTTAACTTAAAAAATGAAAAAAATCGAAAAAAAAAAAAGGAAAATTTAGGTATTGTAAATTCAACTAGCATAATACAAAGGATATCGATAAATTCGATATGCCTATCACGTGCTAAAAGTAAATTTTATTTAAAATTAAATTTTTGGAAATTGTATTTTCATTTTTTTTTTTTATCTAAAATTATTTTAAATCAAAAAAAGCTGTTTGAATGTGAATATTTCAAAAACTTTTAAAATTCAAAACAGCTTAAAAATGCTATTTAAAAATAATATAATTGAAATTAAAAATGCTAGCAGTTTTGACTATGATTTTTTGAGAGTTTTGAAAGAATTTTTAATAAAATATTATTTCCAAATATTATGTCATGCCATTAGAAAAACTTTCAGAACAGTTTAAAAAATGTAACCAGTTATGACTATGATTTTTTTGTATATTTTTAAAAATATTTCCAACTTATTATTTAGTAATTATAAACAAGTATTAACAACTTTATGAGACAATCTTTTAGATAGTCAAGCAACTCTTTGGTATTTGGTATGTAGACCCGGCTTAAAAGTATGCACACACATACACACACACACAGCGGGCTCTATTTCTTGTACTGTGTGTGTGTGTGTGTGTGTAAAAAAGAAACTGCATTCGAAGTCATAAATCGAGTTTTTCCATTTATTTAGTTATTTTTTTTTCCAGACAGATTTTTTCTACTCGATTAATGTATGTAAGTGCAAAAAGTTTAAGTACACTTAGGTATTGTTTGGCCAAGAAACCAGAGTGTGGCATAAACATTTTGCGCTCACTGTGTGTCTATATATACATATACTTATATTAGTATTTTTATAGACTTAATCATTAACTTTCCAGTTGTTGTATATTGCTTTCATTACTTGTTTGTAACACACACACACACCTGTATTGTATGCAGTTTTTTTTTTATATTTTTTTTTTGTTTTTAGTATTTGTCTTTGATTTCTTTGATGCAACAACAACAACAACCTTCAAGAAAACTAACTGCCGCTGCAGCTGTGTGTGTATGTGCACGTGTATGTGAAGAGAGAGAGCGAACTCAACTTGTTGCGCTCACTGGAATCAAAGTAACAACAACAACAACAACAACATTGCAAGCCTCTCAATAACTCTGCTCACTTGAGCTCACTCGCTCTCTCTCTCTCTCTCTCTCATTCTCTCTCTTGCCCTCTTTTGCGCTTTGTTTTACTACCAACAAATTCACTTTGAATTCAGTTCAGTTTTGTATAACCCTGCAATGGGACATTTAAGCTATGTCATGTAATGTGTAACGCATGGAAGGATCGTTTCCTATAAATTATATAAAAATATTTCCGATCAGCTTTGAGAACTGCTTCGATTTAGCCATAGGAATGATTAGTCTAAAATTTTGACTCTAAATCAGCGATGCCCATCGCATTTGCACTTCTGCACTTTTGTTTTTAGCATTGTAGTATAATATTTTGCGTCCGTGTTTTATGTCTTTTTGTCGACCGTACGACTGCGTCAAGCAATTTTAGGTGCATTTTTTCGTCGACGAATCGAATCAGATGATGTACAATTTTATAGACAGAGTTTTTGTATTGGTATTTTTACTTGGCTTTGAATTATTTGGGCTTTGCTGGTATATTTCTAAATTTAAAAAAAAAAAGAAATTTTCTAAGAAGATTGTAAGATAATAATAAAATTCAATTTTTTTGGTTTATTTTGGTAATTTTCTTCAACGTAATCTACTTTTAAAGATAATAATAAAAAAACATATTTTTGATTTATTTTTGGTAATTTTCTTCAACGTAATCTCCTTTTAAATCTCCATATATTTTAGTCCTTCAAAGACAATTTTTTTATGATTCGCATATTTCGAGGTATTTAATCAGCCTCTCTTTAATGGTTTTTAAGTTATAGCTTCTCAATATAGCATTACTTTCTTGTCCAAATCAAAACTTCAATAAACTCCATTTTTTTCCAGAGGGTATTCAAAATTCGGCACGATCATCGTTATAATTCTTTCTGGTGCTTTTTTTTAATGTGTTTCGACTACATTATACAAGTATGAAAATACTCACAAACATATGTACATATGTATGTACATTTCTGTTACATATTTATAGCGATAAAAATAATTTTAATTTTTATGCCACCTTCATTGCGCTTTGTGTACGTTAATTCTCTCTCTCTCTCTCTCTCTCTGTTACGGTGTTTCTCCTCACTCTCTCATTGTCTCTCATTCTCCCTCATTGTTGTTACTCCTGCTGATCAAGTGCTCAATTATTATGACTTGTTTTTGTTGTTGTTATTGTTGTTGTTGTTTTACTTCTTCTTGACTGACTTCCATTGACCATTCCGAAATTCCGAAATTCGCATACCAATGCTTCCAGTGAAACCAATTCCAGTTTTCAATTGGAACAGCGGCGAAGAGCTCTGCCACAGGTTCAACACACCCGAACACGCTGCCAGTTTGCCAGTCACAGTCGCAGTCACAGTCGCAGTCACAATCGCAGTCGCATTCACAGTCGCAGTCGCAGTCAGCAGCCAGTTTGCCAGTTTCCCAGTTAGAAGCTGCAGACGACGTGTTACAAATATTTTTCAGTATAAGAGTGAGCGAAGTCTAATATAAGTCAAGTATAAGAGCGAAGGCTTAGAAAATCATCGGCGCTGTTACATTGTAGCATAAAAAAATACACGATCAACGGTCGAGCTGTGTGTGTGTGTGTGAATGGGTGGGTGGGTGTTTGGTAGGGCTTGGTTATACAGACTGTTAAATACTCTGTCTTGAAGAATGACTCTTGTCACATTTTCTTATTAAAAAATGTAACAATAAATAAGTATATAAATACAATTTATCATTAAATGTATTATAGTTAGGGTGTCATAAATAAATTGAATAGTATTTGTATATTTTGAATATATGATCATCTATGAATGTATTATATTTAGTTTATCATAAATAAATTAATAGATGATCATATTTTCAAAGTATACAAATACTCGTTTTTAATAAATATAAGTTTGTAAAGTAGACTTCCGAGCATTTAATTATATTATAAACTTTTTTTAAATACATCCGTTCTTCAAAATCCGGTTAATATTTTATATTCTTTAAAAATATTATAAATCATAAATAACGATTATTTTTCTTCTAAAAAATTACATATTTATTTTGGAGTTATTTTAAAGGTGTAAACTGTGAAATAGCATTTATTTTATAACTTTAATATAAAAATTGGGAAATAATTATTAATTTATGGGAAAAAAAAATTGTACTCAAAAATAATCATTAATTAGTTGTATTTCCTTGCTCTAAAATTAAAATCCAAATTCTTCGACGACTTTCTTTTCAATAAAAGAAGCAAGAGTAAATAAAAAATAGAGAAAATAAATAAAATATATTTTCCAAACTACAAAAAAAAATTGCAATAAAAAATTGTATTTTCCATAAATAATAAAAAAAAGAAAAATAAGATGACCATCATTTATTTTATATTAGTTGCGGTTGTAGAGAGTTCTATGATATTATTACAAATTGATATTATTACAAATGACATTATTAAAAATTTCATGTACCTATAAAGCGAATTCTAAAAGCTATTTATTCAAAAAAAGTTCAATATTATATTTGATTTCTTTCAGTTGATATATGAATTTTCAACTAGTTCAACTAATATTTTAATCATACAACAATAAATTACATATGAATATAACAAATAAAAGACTTTCTAATACCGCTGATGATAAGCCAATTTTAAAAATGAAAAAATTCACAATTAATACAAATGTTCAAAACTCATATATGGGGCAGCACACACCATTTATTATGTTGCATATGCTATCTATAGACTACTACGAGTATTCCTCCTTATTAACAGTCTACACAATTGTCAACAGATGGAGATTTAAATCTAGCCTGCCGTTGCTGAATTCGCGTATATGTAGTATAATATCTCTTTCAATCAGCCGACCGTCTCAGCTCAGCTCAGTTCAGCTCCGACTTCAAATCAGGCTCATGTGACAACGCTGTAATATTGTCTCTGGGCATGGGTAACTTTGTCATCGTTGTCGTGCTTAGGCAGCTATCATAAATTGTTGCTTAAATTGCATATCATACATCAAATGACATCTCACAATGGCACCCGCCCCCGCAGACTCAAACGGCGTACAAGTGCTGAGCCGTTTAAGCCACATAAAGACCAAGGCACTATGGGCAAAATAGACAATTCTTTGTGACATAAAGTGCACGATAGTACGAGAATTTCTATGATAAGTAAGTAAAAGAATTTTCAAAGGTAAGGTATTAACATAATTGAAAACTGTTAAGTTAACAGCTGTTAAGAGAAAAAGAGAGAGAGAGCTAGATCTGCGTTTATGATTGGAATCGAATCTGTGTTATTTGTATAATTTAATAATATAACTAACTTAAAAGTAAACCATATAAAAAAAACATTTTTTTTTATGAGACTATTTCCACTTTGAAAAATTCATTATTTTGAATTTGTAGTTGATTATACTATAAATACAGCCGTCTCATTTTACGTTGAAAAGAAGAACTACTGTATAACTTAATTAACTAAAAATAATAAAAAATATTACTTCAATAACTTTTAGGCTTATTGCATGAAATCTTTATCAAATTTGGGATACATAAAATATATATAACCTTAAGTACACATTCCAATTACCATTATTATTAATACTAAAATAATTATGAAATATTTCAAAAATATAATATTTATGATTACATTCTCCATTAAAAAGGCAATTTTGGCGATATAAAACATACACAAATAGCTATCCAGCTATAGAAAACAGACTTAAAACTTTCAAACATTTAAATTATGCTTAAGAATTATTTAAATTTATCCCATAGTAGGCATAGTCAGAGACAGAGACAGAGATATGAGCATATCCATCAGCAGGTGACGCATGACATGGACACAAATGAGAAGATGCGTTCGCAATGGAGGAGGCCTCAAAACCCACTTCTTCTTCTTCTTGTGGCTGCTGAATAATTTGCAAAAGCATCGCTCAATCTATAGGTGCATATAGCAAAAAAAAAAATCAAAAAAGAAAAAGAAACCAGAAAGAACGTTGTGGTACTAAACTCCCGACTGCTGTATACTCTGTTGCCAAATTTTTGCTTTTTGATCACTTTTAAGAGAGCAAGAATGTGAAAAATATTTTCATTTAAATTTCCATATGCAATTCGATGAACCTGACTATATAGACGAGAAAGTTATAGTGAAGGAAATACTGGAAGATATGGGAGAGAGTTTGATTATGATTTTTACCTATGTGGGAGATCTAATTATATACGAAAAACCTTAACACTTCCTGACAGAAGAAAGTCTGAAATATATTGAGTCTTTATCTGACATACATATGTTGGTGATAAAGTAACAGATATAACTGGAGATAAAGTAAGAGTTATATATATATTTATAAATATTGTAGATTTAAATACTATATCTATCAAATGTTGGGAGATATTAATGTGGTGATATGAAAATCCTTAACATTCTTTTTTTTATAGATGTCAAAAATACAATTAAATAAGTTTCAGACATTGAAGAGCTTTGGCAGACTTATCGAGCTCCCATATACACCAACATGTGAATTAAATTTGGTTGCTCAAAAGAATGGCATTCATATGGACCAACACATAAACACAGTATACCCCATTTTTCTATTGAAAATAGAGTATATAAACAGAAAAAATTGATTGTCAGTTAGTCAGTAAGTTGATAGTTTGCGGCTTCAACTGAAGCTGACATGGAGGCATCGCGCTTTTGGTCTTGTTGCGCCTTTTCTGTCAACGTCATCGTCAGCGTCATCAACATCAACTTCAACATCATCGTCAAGCATAACATCATTATGATGATGATCATCATCATAGTAATAGTTGGTGTCGCCATCAGCAAATGTAAATGTAATTAACATGTCAAAGTACTGACAAACTTCATGCCTTTTGTTGCCGCTCGATTACAATTGAGGCGTTTGCGGTTTAAAAGTAAAGAAAAAATAAAAAAATAAAAAATGTGTCAAGGCGCACTAAAAGAAGATTATAAATTGCATTTACAGTAGCTTACACTGTTCACCAAAATTACTAAAAATTGATTAACAACAACAGCAACAACAAGAACCGCAACTGCAATTGAAATTGCAATTGCAACCACAAAATAATTCACAATTCTTTTGACGTCAAAGATCTTAACCTTTCATATTGCAATTTGAATGTACGCCTACAAACTAAAATTAATGAACATTTATGGTATTTTTTTATAGACTTAGCCATAGTTTACTGTACTGTAAGCATTGACATTTCCTAATGATATTGCATTAGCATGCATATTGAACAAAACTTTATATATTCATATTTTTAGAATTTTTTTTTTTTTTTTGCAATTTAATACATAAAATCTGTTTTTAAAGATGACATTTATGTATGTAAACAAAACAATAAAGAATATTTATGTGTGACATGTCAAAATTATGAGAAATATTTTATATTAGTAGGAATACAGACAAATTTTAACTGATCTTTGCTTTATGATAATTTAACGGAAATTACGTTATCTTTTTTTTCTAGGGCAGCTATATATATATATATGTATAATAACTCCGTAAAATATAGTATAATATTCCAACTCTCACATCTTTGTCAAAATAGAACCAAATTCAATGTGGATTGTCATTTTGACCATTTTTTCTTGGCTTTATTGACTTAAAATTGGCATATAATTTATGTTCAAATATATAAATAAATAAAATAAGCAGATAGACTCAAACTAGGTCTATAATTGCTGATCAATAATAATATATATATTTAATAGTTTCGAAAACGCCTTTAGCAATGCATTACACATTTCCTGAAAAAGTTACAATACCCTTCGCAAGGATATAAAAAGAATACAACTGTCGAATTAATTTTTTTAAATGTATTTAATGCAGCGCATTTTTTCCCCCAAGAAGCAAAATGCAGAGCCGCAAAACTAAGTAAAATTAATTTTTTCCTTCCTCTGAAAAATGCACTAATTTTTTAACTACTCTATCAAAAGCTTAGCAAAAAGTGTAGCAAAATTAAGCTTAGTAAAAACTAATTCAATGAATCATCAATGAAATGTTTTAAAGAAAACTAACGAATCGCTCAAAAAATTGCCTTATAATAAAAATCACTAAAACTTATTCAAGCAATAAAATGCATAATAATTTCTTTAAAAAGAACATTAAATGTATATTATGCAGTCATAAACTATAACAAAAAAATGAAATAGAAAAACAAAACCAATAATCCAGAAAAAAGCTCCTAATCGATTAAGTTGACATTTTTTCCATGTCTTTGTGCAGATTACGTGTTTCAATCGTATTTTATTTTTCTTATTTTTATTTTCTTTTTTTTTTTAGAAATATTAGAAGTAGCATCTGCAAACTATATTGAGAGCTCTGGCTTCAGGGCATTCTTTGTACGTGGCAACATCGTATTAACTCGAAATTGTGGCACGAACCGAACAAACAGCCAATATGTGGTACTAATAATAACGTGGGCGAAAGGACAGCACAAATTTGTCCTGAATTTTGTTGTTTTGGCTTAGACGCATTGCGTTACAGCTGTGACATTTTTTTTTTTTTGTCAAAAAGAACTCAGAACTCATTAGCCCCTTAGAGTATGTGGCATCCACATATGTCAAAGTCAAAGCCAGACGACACTTGTCAGCTCGATGGCACTTTCTTTATTTTTTTTTTTATAAAAACATACAAAATTGGTCTGGTTTAAAGTGCTTGACTTAGAAGAGCCCTACTGTCTCATTCAGGTTTTTAAAGAAGGATTTAATATATGGTCTAGTCAAAATATATTAAATATTTCTGAGGAATAGCATAGGGAGACACATAAGTACTCAGATACGATTACCATGTAATAAAAGTTATTTTAGAAACAAAAACTAACTGGCACCTCAAGAAACACTTAACAATTTAATAACCGTCCCCAAAATGCCAGTTTTTCAATAAAATTAAAATAAATAATATAAAAAATATGTATTTATAAATTGTAAGTAGGTAGGTAAAAACATTTCGTGTTTTTTATGCATTTTTAAGTAGGATGGAAAAAAACTTTCGTGTTTATTATGCATTCGTGAAAAATGCAAATGAATAATTAATAAGATGACACTAAATAAAATATATAAAAATATAACTATAATGAAAAAAAAGATTGTAATTGTTTTTTGTTGATTTAGGTAGAGAGAAAAAATATAGAATAATTATTTTAATTCACATACAGTATGCAAAACTTTATATAATATTTTGATAATAGATTTATAATAATAATAATAATTATAATTATTATTTTAATGACTTTGGAAAACTGCATTGCGACTTTTAGAATCTATTGAATGACTTTCTCAGCTGTACGTCTCCCATTACAATTATTTAAATTATTTAAAAATAAATTTTCAAAATTTTTATTAGATTGAGGAGGTTAATGTTCTGTATGTTACGTCAGAAGTAGAATTGTAACTTTAAATACTTCGGAATTGTAGCCTTACTAAAATAATAATATTATAATATAATAGATGCATATTAAAGGCAATAATTAAACACATAATTATTTACTCAAGCGCTTGATTAGAGAGCATAGATTTACTTAAGCCATACATAATACTTTTAATAATTTAACACCTAACAACTAATGCTGTAAATAAATATAAAAAAAAAAATTCTTTGGAAATATAGTTGATGAATTAATCTACCTAAAGCCAATAATATTTTTCCAGTTCAACAGACTTATGTTTTCTCTTCAATTTTACAGATTTTCTAAAGACTAAAATTATTTCTAATGTCTGTTAAACTGCACATTATTCTAAGGACTTGAAATCTGTATGTGAAAAATGTGCATAAGTTTTTAGTACATATTTTAATATAAGTTTACTTTGCTTCAAGGCAAGTTAATTTTTAAATCTGCGCTTATATTAAAAAATAATATAAAAAAGCACATTTCAAAGGTTGAAGTGAGCCAAAAGTTTATATAGCTGCTTCAAGGTTCTTCAGGCTCTTTATAGTATAAAAATTGGTTGCATTTTTTCGTTGGTCGACACACACACACACACACACACACACACACACACACACCCAACAAAAGGCTGCCAGTCAAGTCAGAGTTGTGTCTCATCCTTAGCATTGTGTGACATGGCCTAGGAGCTAGCTCCGAGTGCTATGTGACTTGGAGATTTAGTTGACTTTTGTTTGGAACGGAAATGGCAAAATGGCATGACAAAACTAAGAGAAGTAGAAGAAGAAGAAGAAGCAGCAGAAATGCAGTGGAGATATAAACGGACGTGCAGAGGCGCTCTTCCTATTGTTTAGTACAGTTTTCAAGCTTGCAAATTGCATGCAGGCACGCTATGAGAGGATAACGCCTGTGAAAACTGTAGAATAGATTGGAAACACAAAATGAAATAAGCTCAGGGACACAACCAAGCCAGAGAAGCGGAAGCACCAGGAAGATTGGTATGTGTTGAGGGTGTTGTTAGATTTACCTATTTTAAATGTTGGCACTACATATGTAGAAGCTAACACAAAAGGAAGTGCCAATCAATAGATCAAAACGTGGGAGTGGCTAGAAAAAAACCCCCAACCATTTCCAATCATCAGAGTCACTTTTATTGATTAAAATTGAGTGTGTTTTAAATGAATGCCAATAAAGTAATTTAAGCTAGTGACTTTATGATAAATAAATGCAATTTATACAAAATGAATACCCCAATTTTCACTTTCGATTAAATACTGCAGAAAATTATAAATTATACAGATAGAAATATAAATATATTATTGAAATGCTCATTAAAGTATGAATGAACTATCAAAAATGTTAAAAAAAAATTATAGAGCTAGATAGCTCGAAACAACAAAGCTATAAGTCTGAAAATTAATTGCTTTAAAGACTTTTTTGTTTTATAATTATGTGTGATATGTGGACGTATTGGAGAACTATATTTAAGGAACTTATTTCCAATTTGTGGATTTTTTTCAACTGCAATACAAGCTCCACATATAATATATATCATGAACAAGCCTAAAAAGCAACTAAAATGTGGAAACAGGATGTCAAAACTTAATTTTCGATTGAAATTTCATATTGAAAATTTTTATTTAATATAAAAAATTTAATATTTATATAATTTCCATCGCAGATTTTTAACTGAGCAGTTAGAAAATCAATCTAAATTAAAAAAATATATATTACTTCATAAAGATAAAAAAAGAAATTAAATTCTTTCAGTTCAGCCTGCCAACAAATCGTATGTAAAAATTTTTCAGATTTTCTTACGTATATAAACGCACATAAAAATTATAATCAATCATTATTAAAGTTAATTAACGAGTGTGTTAAATTGTTTAAAAAAAGCATTATCTTATCAAAAAAAACATAAAAATTCCAATAAAAAAATCGACTTAAAATATTTGTTTGTTTTTGCTTGCAAAATCAGCTTGCCACCAAATAACACATATATTATAAATCACAGCCTGCTTTATATATACATATATATATTTAATGTTGCCACAAAGAATAAGATAAAAGTGGCTAAATAATTCTTATCTGTCAAGTTTCATGTTACATCCTTGCAAGTTTTTCTCCTCAAACCCTTCTCAAAAGTTACGTATACGTACATACTTAAGAAAGCGTGTCAAGGTAAAGCGCCCACGTCTAGACCCATCCTGGCTGCGAATGGAGGATGTTCGCACAACAAAAATTAGATTTTTTGTTTCTCCATAAAATATTCAAGTAACTTTTTGTCTTTCTTTTTTTTTGGCACTTGTTCAATTCCTTGTACAGAGTGAGGGAAAAGAAAAGTCTGTGAAAAGTTGTGTGCACACAACTTACCTGTAAAGAAAATAAAAAAAGAGACAAAGAGACAAAAAATGTAATTAATTTTAATTATGACACACACAATAAAGAAATGGAAAATTAAGTTATTATTATTTTATGAAAGGTCTGTGTTTAAATATATATACTAGTATAAATATAATATGCACAATTAATTGCTCAACACTTGAATATTATTTTTTGCCTTTTTTTATTATTTTTTAACGCCAACACAGCGTCACAATTTAATTGCATTAAAAAACGACATTTTTACGTGTTTGGCTCTCAATTAGAAACTTCAATTAAAAACGTCTGACAGTATAGCGTAAAGGTGTACTTCCCGTATAAATTTTCAAACGCAAGAGAGGTGGAGCTAAATGTTGACCTTCACTTTAATTCAAGTTTCTTTTTTCTTTTATCTTTTTTTTTTTTTGCCATAAATATCAAAGATGCAATTGATACGAGACAAACTACAAATTGATTTTAATATTGCAAAATATATCTAATTTAATTTAATTTGTAATTAATGATTAAAAATAGAAAACGTTGCTTACTTTTTTATTTTTTATTTTGATATGGCTATATATTTATTTAAACATGTTTAAAAAAAATAAATAATTTAATATTTAAGAGATTGTTTTATTTTTATTTATTTCATTTTAAATGTACTCGTACTTAATTTTTTAACAGCAAAATCAATTAAGCTAAACTTTCTTGTCGTCAAAATATTTAATTATTCAAGTCTGTTATTTTCTCCGAAAAATTACCTTTTAAATCTGTTTTGAATTTCCAATAAAAATCCCTGTTTGTATAGCGTAAATTTCATGTTATTAAATGCACATTTTTTCATACATATAATTAATGTGTTTTTCTAAATTTGATTGGAATCTAAAGTGTAAACATGTCTAATTAAATTATTTTACTTTTTTCTTGTTTAATATAATGAATGTGCAGCATTTTAATTTAAGTATTAACAATTGATTCACCACATGAATCATGATTTTATAGACATTAAAATTACAATTTTTTTAGCATTTTTTTTCTGCGTTATAGATTATTGTTTAAGTTAATTTAATCGCATTATAATTTCGCTATTAATGGAAGCGTTTTTTACACGACATTATTCATAATTGAATAAATTTAAGTAATATCGTTAGATTTACATTTCAATACCCTGTAACATAGCTGCAAAAATAATTGATTCAACTATCAATATCCATATTTTTATACTAACTGCCAAGAGCGATCATTTGGCTTTTGTATTAAAATTTCTATTAAATGTAATAAGACAGTTTATAATCATTGAATCAAATAATTAATATTAATGATTCGTTACTTAAAATATAATAATTAATTGAGTGTTTGTCTATCATTATTAATTTCAATGGTAAAATGATATTTTATTTACACATTTATCGAATATTTATATTTATAATTTTATTCAAAAAATTTAATACAAATTAAATTTCAATAGTTCTGATTTTAGCATCACTTTCTAAGCAGTATCTCATAGTTCAGCATAACCCATTTAGACCATCTTTACCACACATTTAATGCTATGCACACACAATCCCATGAATGCTACCGATTCTGTAATTGAATATACCACAAAATCCTCAACACGGGTTGCCAGTTAATAATAGGCCGTAATAAATGCAACCAATACAATAAATTAAAGCCAATTAAATAAACGCTGCCATAATTAAGCAACTGCAGGCTGGGCGACAATAATAATGGCAACAAAAGTGTAATGCCAAGAATACAAAACAAAACAATGAATTGCCCCAGGGTTCACACCCTCACCCCAAAGGCCCCCCACTTCTACCCTTACCACTTACACCTGTAACTGTAATGCAACAATTATGTGCGACGGCCACGCCCACTGTCAACATGAAATGTTTACTCAGCGCCCAGACAGAAACGGCAAAAGCAGCAGCGTAAATGTAACGACTATTTAATACCCTAAACTAACAATATTTTTTTTTACAATATTGTAGTAGGACATAAGATGGGAACATGTAATAGTTGTATATAATTGTAATCATTGTAATTATTTAATTATTTAATTAATTATCTAATTATTTGAGCCCTTTAGAACATATCGATAATTTGATTGGGAAGATGAAATAAAGACATTCTGAATTGAGAGTTAATACAGTCTACATTAAATTATTATTAATAATTCCTAAAAATCAATGCTAACTATATATATTATATCGATTCTCAACACTTGCATATATCTATGTTTAGTATATACGCACTATCAAGTCCCTTATATAGCAATTATACACATGATTAATTACTTACAAATAACCATATGTATATCGATATATCATATGACCAGCTATGCTGTTTTAACAATCGATAAAAGTATCAGGAACGCCCTTTTCAGTCCCTAAAGAGTCGCCCATTTAACAACATAATAGAGTCTAATACACAATACCTAATTACCAGCTATGAAATCGGTTAACACCTCAGTTTGGCCTTTTATAAACTTGTAAATATATAATTTTTTCCCAGTTTATCCCTAATTTAGCCCTGGTCGCAGCACACTTGGCCAAATACTATAATCAGACAGGTTTGACATAAAATAATTTTTACCTTTCACCTAACATCATAAATAATATAAGTAGATTGGGTAAATTTTTTTCCCCAAAAACTATTACGTTTATTTCTGTCAATTTTCTTTTTTAACCAAAAACGTATATCAAAGCCTGTAGGATTTGATTTAATATATTAATAAGCAAATGTACATAAAAGGATATAATTGAATTATGCAGATTTTGCATTAATATAATATATGATATTTTATAATATGATATTTTCAATATAATTTGCAATGAAATTATTCATTCTACAGAAACAGTTACCAAGGCGTACTTTGGCAGTATATAACAGTCCTGAAAGACAAAGAATTGGGTTTCTATAAAACAAGTTCTAATTAAAGAGAATATAGGTACTCTCAAACCAATAAAAATTCTTGCATTTGATTTAACAAATTAGGCTGATGAACACAGAGAAAAGTCTGTTTAAAAATCATGCAAATCTATGCATTATATTAAACCAAAAATAACCTACAGTAATATACATATTTTATAAATAAGTTCACAGACTTGCGCATAAATTTTTCTCTGTGGAGGTTCTTCTAAGTTCAGAAAGGGGTACAATAGGTCTTACTGGTGGCCCCATCATAATAATTATGAGCCTAATAGGCTCATAAATGCATAACATGACAGAATTATAATACCCTTAGCAGTAAGAGTATAACAAGCTCAATGAATGCGACGCCATTGTGTGTCCTTGTTTGTGTGTGTGTGTATGTGTTTGTATGTATATATATACTATATATATATGTAGCTTGGACTGTGTATGGCTGTTGATGTCCTGGGGCTCAGGCAAAGGGTATTGTTTACATGTTAGAGAGGGGCCAAGCACTGGGGCAGTAGAAGCTTTTAGCGATTTATGCGCAGCAGTCACTTATATATATATATAAGTTCGCACAACATATATACACACACACACACACACAGATTCAGTTGGGTCGAATTGGGGTCAGATTACCAGCAAATTAGCGGTTCATTAAAGAGTCGTTAACACTTTATAATTTAAGCCACAAAAGGACTCATTGAAAGCGCTGAGAGTGGGTCAACTTCTTAATACAATGTATAAAAAAAAAAACATGAAAACAGTTTTCAAATAATGGTAAAGCTTTAAAAAGATTTAAAAAAATAAATGTTGAAAATATAGCTAAAAACTAATATTAATTAAAGAACGTTAGTTGTATATAGCGTTAGAAAAACATATTATTAAAAATTGAGCTAAAGATCTATCTATAGCTTTAATAAATGCTTTGACGATACTATCGCTGCTATCAACAGAATTCCTATACAAAAAGTATCTGCTATAAAGCAAGAACAAAAGAATAGATACAGATTCAAAGAGTTATACAAGAAACCAAAGTTCTAGTTTGGGAAAAATAATAGAACAAAAAGTAGCTTTTTTTAAAATGGGCTTATTTTTAGCCAAAATTTTCATTTCAATTCTCAATAACTTCTAAACGAATTATAAAATTAAAAAAATGTTATACGACAGGCTTATAGGCCATTTTATTACCGTTTCAGAAATATACACACTTTTAATATCAGCAAACTATGTTCGTAGTTTTTGAAAAGTCGAAAATATAGCTTTTTTTTGATTATCTCGAAAACGGTCCCGGCAACATTTTACATATGAATCGACTCTAAGAAGTTCGGGATACAAGAATTTTGCTCAAATGGTTGCATAGTGTTTTTAAAGCAAAACATAAATGCGGTTCAATATGTGTATACTCTCTCTGTGCTTAGATAGTGATATTTTGAGATTTATAATTTATGAAAGCTCATTATATTAATGTAGCCTGTTTTATTTCTCAAATATTTCTAATGAAATTACATTTAACCTACAAATTAAAATCATGGTCAGTAAATTTTTTAGAAGTTTAAAACATATATGTTGCTTTTATAAAGTTATTTGTAGAATACAGTGTAGAAGTAAAAGCGACTTATATACAATAATAATTAAAAACTGCAGATTTATTAAGTCTGCAGTTTGTTTCTACTGTTTTAAATTCAGTTTTGTTATTTGTATATTGAAAATCTCTTGTGCAGTATGCTCTCTTCGCATCCTTTTTATTTTTTATTTTATTTTGCGAATTAAACAGTTGACATAGTACCTGCACCTATACCCTAACTTTTTAGCAACATTTCAAAATATTATAAAAAGTAGAAATATAAAATAACATCAAAAATATCAAAATGTGGCTGAATAGAAATTGCGGGCTTGCAAAAATAAAATACTTTATCTAAAGTGAATATAACAAATTTGGTAACTCTCGCTTCAATAATATGTAAAATAAATTGCGCACATATATGAACAATTTGCGAGATCCCTATACACACAACGAATAAATTTGATTTTTCCCTTTGGGAACACACTATAAATATATAAAAATTTTCCAACAGATGCTACGACTGTGCTTTGTGTTTATTTTATTGATATTTAAATAAAGAATCAACAATGAAAATACAAATACAAAATGAAAGCATATAATTGATTAAAAAGCCGTGTGCATATTGTTTGTGGCAGTGAAATATCAAAAAATTTAAACCAAACTTAAAGCGTTATCTTTAAACAAAATTGTTGTACATATTAAAGAAATATTTTAAAATATATTAACAATAAAAATCTCTGAGAACAATTCAATTAGCGTTGGCTTCCGAGCGGCAGAGGCTGTTAAATTAATCTAAAAGAAGAAGACCAAGTTGACATTAAGCTTGACAAAGAATCTTCCTAAATGGTTCAAGGTGAACACACACACACACACAGCAGAATAAAAGATACACACATACTATTATAAAAGATTTTGTAGCCAGCAATTTGTAAAAGTTTCTACCATCCTCTCTCTATATATATTTAAAAATTTTGTGTGGGGGGCAAACAAAAAGTTTTTAATGCTTGAAATCAGTGAAAATGCAGGCACACGTACAACAAAAGCAACAACAATAACAAAAATAATACAAAAATTATTCAAAAATCTATAAATATGGGCATTAGACACACATTTATTGTCAAATTTTATGCAAAAGTTAAAATTTTGTTTAAGTATTTAAGTAGTTAATTTATGATATCGAAGAAAGCAAAACAGTTTATATGAAATTTTAAAGTTCAGCTGAAGTCAAACAGTTTTTATTTAAAATATTTATTTATTTTAAACAATTAAGAAAGTTGCAGTTGCCTGTCTGTTTTCTGATTTCATTCAGCAAATTATTTTATATATTATATTGAAAATGTTGCCTACCAAATTTGTTTAATTTAGCTTAAAGGGAGGGCCATATAAATAATATTCTTTAAAAAACTAGTTATTGATTTTTTATTGATTGATTGATTTTTCTAAAATTTTCAAATCAAACTTCCTTGTATAGAACATTTCAGAGCTCCATTTCTTGTTTAAAAAAGAAAAAATAATAAAAATATATAATATTCCTTAAAATTACAGCCTGAATCCAATGAAGAATTTTTTAATATTTTATTTAGTATTTTATTTTATGCAAATTGAAAAAGAAGAATATTTAACAAATTCATAAATTTATTTATTTAATTTACTTTAAATGAATTAATTTAAAAACAGCATATTCATTAATTAATTTTCCTTCACCAAATTTTTTTCCAAATTTTTGCCAACTTTTAAGAAATAATTTCTGTGTCAAGTCTCTTAAAAAATTCTTCAAACTTTAAGGAAACAAATGCTGTACCAAGTTCTTTGAAAATTTGTTACCATCATTTTTGTAACCACTAGAAAAGCTTCAAGTTGTCACAAGTGGTCAGAAGGTCATCACTAACAAGGAACCAGGAATTTAGTAGTCCTTTAACAGCAACCCAACACAAATTAGTAAAAAATACACGAGTTAAGCTTGTACGACTAGAAAATATTCTACAATTAAAAAAAATTTAAATAAAAAATGAAAAATTCTTTTATATTAAGTTATCTATTATATTACATACAAATATTCGAGAATCTATAAATTTCTATCACTAAACATTAAAAATATATAAGAGAATGTTGCTTTTCATCTCTAAATGCGCCTTCCTCCTCGATTCTCCAAATTTTGTGGAGGTGCTTAAATAAAATAGGTTTTCTGGTGAAATATGCTCCTTTCTAGGCTAATCTCATAATTCAGTGTGAGTATACTCGAGTATTTCAATAAATAATCCAGAATTTTACAAATATTACAAAATCATGCATATTTTCAAAGCACATATTTGTAACTCTAATTCTATAATTTTTTGATAACCCTATGCTATGCAAAATACAACATGAACATATCCTTATATCACTTTTATGTATAATATACAGGATATTCAAAAAGGAAATATTGTATCAACGTTCTCTACGCTATGTCAAATGTGCTGACACTTTTCTCTTTAAATTAATGACAAGAAAATATGCATATCCATGTCGGGAATATAAGCACATGAGTGTATATCATAAGCAAAATATTTGCACAACGACAAGCGAAATATGTGGGATAGATGGAAGAGAGGGGGGAAAGGGTAACAGGGATGTGAAAAGTGTGGAAACATGCTAACGAGTGTTGCAACAGCAGCAGCAACAGCAACAGCAACAGCAGCACCATAAAAAGATTTGCTTAACAATGAAAATGCATTGGAAAACTGCGTGCACTACTCCGTATGCCCTCCGGCAAGCGACATTATTATGTATGTATATAAATACATATTCACATACATGCAAACATACATACATACATATATGCTTAAATAGCACATGAATTGCTGCGTTTATGCCTTAGGGGGCTTTTGTCAAGTAAAACAGAAAATATATCATGAATTGGGGTCAAAAGTGCGTCTAGAAAAGTCTTTCTAATCGTAAGATGATAAAACTCAAATTAACTATGTGTACTTTAAATGTTGATTTTAAATATATGCTTTTTGCCTAGAGCGACATTTATTTAATAAAGGACATTTTTCAAAGTTAAAAAAATTTGTAAAAATTTTTGATTATTTTACATAAATGTATCATGAATTTAAGAGAAAAGCTAACCTAAATTTATATCTTTATTGCTTAAGTTCCTAACATTGCTTTCTAGATAATATTACCGAGTTTTCATTTAATTTAAAATAAAAAATATTTGGTTTATTTATTGCTATGTATAAACAAATATACGATAGTCGGTTTGGTTTAGATTAAATTAACCGCGTAAAATAAAACTAATAAAAAACAACTAATAAAATAAAATATTAAGTTAAGTACACGTTGTGACTAGCACATTAAATTATAAGTTCATACTTGTAGTGCTGGTAAACCAAATAAATAAATAAATAAATATAGGAATTTTGATTGCAAATGGTAATTTAATATTCTTGCTTCTCCATTTCAACAATTTTTTGACAACTCAATTTTCTCGTAATTTAATAGTCAATATTTCTTTAATGATAATTATCACAAATTCAATTATAATTTATAAAAAGTGTTATACCATCAACAATATAAATATATAATATATAATTCTGTTTATAGCCTACTGTATATAAATGCTGCATATAAATGCACTTTTCGAATTTGAAATGTGAAGAAATCATGACTTACAACATTGCACAAAAGTTGTATAAAAATTCAGCAATATTTTTAGAAAATAATATAGATCTACGCTATTATTATTGAAATGTGTAAATTCTAATTAAATTCTAATTGAAAAATCTGCCTAACAACTAGCTTTTTTATTTTTTAAATGAAGAAACCAATAGAATATAATAATTCTATAGTTTAAACTGGATTTATGAATTCACTTTCATATTGTGAAATAGTTTACGCAGTCAACTTAATTAATTCAAAATTTACTAATTGTAAAAATCATAAGATATCTTTTTCTATTTTTACACTATATTTGACACATTCAAATTTTAAGAAATATTAATATAAGCTACTAAACAGCTTTAATCTGATAACAGACGATCTCATTGTAATCTTATCTATTCCTAGAAGAAATTAATTTTATACAATTTGGTTTATTAAATTTATTTTATTTTTATTTATTTTATTAATAACTATTAACTATTATTAGCCATTTTATTTATTTATTTAACAAACAACTAATATCATGAATTTCATGGCATAAACAATGCATTTTGTATTGTGTATATATATATATGTATATAATTTTTTTTTGGCTTTAAGCTAGAAGTTAGCACGTACAAAACGAATAGGGGCAACATGGAAGCTCGAGCTGACACTTAGTTGGCAGCCAACAGACCAGAGAACCATCAGTTCCTTCAGGCAAATATACAGGCAGGGTGGCAGGGAGACAGGGGGGCAGGGAGGCAAGGGCGCAGGCAGACAGTTTAGGATTCCATTTGAAGCTGCTCAGTGCTCAGTCCTCTGCCTCATACATTTATAGAGAGAAGGGGTTGGGGTATACTGCATGGTTTTTTTTGGCAGCTAACTGGTTAGGGCAAAGTGGCTAGCAAAATATACAAGAAATTTACGTGATTTTAAATGGAATTTGCAAATGCATTAACTGGCCAAATGGGAACCAAACATACCAAAAAAAAAAGAAAAAAAACCGAAAAAGAAATTAAAATGTTTCAGTTGAAAATTTCAAAATGAATCAAAGTTACTTTAATGTTACCTTCCCCATTTTTCGCTAAACTATAATTAGTTTCAAAACTTTCAACTTAAGCACTTACTTAATTGTCAACTCTTAATACCTAATTTCATGTCATATCAAAAGTCAATTTAATAACTTAATAATAATAAACAAAATACTTTAATTTACTTTGCACACAAACGACATAAACTTTAGCAACTATCTTAATTATTATACTTGCAGCAAACAGTTTTAATTGCCACAAGCAAAAAAACGAGGCAACGGGTGTGGCAAAACTAAAAACTTATTTGTGCAGCAATGTGTAAAATGTTGCCCCGAAAGGTATGCAATAGAAAAAGCTAGCTAAGGAAGAATCTATTGAATGTTATAAATATGTGGATAAAGAGTAAAGTAAAAAAGAGTAAATGTATTAAGGACTTATGTTAAAGATATCCTGTAAATAGATTTAAAATATAAGAATCAACTGCAGGTATTTTCTTTACAGTAAAGTTAACTTTAGTTAAAAATAAAAATGAATAAACAAATTTTAAAAAATTGGTAAATTTTCTCAATGCAAAGCCAAAACTAGTTTCAAAGTATAATAAAAAAAATAACTGAAAATAAAGCCAAAAAAACTGAGATCAAGTTAGAGTACTTTTTTTAGTGAATAAACTGTATTTAAATCCAAAAAAATATTTTTTAAAATTTAAGTTAAATAATTAAATAATGATACATAATATAAACTATTTAAATGCATTATTAATTTCGTGAAAAAAATAAAACATAAAATATATACATATGTATATTAATATATATACATGACCTATACCCTAAGAAATTATAATCACCCTTTTTAAATGTCTTTTAAAATATACAATAAAATGCTTAAAATATTTATCTTTACATTTGATTTTTTAACATAGAAAAATAATAATATTAAAAAGGCCGAAAATGTCATAACATTTGCTTGATTGGGTCAACAAGTAGCAAAAGTTTTGCTACACTTTTGTTTATTTATAATTTACCATAGAAAAAAAAATATATAAAATCAAATAGCCAACAGGCACAATTTCAAGTAAGTGTGTAGAAAAGTGCAAAAAACAAAAAACAAACTAGAAAAAAAATACAAATTTTGAAGAAATTTGAGAGCAATCAAAGTTAAAGTTGATGACGTCAGGCAAAGTCCCTTAGGCCTTAGAAATTTGGTTTAGATTGACACAGGAAAAGCAAGAAATCAAATTTATAAAAAAAAAAAAAACTTTAAAGTAAACTGCAAACTCTAAAGCTAAATCAAATGTCAATTAAAAAAAAATAAAATGAAGTAAATATTAAATAAATGCCACAAAGTGTGGTTCGCAAGAAATGACAATAAAAACTTTATAAGCTCTATGTGTAAAATTTTCATAAATTTTGTATTATAATATAGATAAAATATGCATTTTAAAATTAGAATTTAAGAATGAGAATATATTGAGGGCGAAGTGATTGGTTATAGTATATGTTATGATATGTTTGATCAGGTTAATTTAAATTTTTTCAACTCTTCTATTCCTTGCATAAACTTTTTAGAATAAATAAGTCTTTAACTTAACTTTACCCAAAGGTCTTATTTATTTCCCACATTTTGTATTCCCTTCATCCTAAGTAGTTTCATGCCGTATCTCTGTATATCTTTCTAACCCAAATATCAGCTTAGTTTTCAGAAAAAAAATTGCATTCAATTCATGGCAAGCATAACATTAACTTTTCACTCGTTCAATCCTTCACCTTCTCTCGCTCTCTCTCTCTCTCTCTGACAATCTATATTTATGGTAATTTTTGTACAACAATTTTAACAAATGCGATTCAAAATCTATTTACGGCAAACAACAAACAGGCAGACAGACAGACAGACAAACAACAAAAAACACTTTTATTGAACAACACAACACACAACACAACACACAGCAAAAAGAGCAAACAAAATTGACTCAGTTTTCAGCAGTTGAAAGTTCATGCAAATTTTATACAAATTTTATTAGCAGTGACAAGCAGATTTTCAAACGGAGCTGCACAAAAAAAAACAGACGTCCCAACTTCCTGCTGCAAAATCAAAAACGATAAACAAAAAGTAAACAGCAAAAAAAATAAATGCAGATCGAATGCCAATAAACAAGAAAGTACGGCTATTTTTTTTTGTGTGAAACGAAGTTATATACCCTTACGGAAAAACTGAGCTTTTGATAAATTTTTTGGCGGTTTTGATTAGTATAGGAAGTTTCTACATATTAGGAACAATTGCCAAAAATGCGTTGGTTGCATTTTGTCGATTGTTCCTATGTGAGATATAATATGTAACTAAAAACTGCTATTGTTTTCAACTAATAATTAAATTTATTTTTTTATATTTTTTGGAATTAACAAACACGCCTCACATTCTACAAAAAAAATTTACCCTCAAATGTGCGGGTTACAAAACACTTTTGCATAGTGTTATTAAAATTGAATATTAAAAATTAAGGAAAAAAAAAAAAGATAAATTTGAAGAATTGTTTCGGGCGCAATATGGTATTGAAAAAAAATTATATAAGAATAATATAAATTAGTTTGATTTAGAACAAGCCTAGTCAGATTATCTAGATCATAATAATATGTGGAATTGATGTGCTTGGTTCCTATATATTGAAACCAAATTATTCAGCTGAATTTTCCTGTGACATCTATAAGATATAATGCTCCGTTTTTGATGATAATTGTTGAGATCAATAAGGCCATAATACTGCCAAAAATAACCAAGTTTGGTTTTGATGTCTTTAAAATTAAAAAAGTTTATCAAAGAAAAACTCATTTTGCCACCAAAAAAGCCAAAAGTTAGATTTTTGAATTTTTTTAGCCCGAATCACCAACAGGACCTCAATTAAAGGGTTTAGTATGTTAAGAAGAATTTAACTTTGGAAAATATCGAAGAACTTTGCTTAAGTGAGTTTTTATTTTATTTAAAAAATAACACAACAAATTTACAGATCGAAGAAAAATGAATTACCTCAGAAAAAAATTAATATATAATCGAATATCTTTATCAAAAAAAAAAATGTTGTATAAACTAATTCTATGTCCCTAATTAGGCTGCAATCGATAATACCGAGCAAATTTTTTATGAATTTCCTTCTTTTTTAAAAAAAAAAAAGAACTTGCACATCAAATTGTTACACATTACTAAAATATTCAAATACCCTCAGCAAGCGTATAAGAAATGTAAAAAATTAACTTTAAATAAAAAGTGTTAATTTATTTTTTGTGAAATTCTCAGTTATACAAATAGTATATATAATATCGAGTCCTTGAGAAAATCAGTCAACAATTGTCAAGCTAATCAAATGGTTGAGCACAGATTGCATTTGAACGCTTCATTTGTTTTGACGCAAGTGTGTTGAGGATGATGTTTGTTGTAAGGTTACGTGGCAAACGGCTAAGGATAATGCTAACAGCGCTACTTGGGGTAGCATCCTTGGAGTCGCTGGCTTAAACAAAAATTGAAATAAATGCGCACTTTCAAAGTCATTTGCAGGCAAATAGTCACAGTTTTTCTTCCTTACACCCTACTCGAGACAATTTTTAACATTTTTCCCTTAGACATTTTCAACGCTTTGCACATTCTTTCTCATGCAGCGGGTAAAAGCTTTGTATTTTTCTTAATTTTTTTCAATTTTTTTTTATATTTTTTGTTGCTTGCTGAGCGGATTTTCCGCACTGTTATTTTGCCGCTGGCTTTTACCACCGCCCCCCCGCTCTCTGCTGGCGACAATTGTTGCTTCTACTTGAGCTTCAACTTCGGTCGTGACATTTATTTGCGGTTTTTAAGTGAGTTTTTCCTAGCGCGACTTTTTCTTTTTTTTTTTCTTGGTTTTTGTTTTTTGTTCCCTTTCGCGTTTGCTTGAAGTACGTGCAACTTGTTTTGGGATCTTGTTGTTGTCTGCCCCACCATTTCCTTGTGCCTTCTATTAGGCCCCTCTCTATCCAAAAAAAAAATATAAAAAATAAATAAACTAAGTATTATCATAAGCAACGCGATGAGGCACCTTTCGCTTTTCTTACTTTCGGTTTCTGTTGAGATTATTTTCTTTTTCTTACTTTCGGTTTCTGTTGAGATTATTTTTTTTTTTTGGAACTTGGGCGGTTCAATGCACGCGCTACGCTTTAATCGAAAGTTAAGAGGTGAACTGAGGGGTTTTTTATTTTGGTTTTGCTGATTTTCGAAAGTAAATTCATAACAAAACGATGATTTGGCAAAATATTTAATATGCACTCTCTAACAAAAAGATGATGAATGCCTGTAATTGTTGCCCCGTAGCCTTGTTGTTTTACATTTCCAAAAATTTATATAACTCTTAGGTTCGTTAAACTTGTGAAATGCAGTTGTAGTTTATAATCAATATTGTTGATCTTTATTTTATAAATTTAATATCTTAAAATGTTTTTTCTTGGGTGCTAGGGTTCTACCTTCATTGCCATAAACTAATTTTTCTCAAACGACAAATCTGAGTTGACTTTTTTCCTTGAATAAGGAAATTAAATAAACTTCTTTTTTTACATCCCTCCCATATTTTTATCATTATTAATGATATTAATAATTTTTTTTTTCGCATAAACAAATTTTTAAGCAATTTTCTTATTTGTTCCGTTTTTTCCCTTAATTAAGTTAACACTAAAAATGTTTTTTATATTTTATATTTAATTTTTTTTCTTGCCACAAACTAAGTTTTTTCTAACGACAAATCTGAGAAGACTTTTTTCCATGAATAAAGAAATGAAATAATTTTCCTCTTTTTCCTCCCATATTTTTTTGAGTGCGCACTAAAATACAATTTATTTCGCATAAACAAATTTTTAAACAATTTTTTTATTGCTTTTATTTTTTCTCTTAATTAAGTTTGCACTAAAAATTTATTTTATTTTTTTTTAAATTTTTTTCCTTGCCAAAAGTTGTTAGACTTAAACTAAAAATTTGTTTTTAAAATATTTAAAAACTAAGTTAATTCTTATGAGTAAATTTTATCAAAGCAGCAATTTGATAAAAATAAATCTATTCAGTTTTAAAAAAACATATAAAAGCTAAAAATTAAGAAAAACATTTTGTTTAGAGTTGGAAATTGATCTTCTAATCTACATAGATTTTTAATTTACATTAAAAGTGATATAATATTTGTATGATCAAAACAGTAATAGATATTGCAATATTATATAGATAAATATTAATGCCAAATAAAATTTGTCATAATAATACTGCTGTTAAATTATTGTTTTATAATGTTGATCATCTAACAAATTATTCTGGCAAACGCAATCAATTTTAATCAAATTCAAATGTTGCATTGCATTATGCGCTTAATTTTTTATAAAAGAAAAAAAAAACCACAAACTTCTGGTGACTTTGCTCCACTTGGGTCTTAGACTGCTTAGCATAATTAAAGTTGATGATGAAATGCAGGGCGTTTGTCAATGGCAACTGCAACAACACTTTAATTGCAACAAACTGCAAAACTTAAGCGCGCAGTTTGTGGCGCCTCTAATTGCATTTGTCGTTAAAACTGGCAGCTTATCTCAGTGGTTGGAGAATTTTGTGTTACGGTTTTTTGTTTTTTTTTTCCCTCTATTTTCTGTTTTTTTTTTTTTTTTGGCTATGTTGCCACACGGTGTATGCTTCATTTGCCGCCACCATTCAACCGCAAAAGGCCACAAAGTGAATGCGCTGGCAATAAACGATTAAGGGGTAAAGGGGAAGATTGCTGAGCGAATGTTGCGGTTTGAAGTGGCATCAACTGAATACACACACCTGCCTGTCTACCAAAACACGTTGCCTGCCTCAAAATGTTGTTCGCTTTTGCATAGGCATAGGCTTCAACAGGTTGAATATCATTTCATTTGTTAAATCAACTGTGAAAAAGAAAAAAACACAAAAAAAAAAAACAAAAAATTCAAATGTTTTATCTGACTTGGATTCTGCTTCAATGAACCAAACTCAACTCCCTTCTGAGCGTATGTGTGTGTTTGTTTATTCACTGACATGGACCCTGAGCTTAGTACATCTGCTTTTTGGCATTTGTAGGCTCGTTCTTTCTTTGCTTCTCGATTTCCAAACCAAAGAAAATGTTTAAAATTCCAATTGAAACTGTAATTGAAGTTGAGGAGAACACACATACATAAGGTAAAAGCCTACAATGACTTCACTCTGTGGTTAGTTTCATGTAAATAAGCTCTGGGATTTAAGCCAACTGAATGCTCAATAAACTACAATACACAAATGTTTAGATAAAACAAATCGATATTGTGGGTAAGTCCTTTCGGCAGCTCCTTTATTTTATGTAGTATTTTTTGGTGACATATCAAGCTAGTAGCTAGTCTAGATAATAGCTGAAATGAAATTGATTACTCCTGGGATTGACAATTACGATTAATGCCAAAGTTAGAATTAAATCAAATTTGAAAAGTTGTGCTCTGATAAATGAATTGAATAAACTGCGAGTTACAAAGTTACAGAGTGTCTTATGCAAATGTTAAAGTCTTAAATACTATGTTAATTACGAAAATAATAACTAAATAAATATGTAAAGAATTCTGACATAAACTGCATACAACTTCTTAATACAATAACTTAATAAGCCCACATATTTCTTTCATATAAATTTAACTGAAACTATGAAAACATTCCATACAAAAATTCAGATTTTTAATTTTCTCAACTTTGTTTAAATGGAACAGATTTCCAAGCGAACTAACATCTTGCTTAAAATTTGTACTCCGATTTTTATATTTTGCATTTAAATTTTAATATTTTTTATAAAATAATGTTTTTCCATACTACACAAATAAATAAAAGGAGAAAAATATTGAAATATTCGGATTAAATTGTAATATAATATAATACTTGTATATAATATAATTCTTTTCATGGTTCATTAAATTGTCAGTTCAAAAAATCAACAAAATTTGGAGGGTAATATTCACAATTTTATATAATATCATACTTCTACACTTAAAACGCAAAATTTCATTCAAACACAATCGATTTTTATGCGAAATGATTTTTTTAAATATTTAAACATAAATTTTAATATTAAAACATAAATTTACAATATTTTAATATTACATTTTAAAAAAATTTAATTTTAAAGTATTTAAACGAATATACAAAATAAAATTTAAGCCTATGAAAAGATGATAAAATATATTTTTGCCAAAAATTCAATCTGTATGGAATTTCTAAAGTTGCTAATTTTATCAAATATTTTCCCCATAAATTCAAACTTTGATAAAATTAATATCTCCATAAGATATATGCTCTTGTAATTAATTAATTAGCAATTTATGTGTTAAAAAACTCATTTGAAATTTCTTAATATTGCATTTAAAACGCGCTCAAACAAGAAACTTAATAATTAATAGCGAAATTATTTTAGATTTTAAACAAATACATAAAATGTGTGCAGAAGAACTGTTGCGTGGCTTCAACAAAATGATTTGCATAAAAATAAATGAGATAAAATTAAATAAATCCCAAATATTTAACTTGTAACCGCAAGCAAAGCCGTATTATCCTCTTTGCTAAAAGCTGAAAACATATTTATATAAACTTTTTTTCTAAAAGTTAATCGTATTTAAGAAATTAAAATAACATGAAGAATGTTTGGCTTTAAAAAAACTTTCAATAAAATGCCAAAAATAAACTTTTGGAACATGTTCTGAATTAAACTTTCGAATTAAATTCACAATAAATTATGTATTATATTTAATGGAGTGGCTAAAAATAATTTGCCTTAGGTTTGTTGCATATAAAATTAAGCTTAAATATTTCTAAGAAAATGATTTCAAAGTAAATTTGGGAATAGACCCTACAGTCTCTAGGAAATTCGGTATATAGGTTTATGTTTTATATAAAAAATATGATTAGATCAAAACTGAAGAAGGCATCTTTAATTTTTTTTTTAATATTTTAATACTCTATTTATTTATTTAACGATCTTTGGAGCTATAAAAGTTAAGGACATAAAACTATTTTTCATAATCGCGAGCAGCAAAAAATATAATAAAATGCACTGCTTGTAAACTGCTTAAAGTGCACTGCTTGTTTTAATTTTTATGGTGTTGTAAAAGTAGATACATATTTTTAATTTATATATATATTTTTTTTTTTAATTTTTAATATTTATTTTTTTTGTAGTTTCAACTTTCAAGTTAAGCTATAAAAATATAACAACTGATTGTAGGGTGTCTCCCGGTCGCACACACTCAACTTAAGCCCTTTTACGTGTTATTTATATTTTTTGAAGCAAATGAAAGACTCATCATTGTCGTCATAGACTCCCAAGGGAAAAAACATCGACCTCGTCATCTGTTGCCATTTTCGCGTGGCATGTTCTCCCAGCAGTTGCCGCGGTCAACAACGCAGTTGCTGTCGGCGACAGCAGCAACGACAACAGCCACAACAACAACAACAACAGCAGCAGCAGCAGCAGCAGCAACAACGTGACAGCTATTGTTGCATCAACGTGGAAAACAACAAGTGCAACAAAAAGAAAAACAAAAACAAAAATAACTGCATGGTGTGGCAAGTGACAGTCAATACTAAGTAACAATGCCGTCAACACCAGCTTCTCAACCTTCTCAAGCGTCTTCTGTGTTGTTGTGATATTCGACGTCAGTGAGTTTGACTGCTTTTCAAATTTGCAACAATCTGTTGCAATCGTGAAAACCTCCTGCTGTGGCAGTAACCTGAGCAGAAAGTGTTGATAATGCTGCACTCATAACAATAGTCCATCAATTGAAATTCAATATTCCAATTAGTAACATCGAAAATAGCATTCATGCTACAATAAATGGCTCTCAATCAACAAAGTTAAAAATAAAGTAAATACGCACAAATAAATATATATATCAATTAGCACAGCATTGCAAATACAAATAAGTAAATATACATAAGTGCTATATACTGTGGCAATAATAAGGATAATAAAAGGGATAATACAAAGCTGTATAAATGTATGTAACATGCAGCAGAAGTTCAAAGCATTGATATTATAACTATTGTTATATAAAAATCAGAGAAATTTAAGCTTAAATTAATTAGCATCGTGTAATAAAAAAATAAAAAGTCAACGCAATAGAAAAACCAATATTTAGAGACTGAAAGCAGACTCTAAGAATAATTCAAATTATTAAATTAAAAATATATAAATATGTGAAAAGGAATTTGCTTTTCCAATCAAAACTAAAGTGCATAAAAATATATAGCAATCGATGCTTTTAAAAGAAATAATTTCGCAAATTAAATAAAAATAGAAAATATATAAATAAATAGATAGACACCATAAAAAGTTCTTAATTAAATGTCATTTTCAGTATAGCAAAAATAAACTTTTATAAAAAATGGCAGCTAAAATGTTCGTATAAAATAATATATTAATAATATAATAATATTTCTATTGTGTTCAGCTTTATGACCAATATCTGTGTGTCTATTATGTTTCTTTAAAAAAAAATAATCAGATATGAATCTATTTTTAATTTCAATGAAAACATTCGTTATAGATACTGTTAGAAATTCATATTTCTCGCAAAAATATTATTAAAATTTAATTTAAAAGGCTTCACTTAATTTAAACTATTCGATTTCAGCTTTATCAATAAATAACGGATATGATTTCATTAGAAAACAGAAAAAAAAATATAAAAAATATTTAAAACGACATTTTTTATTGGAAATAGAAACGATAGAAAATATATATTTATTAATGCAATTTTATTTGCAAGTCATTTTTATAAAAACAAGTCATGGGTTAATAATTTTGGAATTTCTCCAATTCCTCATAAAAACCCGAATAATTTTTAATTTTTCAAAAACAACAACAACAGAAATGTAGACATATAAAATTCGTTTGCCAAAAATGTTAATTATTTTGCAATACAGCGAAAAAAACAAAAACAAAATTTAACTTTAATACAAGACTTGTTTTTTCCTAATTACTTTTTATTAAATTGGTTTTAAAATTATAAAAAACCGAAATTGAAACATTGAATTTGTCAATATGTTTTCGATTTTTTAAAGGCTTATTTAGTGCACAAATTATTGACTTTTATTTCTTTTCAAATTGTTCAAAGGCAAATAATAATTATTTTGAAATTTTATTATTAGTCAAATGATTTTCAATGACTTTTTGCTATTAGTTCGCTTCTAGCAATATCAATTCCTATTGTGCAATTATAATCATGCAATCATAATAATAATAATTGTATCAGTTTTGAAGTGAATTTCTGATTTAATTACCTCAAAAATCAAAGCACACATCAGTGCTCAGTTCTTTTGTGGCTTCAACTTGTAATTAACAATATGAAATGGCTCCTCAGACAACAGTTGCATTTGTCAATTAGTATTACCACAATAATCCTTTAACAAAAAAAAAAATGGAAAAAAAAAGAAGAATAAAGCAACATTTGTATGTGTGCTGCAATGATGTAGAATCCACAAAACAAATTGATGAAATTTGAGGCTTGATCTGTGGCGTGTGCTCACAAAAGGTCCTTAAAACATATTTACGCAACAAGAACGGAGTACAATTCGCATACAAATTGAGTTTTGGGCTAAAAACAATTCAAGCAAATCGTGTTTCTGGAGGGAAATCAAAGCATTGATTTCAGATTTCATCAGAGTGAAACGACACTGAATTTTGTTGTTGTTGATTCAAATAACAATTGGATTTCCGCAGCAATTATAAACACATGACACCCGGAGGGTATAACAAGAGCAACAACAACATAAAGCTGGACATTCAGGACAACACAAATTCAGCACTTAAATCCTGATGATATTTCAATGCGTTGAAGATGGCCGCAAGTGTTTCACTTGACAACAACAGCAACAACGCAACAGGGAGGTATTACAGAGGGGAGCGGAACACAATGGTACAAAATCGGCTTGTAAACATGGCATAAAGCATGACAAGGATAACAATGCCGATGACATAAACACGAACAATGTGAAATGGGGGGAAATTTTGTAGGTATTCCAGTATTCAGGAGGCATTCTGCCAGAGTGTGTGTGTATGTGTGTGTGTGTATGTGTGTGTGTGTGTCGGATAAAACACTTTTCGCATTGAAACTAATGTACGTCATAGGCAGAATAATAGAATTCAAACGTGAATATGCTGAATGATTCGCCAATAGGCAGAAGCCTATCATAAACTAATACATTTTGTAGTATCATCAATTGGAATTTAATTTTTTATGTAATTATGTGATTTAGCGGGTTAGTAATGGAGAGCTTCAATTGTTGATATCAAATGGTATTCTTTATGATCTACGGATGTATTCTCTGCTATCGATTTATATAGATAAATATGTATATTTTAATATACTTTATTTTATGTAATTGTGTATTTTAGCTGGTAAATAATGGAGAGCTTCAATTGTTGATATCAGATGGGATTTTTATCTGCTCCCGATAAGTATTTATATAGATATTTTAAATAATAATAATGGTAACTGGTTTTTAACTCGATAAATTAATGCCAACATTTTTTAAAAATTTTTATCGATACTAAACCTGCTAAAATTATTTATAGATAGCTCTAATATTAGCTTTGCTAGCTCTAATAAATTATTAATAGATAATTATAGTTTTTTATATTATTATAATTATAACTAAGGCCTATGACACGTATATTTCTAAAAATAAATAAAAATAAAATAATTAATACTAATTTTTCTATTTTTATATAAAATATATAAATTTTTATGTAGTAAATTATATACATATAATAAGAAATAAAAAATATATATTTATAAGTAAATAATAAATAAATAAAATAAATAATAAATAATAAATAAATATAATAAATAATAAATAAATATAATAAATAATAAATAAATATATATAATTTAATGTCGATGGAAATTTTCAGATAAACATTAAGTAAAAAATTTGATATTTAAATATTCAGAATTGTTTAAAATGTACAAAATTAATCGTTTATATTTTTTATATTTATATTTTTTATATTTAGATTTTTATATTTATATTTATATTTATTATTTTTATATTTTTTATTAAACAATTTAATAATTGCCTTTTTCTGCGTGTTCATTCCCTGAATTTGTGCTACACCATAAATTTATATATTTATCTATATATATGTATCTCATATAATTTCATTTAATATTCAGTTAAAATTTACTCTTAACTCTCAAGTTTAAGAACATATATTATTAATTTATAAAATTAGTTTTTAAATGCAGCTAATGCTCTAATAAAAAAAACCTAGACAAGTTCATACCATAAATGAATATGGTACTCGTTGTATATATTATGACTATAATCATTAAGTGCTTAAGCAGCCCTCGCATTATTAACTGCTGCTTATTTTCTTCATGTTTATTATATGAGTAATATAACAGTTATGGAACATTTGCTTTGATGAGCCCTCTTTATTGAGTGTCAGAGACCGCAGGACAATGTACCAATGTGCCATGTACCATCAGGACAAAAGGACAATGCGCACACCGTACAATGCTGTACCCTCCTCTCCCACAAAACCTACAGAACTAATCAAAAGATCGAGAGCTTTGACTGTCAGAAATATAACACAGACCATTGCACAGAAATTGGAATGAATGTGTTGGGGACTTTGTCCCTTTGTCCCTATTATCGCAGGACTCCAAATGAACATTGTATTTTCTTGGTAGTTCAACATGAAGCAGTTATATCAGGCGCATAATTGAAAATTGACAGTTTATTGTCCTGATAACGTGGCCGATTGGTCAGAACTAGTTGCATTGTTGTTACCAAATACAGTGAACGCTCGAAAGAGTGAATCAGCGAATTTGAAAGTTGAAACTATGGAAACATTTTATCTACACTTCAAAAACGCTTTAACATAGGCAAATCGATTTTAATTATAATCATTATTTGACTTCTAGAATATTTTGTAATAAAAATTTAATTAATTTCGGTTAATAAATTTTTTTTTTAGATTTTTTAGCATATATATTTGAATTATGTTTATTTAATTAAACTTGATATTTAAATTGTTTTTAATTTCGTGCTCAAAATTCTTTAAATACTATTTTAAATCCCATTATGCTAGTTATTAAAGTAGTTCAATTTTCTGTTATGAAAATTAACAAAATTGTAACTTTTGTCATTGAAACTTTTGTCTACAGAATATCATCGTTAAACTCTAACAACTTCATCACAACTCAAACAATTTGCATGCGGAATTTTAAATTTATAATTTAAATTGAGCACTGGTCCCAGGGTGTTCCGTAGTCAATTATACCCGACTATAGCATTCTTACTTGTCTTCTATTTAATACTTGTCGTCAAAAAGTGCATATCAAGTGTTTTTAAAGAGCTAAACATTTTATACACAATATGTTATTTCTTTACACATTTAATTTAAATTTCATTCCATTCGGTTAAACATTCAATAATTTATAAGCAAATTTTCTTTGCACATTTTATTCAAGCGTTAAATTAACTGCCTAATATAAAGCCTGTTTAGTGTTGCAAATAAGTAGTTTTTGTGCGTCTCTACAATATTTACAAATTAGAACAAAGAAATTATTTCTAACCAAATTTCAAGTTGCCGCAAGTTAAATTCGATGTGTTTCAGTTAGTTGCATGTAAACTGGAAAATTGTGCAAATATTTGCGTTGAATAAATAAATGAATCGGTTAACTAGAATCGGCTTACAAAACCACTTAAGTATCCTACGGCATTGCCTAAGAGAAAGAGAAAGAGAAAAGCCAAATACTCTACACTCCAGTTTGCACCACAAATTGGCAACAGCCTAGCCTCAATTTTGAGACAAAACCAGAGATAGAGTCTTTAATTTGAAACTTTTGCTCCTTTGTAATCATTGGATGTCAGGACGAAGTACCAGAACAAGGCCCTCCTCCCCCAAACACAAAAAAACTAACTAGGAAAAACTTTGGCGCCAAGACGACATTTTAACTGACAACGATGAAGTTTTGGGGGGGAAGAAAATGGGGAAGAAAAGTTTCGCATCTCGTATTTCTGTTTTGGGGCCAGGAGATGTAACATATTTGCATAAATTTTGTGTACCAGCCGACGACGAATTCAACTTGAAGCTGTCAAAGCGGCCTCGCAAAATTTTTGTACATATTATAAAACAAGTTGAAGTTTTGCCTTTCAGTAGGTGGCATAAAATTAGCAGGTATATTTTTTGGGTGTGTAGCAAAGACAGCGCCAAAGTTCAAAGTAGAAATCAGGACAATTACTTTGGGCAAAAAAGTTGTTCCATTTTGCTGAAAGGTGTTGCGATAGAAAGCAAAACAGCCTTCAAATTATTTCACATTATGCAAAAATGCAAAAAAAAAAAAAAAACAAGAAAAGTATTTTTTAAACCTGACAAATTGTTTGACTTATGAATTATGATTTATGCATAGCACAAAATTTCCACAGGTACATAATTTGTCAACAATCAGTAAATGCAAATTGATTGATGATTGTTGCTGTCCGGCCAGACAAAACGGAAAACTATGACAAAAGTTCAGATGTTAAATGATCAAGGTCAAATGCATATTTTGCAAATGTTGCAAATTGTTTGCAAAATGACCAAAACGATTAACTCAAATTTCAAGAGACGCAATATATGAATAATTGTGGGATTAAGGGCTACAAACTGTCACGTAAGTAAATATTATACAAGTTAATAAAAAAAAAAAATATTCAAACAAAAATGTTATTAATTTATTATGTACATTTTCCATCTGACAGTCAAATGAGATAATCAATTAGCAAGTGTATTAAAGTGTGTTAAAGACATAATAAATAAATTAAAAACAATTGAAAGGCAAAATAATTACTCTAAAATCTATTTGATTTTGCATTTTATTTATATTTTATATACCTTAAATATTTAGGTAAAAATAAATGCATTTTTGTGTTTGATTAGTTAATCAAAATATAGATCAAAACAATTAAAAGTCAACATAATATTTATAGCCTTTAATTGCGGGTTCAATAGCTTTATTTATAATAAATTATCTAAAATCGATTATATTTATTTATATAATCAAAAAGAAATTCAACACGTATGCTAGGGTTACAAAATATTTGTCGCCATTGAAAGTCCAGTTGCAACAGCTAACACACATCATAAAACAATTTGTTAACATTTTTAAGGGCAGCAACAACTTTCTACACTGGCAACATGGAAACTTTAGTTGACTACAGTTATTACTATGGATAAATGAGAAACATTTTATGAAACAAAATTTTAATAAAATGAAAATAAAACCAAGCTTTAGCAGTAAATCAAAAATAAAAAAAAAAAGAATTTTTTCTCATTTCCAACAGCTGTGTTTAACAGCTGTTAAATTAACAGCTAGGCTTATGTTAACATTGCTGTCATATAAAATTATAAATTTATGTATAATTTTATAAAAATTAATTATATTAGATAGATTTTTCTTTTCTTTTCATTTATGACCACTGTGCATTTTTCCCTGTTGTTATTTTCTCGCCAAATACTTTGCCATGAACATCAAAAATGCATTTTCTACTTGGCAACCAACAACAGTAGACATTGCTTTTAATGGAGCTACTGAATTAACATACATGTATTAATCTAATGTCTGTAAAGGCAACAGAGAAATTTAATAATATTCAAATAAAATTAAATAGAATATGTAACAAAAATATTAACTAACACAGGATTTGTATAAGGCAGCAGTAAAAATATGAAAATCTAAAACGCAAGCTATATTAATACTTTATGTTAATTTATTTAATTAATTTATTGAGTTTATAATTTTACAAAATAGGTATTACATTCTTTAAAGCAGAAGAGTTGCTCAGGTCTAAAATATTTAAAATTTATTTAAGTTAACTAAATAATTAATTTTAAAGCAATTTTTAGTGTTACAAGCACTTTAAACTATATTGGTTTTATAATAAAGATTGAAAATGTTCTGAAGACTTAAATAAAAGTTCCATATATTTCGAACTCTCGAACTCATTCTCAAGTGTGCCATTACCATATTGAAAATGTAGCGAGGGCGGCTTGGTAAGTTACCCAAAATATGCTACTTAAAGCAACTTACGAGTGAGAGTTTAAACTTTTGAGTTTTCTTAAGATTTATGGTAAATTTTAGAGCTTCTCTTAAAGTTTTAGCTAATTTTATTCTAATAACAAAACTCACAACTTTAAAATCAACACTCGCATATATAAAATTGTGCAATGAAATGTGAATACTATATGAGTGTGCGTGTTTGTTTGTGTGTGTGTGTGTGTGTAAGCATGAGTATGCAACATGAGTGCAGCAAGTGTAACCTTAAAGTTACGTATACGCGCATTTGTTTTTTTTTTTTATCCATGGCAATGGAATGGCTGCTGTTGTCAACCTGTCACGCTGCCAAAAGCTAAAACTCGTTGGCAAACTAGAACAAAAAAAAAATAGAAGCGAGAGAAAAATAGAAGGAAAAAAAAATAGCGTGAAGTATTTGAGCATTTAAGCAACGATGTCGAATTGAAAATCCAACAAAAGCGCTAAAATACCTGATGCAACTGTCAAATGTGCTATCATCACAGCTTAGCAAGAGTTCAAAAGGTAACCAAGCGAAAGAAAGACAAGTAAAAATGCCAAAGTGGGTGTGTTTGACTAGGACATACTCTTTTATAAGATTTATATCTCCATATACAACCGAAAATTAAGTACACTTCACACAGCAATTGTATTGGAATAATCTTAAATCTCTTCTCTAGCAATATTTTATAATATTTAGTTTCCACATTTATTATACAAATTTTACGAAACTATGTATAAGGTTAATTGATAAAATCAGAGTTCGATCTTTAGAGTTGAAACACTTTTCTTTTAACAAAATTTTAACAAAGTTTATTTCTGTAAGCCTTAACAGCTCATTTGCCTATATGGAAAAATAATTATTATAATCAGCCTAATGGAAATTCACAGAACCTTCAAATATAACTGATTCTAAATATTGATGGGTTGATGCTCTATGATGGTCTTTTCCCTATATTATCTTAAACTTTCCTGACCTAAAATATCTGAGTTTTATATATGAAATATATAATTTCTATATATATATAAAAATGGTGCAAATAAATATTTAGATATTTATCAATTGAGAACGACTGTACCGATTTAGTTAAAATCTTTTTTTTTATATTCGTAATTGCCAGGAGGTTTCTAGCAAATGAAATTTCGATAGCGCCTCAATAGATGTACTCACTGTTAACGTATACAGCACTGTTAACGTATACAGCACTGTTACAGCAATCACAATAGGCAGTATTTTTTCAAATAAAATACGAAAATCACAGTAGGCAGTATTTTTTTATTGAATACGAAAATGGTGTTATTATTTAATTGTAACGGACGTAGCGTCACTAGAAATAATTTATATGGCAAAACAATGTTAGCCTAGTCAACTAGAATACGGATAAATTGTTTTAAGGTTTGTTTTAGAGGAACGCAACACACCCCGGTACTCAAGTTAATATATAGAACTAGATCATCCCGTCGTGCGTTGCTACTGCCTGCTCCTGTTCCCAAAATAAATAAAATAGGAAAAGAAACAAACTAATCTTATTCTAAAATGTCACTATTATTGTAACCAACTGTGACGCCTAAACTGTTCCAGCTGAGATTTTTATTTGTAATCTCAAAATGCATTTTCCACTCACTTCCCAACATATTTTTAATAAAACTTTTACAGATTGTCAACCTACGATATATTAGGAAGTTATTGCCACAAAGTTCAGGTTTCTAGGTTCTACCATTTGGCCAGGGGTCGAGTCGCCAATTAGTCATTTAATCAGTCAGTCAGCCAGGTTGAATATATATACACATATATAGATTAGGTCTATTTCTAATAAATAAACACACTTTCAAATACCATACAAATATCTAAGGCTACGAGGGTGGAGTAAATTAAAATAAACGCTAGTTTTGCCAACTAATGCCGCCATAAATTGCCATATTTTATAATTAGCTAAAGAGTTTAATCTTTTCACAAGAAATCTATACAAAATTCAAGCCATAACTTTATAGTTTGTTTAAGTGCTTTCAAAAGTGCTAATTGGTATCCAAACAAACTTTAAGTTGATAAACTGTGTATAAAAAGTTAAATAAATGTTAAGCGTATGTACAACACAAAGATGATTTAAGACTCAAACATTTAAAGCTAGCCTAAGTAATATTTTTTTGCTGTAACGAACTTAATAAATGAAATCAAGTTGATGTCACGCATACGCCACGTATAACATTGATTCCCTGCAGAGACACAAAAAACACACACACCCACACACACAGTTAGATAGAGATAGATACACCGAAACTTCTGTCAATATAAACTCTCAAGTTGAACAACACCCAGCTGACAGTGTAAAGCACAGTTAGTTGTCTACTTTGGGGGCAACTCTTATGGGGTTAAGCGTACACGGCGGCATTTAACAAAGTTTAAGGCAACCGCAACAGTAGCTGCAACATATGTATAAGTAGTGTAGTCTATATATATATATATACAGATGTGTGTCTTGTATGTAGTGTAACGGGGACAACTATAAACTGCACTTTTCTTTCTGGCAGCTTGAAAAGTTTTGCCATGTTGCTCTCTGCCACGCAAAACTTTTGCCCGGGCAACATTTTCTTGTGCGGCAATTTTCAATTGTTGCACCAGCAGCAGCAGCAACACCATCTTTTGACGAAGCACTAGCACTCGACGAGAGTATAACCAATTAAATTTTGCGAGTTATACCATTTTTTTTTTTATTTTTTGGTATTATTTTTGGCCAGCAGGATGCTTGCAATTATCATAGCACATAATTTTTAAGGGCTGCCCTCTCTTCCCGGGGGCATAAAAGAAATTCTAAACATTTTTATGACTCGAAAAGCTTTTTGGAAAATGTTATATAAATTTCATGGCTGACATCACACTGTTCGGGACAAGAAAGGACAGACAATAATGCCTTAACCAACACTGTCAACCAGGACACTTGACTGCCATTTGTCTGTCACACACACACATACATACACTCGCAAAACTTTGTTCGTTCGTTGATTCAGTGTTCAGTTTGTTTGTCATGTTTGGTTTTTGGTCAACGCTCGACAATTTGTGGCACACACACTCACAAAATCGTATAAATTCTTGAGACCTGGTATACCCCATTTGAGGTGACAGATGTTGCTTTTGTTGTTATCGTCTTTCCAAGTTGTTGATGTCAAGCATCTGCGTCACTTAAGATGCTTTAATTAAGTTCGTTTTGGGCAATTGTTATGTCAAGTTGCCACCACTGATTGCCACAACGGGGAGACGCCCATCAACGCCTTCGACTAGAGATGAACAATTGTTGAACTTTTTAGACATTCGAGTTTAATTAATAATATGTTTATAAAATGCAAATTTCAATTCCTTTACTGTGGTTCGCACCATTGAACTGGTTCTTAATTGTATTAAATTATTCGAATTTTTTTATTTTTTTGATTTAATATAACATTGAAAAGAATAAGTATAAATTTCATAACTATTTTTTTATGCAAAGCCAAAGAAAATTATACCCTAACTAAAGATCAAACCTGATTTATGGAAGTCCAGTCAAGGCATAATATTCTTTAATTTTGTATAAAAAAAATAAGTTTTTTATATATTTAATGCATTACTTATTATGTATTTTTGTAAAAATTATTTAAAATATTAAAATAAAATGAAACAAAACAAAATAAATATTTAAACATAACGATCAATTATTTATTTAGTTGAAAATATCGATAAACAATAAAATTATCTGTTATTAAATCGCTAAATGTACGCACATTTATGACAATTTTGTTTATATTATCGATAAATAAGCTAGATATTTGCCTATATTTCGGTGTGTTATCGACAAATTTGTGCAAACTTTTTTCCATTTTTGTTTAGCATCGATAAAATATATGAATATTATTTATTTTTTTTATTGTAGTATGTATTCACAAGCTGTAGCACACTTTCTTCCATATTATTTTATAACTCAATAATAATAATATCATTAAAAATCGCTTTCGTGCCACAAAAAATTGAAGAAAAAAACACGACACGCTTTCAACTCTAATTGTGAATGTATCTGAATGTATTTGTGCATTTGTTTTTGTATATGTACTAAAGTAGAAGTTTTTAGCATTTCATTAAAAAGTTTTTGTCTCCTGTCATTGCCGTGCAGTGTCTGTGGAGAGTTCACCTTTTTTTTTAAGAGCATGTGTATGTGCGTTTTTATGTCCCACACCATAAATAAAATTTAAAAAAAAAAAAAAAAACCAATTAAATAAAGTTGTGCAAAAAAGCGTGTTACAGACAGAAGATGATATCTCTACTACAATTAAAATATTTAAATTTAATAATAGCGCTAACAAGCAAATTGATATGTTTAAAAGGTTTTAATCCACTTCGCTTTTAAAATTTAAATAAACAGCAATTAAGAGAGGGATATACTTAAGCTTAACTGTGATTCAGTTAAAAACATTTTGTTGTATTAATATTTGTTGACTAATTTATTTGTGCTTAATATATGAACTTTGTGCTTATTTATTGATATTATTATTTGCATTTATTTTAAGTACTCAAAATTAAAATACTGACATAAAACTTTATAAATTTAGAAAAAATCTCAGATTTTATATTCTGACTGCTGAGTGCGATTGAGAATTACAGGCGCTCAAGTGTACAAAAAAAACAGCGCTCATAAGTAGGCAACACTTCACATATTTTTTTTTATTTATTTTATTTAATTTGTACCTTAAATATTTACAAAAAAAATAATAATAATAAAAAAAAGAAGATCGATTCTTCTACATTTTATAACGCCATTTTTTCCGTATACATTTTAAACTAAAAATAGAATAAAGTTCTATATATAGAATACATTCGCGTATTCTAATAGAAATGCATAACATTAGAGAGCACTTTTATCCAACAAGCTACTTTACTTAAAGTCAAGTCTAAAAATATATATACAACTCACGTATTTGGTAATGCATTACATAAATGTTGCTAATGCACTACAAGTTAAGAGTATGAGTACTTCAAATATATATATAATATATATATATATATATATATATGTTCATCTCACAAACATGAGCATTCCGGCCGTTCAATGTGCGCTGGGTGCGGAAACGGGATTTGGAGGAATATCTATATAGCGGGTAGGGGAGAAGTTTGCTATGCCATTGTCGCAATATGACGCATACGCGTATTTTATGATCAAGAAATATGGTAAAAATGGGTAAGGCAAATAACTATGACTTCATTATGAGCTCATGCCGCAAAGTGCAGCAACAATGACAACAAAAAAAAACCAAAAAAAAATCAAAAAATAAATAAAAGTCCAAAATGCCAGCATAAGCCAAACATTAATAATAAACAACTTACAAGCCATAAACCAATGGGATGCCGAGCGCACAAAAAAAAAAAAGAAAGAAATTTCTACCACAGAATAAATTACAACATGATGTAAAAACAAAATAAGAACAAAAAATTCAAAATGATATTCAACGCGTATACAAAAAAAAAAGGAATTAAATAAAAATTGCAAACAAAAATGAAGCCAAAAAACCAAACGCATTTCCAGTTGTCGCAAAACGAAATGCAAAAGAAAATATGTGCGCACAGTGAGTGTCAAAATTATGACAACAGGCGGCCGGACTGGGCGACACTGCCTGAGCTGGCAAACTGGCAAACTGGGGCTTAAAAAATGTGACTATGGCGAAAAATTCACACTGGACGTGGACGATGGTCACGATGGCGACAACTGACTGAGAAGACAATCTAGACAGACGACAGACAAATGATGCATGCCACATGCTACGCACTTTACCAACACATACACACAAACACACACAGACACATTGTCACAGTACAGACACATAAAAGCATGGCACTAACAAGCCAAATGTTGCAATCCAAAATACACATTCGCCTGTAATTTGTTAAATTTTTGTTAAACTCTAAAACTTTGACACTAATTATGATTAAATTTTGTATATTTTTTACTAGCTGGCACCTCTAATTAAGGTTAAAAGAATTATGATGAGCAAGAACTAAAATAACAAGTAGTTTCGCATTAAAAATCAAACAATCTTTTAAAATGCACAAGGAAAAAAATAACCATAAATATTAAATTTTAATTTATCCATACTGACAACCACATGTAAATATTTCTGATATTATTGAAAATGCAATATGAAAATACTATTTATATTTAAAACACTTTGCCAGCAGCTAGTATATGTATTAATATTAATATTGATATAAGAATCTTTTATAAGATTTTTGCTGGTTGAGATTTAATGTGTTTTCAGCAGTTCAAATAAATAAAGTGAATGCAGCAAAATAAATAATTCGAAAGCTTTATTTATAAATATGCAATATTTATCGAGTCGATGTCATTAAGTAAACTAAAGAAAAATGTAGTATATTTTGATTATACCAGTAGCTTTGTTGAAATCAAGAAATATCGTTTGCCAGGCAGATTTAGTTCTGTTTGACATTCCAATATTTAGATAGAAAATTATTTTATTCTCAAATTTTATATTTACGATTCTATTTTTGTGACTTCAAACTTTTGAATCAGCATAAAATAATATTAATTAATTACAGTAATATTATGTTAGCTAAAATCTAGACTCTGAATTTTTATAACAGAATTTTAAAAAAAATACTGAATACTTTAAAAAAATACTGTTATTAATCGTTTGTAATTATAAGTAACTCATTTTGTTATTAAATTTTAATATTAACAATTATTTAATCCTAATTGAAATTAGGATAAAACACTTTTCAGAACACTAGCATCAAAATAAAAATAGAAAATGGCAACAATGCACAGTAGAAGGCAAATTAAATGCAAAAAAGAAAAGACAACAGCATACAGAGATCAAAAAATATTTTTTGGCAAAAAGCCTGCTAGCCAAAAAATTCACAAAAAAAAAAAAAAAATATATATATATATATATATAAAAACATTTAAAATTGTATCTATAAGTAAAAACTTGTGAAAAGCCAGAGCGCAACAAAGGGAAGTGTATACCATTCTTTATGGATGCTATAAGCAAGAGAGAGAGAGAGAGAACCAGAATACAGATATATGGAAAAGAAGGAATGAAGGACAATAATATGCAGGATATGTTTCAGCCGACGCCGAGTCCATAGGGCCACAAAGCGTCTGGCGGCCTGCAAAGAGATGACACATCTGCATACACAGCTGGATATGGTCAAGTTGGCGCACAGTATTTGCACCAAAAAAAAAAAAATATGCGGTCCCACTGTGTTGACTCAAAAAAAAATAAATAAAAAAATTCATATATATGTGGTGATGAAAAGTGCTAAAGAGTTGCAAATTTAACAAAATTAATTACTGTTAATTTACCTAAAAGCTGAAATTCAGACGATTTCCAAAAGAATTCCAATAAATTTAATTTAATTTCAGGCGCATTTAGCTTAATTATATTGTACATCAAAATATTTATCTTAAAGTTCAGTTTGTTTCATGTTAAAATTCAAACTTATACAAATTTAAACTTGTATAATTTGAAATAAAATTTCTAATTTTATAAATTTCCAACTAACATAATCATATTTTCGATTTGAAATAAAATTTTTAATTTTATAAATTTTTAACTACAATAATCATATTTTAAAGTTTAACTGTTGATTGTCAACTCATGTATCCTTCTTTTAATTTATTAAATTTTCTTGTTTTAATTTATTAAATTTCTTTTTGTTATTTAAATTGTTACTAGTTCGGGTTAGAGTATAAAAAAAATAGTTGATTTTCTGATTTCAAAGCATTTTGCAGTCTCAATTCCTATTTTCGTCAACTAGCTATATGTAAATGTAAATATATAAAATGCTACAATATTGAAACTGCTTTTTAAGCTGACCCATATTAAAGAAATATGTTTACTTATACCCATAGATTTCAACATGCAACATTCAATTTTACACATTTGTATACCCTGTACACTATAAATTGTGCAAAAAGGAGTATAACAAATTAGTCAAAACTGTTATTTAAACAAGACAATAGACTTTGAAAACTAGATATATCAAATTATGGATTAAAGCTTTTTTAGTCATCACAAAACTGAAATTAATTTACAAAAAAAATAAACTTAAATTGTTTTTAGTTTTAGTTTTTCGTTAAAATTAAAAATTAAAACTTAAATTGTTTTTAGTTTTAGTTTTTCGTTATTGAACGATATCTTTTTATTCTATTATTTTTCCATTATTATTTAGGGTATCTCTCAGTCGCAATCTCTCGGCATAACGATTCCTACTTATTGCATACCTATGCAAACGAAACCATCAAATAACTAACCGAAACTACTGAAAATCAAATAACACATTATTTGCCAAATAAACAAAATATGCATATACAACAGAGTACGCTTGACCATTATATAAACAATCTTAAGTTACCAATTTCGATACAAGAAGAGAACTGTGTAAACTGATTTTGGGGGCTTCAAAATTAATTTCAGTCGGCCCAAATGTTCGTGTGTGTTTTTGTGTGTGTATGTGTGTACACTCCTGTTGCGACTTCTCCTGTGACTATTTGTGGTCCTTTAGCAACTTGGCTTTATGCAACATTGGCTGATTAACCCTTGCACAAGTGCTTCTCATATACGGTCAAGTTTATATAGTCGGTAGACATCATATGAAGGCAGAAGCCAAATAGCCTTTGGTACTGTTAACCTAGTGGAAATATAATAAGAGAGAGAAAGAGAGCAGCTATTTTCTGATTGCCGACTATGTATACTCTTCTACAAAAGTTGTTTATACACCTAGATATACATATCAGATACAATAGCTGAAGGATCTTCAGTCCCCATTATATCAGGGTTTAAAATTAATGAAGTTTAAAAAAATCAACAAATTCACACTGAATGTTGCTTTGAAAACTAGATATATGTAAATAGCTTTTATGGCGTGCGTTGCTACGCTCCCGGTTTAAAAAACTAAAAAATTAATTATTTATATTCTCAAATGTCACTTTGATTGTAGCCTACTGCGCCAGCAGATTATATTTTTATACAATTTTCAAATGCAATTTCCACCAACTAACCAATATATTTTTAACCAAATTTTTTCAGAATGTCAACCTAGAATTTAGTAGAAAGCTACACTAAAAATTGCAGGCTTCTAACTTTTATCTTTAGGCAGTCCGGTTAAAGACTTTTATATATATATTGTTTTTTGATTTTAATAAAATATTAACAAGCTATAAAATGTATATATTTAAGCTTTTTTGACTGAAATATCTGTTTTTACAATATAAATACATTTTTCTTGAAAACATTTCTATAGCAGCTATATAAACTAATCAGATTAGTTCCGATTTATGTACTAACTGAGACAAAATGCAACATTTAGCTTTAAAACTGATATAGTTGCTAGACAAGCATTATATATTAGAAAGTTCGTTACACTTTTGCTGAGAAAATTATAATACTTTTAATAAGGGCATAAAAACTGTGCGACAAATGTCATAAAACGGGCACTCACCTCGATAAAGTTTGCCGCGTTTGCCAGCAGCAACGATTGGTTGCTGTTGCTGTTGCTGCTGTTGTTGTTGTTGTTGCTGATGATGGTGTTGCTGCTGCTGCTGTTGTATAGTCGCATCCAGTTGTAGCAGCAATTGGGGCGCTGTTGCTGCTGCCTGGGCAATATTTCCATTAACATTTGTCACAACGGCCGCCGAGGGTGTCAAATGTTGCTGAGCGAGTTTCTGATGTTGCTGCTCCTGATGATGATGTTGCTGATGTTGTTGATGTGAATGTGGATGAAGATGATGATGTAGATGATGATGATGTTGCTGCTGCTGCTGCTGTTGATGATGATGATGATGGTGTGATTGCTGCTGTGCTGTTGCTGGCACATGATGATGCGACAACAATGGCTGCCCATTGGCGCCAGCTGCAACTGCTGGGGGTCCATGTGCCGGGCAATAGCTACGATATTCACCATTCATATCCATATATATTGGCGCCTCCACAAGTGGCCAGGCGGCGGCGGCGGCAGCGGCCGCAGCAGCATTGGCGCCATTTAAGCTTGTTGCTGCTGCGGCAACAGCAGCTGTTGTTGCTGCTGGCGTTCCTGCTGCTGCTGCCACAGCAGCGGCTGCCGCAGCTGCAGCTGTTGTTGGCGTCAATGTAATCAATTGCACGGGCAGCAAGTGAGCGCTATTCGTGGACTGTAAATGAATGTGTGGTATGCCACCGTGTTGACTGCAATGCTGCTGCTGATGCTGCTGCTGCTTAGGCGACAACTGTTGTTGTTGCTGTTGTGGCTGCGGGGTTGCTGCCAGCGCATGTTGCTGATAGTAAACTGTTGTGTGCTCATAGGCATACAGTGTACTTGTGGTATGACTCCTGTTGAGCGCCGACGCTGCTGTTGCCACCGTTGCCATGTTGCTGTTATTGCTGCTGCTGTTGTTGTGGCTGCTGCTGCTGCTACTGGCAACTGTTTGCTGCAGCTTGGCCTTTAGCGCGGCGGGTTGAAAGGGCGGCGCCAGAGGTGTTAGATTCGATTTATATGCCTTAATCAATGCGTTACTCTTGGATGTTGCACCCGTGCTGCATGTTGCTGCCTCCTCGGACTTGTTGATTGCTACCTGCAATTTACGCACTGATTTCACACGCTGCTCTCGAGCCGTAGACATGTCATCATGCAACGCGCTGCGATTGTTGTTGCTATCAACAGCAACAGCGTTATGTGTTGCTGGCACATCGGCAACATTGCTGTTATCGACTGTCTTATCGATTAACTGATAACTTTCGTCTATGAAAGCCACCAAATCCTGACAGGCTTGCTGCAATTCGGCCTGTGTTGTTGCTGCTTCCGCTGTTGCTGCCGCTGCAGCAGCAACATTTTCCTCATCATCATCATCATCGCTCTCAATAACATGCTCGATTATGCGCAAGTTATCGTAATCGATTATACGCGCATAGCCCATCTCTAGAGCGAATCGTGCCACATCGTCATCATCAACGATTTCAAAGTCAATTTGCTTGGCGATAACATCAACAACATTGTGAGTTTCCACTTCTTTAGGCTGTTCTTCTATTGTAGCTTCTGGTTGAACGATAGTTTCGCTATCAATATTGTTATCGTTTATGTTATTTTGATCGTTTTGTGTAGCATTTGGTAATACAATTTCCGTTTCATTTTCCAAATCCTCTTCAACAATTTGTGTTAATTGTATGTGTGTTGATTTTGTGCGCTCCTTTTGTTTGTTGCTCTGTTGCTCTTCTTCTTCATCCATTTCATCATCAGTTTGCGTGCTGTTATCGATAAATATCGCGGTTGAAGTCTCTGCTGTTCTTGTTGCTACACAATTACTGTAATAATCACATTCATCGATCACCAAATCCAATTGAGTCTCATTTGACGGCGACTCTAAATGAGAACTTACAGTTGCTGCTGCCATATTTTTTTGTAAATATTTTTAATAATTCTCACTTGAATTCAATTCAACAGCAGCTAATTTATATTGACATTATTTTTGCAATATAACATAATGTCTGACTGGAGTCATATGCAAGTTGTTCTTGTTGTTGCTGCTCTTGATAATTCTGCATGATTCAAATTTAATGAAACTGCTTTATTTATTTAGAAATTGTCTTAATTTTCAGCGCCTGAAAGTAAAGTAAAAGTAAAGTAGAAAATTATTTAAAGTACTTTATACTTTGCCAAAAAGTTTGTTCGAAATTTTTTTTGATTTTCTCTGACCTTGTCAATTATGCCAAAAAGTCAAAAGTTTTCGTTCCTTGTTGATTGAAAGTCATAAAATATTTATTTTAATTAAAATCAAATCATAAATGCAAGTGAAAACAGTTGAGTGAGTTGGTTTTTTTTTTTATTTGTTTCTCCTTTTTTGTTTGGGACTTTTTTGAGAAAAGTATGTTTGTTTGCTCAACAAACAAAAGAGTTTCTTTCGGCAAGTAGGAAATAAATGATTGAACCAATTTTAGGCTGAAATTAATAAGACAAATAAAGGGTAAGACACCAAAAAGGTAGGTAAAATTAAATTTTAAAATAATAAGTATAGAATACCCTAAATGTGAAAAGGAAAATACGGAACCAGAAAAGTATGCTATAGAATTAGTGCGGTAAATTTAACTTAAATAAAGCATTTAAAAATACTCTAAATCGAAGTTCTAACAATTTCAATCATATTTTAATAAGCAGCCTTGCCAGAAATCTCTTTAGGTCACTTTTAAATCTCTAGGCATTTCCCAAAGATCCTTCCGCAAGTTAACAATTAAATTATATGGAAAATAAAATCAATATTAAAAATAAAAATATGAATCAAATATATAGAGTTTCCTTTACATTTAACAAACTTTTACTAAAACACAATAATGAATATATTCCATCAAATTTTCTATTAAGAACAATACTGCACAGTTTAAAATTAATTCAATTCAATCACAATTATTCACAACGTACAGCTAAATAGAGAAATAAATTAAAGTTTTTTTCGAAAATCGTTAAACACTTAAATAATTTACATAAACCTTTAATACATTTCGACCATATCAAATGCCATTAAACGAGAACCAAATCTCTCTTTTATACACTCTCTCTTTCTTATTATGTAAATTTGGAATTTTAACTGAAATCAACGATTGCCAAATGCAGTTACCAACAGCTATTCAACTACAAATATATATAGTGCTATATACATAGTATATATATTTTTTGGCACTTACACACACACACAATCAACCTATCGGCCACTTACACACTCATTTACATTCATGTAAAACACGCAAATTCATAATTTGCATATTACATATTACATTTTTGCATTTCCCATTTGCAATATTTTATCAACTGACCCTAAAATGTCGATACGAGCATCCTTTAGCAAAAATGAACTGTTCAATGAAGCGTTTAAATTAATGATTGGTCGGCCAAATATTTGAAATTTAATTAATGATAAAAAAAAATAGAACGGTGACCAAAATTAAACAAACCTGTTTGAAAATTCACTTTTTTATTGTTTGGACTGATTTATGTAGTCTTTTCTAGAGATAGTTTAATTTTCAAAATATAATATGATTAATCAAAAAAGAGGGACTTTATTTATATTAGACTCTAAGAAGCAGACTATATATTTTTTTAAACATATATTAGCTTTTATTACAAAAACTTGCTTTTTTTTAGAATAAATAATATTAAAATTTTTAAGCAACTAATTTTATTAAATTTACAGTCATGGCTAAGCTGCTTTGTAGTTAAAAAAAATTGAAAAAATTGATATTATTTCATTTGTATTTGACTTTAAAACCTTCGTAAATTTTGAGTAGAAACTAAGAATAAATTTAATTTAAAGAATAAAGATTATATCTATAATATAATATCTAGACATATATATAAAAAAAATTAATAATTTTCGGATAATCAACTCAGAAATTACTTTATAATATTAACTCGGCCTGACTACGTGGTATATTCTAATTCAAACACTAGAATAAAACATGCTGATTAGCTCATAAATATTTTAAATGCTTGAACACTTATGTATATTTTAGAAAACCGTAATTATTGACATATGTACTACACATATAATTTAATAGATTAAACAAACTCAATTTATAGCATACACTGGCAATCCGCAAATTAAATTAAATTGGTGGATCTAAAATCAATTGACGCTTTATTTTAGACAAGTTGAACACATTTTAGAATATTACGATAATAACTAGTGTTTTATTTAATAGCATAGCTTGATATACCAAAAATGTGCATTTAATTTGCAAAATTATTGAATATTTTACTTATTTTAAAAGGCATTAATTTTTTGCTAAGAGGACTTCTATGTGTTTATCAATATTTTAAAAAAAAAATATATATAAATAAATATATTTAAAAAAAATGTAAATAATATTTAAAAATATTTTAAATAAGTATATAAGATAAAGGACTACTTTATAATAATAATGACTATTAAAATTGATATTATTAAATGTTTTTGTAAAAAAAATATCTTTATTAAATTGTTAAAATATCACTTAATCGTTTTAAAAAATATATATAAATGGTTCGAATATCAAAAAAATAGATTATATAAAGAATATGTATTTACGACATTTATTTTTATTTTTCTGTTAATTATAAGGACAAGAACTTCCTTCTAAATACAACATTTATATTTTGCAATTTGCTTTTACCAATTTATTAACTAATATACATATATTCAACACAAACGTGGGTAATTATGATCCTTTTATTTAAGATTTAAAAAAAAAGGATCTATTTAAATTCAAAACTATTAATGACAGCCTCTTAAAAAAAAAGGGGAGCGTGCCATGCAACATTATAGTACAAACAAAACGCGTTGGGCATTAACAATAAGCTGAAAAGCGTTGCGCTCGCAATATTTTAATGTATTTTCTTTATTTTCTTCAATTTTTTTTTTTCTGTTTGCAACTTGAAAAATGCAATTAAGTTGCGAGCACACAAAAGCCAAACCAAGACGTGGCGTGTTGGGAATGGATAGGCATGGGCGGGGGCGGAGGCGGGGGCCAGGGCGTGTGCTGTGGCTGCTACTGCTGTTCGGAGGCGTCACAAGCAAGGAATCGAAAGTGTGGCACAGGAAAAGCCCAACAACAACAAAAACAACAACAGGAAAAAAGGCAGAGAAATTTAATTTGTTACGCAAGACAAAATATGCAGAGCAAGCTAAGAAGTTGCAATGCTGAACTAAGAGATGTCCTGTAGTTGTGATTTATTTAAATTGCTAAGAAATTATAAATAAAGTCAAAATAAAAAGTACTGAAATCGATAATATTAATGCACATCGATAACTGCAGTAAAATTGAAACTTTGTAATATTTTATATATTTTATTTTTATATTATTATTTTATTTTTATATTATAAATAAGACGCACAGAAATGTGTTTGTTTATCGATATAATTAAGCAAACAAAATGAAAATATTTCCAGTTAAATAAATCTCAGATAAATCTTTATGACATTTCATAAATACGATAAAAATATAAATTTATTTATTTCAATTTATCAAAGTTAAAAAGTGAATTTTTAAATCTCATCAATCAATTAAAATGCCTAGGATTTTGACAAATTAAATATAGATTTATAGAATCAACTATTTTCACTATTTAAAAGCTAATAATAAAAAATTAAAAAGTCAATAAAACTTAGTAAAATTCATTGCATTTTAGCAATTCTATCGATAAATAAAAATACAAGCATGAAATTCCATTGAAAATAAAACAAAAATTAAAACTCAACAAAATATATAAATATTTACTTACTTTTAAATAAAGACACATTTTACTTAATATAAATATTGTTAAATTATTTTTTTTTTGATATTTTATTTGCCCTTGGGGCTTCAGTTAGCCAATTTGATCCGGCTTAAACTGTAACAGATTAGTTTGCCGTTTCAAAGCAAACTGGACTTTGTATGCAAATTAGTTATTCTATTATATAATATACAAGTTATTTAGAACTCCTTTGTATATTCATCTTGCAATTAGTTACACTAATTAAATGCTTATAAATATATAAGCTGATTAATTTTAATCTTATTTAGATTTGCAATTCACTCAAAAAAGCGATGCACTCAAAGAGAACTTCTCTGCACACATTTTCTCTCTGTATCTCTCCCTCTCTCTCTCTCTCTCTCTCTCTCTCTCTCTGTGGCACAGAACGCATGAGTGTGGCAAGTTGAGCTGTCCATTTACTCAATTTCTCAGCTAATGCTGTTTTCCATCTTTTTTTTCTTTTTTTTTTTTTGGTCAAAGTTGGCAAGCAACAAGTTAGACTTTAATTTAATGACTGCCGGCAGCAGGACAAAATGGACTACATCCTAACATCCTTTAGCCTAGAAGCATTTACAACTCTATTTTCTCATTTTAGTTGCCATCACCGTGGGGCATTATTAACATTATGGTTCCGTTTGCTACAGACTTTAATGCAAACAAGTTGATTTAATGTGTTTGAAATAACTCAACTAAGATATACTCTGCTTTTAGATTGTTTTCTGTTGCCTTTTGGTTAAAAATATTTTATTTTTATTATAGCAATGGTTTGTCGTAGTATATTATATAGGAATAAAAATGTATATTTAATTTGAGTCAAAAAAAAAAATATCAAAAAATAAATTTGGCATTATGTATTACACAAATTCTAATAAAATAAATTAGACAAACTTTATGTTAAATTAAAAATTATTAGTTCTCAACTAAAGCTGTGTTATTTATTTTAAATTATTATATAGTTCTCTTACAACTTTATCGATACAAAATATGTCTATAAAAAATATATCGACTGCAACACTATCGATACTTCCCATATCAAAGCTTCGTAGTTTGATGAAACATTTAGATAATATAGATTATATATTTAAGGGAAAAAAATGTCACTTTCAATGTTTTTCTTAGATCATTCTGTCAAAAAGCTTATAAATATTTTCCTTAGCAAACTACGTAACTCTAAGTCTAAATTTTCGATAGATAGAACGGATAGAACGGAATGAAAGAAGAAATTAAAAAACAAATTTTCTATTCAACATTTAAATAAAAGTTGGCAAACATATTTATTATCAATTCTTATTTTCGGGTCAAAAAAAAAAAAGAATTATTGCCAATTTTAATGAAAAAAAAAACAAAATTAATTCTTACTCATAATTTGTATACATAAAAACGATAAGAGTTGCGATCCTTGAGGCAATCAAAAATTAAAACCAACCCCATCAACTCTTTATTACTTTTAACAAAACAGAGTATTAAAACTTGCGTTGCCACTGGTTATGGTAAAAACCTTGGACATTGTCAGGTGGGTGCTGAATAGATTGCCAGGGTAGTTAGCTGCTTGTTGCTTTTGCCCTTTGATGTTCATATATTTTTTTTGCAGCTCACACAGCGTATGATTAATATTTATATTAATTTGCTTTTATTGCGCATACGCCGTGTTGTTAGCCCACAAAATAAAAAAAATTTCCAGTTTATCTTTTCTATACCAATGATAAATGCGGTGCACGTCACATTGTCGGCACATGACGTTTGAGTAATGACAGACAACGCCTCCAAATGACGCCTACACATTGAACGTGAAACGTGGCAGCTATTGAAGCATGGACAAAGCTTTACCTTTTGGCTAAGCAGCTTGAATAACAAACTAAACAAGTCTCAGTGATGCGGTCACACAATCAACCATTGACCTTTGTGTGTACACTGTACAAACAACAAAAGGATGTTTACTTTATAAGCCAATCACACTGATCAGCACACAATCATGGTTTTGGCTATCTTAATGGCTTTATTAAGACTGGTCGCAAGTTTCAGACCTTATTAGACCAAAAATTAACTTATAAACTCTGAGAAACTAGCTAGTTAAATTTTTAATAAGTGTTTATACTTTAAAATCCAATCAGACTGCTCAACACAAGTATATTTTCAATACAATCAATACAAAACTCTCCCAAATTCCTTTAAATTAGATTTTCCTGTTTTTCTGCAAATTTTCAGTCAAGTAAGGTTTACAATTATATTAATTTTTTGAATTTCTAGCATCCTAGAAAATAAAACTTAATATTTTGAATGAAAGCACAAACTGAAAAAAAATATATATAAATGAATATTTTCGATATAAGTCAATTACACTGGCCGTCACAAGTTTTCCTACATTTATAACTACAACTGTCGCAAGTTTTATTTAGTCACAAAGTTCTTGTGAAAGTATGTTTTTTGTTAAAAACTATGTCAATCAATCTATATATTAAAATAATAATGTAATAAAAATTGAAAACATGAATTGACGAATATATAAATAAATTAATATTTGTATATCCAACACTTTCTCTAACTCAGATAATAATCGACTATTTCTAAACATTTCTAATTTATAAATATTAAAATAATATAAAAATAAATAAATCAATTTTATATACAATGCATTTTGTTCAACAGTTGTATGGAAAGCAAGTTTAATTTTCAAACTAAAATTCATAGCTAATAAAAATTTAAATCTTTTCGTTTTGATAATATTTTATTTATTTTTTATTTTATCAATTTACAATTAATGTCGCCTTTGATTTGCAAATTATAACACAAAAAAAAACTTTGTTAAATAAATTGAATAGAAATAAAAAAATAGCAATAAAAACAATTTCAATTTAAATATTTATTTCAAACCTTTTTTTATGTCAAATACTTAAAATTGGTTCAAGTGGTTTATGTGACATATTTTATTTTAGGAACTTTAGCTATTTTTTTTAGCAGTTTTTATTGAGCAGAAATTCTTATTTGTGTTAATTATCAAGGATATTTGCATATCTACTTTAAGGATTTAATAAACTTATTATTGCATTTCAACTTGGACTTTAAGGATTTAATAAACAAGTTGAAATGCAATAATCAGCTCAAACAATAAAAACAAAAAAATGAATCAGTGACTTTTAAATTTAATTTAAATTGCCGATTTCATTGCCAGTCCTATAAATGAAGATATAAAAACATCTTTAAATTCAACAATAAAATACAGATAACTTTAATATAAATGTCAAGCAACAAAACACACGCCCAAGGATATAAAATTATTACAATTTGCAAACACTTTATTATGTCATATTAAATAAATGTAAAACAAATAAACGCATTTAACAGGACAAAAATGTGCTAACGAATGAAATGCAAACATGTTGCAAATGTTGAAGTGGGATTTTTGCTTCTTTACTGAAATAGAAACATTAGCAAAAGTATTTTGTACACATGAAAATGTGAGAGGATTCCCCAAGCCCAATGTGCAGATAGCAGTAAATTTTCTTCTTTTTTTTTTTGCATGACAGCCGCTTAGCCTACTTTCCCTCAACTAACTATATTCACTGTACTCTCCATAGACAGGCAGTCGAAAGGCGCTTAAGGATTTAAGTCAAATAGAACGTACAAAGTATCTCGAAATTGTTGAACATGGGAAGTGGGATCAGGAGGAGGAGGAGCTATTCCAGACCCAAAATGGTAACGGTGTGAGTAATTAGGACGCAAGTGCGTAAATGTTGCCACCCAGTCAATGCCTCGTAATTCGAATTTTTTTTTTTTAGACATACACTTGCAAAAAAAAAGAAAAATTTACTTAAATTGTGTATTTTATTAGGAAAATTTCTTGACATTAATTTTTATAATATATGTTATGTAGGCTGCACTTTAAAAATAAATTTCATTTGACGATTTTTTTATTTTATAACCGTTTGAGATATTTCTTTATATATAATTTTATTTTATATATATTCTTGTTCTTTTTTTGAGTAGACTCTACGGCCATTTAACTATGTAAGTTCATATAAAAAAATTAAATTATTTATTATTATTTACCCAACAAAAATATAATTTATATTCAATTCAAGACTAAAAACAAATTCAACCCTTGAGATATCGATTTGTTTGTACAACATATTTATCCCTTCAAAATCTCAGCTTCCATATTATGTAATGGCAAACATACTCAACAAAAGATCACATTATAAAATAGAGCGTACATTCGAGTGTTTAAACAATTTCAGAAAATTTTTCCAGACCTTTAGCATAGCAATAAGAGCCCTTAGACAGCTCAGCTCTTAAGCATCTCAAATATACTCAAAAGATTACATATTTACTTATGTAAAATTGAATAAAAAAAAACCTTTGAAAATCACCGCAATTTTATATAAGTTGGCATAACAATTTAGTTCCCCAAACATCTAAGCTATCGAGAAAATCAAATATTTATCTTTAGGAAACATTTGAAAAAGCAGAAAAATATTTTAAAAATTTCTCAAATTTGTCTAAGTTTTTAAGAAAGGCTTTTCAACAACTAAGAATGGCAAATATGACCTAAATTTTAGGTCTTATTTTAGCTAATAATAACCTATAAATAAAATGGTTACAAATTGAGTAAACAAAATTTAAATAATTTTAATACTTAGTATATGTAAAAATAATACTTTATTTAATACTTTTGCAAATGCTGATAAACTTACTGCATAGATAAATTACAACCTGCATATAAATAAGTTCATTATTGTTCTTAATTTTCTCTCAGTGTATGCTGTTGTTGCTTTGTGCCTGCATGTGGCATGACGCAAGCAAAGGCAGACAGACAAAGTAAGCGCAAGAAATGGCTTCAATTAATTGACTTAGACAACAAAAAAAAAAAAAAAAACAAAAAACAAAAAAAAAATAAACTAAATGCGAAATTGACAGGCAGACGCGGCCAATGGCCAATGGGCCGAGAAGGAACATAACTAGGCAAAACAAGGGGGCACAGGATGTCAAGTTTCTCTAATTTAATGCTTTTTTAATATATAATATTATTATTTATTTCTTTTTTTATTTAGCTATGGCAGAAACGTGCTTTTAAAGCATAACTTTAGGCTGAGCATCGAAAAAGATTGTAAATTTAATTTAATTTAAAGGCTTAAAATGTTTTACTATTGCAGCTGGTTTAATGACACAAGTCAAGGAGTATTTAGATAAATACTAAAATCTAAATACTCATTAGAAAAAGATGTAGATTATATTTCTCTATGTTGTTAATTCAGTTTTAAAAGAGGATTGGTAAAAATTTTGTTTAGATTTTTGGTATTTATTATTTAATGACTGAATTGCTTAGGTTTTGTTTTTAAAAATAATTAAAATTGTTATCATAAAATGCAAAGAGTGTTACAAAAAAGCACATTTTTAGTTTTTAAAATTAAAGAGTTAAAAAAATGTTTTTTTTTTTATAAAGAGCATATTTTGGTGCAAAGTTTTTAATTCAATTTCTATTACTTTTGAACGAATTATCTCATATTAAAATATTGTGGAAACTTAAAGGGCTATTTTATTACCATTTTGAAATGGTAAAAATAAAATTTTTTAATATCATTAAACTATTTTTCTAGGTACACTTAACCAAAGCTACATTTTTGAAAAGTGAAAAGTATAAAATCTTGCTCTATTAGTTTATCTCAAAAACTTTAACAGTAATGTATTTAAAAAATTTTTTTTTTTGGAATCAGGAACCTATTTAACATCTCGATGAATCTCAGATGTATAGGATACAAAATGCTCTTACATGATATAATTAATACTTATGTAATAGACAAAGGGAAAGTCAAATTTACTGAGAAAAAGGAAAGTATTCGACTCTCCGACATTCGCTCTTAATTAAAAAAAATAATATATTCTAGATATTGGGATTAAGCTACTATACAAAGTATGTGTGGTATTTTCTCTGAACATATTTAATTCATATAATTATAAAAATAAACATCACTGATATAAATAAGGCATAAAATTGGCATAAAGACACATATTTATTGAATTGTTCATATATTAATAAATTGTTTGAATAGTCAAACTCAATTTAACTTCTTTACTAATAGCTTAAAATAAACCTAGATTGTTTTGAGCTCAAAAATACACACATAAGCCATTTATTCAAAATATTATATCTTGTTTACATCTTAGAAAAATCAATTTCCCATCACTGCATTCACAGATTTGCATTAATTTATTTTATTATCATGCCGTAGTTACAAAATTTACATATATGGTAACACCTTAAGATATTTTATATTTAATTGAAATTTACATAACTTGGCTAGTTGCTTGAATTTAAACACCTAAGTTCATTGCATTTGTAATATATTCTATGTTCAAGCATACAAATACAAATCTCTTACCAATTATTTTAACCTCAAGCTTGAAATTCTTGTTGAATAAATGTTAATTTGTATAATATAATGAGATGAAATATGCATAGTGAAATCTCAGAGGTGCATTTAAATGTTGCATAAAACATAAAAATAAATTACAAACTTGGCTGTAAATTTTACAAATAGACAAACTACAATTAGATGATAAATGATATAGAGACAGAGGTATATGGAGAATTTGCTTGGACAGCATCAAAAGTTGCACATGAGCTGCAAAATGCAACTCATAATTTATACACACACACACACACACGCACACACACACACACATTTGCACACATTTACATGTATCTTGGTTGCATATAAAATATTTTACGCAAACCAAATGACACTGATACTGACATATGCACACAAGTCATGCTCCAGGTTCAGGTTCAGGCTCTGGGCCTGGACCAGGTCCAGCAAGCCAGCTCCCCCTTTCACCCCTTCTCCGCTGTTATCCTTATGCTAAAACCCAACAGCAGAAACTGTGCCATTGTGCATATAATTTGTCACTTGCATGGTCTTTATGCGACGCCCACACAATCGCACATAGTACGTATACGTACTTTGTAGTTGGCCCGGACAAGCGGTTTGGTACGGCGGGAGCGGGTAAGCGGGTAAATGGGCGACACGTTACAGACAGGACATGTCTCTCCTTTTGGATAACAGCGTGTATAAATGTCACAATGCTGAAGCTGTCGTTTATTACACATATGCATATACTCGTACTACCTCAGAGCACGCAAGGATTTCAAATAAATGTCACAGCACAGCAAAAGAAAAGACATGCAACTCAGTAATATGAAACAAAAGAAAGTTTCCAAGGTGTCTGACAAAATAATAGTTATAGTAGCAAATAGTTAAATTGATAAACTTAATCGATATTTTAAATACAGTTCTTTAATTTATATTTTATATTTATTTAAATTTGTGTAAATCTCCTACTTTATTATAATAAATAGTGTAATATTTAAATAGCTAGAAACACATTTGATTTCAATATTGTTAATTAATTTATTTTAATTCGCCAGTCCGGCTACTAAACCTCCCAAGTTGTATCAGAATTTTTCTCTATCTATATGCTTTTATTTTATTTATTTTAATTCTCATTCTCTGTCTTTTTTTTTGTAAGCTTTTTTATTTTAAATATATATTTAATTTAACAGGTATTCTTTTTAAAATTCATTTTATAAGCTTTTTATTATTTTTTTTATTTAGTTTTTTATTTTTGTTGCAGTTCTAATAATGCCTCTGACTATCTGGCTGTGGCATAGCTGACCGGCAAATAAAATTCCCTCATGTCAAAGTCATTATTAAATACTTAGAAAACACATAAGTAAAATATGTTTCAAATTATGTCTTCTAGATTCTTTCACTAAACTAAAGATATATATTCTAATTATTGATTTTTTTAAGAGCACTGCTTGTCATCCAAAATAAAAAAATAAAATAAAAATTCTTTTTATTTAGCCTTAAACTCTGCATATTTTCAAAAAAAAAAATTTTTTTTTTTTTTAATATTTTATTTTAATTTATATTGTAAAAAACTTCAAAAACTGTGTTCTATCCTTATTATTTTATTTATTTATTTTATTTATTTATTTTCTATACCAAGGACAATAGAGTAGAACTACAAATCAAGTACTGCAACTATTCGTAGTATCGATGAATTCTTGTTTTTCGACACTATCGATAGTTTTCTCATTTTTTTGTTTTGTTTTTTAATTGTATTGCAAATTTTGTATTCATTGAATTCATAATACCACACAACAAGGAAAAACTTATATTTTGATGAACAATTTTATAATTTATATTTATATATTCAAATAAATAAAAAAAAATACTTAAAATACATATTCAAAGATAGGGTGTACTATCGATATTTTTGCAGAAGCTAGAAGCCTATTTACACATCTGACAGAGCATAGGTTAATTTATTTATCTCCCAATATATCATAATTATCTATATAACTGTTTCCTATTGAAAATTAAATTGATTTTGTTATGAAAAAAGAAAAACAGGAATTTTAAAACTTATCTGACTTTTGTGCCTAATTTATCCTGTCAAGATAGACCACCATATATATATAAAAAAAAAAATAGTTAATTAGCTATTTAATTAATTAACTATTTTATTTCCAATCGAATGAACAAAAGAATAAATTAAATATAATTATGCTTTTAGTAATGAAATATAATATAATACGCAAATTTGTAACGGAAGTTGTAATAAAAAAATAAACCAGCTATAAATTCCTGAATAATCTAAATACTTGCTATAAATAATTAAGCACATAAGGTGTTCAAGGTTAAAAGTTACATGAAAGATATCCAAATATGTATTTAGATAAATAGATATTTTATTGCTTGGTAACAATTGGCACTATTATAAAGTTGCCCCCTTTATATAGATATGTATATATATATCTGCAAATCAACTGTAGACCCTTTTTTGTCAATGCTTATCACACTATATAAACATCGTATAAACATTGCAAAAAATACATATGGAAGTCCAAACTGTTGAACTGCTGTTCATATCTATTTCAGTAATCCATGAGACAATAACAACATCAACAGTAAATACAATAAGGAAAAGTCACCGCAATTTGATATTTACATCATTCTCCGATAATCAGCTAAAAATAGAATATTCGTTGGCCATTTGAGAATCCCTAAACAGACAACTTTCTGCCTGACAACAACTACTACAAAGCGAAACATATGGCAAATTGGATATACAAATATTTAATAAAACTGACAGTGCAACAAAAAAAAAAAAAACAGAAAAAAATAAAACTTTTGGCAATAACATTGACATCAATCATATTCCGGGCAGAGTATTGCCAATTAAAGCTCAAAAAGCTGTCAAGTTCAGGGCACAAATCAAATGATATTATCGTGTTGCATCAGCAAAGCTCAGAAGCGCAAAAAGCTTTAATTGAGTTAAAATAATATTAATATACTCTGGTCAAAAAAAGGATATTATGAATTTGTCATGAGAGAGACAGAGATTTATGGGACTGCAAAAGTGAGTTGAAAAATATATATAATACTATAAATAAATTTAAATTAAATCAAAATCAAATGAAGACTTCATTATAAGCAAAAACATTTCTATTTTATTTTATTTTTTTATTTGCAAATTTATCGATAATCCGATTATTTAAAATATTTATGATTTTCTTAAGTTTGATTAAATTTAAAATACTTATTATATTATACAGCCGAAATAGAATGAACTCAAACTGTATATTGATCAAAATTAAATAAAAATCGAATTGATTAAAACACTTTTTGGCAGCTCAGCAGAAATTTAATGCAAAAGTCAGTTTTTGTTAATGAAACTTTCTTCTTAATCTAATAGCCTAAACTTAATTTTATTTTAGAAAAGAATTTATATTTTTATTCCCTATGAATTGGCGTTTATTTGAGTTGAATAAAAATTTATATTTATTATATATTTCATAGTTAAAAAGAGTATTTAATAATCGAAAACTTCGTAGATTGTTGCTCTTCCTTGACAGCTGTACAACGTCAGAGGACAAAAGACTGGGAAGGTGCGTTGAATGCCTCACAGCAGCATTTGTCAGCATTTGTAACGCCATATGGCAGCCATTGGAGCATTCATGTGGCAGTCAGAGACAAACACGAGCAATGGCAAAATATGTATGCAAAAGAAAAAACTGAGAGGAAAAAAAAAACAAGAAAGAACAGCTGCTAACTCTTTGGGTTGCCAAAGGTATAGCATATCCTTGCTGAAGTGTTTTTTTCTATTTAAATATGATATGGTAAAGGAATTTTGATGAAATTAACCCAAACTGATAAAAAGTAAGTTAAACACTGAGTTTATTTAAGATATGTGTAAGGTTAAGAATTTTTTACAAAAATTCATAAATATTTTAATGTAATAAATTTCATTAAAATTTACACGTTTTTGATCGGATTTTAATACAAAAAAGAAGAGTTTTTCGTTCAACAATTCGTTTTTTTTGCGAATATTTCTAGGGCTGCTAAATAAGATATAGAAGTCAGATTTTTATTAAGTTTGCGATATCTTGAAAAATGAAAAAATTCATTTTGTTGAAAGACCTTAATCAAATTTTGGCAGCATTTAACACCCACAACATAATTAATACTAGCATAGTTTGATTGGGATATTTTGTATTTTTATACAACAAATAAATTCCATGGCAAATATTTATTTATATTTAATAACTAGATCTATTCAATATCGGTATATGTACTGGCTGCAACAATAAGCAACAACTGTGTAAAATTTTATTAAAATAGTTCTAAAAATTAAAGAAAAATATAAAGACAAATATAACCAACTATATAGACATTTCTATTCATGCTAATCAGGAACACATAATTATATATACTTAAGGAAATTCACCTCATTACACACTCACTGACATAATTATAATAACTTTTTTTTTAAGTGTAACAAAAAATTGTCGTGTGGGCAGCCCATTTAAGTATGCTTTGGTTTTTTGCGTTTGTTAATACGAACTTTGCCTTTGCTGTGTGTGTGTGTGTGTGTGTACGCCTGCGTCTGTGTGTGTGTATGGGTAGGTTGGCTTGGATTTCGTTTAATTTCCGTTTTAGATATGGGTTTTAAAAATAGACCATGAGCGTTAATGCCATCAAAGAGCATTAAATGGGTTTTTGGGCACTAGACATAGATGTTGCGATTATTTTATAGTAGGCATGCTTAATGCTCTTTCCTGCGCTGACAAAGGCAATTAGACTGTTGAGAGAATCGTTGGCAGAATCGTTTATAGTTTGATTTATTTAAAAACATAAAAAATGCAGTGCAAATGTTATTTTAACACTTGTCAACTAGTTGCAACAACAACAACAAAAAGTGTACATATTTTTTTTATGCATGCCACGTGCTAAGTGAGAAACACAAAAAAGGAAGGGACATTGAAAGATAAAAATGGATACATATAGTTATATATATATAGAAGATGTATAGGTATGTATATATATGTATATATATATATTGTTTTGTATACAGGTGAGTTAGAACAAGGATACGTGTATAAGTGTGCAAATGGCAGAAACGCAAGCAACATGACAGGCTTTCATATATTATTCATGCAAGGATGATATAGGATGAGAATGTAGATGGCGATGAGGTGAGCTACCAGTTGGGTCCTGCTGTTGGGTGTCTTATATAAGCATTTGAAGCGTGTGCGAATGAAAAACACACACAGAGCAAATGGTGTGAAAATCAAGTAGAGTATTTATCAGTAAGAAAACAATCTGTGTACGATTTTGTGTAAATAATAAACATTATTATAAGTCAAATAATCAATTGTATGGTTGCAAAAGAGTTTATTGTGATACTTGATAATATATGCGAGATTAGAAAAGCACAATTGATCACATAGTCTATTTGTTTGTCTATCTAAAGCCCTATTGTTCTTTATTGTAACTATAGAATATGTACATGTGATGTATAGATTAAAATATTTTTTAATCCATATACTCATTAAACACACTTTTATTTTAAAGTTATTAAGCTTTTTGTTTTACTTAATAATATAATTATATTTGGGATTAAAAAAGAAGCCTAGAAAAGTTAAGTCTAGTTGTAATCATTTAAATTAGCCTCTAGCACTCTATTTCTATTTAGTAAAATAAATAAATAAATTACTATTTTATTTAACTGTTATATAAGAATGTCGAATATTTTTAAAATTTTTAAAATTATCTACAATATTTTCTGTTTGAACTATTAAAATTAGCCGCTAGCACTCTTTTTCTATTTAATAAAATAAATAAATAAATAAAAATTATATTATATTATTATTATCTACAATATTTTGTGTTTGAAAATATCGATATATTTCGTATAATTGATATTTTTCCCAAAAAAAAAACTACCCTTAAACTGCCCTAAATATAAGTATATTATCGTTTATAAGAAATATCAATATATATTTATATTTCGATATATTATCAACAAACCTACTATTAAAAAAAACAGAGCATTAGTTATGTAGTAGTTTGTGTGTATATATCTTTAAAGTAAAAAAAAAATTCTTTCTGGATTTGAGAATTAAAAATTCCCTTAATTTCTCATAACAGAATATATAAAAATTCTAAATTTATTTATTTTTAACAACAAGTTTCTATTATAAGATAACTGAACGCTTGTGAGCAATAAATAAATATGAAAACAAAAAATCATTAAATATAAATTATTTATAATACTTTCAGCAAATTAGACAGACAGGCGATGGACTTAACAGAATAAAATATATAATAATCTTTAAGAAAAAACAAATACATTCGAAAATATTTATATTTCAGGGAAGTGTTGGACTTAACAGAATAAATTTGATAGCTCACCGAAGCAAAATAGCTTTAGTAGGTATTAATAAAATAAAAACCAAAAACATTAAAAAAAATTTATATTTCAGAGTTGTAATATGTAGCCCTAAATTGAGGTAACACTGAGATAAAATATAAGCAACACTGTAATCAAATAATCGAGATCAACTATAAATAATCGATAACTACGCATCTTTCTTGGATTTGTACGCTGATGCCAAGCGTATGTCCATTGTAAAATAAAGTATTAATAAAACTAAAATAATAATTATCCTAATTACACGAGTAGCCTTGGGCTTATTAGAATGAATTTTATAGCTCACAGATCAATACCATATTAACTCAAAAATTATATAAGAAATAACAAAAACATTCAGCTTACAATTTCTGTCAATAATTCTACAAAACAAACCTAATAAAATCATAGTAGTCTTTTCTGACAATTGTCACAATAACACGAGTAAAATCATAGATTTATTCATTTTGAATAGTTATATAAGACAACTTGAAATAAAAAACAGTGTAATCCACTATTGTATATACTATATAAAGAATTTATTTAAAGTGTAACTACACAAAATGCCCAATTTTAATGGCGCCATCATTGTACACACATTGCAGTTAATCAAGACGCCTGCAACATTGCGTGAGATTGTGGTAACTATAGCCAAGAATACAGACTTGCCACAGGACGATCTAATGCAGCCGGTTAAACAGACCCTTGATATGGGACAACGTCTTGGCTTTCTGCAAAAACTAAATGGTAAATATGAAAATTCGATATCTATTATATATATTCACATTTAACAAGTACAACAGGTAGATACTTTCTGGTAACGATGACATTTGATTCGCTTATGTCTGAAGTAAAAACTTTGGATCAGCCATTGCGCCGAACTGAAGCTGTAGAAAAATTGGATGTCAAGTCAAAGCCCGAGAAACGTATTACAAAGAAATCAAATGTCAAACAGCTGGACTCCAAGAAAATTGTTCCACAAAAGCAAGTTTCCGCGAATTTAGATCAGGAATCTACAATCACATTGATGCCATCAGAATCGATATACTCAAAATCAACTGGATTGATGCAATACAAACAAAAGCGTTCGCTGATGTCAACCAAATAAACCGAACTCTAATACTCTATCAAAAAGAAAACCCATAACTAGATGGGTACAAAAATTCTCATCAAAAATTATCCGTTCGATTTACATAATTCTTGTGTTGGTAAATAGATTAAAAAAAAATTTATTAATAGCCCTGCATATGTAAGGCATAAATTCAAATTGAATTTTTCAAAAAATTCTTTGATTTTCAGTTAATTTTTTATTTTATAGAAACATTTATGCTAAACTATAGCGTAAGTATGTAAAGAATAGGAGTTTAAGATCTTCAGGAAGAAAATTCATTTTACAGTTAAAAATATTAAACTATATTATAGAAATCATCATACATGAAAAAAGGAAATGTTAATTGATATATAAGGATTTGTTTAATATTTAAATTATAGGAAAATTAAGAGTTTAAAATAGTTTAAAAAGGAAGTAACATAATTAATAATATTAAATGTTATTATATTTTTCTTTAAAAAGATTTTAGGAACATATTAAGTATACTATGTGTACCTAAAATCTTTTAAATAAAAACATTTATGCTAAACTTTAGCGTAGGTATATATAGAAGAGAAGTTTTAAGGACTCGAGGAAGAAAATATATAGAATATACTTTTTTAAATTGCTTAATAAAAACCATTTTTAATCGTATATGAAAATAATTCTTTAACCACATCTTGAATATTTCATGCTTATAAAATATATAGAAATTCAGATATATGAGTTTCGCGATTATCTTAAAATCTGACACGATTACTAATAATTTATAATTAAATAATAATACCCTTTTCAAGCACAAAGTCAAGTAGCTATACTTGAATGAAATTGAATGTTGTACTATATAGTATTATTTACTCTTTCTATTGAAGATTTTTAACTGTTTAAGATCTTCTACTATATAGAATTATTTTCTCTTTCTTCAATAGATTTTTTAATAAATAATTTTTACTGAAAAGAGCTTTTAATTTTTCCTAAAAATATCTCATATATCCTATATCATTAGTTCCTATCATAAAAAATTATTTCTGCTTTTAAGTATGCCACATTGAGCTTTCAAGGATGCTTCTGTCCTTATGACAATATTATGATACCCCTTTTTTTTGTTGTTGTATAGGAAGAAAGCTACGCATATTGAAAAATGTGTGCTCATTTGTGCAAGGTTGACAAATGTCTCAATTAGCGGAACCTAACATGGATGGGTTCCCGTAGACGGACGAGGGGGTTATGGGAATGACATTGTCGCGTCGCTTCCTTTTCAATTTGAAAACCAAATGAAGCGTCGCCTTTTGCCAAGTGCCAATTTGCAGTGTGCATTGACCATATGGTTGAAAGCAAAACCCACCCGTCCGTCCGCCCACAAGCAGCGTCGTTCGCCGCCCGCTGCTCAATGTCCGCTTAGACGACGTCGGCTGCTTGTTGTGTGTGACCTTTGCGATGACGTCGACAGCAACAATAGCGTCTACGTTGGGGCTACCATGGGCAGAGAGAGAGTGAAAGAGAGTGAGAGCGAGAAAGCGAACGAGAGCAACGCATGAGAATTGCAATGTAAACAGAGTGGAAAGAAAACACCGGGACTTACGATATATAGGAAGAGAGCGTGAGTAAGTGAGCGTAAGCTTGCGAGAGAGCTCAAAAATAAACGCTCAATGGTGAATAACGAGAGTGTTGAAATTGTGGACGAGGAGTGCAACAAATGTTTTAAGCCGCGATAGAAGGTAGAGGTATAGGTATAGGTAGAGGGTGTGAGAGGTGTGAGGTTGGCAAAGCCCCCATTGGGATGGTGACTTTGTCTGTGCTTTTTGCGCCTTTGGCGCGTGGGCGAAAAAAAAGTGTGGTTTATTTCTCGTCCTCTTTACGGCATACTGGCATAAATACCTATGGGGGTGTGCGTGTGCATGTACATATGTGTGTGTGCCTAACCTAATGCTTGTGTGTGTGTGTACAATGTATGAGCATTTTAAAAAATATTAGCTTTTTGTTGTAGGTCCTGGTTATTGTTGTTGTTGTTGTTGCCAGGATGCGCGAGTGAACATACAATGAAATGTCAAAGCAGCTTGCGGTTAAATTTGTATGTATATATGTGTGTATGTGTGTGCTGTGTCTGTGTGTGTATCTTGTCTTTATGGTTTTTACTTTTTTGTTTTTTTTTTGTGCTTAGCATTTTACCATATGGTCATCAGACTAATAAGCCCGCAACCGTTATTTCTTGTTGTTTTTTCAGTTTGCTCTAGTTAACAATTAAAAAGCGTAATATCGCATTAAATTTCCATAATTAAGAGATAAACATATGTTGGTATTATTCTATCTAATAAATTGATTTTGATTTTATTGCAAATGTGTGTATATATTGGATTTGAAATGGGATATGGAATTATGATTATAATTTGGTTATTTTATTCTTTGACTTTTTTCTTTTAAAGTGAAGCTTTAACTTAAGAGTTAGTTAAATTACTGGTTTAACACGTATGGAAACTACAGTCGTGTATACTCAACCAAGACACACCCTGTATTCAGTCTGAGAAAAATAAAAACTTATTTTTTAACCATTTTTAAAAATTTAAAGAAAAGGGTGCAAAAATTCAAAATTGGTGCAAAAATTCAAAATTGATGCAAAAAAATTCAAAATTTCCCAGAATTAAGCGCAGAAATTTTCAAAAAAAATTTGACTTTTAATTTAAAAATATAATTTATTTATTTTCAGTTAGATTTCGTAAAAAATTGAAAAACAATTTGAAAATTATTTACATTTATTTTTAATTTATTTATTTTCAAAAAAAAAAGTCATATTTTCCCCATAATAAAAATAAAGTGTAAGCTAATTTTCATAAAACATATTGTATGAAAGTTTCACTGAAAATTAAAACTTAACTGTAATCTATTAAACAGCTGTTGATCAGCTGTTATTAATGTCGCTCACTTCGGCTTAAGAGAACTTAACGAAGCATATGCCAAAGGCGAAGAAAAGATTTGCCACGGCACTTAAAGTCCAACTCGATAATAAAAATAAAAGAAAACAAAATGCATAAATGTAATTAAAAAGCAAATTGAATTGAACAGCGCCGAACAACAACGCAAAATAGACCGCAAAAGCGCGTGAACAGAAAAAAAACCAAAAAAAAACTCGGAAAAGCTTTTGATTGCCAAAGCAGCAAGAAAAAGAAAAGAAAGAAACAACAACAACTAGCTTACATACAGACATAATTGCATGTAAGTATGTGTGTGCATGCAATGCAAATATGCCAAAAGACATGAAAACGCAGACGTGCAACAGCAGCGGCGCAATTTACGTTGACGTTGACTTTAACGTCGCGACGTCGAAGTCGACGTCAACAGCAGCGCGCGCTCGCAAAGAAACTCACTCAAACCCAAAACGCCCCACTCTGCCTGGCTCCCCCTAAAAAAAAAAGGCTTCAGTGTTGCTTTTGCGCATGGTGAATAAGAAAGCGTTACTGCGCTGCTAGCAGCGAAGCCCTGACCATGCGGCAGCGACGCCGGCACTTACACTTACACACATATATACCTATGTATATATGTATGTATGTTTTTTGTTGTTGTTGCGTCAACTGGTTGAGTTGCTTTGCTCGCTGCACTTGTTAGCCAGACGTTGTTGTTGTTATTGTTGTTGCAACGTTTGCTGCCGATTTGCTTTGTGTGCCACAAAACTATTGCCAAAGCACACACACACACACTCACACATTAGCCAGCAAGCTTGTGCATGTGTGGGTGTGTGTTCAAGTTAACATATTGTTGCAAGTTTTGGACATTTCCACGCAAAAAACCGTTAATTAAACGCTGCCCAGTCAATAAGCATTAATAAATGCATTTAAAAAATTAGATTACAAATGCAAATTCCAAATAATTTACTTACCAGCTGCTGAAAATTGTTTTTGATTTTGTTATTTTTTTTTTTGCAACGCACAGTTACACTGTATATATATATGTATGTGTGTAGTATTTACTAATCCACACAAGCACAAATACAAAACACAGAAACGCGTACGCGAACACGAACAATAACAAACCAGTTAAAGCAACGGCAACAACAACAACACAATTTTCGTAATGTTGTTGTTGGTGGAAATTCGTTTTTGGAAAATGCGTAACAAGTTTGCAATTTCAGTTTTGAGTTTTACTTGTTGGCATTTGCGCGCCGCTCTAACATTTAACGAAGTTAACGGTGCGCGGTAAAAACAAACAAACAACGCCGACACACGACAACGATCCAAACGCGGCAAACGTTTGATTTTGATTGACGCTGCGCCACTATGGAATAACTGCAAAATGAGCCAAAGCACACAAATTGGCGAACGAGCCAATGAGCCGAAGCATGCCGAAGCACACGAACCAGAAGCAGCGCGCGTGGGAGCCGCTAGCAGAGCGCACGAGAGTAGCAATCTGCATGCAAATTCTTTTACATGTGGGTGGCCGTGTAAGCCAAGCTGAGTGAGAGAGTGAGAGCGAGCTAGTACAAGGAAGAGAATGGGAGAGATGGAAAGCACATATTTTGAGTGCTTTTGCTTGGGACTGCAACCTGTGTGAAGGCAGGCGCGAACAGAGAGCTTTTAAACCTCTTAAAAAATTAATAAAAAGGGCATAACAAAGATTTGCAAAAGTATGCAACAGGCAGAAGGCGGTATATGGGAGACATTAATTTATATATATTCTGAATCAGAAATTTTTATATCAATGTAATGTGCATGCCGTTAAACGTTTAGTTAAACATTCGAACAACCATTTTGCATTGAGAAAGCAGATGAAGGCAGCAGAAGTCGCTGCTGAGCTTCATACAGGGTATGGCATAGTTGCGCACACTTATTAAATGCATTATTTCTTTCTTTGCTTTATACATTTTTCTTGCTGCCGGTCGGAAACTCAACAGCTGTTTGACAGTACCACCTGATAAGTCCAATGTTTAACCATTTGAACAAGCAACTAAATGGCGCATAGAGTCTTCAAAACAACTTATAAGTAGTCTAACCAGTTAACTAGCTATTAATATATATACTAAGTAAATATGCATGCATTTGCCACCTTTATTATGTGCATATGTGTTTGTATGTAGACTTCTTGTAACGCATATTGTTTATACAAATAATTGCGCATATAAATCAAGTGCGAAAAGCTTTTAATCAATCGAAAAGAAAAGTCAAAAGCTTTTGGCTTACACGGTGCTTGTCTTTGCTAAATAAAACCGTCATAAGCGCAAAGCTTTTGCATTTATTAGCGGCAGCAAGCTTTTTTCAAATAGTACAAAAACACTTGTTGGTCTTATGCAGCTTTAACCACCAATCAAAATCATTCTTGATAAACTTTGTCTTTTGCTTATTCTGTTGTTTCTTTACAAATTCATCGCGATCTTTCAGCCACATTCTAGCATATTCCCAACCCAAAATCAAGGACATTGATACAGGAAAGCACTAAAAATTAAATAAATACAATTTAGGGATATGGGGATAATATATACTTATATCTAATATTAATACTAACCTGCTTCTCAATAGTTGGCACCAATGCATGACGCTGAGCTCGTATTCCCGCTTCGGTTGTGATATTATCTCGAGGTTTACAGATTATAGCACGTGACCATTCCCTAGTATTTTTATTTCCTGCCATATTTAGCTATACGATATACACTATATACGATTAATTTTGGTTTATTTAATTGTTTTTATTTTATTTTTTTTTTTTTTGAGACGTTCAATTTACTTTCCGAGAGAAACAAACATTTTATATTAAATTTTGAATTTGATATTTTGGTTTCAAAAGAAAAATTTTTTATGAGAGGCCAAGCACGCTGAGGTAAGTTTAAGCTTTGAATTGAAAATGAAAAATAAATAAACTAAAATTTTAGAGGCCTCATATTTTTTATGTAAATAATGAAATACCTGATAAAAATAAAAAAATGTTGATTCCTCTAAAAATGTTAAGAGAAAATTAACATTGATAACCCATTAGTTTATGTAATTTATCAAAAAAAAAAAAATTAAATAAATAAAAATGTAAAGAACATAGTTAATTATATATTGGAAGAAATTGCCCAAAATTATAATTTAAATTAAAATCAAAGAAATATATCCTGAAAGTATACTAAGAAATTGGTTTTAATACCTCGTAAGATGATTCTTCAGGTCATTTTGTTTTTTTTTTTGTAAAAACAATTTATAAGCTATATTGAAATTATGTATTTTTTTTTGTTAAAATTCAATTAAAATCAAATTTTCATACGGATAATCAATTTTATCTGGATTGTCCTGTAGATTGATCTATTTATAGAATACCCTATTTTTTTTATTTTGTTTTTTCCTTTGTAAGTCAAAAAATATTAATTGTAGAAAATAATTGGTATCAGACCTACTACAAAATAAAAGTTCAAGTTTTGGCGCATAGTGTTTATATATCTTTACTTAATTAATTAGAGAATACACTAAAAAAAAATATTATTAAGAATTGAATGAATATATGGTCCTTCTGACTATGATTGGCACGATGTAAAAAGGAAATCCTTGAGTTGTAACCCCATGATTTGAAGAGAAAAACGTTTTAACTCAATAGTATTATTACAATAAAAATATACTAAATTTTTTTACTAACACTAAATAGTATTTACATATAGTATATACCCCTAGGTAAGTCCCCTTCTTACCTGTCTGTTTAACTGTTCCCCGGCGAACATGTCCGATGCGACCTCTGAAACTTCTGAAACCCGCCCAGAGAGACAAACACAGAAATGTTTCAAGGCATTTCCGTTGGCCAATAAGCAAAAAAAAAACAAAAAACAACAACAAAATCAACAACAATGCGAACCGTAAGACAAAGAAGTACAACAAACTTTAAGTCAATACACACAGTACCTACACACACACACAAACAGCAAAAAATGAAGAACAAGAAGAAGAAAAAAACAAAATAATACGAAATCAAGTAAAAGCAGAGGAAGAAGCAGAGAAAGCGTGCACTGCTACCGTAGAAACAGCCACAAGCCCCCCTGGAGACGCCTCTCAACAGGGACGAGCATAAGAAGACGAAGAAGAAGCAGCACAAGAAAAACAAAACGTAGAATGTGTGTGGGGGGGGATGTGTGGGTGTGGGTGTGGGCGGGTTGTATGGATGGGTAACTGGCAACGGTACGGCCAAACGTAAATCAAACAAAAATAAACAAAAATAAAACAAAGCAAAACAAATAAAATAAACAAAACTACGCAGAAGTAGCAGAGGCAGAGACGTTAACGTTAACGTCAACGACGACGACGTCGACGATGGCAAACAAGGAGCAGCAGCAACGACAACAACAACAGCAACAACAACAGTACAAGCAAAGGGCAGTGCGGACGCATGTTATAATGAAAGAAGAAGAGAAGAAGCCAAAGCAAGACACACACACAAATACAGAAACACAAAAACAACTACAGTAATGAAATTGTACAAAATGATGGCAATGCAATGGTAATAATGATGATGAACATAATGATGACGAAACAAACGAAGCATATTCCGTTAGCTAAAACAAACATTTGCAAATGTTCTCAACAAACTTTTGGGCACAACAAAAACGAAATAGAAATAGAAAATGCAGCCAGTATTGGGGCAATGGCTGTGTAATGGGTGGGTGGGAGAAGAGAGGGTGTATCGCGGGTTTGTATTTAAGTTTGAGTTTCAGGCCAAACACACAAATACAATTACAATGGCACGTATGCATACTGTGGGCACAAAAAGTTATGGTACGGTAGATATTTTGTTTTAATTAATTAATAAATATTTAGTAAGGGAAATTAATTACATTGTTTAAAATTACTATAGTATATAGTATAGTATAGTATATGTTATATTATATATTATATTATGTTTTATATAATTACTTTGCTTTCTCGCCCAGCAAATGAAATAAAAATAAAATTAAATTTTTTTTCAGTTTTGCTTTAAGTTTGCAATATAATAAGAATACTCATTTATATTTTAAAATCTCCTATTTAACTAACAAATTCAATCAAGAAACTAGCATGTACATAAATTGTTTGCGCTCACTGTATACACATATGAATATATTTTATATACGTGTGTGTGTGTGTGTGTGTTTGTTTATGTGTTTGTGTGTGCATTGCCGCCTCTTTCTGCTCCCTCCTCCTTTGCTGCCACTGTACGCTTTACAAACAAAAGCTACTCCCAATCTCGTCCTCTCCCGCGGCGCTGTCATCATTTGTTGTCTTGTCTCGCTCACACTGCTTGCTTTTGCTACGCTATAGCCCGCGCCCGCCGTCGCCCGTTGCTCTCCTTCCTGCAACTGTATGCGTAAATAAGCATTTTACTACAACACAAGCGTCCTTGTTGTTGTTGCTGTTGTTTTTAGTTCTATTTGTTTATTTCAAAGCTCTGCTGCCGCTGTTTCTGTTGCTGTTGACGCCGACGTCAACGTTAACAGCGTCGCCTGCTGCTTCACTGTTATTATTACTGTTGTTGTTGTTGTTTCGTTGCTCATTAGTCGCATTCGCATTGCTCCTTATTTTGTTTCGCTTTTTCTTTTTATTGCTTTATATCTCTCCGTCTCGCTTTGTGTGTTTGCATTTGTTTGTTTTAAAATTTTATTGTATTTCATTCAAAACAACAACAACAACAACAGCAACAGCGTCTAGTTTATTGCTGTTGTTGCTTTTGGCCTTGTTACCCGCCATGCCCACCCCCCCCCCCCCCCCTTGTTTACTTGGTCTTGCGAGTGGGCCTGTGGGAGTTGACTGTGTATTGTGGCATTGCCCATTTTCATTTCGTTTTGTTTTAAACAAAAACAACAAATTGTTAGCATTGTGCTTATTTTACGTACGAAGTACACAAACAAGCTGCTACCCGGCCAACCCACCTTCCACCTAACCCCCCCACCCCATTCACCCAACACAGCCACTCCTTTAGACCCTAATATAAACTTTTCATATAAGACGAGAGAGAACCTGTAACTAACTTACAAACAACCCCATCTAATTTTTAGCAACAAATCAAAGCATAACAACAACAATTAAATAATAAAATATTTAACGCCTTGAAAGATATTCCCCACATGGTAACTAAATGCGATAAATACTTACCAATCAGACTTCGTTACTCAACACATATCGAGTTCGATAACTCTTATCGATAATTACGTGAGGAAACATCTTCGTAGCAGTGCTGCCAGCTATCGATCAAATAGAGGGAAGAAAGGTATAAAAATAATATAAAAAGGTTAGAAAAATAGGCCAGAATGTTTTTTATATTTTTTATGTATGTTATTTAAATTAAGACTCAAATAATTATATATGGTCGTATTATACAGTTGTCCTTGATATTTTCGCAGTGCTCAATCGCAATTATTACAAATTTTGTAAAAGAAAACTATATAAATTTTAAACTCACTTTTAAATCATGTACTCTAGGACCTGGACGCAAAAGAGAGAAAGAGATGAGAGAAAGTAAGAGAAAATTAACAACAATCAATTACTTATTAAATAATCTAATATAATTTGTATATTTTATTTTAATAGAGACTGTTCAATTAATCCTATGATACTCAATGTTGCCCTAACATAATAAATAAATAAAATAATACAAAAATAGAATCTAAAATAAATTATTATAAATATTATTAGTATCTATTTAAATAGTTCTAAAGTAGTGTCAAATTAATCAATATTAATCTCAACCGTTGTTATCGATATAATTTAATTTGCATATTTAATTCTTAAAATAATTTAAATATATATATAACTTTGTCTTATTAAAAAAACAAGAGATTCCAAAAATTCAACAGCCTTAAAAACATAAAACACGGAAAATAAAGAAAGACAGCCAAATTAACTAATTAAAGTAGAAAATAATTTATTTTTCTGTAGAAAGACATAAGAACATAAAAAGGAAGAAATTGAAAATGATGGTTAACTTTTTTGGCTTTAAGGAATGTTGTGAATAAAAAGCTAGTTTTTAAAACTTTTCTCCTATTATTCTAATAATACAGAAATGAAGATTTTTTACTAAACTAGCGTTCAGTTAAAGTTCCGTTGAAACTGTTCGCATATAAAACTGAAGATGACAAGCTCTTTCAAGGCTTTTTTCCGGGAACAACCCTGGAATGTAGCTGATACCGAGTAAAACAAGCTAAAAATAAGGTTAAATTGTAGAGACACCCACGCGAAGTTCACGTGTTTTGACTGAGTTGCAAATGTAAAAAATGCTTAATTAATTAAATATTTTTAATGTTTTCTTCTCTATTTTTTTTTTTTGTAGAATTGCAGCATTGACATTTTGTTTTTGGTCTGAAAGTGTTTATATGTCATTGTTATTGTTAACAGCTGTACTTTTGTGAATTTACAGCGATAATGAAACAAAAACAAAATAACTTTTTGAAAAAAATAAATATATATATAAAAAAAAATGCAAAAACAAAACCAAAATTCTGCTGAATGCACACAAAAAACACAGAGAAGCGAAATGAACGAATGCGAAAATTTTTGCAAGGGGAGTTGAAAAAAAATAAAAACAAAAGAAAAACAACAAGAACAACAACAAATTGGTTAGTAAATAAATGCGACAAGCGTATTTTCGTCAAAACAATGTCAACATGGACAACAGCAATTCAACATAAAACAAATAAACAGCAACAAGAATAATAATGCAACTTGTTTCTACCTAAAATGTACAATGCGAAATATATAAAAAAAAATAAAATAAAAATAAAACTAAAACTGAAAAAATAAATTACAGGGTGTAACAAATAAGTAGAGTAAAAGCAACAGACTGTGATGTACTCTATTACCAGACTTTCTTGATTCTATCTAAAAAGGAGATTAGTATTATTTCCCATATTTAATTTACTGATTGTAACTACAAAGCTATGGGAGATATGAGTATTGAAAATGAACTTAAACACAGAATACAATATTACAAATTTTATTATTAATATTATTACATTTTAATGAAGAAATAAGTCAGGATACTCCTGTTTACTGATCCTCCGATAAGACTCTGTAGACCCAGAAATCAATACAATAAATGCCATATTATCAACATAAGTAAATTCTGCAATCTGCTCAAGTATTTTTCAATGCATTGTCTTCCAGAATGTAGCACCTTTAATAGAAGAAGAAAAGCTTATCTTAAAAAAAAGAGAATTTAGGGAATCCTCGAAGCAATTAAAATTCCTTAAAATCTTTTAAACTAGCTAGGGGTTTCAATAGATAATATAGATCGCTGTATATTGTTCCCAACGATATTAATTGATATAGTTATATTAACAATACATATAAATATATCGAACAAAGGGTAAAAATATAGGAAAATTGTAGAAAGATCAATGAAACTGAAAAAAAAACAATTTTTAATTTATTTTGTTTTTATTTATACTATGTATTATTTTCTTCTAAATAGTAATCAGAGTTCTAAAGTCGAAATTTTTAAATAAACCACTTCTATAGAAAATAAAATATATTTCTATAATTACAGTACTAACTCGATAATTCGAACCGAATTAACGTCTAGGTGTTTTGAATAAGCAGATTTTTCCAGATTACCAAACTAAAAAAAATCCACGAGATAACTTAAAATCAATAGAAAGAATAAAAAATTTATTTGTTGCTTTATAAAATATTGTTATTTTATGATATTTTTTTTTTATATTTTCTTCGTAAATTATTATTTTTCAATCTATTTTTTGTTATCGAAAATACAAGTTATTTCATTATATAAAAAATTATATTATTATTATTATTATCATTATTATTACAAAGAAGATCAACAAATGAATTCTTAACCTACTATAATTAAAGAGCCCTAGCTACTGGCTTTAAACTTTATCCTATTTCCAAGAACCTGCATTCTGAATTTGTATATATAAAACTTTTAGTCGAAACCGACTTTTCTTCTTGTCATGTAACGCCACACCTGTTTTTTGCTCATAACTTTTAATCCGAAAGTACGAATGTTTTCATCTCTTTTGCCAAATATAGTCCAGCTGAATTGCTACTCAGATATAAATAATTTTTTTTTAAAATTTGCAAAATTAAAAAATTTAGTTAAAATTAAATTGATGTTTTTCTATAGAAGATTTTAAATTATTCTAAATAAAGCAAATGTATAACAAAATGTGTATAAAATTTCATTGCTCTAGCTTTAATAGTTTTAATGAAAAATGAATTCTGAGAAACGAAACCGTAATACCGATTTAGACTTAATAAACAGAGTATAGAAAACAAAAGAATACGACAATCGCAATACATTTTATCATAATTGCGTTGCACATAATGTGCATGTGTATATATTTATATGTATATTTGTGTATGTGTGTGGGTGTGTGTGTGTGCGTGTGTGTGTGTGTGTGTGTGTGTGTGTGTGTGTGTTTGTAGGTGTAAGTACAGTTGCCTCGGTGAATTGATGATGTGCAAATACAAGTGCAAATGCAACAGAAAATAGAAGAAGAAAAAAGTGTTGCATACAAACAGGCGCAAGGTTGCCACATAGACAGAAAGAAACAACAACAACATTTGCGACAACAACATGGTAAACAACAACAAATTATTGTTGACTTCCGCTTTCAGTTTACCTTCGATTCTCTACATTTCTTTCACTTTGAGTTGTTTTTCTTTTATTTTCTTTTTTCCAGGAAAAACAAAACAAAACAAACAATACTTGAAGGCTCTTTGAAACGGCAGCAGAAAGCCAGAAAATAAAGCTGTAACAACAACAATTACGATAAATTAAATATATATATACAGCGAACAAAAAATTAATTAAAAAATACAAAATTGATTAATTTAACAAATAATTTATATGTATGTACATACTTAGATATTATAGCAACAAATCAAGTTGTAGAATTTATAAATATTATTTTTTTTAGTGAAATACGTATTAAAATTGAGGTATTTTATTTTATAACATTTTATAAGAATATATATATTTATTTATTAAACTTTAAAGTACACTTATGTAAATTGAGGACTTTTTATGTAGCTAAAGTAGGAATATGGAGTAGTTTTTTGTTGAAGTCTATAAATATTTTAAAGAGAAATAAAGGAAAAGTTAATATTTCCAATGAAAAACATATCCTCTAAGCCAGGGTTGTAGCCAGGCTTTTTTAAACAGAAGGGGACTCTAAATTGTTTTGTTGTTGTAAATATATAAATCAAATAAGGTTAAAAAAACTAAATTAAATCAAATAATCTACGACTTTTGCTTAAAATTGTTCAAAATGTTTAAAAAAAACTTTAATTTAAGCGACTGAGATGTTGTACACCTAAAAGACAAAGCAAAAAGGTTAAAAAAATTAAAAAATTTTTTTTTATAAATTTATATTTTATTTTTATATATATCAATTTGCTTTGAAGCACGTTTACTCGCTAATGCAACTTAAAAAAGCTTTGAATTCTTTAATTTATTAAATTTTGGACATTTCTTTATAATAATTAAAGTTAAAAAAAAGTATTGGATGACTTCTAATTTTTTGGTCGTGGTGGACCTTTCTGTGGAAATGCCCATATCCTTTTTATTAATATTAAAATAATATTTTTCATATTTTGCCAATTTCTTGTTGTGGCTTGAAATTCACAAAAATTCTGTGATTTACGGAAATGGGAGCACATTTTCACGTGCTTTCAAACCGATTTCACAAGAATCAAGTGAATGTAAAAATGAGAGCATGTCCCACTATACTGATAATTTAATTTTATTGATAGCAAATATATCGAAAAATGTCAACCAAATTTTGAAAATAAATTGAAATTTTTCAAATATTTAAAAATGTTTTAAAAATGTCAAAATTTGGAAAATAAAATAAGATATTTTAAATATTTAAAAAAAGGTTTTGTTGACGTCTGTACGCAAACGCAACACGCTCGCCAAACAATTTAACTACAAACAAGCGACTCACATACATATGCATACCATGACACACATACACACATGTATTTATCTCGCTCACCTTCCTCCCCCCTTGTATTTAGTAGTAGAGCTTGGCGACAGCAGCAGCAACAACAAATAATTAAGTTCATTGCTTCTATTTGCGTATTCGCTGCCTTGCATATTTCTTCTTTTTGTTTTTATATTTTATTTTTTTTTTTGCATATTTTTGTAGCTCAGCAACAAAAGCGACCAGCGGCCAAAAGTAAACAACAATAACAACGAAACAACGCAACAACACATCAGGCTCATCTTCATTAGCTCTGCTTTCGTCTGTCTGTCTGCCTTTTGCGCTTTGTCTCCCTCTGGCCTACCTCATACCTAACACGGCCCCCCACTCCACTTCTTTCGTACACAATTCAACTTTCTTGCATTGTCTCTGCCAGGGGCTGACGCTGGCGAAAAAAAAAACAAAAAAGCAAAAAAAAATACTTTGTTTACTTGGAATGCCTGCGTTTTGCCTTTGTTTTTGTTTTTGTTGCTGGCTGCTGCTGGCATTGCCGTCGCAGTCACCGTCGCTGCCACTGATGTTTACACAATTCCATAGCCGAAGTCCAACAACAATAAAAAAAAAGAAAAAAAACAGCGCAAAAAGCTCAAAAGAAGCAGCGACGACAACGTCGGCATAATGACCTTCAGTGGCGCTGGCGTTGTCGTCAACGTCGCTGCCCTCGTTTGTGTGGGCGGTTTGTTGGCTCGGCTTGGTTGTTGCTCGGGTCAGGTCTTATTGCCGCCCCGCACACGACTTAATTTCTGTACGCTGTTTTAGCCTGCCGCCCTCCGCACTCTGGCAACCCACACACGCAACGTACACAAACATTGTAAACAAGCAGCGACTGCGCTGCTAACGTTGCGACGTTGCTGCCATTGACGACGCTTCCTAGTTGTACGTGTGCTTGCTCTTTACATACACATGTACGCTCTCTCTCTCTCTGTTTCGCTGGGTCGCTCGCCCGGTCACTCTGCCCGTGTTTGCGCTCCTGTGCAAACAAGTGTTTGTTTGCTGCGTCGTCCGTCGACAGAGGCAGAGTTTCGTCCCTTGCTATCAAACAATATGATTCACCCACACACTTAAATTACTGCGCAACGAGCAACCTTTTATTTTTTTTATTTTTTGATTACTCGCAACAACAACTGAAAAGAGTCCAAAAACAAAAGCTCTGTCAAATTGTGACAAACGAATTTGTACTAATTAGCATTTCGTATTGTTGACAGTGGGTCGAGGTGAGTCTATCAAGTGTTGAAAAATTATACTGTGGGCATGACTTGCATTTTGCAAAGTGAAATTGTCACGCGTCCAAGATAAAGTCAATGAATGAATGTATGTATGTGTGTATATAAGTTTGTATCATTTCAATTGATTTCTAACGAGCACTTGAAAGATTATTTGTGAAAAAAAAGTGCACTAAGCAAGGCAATTAAATTATATTTGAAAATCAGAATAGTTGTTTGTTGAATGTAGTTAGTCATTTTCATAATTTATATTAATACTTGAGTATCAAGTTATTATTATTATTATGTGTATTTTTTTTTATCATATTTAAACTATCATAAAAAATTAAAAAATAATTTTGAGGAATTTTTTAAAAAGCCGATTTGTTTTATTTTTTTTTTTTTTGTATTTGTTTAAAAATATTTACATCTGCCCATGGGGCATTAAATTAAATATTATAATACAATAATAGGGAATGTAATACATGGGTATTAGCGATGATCTATTGTAATTATTGAAAGAAAGAGTCCCGAATGAATTAGGTTTTCTTTTTTCCTTTTTTCCTTTTGATAGAATTTCGCCTTTTTTTTTCATTCGGTAAACTAAAAAATCGTACATATAAATTTTCAAAAAATAAAATTTAAATTAAAAAAATTACAAGTTAAAAAAAAATATATTTAAGCAAGGGCCATGCTATAGAAAATTAAAAAAAAATTTTCTTATCATTATATTTTTATATTTTAGAATCTCAAATGCATCCAAAATTATTCTTTAGAAATTTATTCTAGAGAAATGGTAAATTTAAGTGCATATTATGTGTAATTAAATGTGTAAGTTGGTACAACTAATTGAAATAGCAAATTTGCAATACCTGTACCACAGTGCATAGTCAAGTCCAAATGAACAGTTATACAAAATAACGAAACTAATAAGTAAAAGCAAGCAGCCCAAGAACTGTGAGGAGAGAGACAGAGAGAGAGAGAGAGATGGAGAGAAGAGAGTGGAAGAGTTAGGAATGATGTTCTGTAGTTCGGGCGGTCGGTCGGTCGGTCGCTTGACTAGCCGTACGCCGCACGTGAGAGTTTGCGCACGAGAGAATTAACAAATAACAAAAACAAGAGCAAGTGCTGCGTCTCCCACGCACACAGAGTGAAAACGCAATGCACTTTGGCAGCAGCGACAACGACGACGACGACGACGCGACTGCGAGCAGCGCTGGCGGCTACAATAACAAAGCAGCTGCTGCTGTTAAGACAAAAACGGAGGCAAATAAAAATGAATTACATACAAATGCATTTTGTTTGCAAAGCAGAAAACTGTATATAAAAACAACTGCAAAAGACTATGACGGCGACGCTCAAGGCGAACTACAAGCGTATTTATATACATACACATGTATGTTTGCATGTATGCGAAGCGCAGCCAGCGTCAACGTCAGTCTTAGCAGAAGACGGAAATACCAAACCAAACGATGACGAACGTAAAAACTACGCACCAAGCAACAGCAACAGCAACAATAACAGAAACAACAACAACAATACCATCAACAATAAAACACAGCACGAAAAACAAACAAACAAGCAACGAGCATGAGTGTGAGTGAGACAGAGAGCAGACGTTTTGGGGCGATAGCAAACGTAGCACAGCACCTGCCTGGCACAGCCTGCCGCCACCCCACCTACCTAACCCCCCCGCCCAGCCACAACCCAATAACTCAGCTAACGAGCAAACAAAACTAAACAAAAACAAATATCTAAGCAAATGGCAGATTGAGGCGAAATTCTATCAACCTTTCGAAAAATTTTACTACGACGTAGTAGAAATTTGTTTTATTATTTTCGTTTTTTTTTGTTTTTGTTTTTTGGATTTTTTGGCGCGTTATTCTTATGCCCTCGTTCGTTCAACTCGCCTGCGTTGCCTCACCACCCGCCCGCTGCCCTAGCGGCTGACTACAAACCTGAACCGCTCCTGTCTACTTGTTTGTTTAATTTTTTGCCATTTCTGCTTCACATTTTATTTGTTTGTTTGACTCGCTGCGCATGTGTTGGTGCCAAGAAGCAACTAGCGTTTGTGCGAGGGCTGTTTTAAAAGTTTTGAAAGTTTGACCTTGTTGCAAGGTGCACAAACATTTATGTGTATTTGGTAACAGCTTAATTGGATCAATGCAATGAATAAATTTAGAAAAATATTGCGATATATAAATAAAATCAATTTAAATGCAATAACAATATCTAAATTTTATGAAAACTTAATATATTAAAAACATTTTTGTTATTAGAGCTGAAGGAAGAACTATTTTGCCGTAAAAAATATTAAATGTATGCCTACAATGTATTTTTTCAAATAAATAATTAAAAAAAAAAATTCTGTTAATATATATTAATATTCGGTTTTCTCTTCATATTTATACTTTTTATATAAAAACTTTATTTTTTTTAATATGTAAAATATATTGTGGATTCACTTACGCATTTTACTTCTTATTAAACCTAACAGAGACAAGGATATTGTAAATTTCATCAATTCATATTAAACTGTAAGTCTACCCGTAACTTATTTAGCTACCCTCGTTTTGTGTTTTGGCGCGTACTCAGATCGTCCAATGTTGTTGTTGCTGTTGTTGTTTTTTAAGCATGACAAAGCACCGTACAATTTCACAACAGCAACTTCATTATGATGTTCGGCTTGTTTTTCCACGAAACAACTGTTTACCGAACGTGGCGGCGCTGCCAGCGTTAACGCCGCTGCAACAGCGCTGCCATATTCGCTATGTATGTGTGCGTACGTTGTGCTCATTTCATTCAAACGTCCAACGAGAAATTTCATTTCAATACGCAGCTCGGCCAGCTACGCGTCGCAGTCGCTGTCTCGGTCGCAGTCTCAGTCTCAGTTGCAGTCACAGTCGTCGCTGTTGTGGGTTCGTTACAAATCGATTTCAATAAGTTTGTCAGTGTTTGTCGGGAAAAAGCGACGCACAGTTCACAGTCAGCAGACGTTAGCAGACGTTGTACGCGAGCGGTCGTATCGGTAAAGCGTGTACGATATTTGGGCGCGCAGAAAGAAAGTAACGATAACGATAAATTGTTGTGTGTGTTTTAAGCGGTAACGGTTAACTGACGGTTACAACGCGTCACTCACTGCTGCTTCGTCACAAGTGCGGGGGAGTGCAGAGACAGCCAGCGTCTTTGTTGTGTGTTTGCTAAACAAATAACGGAAAAACAAATACAAAAAAAAAATATGCAAAAGGAGAAAAATTTTTTATTGAGTATGAAAAATGTTCAAAAAAATACAAAACCAAATTAAAATGTGAAATGTGTTAAAATATATGAAGAAAAAATGTACGCGCCAAAATAAGTATTATTTTTTTTAAAAATAATTTAATATGTTTATGTACATGTCTCACTCTGACTGTGTGTGTGTGTAATTTGTTGTTGTTTTTACGCGCCTTGAAATGTATTTTTAAGTTTCTGATCCGATTTTTTATGTTGTTTACTTTTTGCGTTGTTTTAATTTGTTTTGCTGTTTTTTTTTTTATTTTCGAAAAATGACAAATTAAAAAAAAAATATTGTCTGTCGTGTGGATTTATGCAAATTTGTATAGTATACATAAATATATATATTATATATGTTAATATTTTCAAATCCAAGTGAAATCAACTTTATTAAATGTACTAAAAATACAAATCTAAACTAGATATGAGCTAATTGTTAAGCAAATTGTTGCAACTTAAATACATCTATATTTAAACAGGGTATTTACATGAAATTTGCAACAATAAACTAATTACAAACGAGTATTCAACATTTTAAATACAAAACAAATATTTATGTGCGAAAAACTGTTAAAGAAAATACAATAACAAAATACAAAGTATTTAATAAAAATGTATATAAATAAAATAATCACATAATCAAAAAAATCTTAAACGTAACTGAAAATTAAAAAAGAAATAAAAATAAAAATTGATTTTAAAATAATCTATTATAAAATCAAGAGAAATTGAGAACAATTCAGATTAAATTATAATTTAATAGTCGGAATCAAATTGCAAAAGTTACACAAGATATTACAAAATTTTAATTTCCGGTTTATAAAAAAAATAATACAGATTTAACATAAAACTAGAAAAAGAAACGTTTAGTAGTTTTTAAAAAACAAAAAAAAAAAATAATTTCAATGAATTGAAAATATTAAAAAAGAAAAATAAACTTTTTAAAAATTTTTAAAAATACAAAAAAAAAAAATTCGAAGTGTTTAAAAATATTAAAAAAGACTAAAAAGAATTATTTGTGATACTCAAAAAAAAAATTTTTTAGTTTTAGAGATACATACTTAAAAATAAAGATAAATCAAAAAATCAATAAAATGAAAAAAAATTAATAAAAAAAATAAAAAAATCAATAAAATTAAAAAATAAAAAAAATTTTATTGCCTCTCAAAATAGAACTAGCTGTCTTGCTTCAAAAGGATTAACATAAAAGACAACAAATTCTATAGAGTTTTTAAAGATACTATAAAAAAAACACTTCAAAAAATTATTACACAAGCTAAAAAAAAGATACTAAAAAAATCAAATTGAAAAGTGAAAAGTGAAAAAATAAAATTTTAAGAAAATAAATAAAATGAATTCTCAGCACAGAAGAAAATGTCTTTGCTTCACAGGATAAACATAAAATTCAAAGAATTCTATAGAATTTTAAAAGATACTATAAAAAAAAACAGATACTAAAAAGATACTAAAAAAAATCAAATTAAAAAGAGAACAAAATTAAATTAAAAAAAAATAAATAAAATTAATTCTCAACACAGAAGAAAATGTCTTTGCCTCAAAGGATTGACATCAAAGACATAGAATTCTAAGAATGATTTTTAAACAATTAAAAAAAATGTAATAAAATAAATTGTTAAATAAAATAAAATTTAAAAAAAAACTTTAAACATAAAAAATACCCAGCTATACATTTAAACAACACAAATTTCTTAAGAAAAATAAAAACAAACATAAATAAATAAATGACGAGACAGCTTTAAAATGCAAATGAATTTTGTGGAAAGCCCCATGCGATTAAACGCAATTTGCAAAATAATATTATATGTAAATATGCAAAATAAAATAAATAAATAAAGAATAACAACATAAAATGACCGCAAAATACCCAGAAAAATCCCCCAAAACTGTGCTACCTTAAAGCCACATAACAAGGCCAAACCCAACAAAAAAAAATAAATATTATAAAAACATTTAAAAAAAAGTATCTTAATGTACTTGCATATATGGAAGGGAAAGAAACAAAATACAAAATTCAAAACAATTTCAAACTTTGAATACTGTACATAGATATATTTGTGAACAAAGTGAATTTTTCGTTTGAAGGTACATTGAAAAAATGCGTAAAATAAAAAGCTTCAAGTGAGGGCAGGGTATAAAAAAAAATACAACTTCTATAAATAGAAACAAAAAGAAAAAATAGAAAAAAAATGTGTCGCGTCTAAAAATTAACGCAAACAATTAAAACAACAACTAAATTGAAAGCAGATATAAAGCAAACAAAATAAAAATACAAAAATGAGCAAAAACTTTGGGTTGACGCAGGGAAATACCCTTCCTTGCAGAAATGGTTTTTATATCAAAAAAAAAATAAATATTTTGAGTCATTATTTGTGTAAAAGATATAGATAAAGCAATCTGATTTTTATTAAAAAAAACCTAAAAGAAAGCTTATTTGGTCTGAATATATAGCTTTTTTTATAGGGATAAGATAAGATATTTCCCTAGGTTGAAAAATGCTTATTTTTAAAAAAATATTCAAACAGATCTTCTAAATACCAAACTTAGCAAAATTTATTTAAAATTTTTTGAGTTTGATTGAAATATCTTGAATTAGTACAAAGAGGTTTTTCTTACAAACTTTCTTATAAAAAAATTATATTATAATAAAAATATGTTATTACAAATTTAGTTTATTTAAGATATATCTTGAAAAGCATCATAATTTATCATGTAAAAACTCGAATTTGTAGCAATAAATATTTTTAATGGTTTTTAATCAAATTTAAAATATGTAGAATTTATTGGTAAGGATATTTTGAGTTTCAAAAAAAGTTGTTGTGCAATAACTTTAATTAAAAATAATAATAAATAAAATAATAAATAAATGAAATAATAAATAAATAAATAAAATAATAAATAAATAAATAAAAATAATCGTTTTCATGTTTTTTAATTATATTTAATTTTTAAAAAACAGTTAAAGTATAACTTTAATCTTTGGCTATTAAAATGAGAATTGAAAGATCTGTAATTTTTGATTTTCAAATAAAAATTGAGAACTTTTGATTGTAATTTTTAAAATAGGTACAAAATAAATTAAATTTTTAAAATAAAATTTGCAAAATATCTTAGTTTTTATGTAAAAAAAATAAAAAAAAAAATTTTAAATGTTTATAGTTTTTTTTATATAAGATATTATTTAAAATAAATTAATAAAATATGATTTTCATGGTAAAAATTATAGAAAATAATATTGATAGTTTTTATTAAAAAAACCAAAAATAACAAATAATGATTATAGATAATTTTTTTATAAGAAGATTACAAATAAATTAATTAAATATGATTTATATGATAAAAATTACAGAAAATAATAATTATTAAAAATTTCCTATTATTTAAATTACAGAAAATAATATTGATATAATATTGTATTACTAAAAATTAAAAATAAATTATTAAAATATGAAAAAACAAGAAATTAAAGAAAACAAAATACAAAAATAATTTTTATTGGATAATCCAGATTAAAATACGATTTTTGTTTGTAGCACGTAATTGTTATAATAACCTAAACCCTGATATAGATATTCAAAAATATCACTTTACACATTTAGTGAAATATTTAAAATACCTCTTTGTGCAGGGTATGTTACTAAAAATATTTGGCCTGTATTTGCTGGCAAACTTCTATTAAGAGTGTGTGCGCGTGTATGTGTGTTTATGTGTTTGTTTTTGTGTTTGTGCGTGTTTTACTTACCGTTATGATTCATCCAGCTGTTTGCGCAGCAGCATTTTGTGTGCTGCGCAACAACAAAGACAAAAATTGCAAAAAATATAAATAATAGCTAAACAATATATTAAAATGCATTAATCTATGTGCCAAAAGGCAAAAGTGTAGCTAAAATATATATTATGTATATATATTAAGCAAACTTAGCTGCTGTTGACCAGGAAGCAAATCGGGCGACAAAGATTGATGTGCAAGCGAGATGGCCTATATAATATACATACATACATACATATGCCTAGTCGCTTGCGCAGCTTTGTGTGTTAGTGCGTGTGTGTGAGAGTGCGAATGAAAGCGCACGTGTTGTCGCTGTCTCTTTACACGCTGTGCGTGTGTCTGTGTGTGTGTGCGAAATAGCTTCCGTCTATTGTGAATTGCTTTTGCGTTGTGTATGTTATCGATGTTGTTGTTATTGCAGCAATGACTTGTGACATTTGCTTTGCACAAACACACAAACACACACAGAGAGACATACACGCGTTTTCTATACTAGCAAAGAATATTTCTTTTTGCCTGTTGCAAGCTCTTAACAAAAATTGCGACATTCATGAAAAGTCAGGCGAGACAAGTCGGAAAAAGTCAGACGACTAATGGCTTGCTCTTACATACATATAGTAATTCGTATGCCAAAAGACTAAATAGACACACGGCGCAGTTTTTCCACACAACAAACATACATACAAAGATTTTAAAAACAAGTATAAGTACAAAAAAAAAACACAACAATTCCCAACTGTGTTATACTCTGTTGGTTTATTAAGTTTTTAGTACTATCCATAACAAATTTCCCGACTCTAGCTTTATAGATATGGAAGATATATAACAGCGTCAAAAAAACAAAAAAAAAATTTTTTTTTTAAATGATCAAAAATTTTAGTAAAAATTTATAATTTTCAGTTAAAAATAAAAGAAAATCCAAAAAAATTGTATCTCATTTTTAGACGATTTCTGAGTTAAAAACTGAAGATCCAAAAGATTTTTAATGCATATTTAATAAAAAGAAAACATTAACATCAGAAAACAAAAAACATGTGTTAAGTAACAAAATTATTTTCAAAGTTTTACGATGGATCTAATAAAGGAATTTAGAATATATATATTGATATAAAATTTAATATCTGTTTATATAAAATACGTTTAAAGGTACATATATGTTTATAGACTCCCTAAAGACTTTTAATTTTAATAAATAAACATTAAATTATAAAATTAAATGACATGGGCCTAAATAACTTATTCAGAAAAATATCCATATTAGAGCCAACAAATATGCAGAGTTTTTATATTTTTCCAAAAATATTGTAAATATATAAAATTTTCATATATTTACTCTATGTATATATATTTATTTACTCTATCCATAATCAACTTTTCGGGAGCAGGCAAATATTATTTCATTGTCAAATATTTTACATAATTTTTCAAAACCAAAAAAAGACTATTTAATTGTTTTTAAAATTTTTCAAAATATTTTAAAATATAAAAATACCATCAAAAACAATTAAAAATATAACATAGCTTTGATTTTTTTTATTTTTTATATTTATTTATTAATCAGAAAAAAAATTAAAATAAATTAATTAAAAATAAAAATTTTGTCGATTTCTTTAAAGGTTTAAAATACATCTGATAGCTCTCAAGTTGATTAAAACTCAATAATATTTATAGGGACTGTCAAGCTGCAATTTGGCCCATTAACAGGAGGCTCTAAAGGCAGTTTAGGTTTCTGCCAAAATCTAATAAGATTAAAGAAGATATTAGCTTAACAGAAGATTTCGAATTTGTCCTTTGGCAAGACTATAGATTCAGAAAACCAATTTGAATATAAAATATATACAATTTTCCAATCAATATGCAGAGTTTTCATTGAGAAGAGAAAATGGACAATATCTTGTAATAATAAATAATATAGGATACTTAATCTATTCAAAATCCTTGCATACCTTCAGGAGTGAATATCTTGCGACTCAGAAAAGGATAAATAAAATCAGAACTAGATTATATATCTATGACTATCTAATGCAATTTTACATATAAAAACATTTACCAAATTTTATTATTTTAGATTCCATATTTTAAAATAAAACTTTGTTTAATACTGTGTGTAAAACCCCGTATACTCTCTTTTTACGATTGATTTACAGAATACTAGTGTTAAGCTGTGCGATAATAGGCACCTTTAGTCGCTACTGACCTACGCATTTAGAACTTACATCATATAGTATATTATATAGCTATAAACATATGTAATTTAATAGACTATGACGTTTGAACACAGCTAATAAATACTATAACATTCACGATTCTAATCATCAATTAAATATTTCCTATAATAAAACAACATTTTACACAAGTTAACAAATTCAAATATATTTTAAATGCAATTTATAATAAGGAAATTATATTATTAATCTACTACATTTTAGATAATTCAGATTCTTTTGTTTTCTATTAACTTAAAAATTTCCTTAGGATAAAACAACAAAAATGAGAAATTCATTTAACAATAATGTAAATATTTTTTTTTTACTGCAAATTTAATGCTTCAACTTTTGATTAATTAGTTATTCTACACAAAGATTAAATATATATAGTATTTCTACAACAATTGAAGATCACATTGAGTTTATCTCTAGACGAATATAACTTAAGATTAAGTTTAAAGTAAACATTCTATTAATAGTTAGTCTAATAAAATTCTAATAAAAGCAGCACTGTAACTATGTAGAGTAAAGTTTTGCTAGATTGTATATCTTTATGGTTGAAAAAGGTAGAAAATTAAATTAATTAAATAACAAAAAAAATATTCGGAAATTCTGGTTTGTCAGAAAAATCAATTAAAACAATAACTTTTGTAGAAATACCATTTAAAACAAAAAATTAGGATTTAAAACAAGAACTTTGGTAGAAATATCTGTAAAAAAAAAAAATATTGTTTTTCATACAACTTAAGTCAGCTGCCATAGGAACAATCAGTTGAATATTCAAAGTTTTTTTTAAGAGTAATTAATAAAATAAAATAAAATATTAATAAAAATTGTAAAACTATATCAAATAACTCTCTTAAAAACAAAACTGTCTAAAATTAAATTTTTTTAGATTATTAGGTGTATAGGCAAATCTTTCATATTGAAATTCTTAGTCTTTTGCAAAAAAAGAAAGTCTTTTTTTCTTCGTAACCATTAAATATAAGTTAAACCTAATTTTTACTTATTCAACTCTTTGATATCAGAGAGTTTTTTTTATATAAATACGAGTAATATCTTTAGTTAATTCCAAAGCTCAGTATTCACAACTTTCGTCAAATGGAATGTGAAATATTTTTAGAGACTCTCAAATTTGTCAATGATATGCCAAATCAAATACAATTACCAAGCAATTAACAAGTTTTTTTTGAAATGTTGGCTACCGAATTTATGTATAAACCTATTTTAGCAGCTACAATATGATGACGATGATAAAGCGTTCAGAAATTTTCCTATAAACTGTTAGACAAGTCTTTGGAAATTTTTATTTTAGGAATAACACAGAGAGTGGTCAAACGGGGCGTGATTCATTTTTGATTATATCTTGAATTATATGAATTGTGTGCGTATTTGATTGAGTTAGTCAGAGTTTTGAGACAATTTGTGGTTTTATCTATAAGTGCAATATATTAGCAAGCTAATTACATTTTTTTTCTCGTTTTACAGTTCTCAAAAACAAATAAGAAGAAGCAAGGGGGAAGAGTGCTGAGTAAATGAACGAGATTCAAATCAAAAGATGTTGATTGAGTGCATTTCACGTGACATTCCCTGAATACAAAGAGAGCAAAAGAGAAATCAAAAGAGAGAGAGAGAGAGCCTAAAAAGGAAGAAAAAGACGTAAAGCAGAATCAAATAACTGCCAAACAAAAGCTCAGCGCTACAGCAATCCCACCGAGTTAACAAAGAGAGCCAATCCAGCTGCGAGAGAGCGTGAGAGTTCGGCAGTTGATCGGCAAATGAACTTCACTTCAGAGAGGAGCGTTGTAGCCGCAGCAGCAGCAGCCGCCCACAATTCACCTTATCATCATCATACACACCACCACCACCACATCATTCCACTGCCCAGCTATTCCAGCCAGCAGTCAGAGGTCGTGGTGGGTATAGGGATTGCAAACGGATCAGGCGGTAGTGGTGAAAGCGGCGGCGTCGGCAGCGGCGGCGGCGGTCACAGTTCACCCAAAATCATGGAATGGACCAATGATGATGCATTGGAGCTCATCGAACAATATCGCTGCCACACCGAGCTCTGGAATCGCGCTGATCCCAAATATAAGGATAAATTATGTCGATTTCGTGCCTGGTCTGAGATTGCCGATCGTTTTGGCTGCAGCAAGGCGGAGGTGGAGCGCAAAATGAATGTCCTGCTAACACAGTACAGACGCGAGAAGCACAAAATGTTTGTGAAAATCTATCAGGGCATACAGCCCAATCCGTCCAAGTGGTATGCCTTCAAGCGATTCGATTTTATGGAAGCGGGCGGTGGCAGCCTTAGTGGGCTGCCGGGCAGCGCTACCGTGGCCGGCGTTTCAACATCGTCAACGGGCAGCAGCGGCGGCAGCAGTACAACGCACAATGGGCTGAATGGTTTGGCCGCTGCAGCGGTTGCAGCTGCTGCATACGAAAGCAGCACAATTGCAGCAGCGGCGGCAAATGGCGGTGTCACGCTGCCCACAGCAACAACAACAACAACAATTGGAGCAGCAACGCCCGCATCGCAGCACAGACGCATCAAGACCAAAGAACTGAAATATTTTGGAGCGGTGAGTAAGCGGGGCAAAAAATAAACTGAATGCGTAATCATTATTTGTACCAAATGCCACAGAGACAAAGACAAAGACGGTGACAAACAATAACAGAAAGCGGCGACGGCGACGGCAACGTCGACGTCAACAGCAACAGCGACCATTGACTAGCCAAAAAGCCCCTTAACCCCTTAATGACCAAAGGTTTTTGGAACAGGCTTATATACCATATTATCAACAAAAACACGATTAAATCAATGAACTCACTGCACAAAAAGAAAGAATATACATACACATAACTAGGACACGTATTGTATTAGACATATATACATATGAGTTAGACGATACTCTGAAGGTCATATTATTATTAACTTATTTAAGAACGTGTTTCTATTAAAATACAAATCAAGCAATGATCTAATTGCAAGTAAAAATTACAAAATAATACAAACTTCAAATCACACTACCTTAAACACTCATAAATATACATATATTTGCACAAATCAAATAAAAAGTTTCATATGCGTATTCACCTTGTAAGAGAATACACATTTAACCTCTTTGGCTTTCTGGTGTTAATTTTTAAATCAAAACAAGCGCAAAGTTAACTGTGCTTTAAGCTGAGAGAGCGGCCAACTGAGAGCCAAATGGACGCCATGTGCGCAAGTGACTTGCTGTTTTGCTACCGATAGTGGGAGAGGAGAGCACATCATTTGCCTCCTCTTCCTCTGTCGCTCTCATCAACAACCGTCCCAACTTGATTGCTGTATGGGAGTGTGTGTGTGTGTGTTTGCTCGTACGTTTATGTGTGTGTATGTATTTTGTTATTGACGATCAAAACAGAATTAAAATTTTACGCATAAATTTTTCTTAGAAATTTGGCGTTGTGTGCGTGAGGCATTGGCCTGAGCTACGGAGAGAATCTGTGCATATGTGTGTATGTACGTATGCAGTGTAAATGTGAGTTGTTTTTATGTGTATTTGCTTTTGTCGCGCCAGGCAGGCAAGCTTTCAGTGGGTGAGGAGGGTGTAAGGTTGGGCGCGGGCGCCGTTGCCTGACATTTCGTCGCCGTTGCCGTTGCCGCCTCGCATGCTCTGTTTTTGTCTGTGATGAAATGTTTGTTTTGCACGGCGAAATGCGCGTAGCACTTGCCAGCCGTGTTCTTGCTCTTGTTGTTGCTGTAATGTTTTGTTTTGTGGTTGCCCAGTGGCCTCTCCACCACTGTGTATGCGTGTATGTGTGTGTATGTATGTATGTTGATTGTGATTCGTTTGCCGTTCGTTTTTCGTTGTGCGCTTTTGTTTTTACTTTGGCGCTGTAGTTTTCACTTGTTCTGCATTGTTGTTGTTCTCCGTTCGTTGTTGTTGTTGTCGTTGTTGCTGTTTGTCAGACTTATCAAAACAAAATGCCAAGCAGCGTTATTGTTGTTGTTGTTGCGGTTGCTGCTGCTGTTTTCATTTGCTTTGCTGTTGTTTCTAGAAAATAAATGAAATTTTGTGCGCAAATAATATAAAAACTTTGCTGTGACTCTGCTGACTGGCCCCGTTTCGTTGTGTGTGGGCGTTGAACTGAGCGTGGGCGTGGCAGTGTCAAATGCGTTATTGTTGTTGTTGTTGTTGTAGCCAAGACAAAATTCCATTCACCTTTGGGTTAAGCTTTTACCTAGGCTTCCTTCCGCTCTCACACCTTGCTGCTCAGCTCGGCTTGCACTTTTTATACCCTTTACTTTACAACAGAGAGTAAATGGGTGTTATAAAATAGTACAAATGTTTGTAATGTAAAATATATATGTACATGCAAATAAATTCTTGATCAGCATTGTAATTATTATTACCAACTTTATTTTATATTTTATAGTGATTGCAAAAAATATTTATATCTTCAAAAAATATTTATTGCAGCCAACTGTACACAGGGTATTATCTAGTCGGTAATACTCAACAGTAGCAGGCTTATTTGTGTTTTTTTTTTTTTTTTTTCTTTTTTGGTGTCCTTATTATTTGCGTGTGCAGGCAGCGGCGTTGACGCCCACGCGCACGCCCAACTCACCACCCCCCATTGTTGTAACACACATACATATTCATACATATGTATGTATATGTGTGTGTATGTGTGCCCACTGTATTTTTGCTCATATTTTACAATTGTTTTGCTGCGGCATTTTCTCCAAGACATGGCAAGGCAAATAACAACAATAAGTCTGTCTTGCTGTTGTTGTTGTTGTTGTTGCTGTCGCTGCTGCTGCTTCTGCTGCTGGCGCTTGCGTTCCGCAATGTTGTGGTTAGACCAGGCGTCGACGTTGACGTCGCCACACGCGTTGACTGCGTTTTTGATACCGTTGCCCCCTCTAGACCCACTACGTTACACCTTCCAAGTATTTTATATGCAGTTTGTTTGTATTTATAAAATTTGCGCCTGTTTCCTATTGTTGTTGTAGCTGCTGTAGCAACTGTTGTTGTTATTGTTGTTGCTGCGCCTGTAATTCGCGTGGTTTTGTTTTCTCTCGCATGCGCTTTTATAAAATGGCCTGCCTGCCTGCCTGTTTCAGCTCCCCTGCGGCGTAACGCCGTGATACCGAAAAGTGCAAGGCAAATAAGCAAACGTCGCTGCACGCCAGCAGCGTCAGCACAGCAGCGCAGCGACTGCGCCGCTAGCGTTTGTTTTTGTTTACTCATTCATTGCAAAGTTGTTTAGCTGTGCGCGCAGCGTTGCCAGACTGGCTGCAGCAAGTTACGCTTCACAGGTATGGTGGGAGTAAGGGGGTGTAGAGAGAGTTTTATTGTTGTGCGAAAGTTATGCAAGAATTTTTGGAATATTCTTTGGTTGGGGTCAAAAAAAAAATGAAGGTAGCTGCAACTGTGTGAGTAGAGGGCGAGCTGAAGGACGCGACTAAAAAAACAGTTTTTAAGAACATAGAGTATATATGTATGTGTGTGTACAGAGTTCATATGTTTGTTTGGAAAAACACCGGCTTACTATGATTAAAATGGGGGAATTCCATTATATAATGGCGTTTTTACTAAGAAAAGTTCAAGGCAGATTAGCAGTTTTATAGCCAAGTGTAATATTATCTTTGATTAAAATGCTTTTTTTATTTTATTCTTAATCAATGGTAGGAGTAAATTATATAAACGGAAATTACGATGCGTATATAAATGGAGCACACTTGACTATTTATTTGAAATCGAGATTTCGACAAAAAATACAATTTTCTGAGCTAAACGTAAAAAAGCTGGATTTTCGACTATTTACATTATTATTTACATTTTTGCTAAGAAGTTATTTGGGATTTAATTAAAAATTTTGCATTCAAAAACGTAGAAAAAATTTTCTTGGAAATTTGAATTTTGTATATACTTTTATTACTTTTAAGAGCTATAGCTTGATGTAATGCAAAAAAAAAATAGTTATATTTTTCCAAATGGTAAATGGTAAAATGTCAAAGTTTTTTTTGCAGTGTTATAAAAAGTTATTAAAAAAATTGAGTTTCTTTTTTTTTGTGAAAATATCAATTTTAAAGAATTGATTACATGATACCAGTGTCAAGGAAACATCAAGAGTTTGCCAGATTTCAGCAATTTCTTGTCATATGGCAACTCTATCATTGTCAACTTACATTTTCATTGTTTTGCCGTTAAATTCACGACTCCCTCCAGCTGTGTAAATCCCCATATAAAGCACGCAGCGGGAAGCGAGAAAGGGAAGGGAACCGTGGCCACACACAAAAAAGCAACAACAACAGCGACGGCGACGATGACGACCAAATGCTGCTCATTCACATTTACGCCAAATGACGGCAACGGCGACGTCGCTGTCAACGCTGCGCCGTCGCGACGCGTCGCTGCGGTTTTATGCAGTTTCATTAATGTTAGTGTAACAGTTGTGTATGTATGTGTGCTTTGCAAAAATATCGTATCGTACTTCATAAACATTTGCGTGAGCAGCGGTCGCGACTCGCGACAGTTGCTGGAGTAAAGAGTGTAATAGGAAGATAGAGAGAGAGAGAAGCTGTTTTGGGCGTGGGTGAAAGGAGGGGGGTGTGGAACAGGTACGCGTGGCGTGCTAAAAGGAGTATACGATGTGCCCTGTTGTTGTTATTGTATAGTGTGAGTTATTTATTCATTGGATTGGATGATAATCAGTTTGTTTACATTTTTCAGTTTGCTGCAGCACACACACGCTCGCACACACATGCAGTGCGAGAGTGAATAATGCATATGTATGTATGTGTATGTGTACATGAGAATTGCGGGCTCTGTCTGTTTTATTTTATTTGCCCTACCAAAATAATAATACAGACACGCAAACAATTCAAACACACACGCACACACATGTACGCTCTGTTTCTAAATGCGTAAACAACAGGCAAAAGCAGCTGCAGCAATAACAATAACAACAAACCAATTGTGAAGGCAAACTTAGAAAAAAAACAACAACGAAAAAAGCACTCGACATTTGTTTTTGTAAATTGTGGAAAGTTCTAGGCGCCAGCTAATATAGCCGAGACAAGTCTTCAAGAGAGACAGCAATAAAGACACAGCGAGAAAGAGGGAGAGCGAGAGTGAGAGAGAAGCGAATAGAGCGACAGATGAATTCTGCGCTAATGATCATCACAAATTTTACATATTGTCGCATACCGTATGCCCCACCAACGTGGGGTAGGTTGTTAATATTAATGGTGCTCGCCAGCTTTTTCGCTTTCCTGCTCGCTCTTATTTGCTGACATTTTCACAAGTCCAATAAGAAATTACAATATACATACAGACATGTATGTATGTACAATCTTTGAACCGTTAAGCGCCGCGCGCAGCTCTCTCTTTTACACGAACACACATACAAACAAGCAACGGGCTCCACTCTCTCTCTCTGTGTTTGCTTGCGCTCGCTCTTTTATTGACTGCTCTCGCTCTCTGCTCTCTGCTGCCTATAAAAACTTTACTACGCCGCTAGAATATTTTCGACAATGCGAGTTGCGTTGTCGTCGTCGTCGCGTCGTTCAATAGCAACAAAAAGTGCAAACATATCTCAAATACAATAAAAAGCAAAAAAAATTGTTGTTGAAATAAATTTAATATCCGCAATATGCATTACAACAACAACAGCAACAGCGGCAATAATAACAACTTTGCGGCGCCCGCGACGCAACGCAGTATCACAGCAGCAGCAGCAGCGGCAGCGGTGGCGGCATCAACAAAAACTGTACAAAATATGTTTAAATACAATTATTATGCGGCCCATTCATAACGATCATAATTAATTTAAATTAGTTAATTTAATATAATAAATAAAATGGGGAAAAAAAACAAAAAAAAGTTCCATGCATATAAGAAATCTTTAAAAAATAACTTTATTAATGAAACATAAGTGAAAATAGCAATTTTCGATTACTTATTTGGTTTTTGATCGCAATTATGTTTGTCATGAATGGGCCGCATATTTCTCTTTCCAACACCTTACGTCTGTTTACGCGTCTCTTTTACAGTAGCTTGCGCATGCTCTTTCGACATTTTTTTCAAATGTGTGTGTGTGTTTGTTAGTGTATTTATTTATTTATGTCTGTGTTTGCTAATTTGTTTTGATCGCCGTCGTGTGTTTGTCATTTGATTGTGATGCTCGCCCCAGACCGCGTTTTGTTTATGCTCAATTTCAAGATACGCACAAACAAATAAATAAAATGAACAAAAAAAAATAAAAAATATTTTAAATTGGCATTTTATCAAAATTTGTTTATTTAGATTCAAGTATTATTATGCATTTACTTAATCCCCCAATCCAGTTAATATATTAATTAACAATAACAGCTAGAAGCTTTTGACCAGCATTGGAATGCAAAACAGGTCAAGAGAACATATTTTTTTTGTGAAATTTAAATACGAATGGTAATTAAATAAATTAATATTAATGAATAAATTAAAGATTTTAAAGACAAGTACTAAATGCACTTTGAATATTATCTGAAATTTAGAAAATCTCACAGATGAGCCTTAATATTAAATTTGGGATCTTAAGTTTTTATAATCTATGAGATCATTGCAAGAACATCTAGAATCCGAATTTATTTTATTATAAATTGAAACAAAAAATTTAGTAGAAAACTACATAGATCTAATAAAACTGGTTATTAGAGGTGATAAACAATTGAGCTCTGCTAAAACGTGATATAATCAGGTGATAACAATTAAGATTTTGCGAATATGTCGTAGATATTAAAGCTCAATAACCTGCAGTATTGAAAGAAATTCAAATCTCTTTCAGTTTACACTAACGCCATCAATTCGCAAAAGTAAATTGCCTTTAAACGGTCTCATTTTCATTTATCACCAGATTTTGTGAATTAAATTCACCTGTGCCTGTCATTGAATTCAATAAATCTGTTATTAAGTGAGATTTTAATTAAATAGTTCAACTGAATTAATAAAATTAGAAAAATCTAAACTGAAAATGGAAAATAAAACAGGCAATTGACGTAAATAAACTAACGAAACATCTACTATATCTATTATAATATATGTATAATATCTACTATATCTATATTATACATATAGTTAGATATTAATTGTATCTGGCTTATCAATACTAAATCGCATTAATTACACGAAATAAATAATATATACTAATATGTGAGTTGAATAAAATAAATTAAATACTTTTCCTAAATGAACATTTTTTTGTATTAATTGTTAAATTGTTTTAAATTTTCAAGCGCAGTTAAAAGGCATTATTTTATTCTAAAAGTTATTGTATTAATTGCTAAATTGATTTAAAATATGTCAGTGGAGTTATATAGCATTATTTATCTATAAATTGTAATACTCATCATTAACTCAATAAGGAAATTCAATTTGTTAATGATGCCAATAAAAAAATAATAACAAAAATGGTAACGTGCCTCCCATTTTTATCAAACTGCAGATAAACATACTTAGTTATAATATTAATTTAAAAAAAAAAAAAATATTAAAATAAAGCTATTAAAACAAAAATATTTTAAAATTATACTAATCGTGATCTACATCTGAACAAAAAATGAGCAAAAAGGTTTTCAAATTTTTTTATTCAATTTTATAGATGTTTCTCCAGATTGTATATATAAAATTAGACTGTCTATTATATTTATATATTTCCCAATATTAATTACTTTTTTTTTTGTATTTAGTAAGTTAAATAATCGTAAAAAAAAATATAGTTTACAAAAATTTTAATACTTTATATTCTTTTTTTTTTAAATAAAGCAGAATTTGTTCATTCAAAGAAAATTTTGCTAAATTGTGTAGTAAAGATTTGTCAAAAGGTTTTAAGTAATAGTAGTTCGCTAATTTAATTTTTTATAGTTTTATTTCTTTATTTAAGAGCTAAGCACATTCTAAATTATAAATACATAAACCTAAGTCCGAATATTATTGACGAAAATAAAGCGAAAGAAATGTGTAAACTTTTCTTATCGCCAGAAAAGGGGGCAAATCTTAAGAAACTGCGTCATAATGCTGAATTGTGTATTTATATATTTTTAATTTTTTTTTGTTATACGAACTGAACTTTGGACTGTTTGTTGGGTTTTTCTTTTGACAATCAAAGAGAGAAAGAGAGAGAGAGAGAGAGTCAAACAATTAATGTAAACTTATCAATTTTTGTTGCTTTTGCAGATGGGCCTTACTATACCCATGCTGATAGCGGGCAATCAAACGCTGGACAGTTGGAATACAGCGGGGCAATATTCACCGCCCGGAGGAGGTGGAGGCGGTGGAGGAGCAAACAATTCCCAGCAGCAGCAACAACAACAATTGCGCGTTCCTTTGCCCATGTCTTATGGTGCGGCATCCTATACTGGAGGCGGTGGCAGCAGCAGCAGCGAATTCCAGCCCAGTCCGCACAAGACCATAGATACATCCGATAATGAGGATAACAATAACAGGGATGAGGCAACTGCGGCAGCATTGGGTCAACTGGCAGCCAAAGTGGAACGTCGATCGCCGCATCACGCCGCGCATGCCGGCGTCGGTGTGGCAGGTGGCAGCATAGATGGCAGCGGCGGTGGCTTAAGCGCAGCCGAAGCAGGCAGTGAGGCAGCAGCAGCAGCGGCAGCGGCAGCGGCTGGCATAACAGTTGCTTTAAGTGATGCCGGCTCCAGTCCCATACCCAATACCAATACAAATATGCATGAGGCGCACAAGAATCATTTGCTGCAATCAAGTCCCGCATCGGTGCGTGCCACAACGCCGCGTCAGGCGCATGAGCAGCTTCATCATCACAGTCATCATGCGTCGTTGCATCATCATCAGCATCATCAGTCAGAGCAACAACAGCAACAGCAGCAGCAGCAGCATCACCATCCTGGCGAGCTGGACATTAAGCAGGAGCTAGTCGATTATTTTCATGCACCGTCCAGCAATGCAGGATCTGCAGCACCGCCGCCACCCGAATCGCATCGTTCCTATAGCTCGGCCGGGGAGGAAAGTCGCCTGCAGCTGGATATGGCGCAGGATTTGCGTGTGGCACAGGCCAAGGCCAATTTTGGGGCCTTTGTGTTGCCACCGCACAGTGGCAGCGCTCATTTAGCTGCAGCTGTTGCAGCCTCCTCCATGCCACTAAATATGCGTAAACTCACAGCTGCCTCGAGTGCTGGCCACATGCTAATGAGTTCACTGCTCAGTTCCAGGGAGAGCATGTCGGATGCGGATGGTGATGTTGATAATGATGAGGCAACCGAATCGGCAGCAAGTCCGGGACACATCAAGAGCAGCGTTTCGGCTCAAGATGCTAGCTCAGCGGCCGCTGCGGCTGCTGCGCTATACGCAGAGAGTCTCAGTCGGGATGATTGTGATTTTATTGGTTCCAATGTATCCATGAAATTGCGCACCATGGATCGCACACAGCGCATTATTGCTGAGAAGCTAATCAGTGAGGTTTTGTATTTTGGCCAATTCAATGAGCTGGAACGAACGGCGCGCATACATCCCAAGTGACAGTGGCGCCTCAAGAAGTGGACAAGTGTGGATGTAGTAGGTTTAGGCACGGGTAAGGGTATCACTATGTCGGAGACGGGCATAACAACAGCGGCGGGCTGGGCAATGGCCTGGAACATGGCAAATGTTAGACGCAACGAAATTCCATTGTAAAATAGTCGAGAAACAACGAAAACAACAAACAAACCACAAAACAACAAACAAAACAAATAACAAACAGTACAATTTACTTTTAGTTGAACAGAGTCCCGAGGTTAGGCAGAGCGAGAAGAGAGAGAGAGAGAGAGAGTTAGGGAGAGGGGGCTCATTTGTACAAAGCACTTTTGGGGCAGCGCTACTTAGATTGCGAAAACTATGAGAAAGTCAGAGAACTAAATATACAAAACTGTTTCTACTTTAGAACAAAATGTTGCGCAAGTTAATTTCCTTAAATGATTTTTACTATTCAGAAGTGATACTACGTTTATGCGAGAAACTCGCAAATTTATTGCTTAAATTTGGCTCAATTCACCTTAATTCGTGAATTTGATTCACATTTATTGTCAATTCACTAATTTTGCAGCAGTAAATAGTTTGAACGTAGTATTTATCTATATCAGGCCTTTTCACGTTTCCACTCTCGGAAACATTTTGTTTTCGTTTTCACTTTTGATTTGGATTTGTGGATTAAATTCACCTGCCTCAATAAACTTGTTATTAGGTGAGAATTTAGTTCACCAACTGGTTTAAAACTATTCATGAATTTAAAAACATTTTTTCCTCATAAACTAACCGAAAGTGGAAATCAGATGGGGTCATAATTTAACGTTTAAGTGATTTTCACTAGCGCAAAATTATTCTTAAAGTAGAAACCATAGAAAAGCCTGTTAAGCTATTCCCATTTCAATTTTATTTCAGATTTTGTTCACAAATTTTCACTTGAACTAAAAGTAATGTGAATTCAATTCACTAAATCAATGGGCAAAGTGAATTTGAGAATATACATAAAATCTTGGCAAAAATTAAAGTGAGCATTGTTTTTATAGAGCTGGAAATATGCTAAGAAATATTGTTTTTTGAAGAACTACAATTAACTACAAAATGCTCGGCTTCAGATAGTTTTCAAGCAAAATTACTTTCATTTTTGTTCCTAAGCTGCAAAACTTTCAAACTTCAATATTAAAATAGATGTTACTACAAATACAAAATACTTACAATAACAAAAAAAAAAAAACAAAATACGTATAAGGTTAGCGTGGTTCGGTATTGGCATACCTGAGACATCTAACTGACAGAATCTCAGTATTAATTATAAACAAAAATACAGAAACATATACACATACATACTATACTATAGTACTACAATAGCAATAGTTAAAGCTACTTGTACAGCAAAGAATTTGCCATGTTGTTTGGGTTAGCAGCGATCCTAACTTGTTCACTTCGGGGCTATAAAATGATAATAAGCTCAACTAAAATGGGAGTAAAACCCTTTTTAAAAAGAAACACAAAAGGTGAGCCCACGTTGGGCGCCAATTAAAGAAAGAAAGACAAAGCGCCATTGCTAAAAAGCTTCTTAAAATTATACAAAAAAAAAAAAAGAAATGGAAATAATATACATATATATGTACTATACAAGCTATGTAACATATTTGTGTAGAGATATCTATATGTTTTATATATATATATGTCAAATTCAATATCATTGTACCTTATTTTGAAACAGAAATGTTTTTGTAGTCATTTAAGTCTGGTCGTCAACTTACCAACACCAATCAATACAGCAACTGAAACCAACCAACAAACAAACAAAAAAACAAAACAAAATATAAATAAAACTAAAAATAAATAAACTTATGTACTATATATAAATAATTAAATAAATAAGTATATAAACTATACATGTCGTCGTCACTAGTTCATTAAAAAAGAAAAAATCAAAAAACAAAAAATATACTACAATAAAAAACACAAAATACACTATATATACATATATATATACATCTAATAGTATATACAATAAATAAATATGATTGTACATTTTTTTGCGTGCATGTTTTTTAGGTCGTAATGATTTTTGCATAATATTTAAGAAGTTTTATTTTTATATGCAAAGCAAAAACAATGAAAATGAAAAACATTAAATTAATTTATATATAAAAAATGAGAAAGAAAGAAAAAAAAAACAGAAAAATGGGCAAATTTAGTCATATATAAATCAGAAAACAGAGAGAGAGAGAAAGATGATAATCAAAAAATATATATATATATAAAAATTATTATCATTATGGTAATAATATGCAGAGCTGCTTTTGCTGCTGCTGCATTTTTAGCATAGACGACAAATTGTGTCCCAAAGGTATAAACAAAAAAGTCAAAAATAAAATTAAATAAATTTAAAAATGTGTAATATTATTGTGCAAGTAAAAAAACAAAACGAAACAGGTTAAAACCTAAATAGCAAGAATTATTGGTTGTCAATGAAATATATATATGTACATTTCTGTTTTGAGTGTATAGAAAGCAAACTACATTTGTTTTTTGTGTACTATATCTGCAAACTGCTAAAACGTAAATAAATGTGTACCTATTTGTCTGACAAGCATTGTATGAATTAAGTTGTTTACTTTACTAACAATATATAGTATATAAGACGAACTGATAAATGGATAAAACAGCGCTGCTTGGGAAGTCCTTTTTAGGAATTTGAAGAATATAATTTATGGCATGGAAAACGTTTCTTTAAAATGGGTTAAAAGAAAGACTATATAAATGTATATAGCTATGCTATGTATAGTAGTCTTTGATTCATTATTTCATAATTAAATTATAATAATAATGATGTATGAAAGCCTTCAAAACGCATTTACAGCGATGATAAATCTCACATTTCTCTGGCTGGAAATCAGATAATTATCGTGATGACTCTAAGCCTAATGAATATGCTGTATAACGAAATAATTTAAACAACGAAATTCCATTAGATTTTTTAGAACTACATTAGAAATATTATTAAAATCGTTTGAGGGCTCAATCTAATACCATATGCTGCATAGAGAAATTTTTTGAGCTTATGACTGACGTATGAACAAAATATACAAATAATTGTATGTTTAGGCGGTTGATTTACTCAATCATTTTAAATTAGTTTAGGGTTAGGGTTTAGTTTCCTAAAGATTCTATAAATAAATTTTTTCACACATGAGTCATAAGATTTATACTGCTTTACGTATCTTTTAGGGGAAATACTCAATCTAGCCCGTTTCGTAAAATGTACAAAATGTGTAAACCAAAAGAGGTAACATAACATGATTTTTTAAAATCACAATACTTTGATTTTGCGATTTAAAATTTTTTTAATTACGAATTAAATACGGATTTACAAAAAAGAAACTGCAGAGGTAAAAACTGTGAAATTATGTCGACGAATTTCGTTACCGAATTCCGTTCTGATTTAAGGCAATCACAATAATTGACTAAAAACTTCTTTCCTGGCTTAGAAATTTTCGCATATAAAATATTAATGAGTCTAGTATTGTGCCACCTTTTATTCCTAATGAAAAAGTTTCATACAAATTATTTAAGGTTTCATCCTAAAGATATGCTTTTAATTTTCGAAAGACAAAATTTGCCCAAGCCTTCCAAAAACTATAAAAATTATTTTATTTTGGAAACGTTAAGACTTGTTGTACTTTTTGATTTCTAGCAATTTAAAACAAACGAAATTCTGAAACGTAATCCTGAATCATTCAAAATACAGCCTGTACCCAAAAAGGGTAAACTTTGGATAAAGAATACTATCGTTTCTTAACCAGATTTTAATTTATAATATATCTATTATCATAAAGCTAACATATAGGCAATTTTTGCAACAAATCAATAAGGTTTCTATGGTTTCTTGGTGTCCTTTATGCCCATATATCTCATAAATATTCCTTAGCTCATGTAATAAAGAAAAAGACATTTTTAAAATTTCAGTTTAGAACTATTTTTTGTTTTTACTTCGTGTGTGTTTTGTGTGTTTCTCTCTCTGTCGCAATTAATACACAAGTATAATTGCGATTTAAATTTGAATTCTTTTTATCTTTTTTTTTTTTTTTGCTAAACAATTTGTGTATGACTTACAAATAAAACTTATGTGGCTGCTTAAAACAAATTAAATTGGTTACGTAAAAGGCTACAACTTAATTAATTAATTGCTTATTAATCAGTTGTTATATATATATATATATGATATATATATGCCGCATACAATACACAGAGACACATAAATTGAAATATATCTCAGACTCAGTTAAACATTACCAAGAGCTGTTTCTTTTCTTTTAAGTATTTTACAATTTATTTATCCTTAATTAAATTATTTCTGCACGCCAAAAGTGTTAGCAAAACGTGACACAACAAAAAAAAAGTTATTTTTTTGATCTAGCTGACGTCGGGGGGTTCTTTCTATAATAAAGAATTCTTCCGTATTTCTGAGAGACTAAACAAAATGAGTATGTAAAATGCAAAGATTTTCTTCGATTTGTGCTTGGGAGTCGTGCCGCAAATTCTTGGCAATGAGGCTGGTCTTCAGGATAAGTCAACGTTCTCTCTGTGCTATTTCGGTGTTTGTGTGTGTGTTTGTATGTTTGTGTGTGTGTCGACTTAGTACTCAAAATTAAAGGAAGCATTGCGGCCGCCGCTGAATTGGAAGAACGAACGGAACATTTGATCTGGATCGAAGTTGGCTGTAAAATAATAGAAAATTTCAATTAGATTTATAAACAAAAGTATTATTTAAATTTTGTACTAACCTTGCTCTTGTTCTTCAATATCCTGCCCGCTATCATATCGCGATTTCTTGCGCACATCCGATAGTATGGCATAGGCTTCGCCTACCTCCTTAAATTTGAGCTCTTCATCCTTGCGCACCTCGGCACTGCTGCCGGCATGCCTATCTGGATGATGTACCAATGCCTTTTTGCGATATGCCTTCTTAACCTCATCCTCGCTGGCATTCCGAGCAATGCCCAAAATCTTATAGTAATCCTTACGCTTGGATTTCTTCAATGCAAACTTTGCATCACGCAACAATCGTTTAATTTCCGGCGTCTTCTCCAATTGCAGTGCCGTCTCATAGTCGGCCACCGCCTCCTCGAACTTCTCGAGATCATTGTGGCAGCGTGCACGCAACAGCAATGCCTTCAAATATTGCGAATTCAGTTCCAGAACGCGATTGCAATCGGCAACGGCTTCACGTAAAGCACTAATCCTTGTATTGACCAGGGCACGATTGTACAGTAGCTTTGAATTGATATCCTTGTTGTGTTCATCAATTTTGAGCGCATCTGTATAGATGACATGCGCCTCACGATATCGCCCTGACTTGAATAGCATATTGCCATTCTCCTTCATCTCCTTGAGCTGCTTGCATTTGCTGCGCATTAACTTGGACTTGTGATGATCCGGATCCAATTGCAATGCACGCTCAAAATGCAATATACCCTTCTCCAGATTATCGGTGTAGTACAGGCAAAGACCACGCACATAGATGGCATCTGCCGAAGTGCTGTCCAGCTTCATGACACCCACGGCCAGGTCCAGTGATTCATCGCAGCGTCCCAAATAGGCCAAACACTCGGCTTTCAACAGGCGATAGCTGCAATAATAATAATCCAATTAATTAACAAAGTAAATAAAAATGTATATATTATTTAAAACACTTACCGTAGGCAAGCTGGCGCTATCTTAAGTGCACTATCCAAATAGTAGACCACATTGCGATACGCCTGTGTATCATAATTGCTCTGTATGGTCGCTTCCAGCTGTCGTAGCTTTTGCACCGCCTGCTGCTCACTGCTCAAAGCCGTGCTCTGCGGTTCCAATTCGGCGACAGTCTTCACAGCCTGCTCGGTGCCAATTATATCGCCCAAGGCCAAACAACATTTGGCCACACGCACATATGCCTTCTCAAAGTTGGGATCCAAGCGTATGGCATTTCGGGCATCTGTTAAGGCGCTATTATAATTGAGCAACATCATATAACAGGCAGCACGATTGCCGTAATAGGCAGCCGAATCCGGACATAGCGAAATCGCATCCGAATACAATTTGAGCGCATTCTGATAGTTTTGTGCCTTATATTGGTCGTTGCCCAATTTCTTTTTCTCTTCAGCAATGCTGTAAAGTAAAAAGAAAAAAAATAATTAAATGTCTGGTCAGTAAATGGAACATTTAAGATTGCTGCTTACTTTTTAGGTGCAAACATCAGTTTTGCATTTTTAATTTAAAAAAAAAAAAAGAAATAAAAATTCTTTTGAGAATGACAACAAAGTCGCCGCGGGCGTTTGCAATTTCTTCATGAAATGGCACAGCCCAAAGCAAACAGGAAGTAATCCGCTTTTCGAAGACGACGACGACGCCATAAAGTAGAATAAAATCAGTTATGTACTATATGTATATAGCTGTACAAGTATACAATATAGTACTCATGTTACAAGAGTCTTAAGAAATTGACTGCGTTTGACATATAGTAAAAATTAAAACCTTAAAGTTTCAGCTTTTAATTTTAGCTCTATATGTAGATTTATTACTAAAAGCATTGCTCAACTTTTAAGTTGTATTTATTTATATATAGAAAATAACATTTTTCTTGCTGATAATATAAAATTTCGATTAAAACTAAAGAATAATTAAGAAACCAACCTTATAACAAATAAATAACCAACTGAAATGAATGCAAGTGATTTTAAATCACAAATTCTTGCATAGAGTGAAAATGGTAACACTTGAGGCAAATATATTAGTAGGAGTACTGGAAATTTGAAATAAACTTGATCTGCGTATTGTATAAAGGAAACGACATAACAAATTTGGATTCTCCTCTAAAATAAATGCAAGTGATTTTAAATCACAAATTCTTTCATAAAGTGAAAATGGCAACTCTTGAGGCAAATATATTAGTAGGAGTATTGGAAATTTGAAATAAACTTTGTATACAGGAAACAACATAACAAATTTGGATTCTGCTCTAAAATAAATGCAAGTGAATTTAAATTACAAAATCATGCAAAAAGTGAAAATGGAAACACTTAAGGCAAATATTAAATTAATGGAAATTTAAAATAAAAAATTGATCTGCTACCATACGCAGGAACCTACCTACTAAATTTTAGATACTATTCAAGAATTTATATATTTTATATAATCGTAGATGTTTTTTTATGCTTGTTACATGCATTTTTACAGGTTTATGATCCCCTTTTCACAGGCTAAATACAAACTTATAATAAAAGTAAGTCAATTTATAGAATTCTCGATAAAATACATATACAAAAAAAACCTGCTTAATAATTGTAAATCTACTACATATAAAGAAACCTAATTCCTTAGCATGTAAACTATATATTTTGCCTGGTTGCTATGCTACTGTGGCATGGCCCTGATTATGGGGCACTGCTCTATGCAAAATGTGGCAAGGAATTATGCAAAAAAATAAAAATATAATATAGAATTAGAATAACAACAAAAATACGTGCACAATGACCGCCAATTGGGCGACACTAATGCTTCACTAATGTTAAGTAAGGCAAGCTATAAAAGAAAATAGGCTTTTCCCTCTTTTGCCCTCCCCTCCCCCCCATCTCCTTCTTGGAGTTGTGCCAGTTGTTGTCGCTTCACAGGCTTGTTCACTGTACTTATACATTGTATAAGTACTATAAAAGTGCTTATGCTACGCTGTTGTCGTCATTGTCGTTTATATTTTTTATATATTTTTTTTTTTTCATCTTCGTAGTTATTTATTTGCTTTTGTAGTTTCCTCGTTTCTGGCCCATTAAAATGCATTCGAATCTTGTATTGAAAGTCTCCTTGTATTTATGTGTTATTCGTATGCAAAATATACGTCTAGGGAATCATTAGGCAAAAAGTGTGTAAAGTAATTGCTCTCCAACAAAAAACATGGAAGTTTTTGGCAACGACAAAACGTTTCGCTGGTATAAATTACTCCAAAATTTTCATTTCAACAGTTTAGCCACACAACAATAAAACCAGTCAAAAAAAAAAAAAGTGTAAAAAAAGCCAAAAAAAAACAGAAAAGTTGGCATTTTTTCAAGCGGCATGAAAAACTTTTAATTGCTGCCATAACTTGGCAGCGGTTTAAGCCCCAAAAAAAATATATTGAGGGCACGAGACAGACAAACAGAAATAGAGAGAGAACTGGAGAGAGGGGTTGAGTTGACGCCAGGCAGTCTACACTGTACTCAAACAGCAGTTTGCATAACAATTAGAGACAAACCATAAAAGTCACATTTTCGCCTGATTGGAGCAAGCTGCATTTTGAGGTTAGATTCAAAAGTAGGCAATGCCGAGAATTTCAATTTGTTTGCTGCTACTGCAATTTGGCAAACTTCAAAAACCAAGAATATTTCACATAGGTTGAAACCTTAATTTACCCTGTAAATAAATGACAAGCGATAAATGAGTTTATGCAGTCTCAAAAATTATGAATTTAGCATTTATTTAGGATATTATATCACTGGACATTGTGGCTTTAAATATGTTGACAATAATTTAAAATTAATCTTGACTAATTTTTATATTGTAAATAATAGCTCTAGCACATATAAATAATAAAGTTAAGGTAAAGCGTGAGTTCCTATTATTAATTTCAATTAAAGCAGAAATTAAAGAAGAGATTTTGTGGCGTAAAGAAAGATCAAAACTTGTTCTAGAGATTTAGAACCTTAAAACATTTTTTACCAAAAATTGCAGTAAAAACTTTCTTGTCTGCCTAAAAGAGAATCGATGTGGAATTAAGAAATAAATTCGCCCAATAAAGCTATCAACTGTCACTATCAACTATTATTCCCAAATAGAATTTGTGATCTAAAAAAATTAAACCTAAAAATACACTGATAAAAATGAATTAAATACTCCTCATGCTGCATCAAGGTTTTAATAACAATAATAACAAAAATATAAAATTTCTATAAACTCATAAAATTCAATAAAATTTTTATTTCTAGCATTTTTAACTTTTAATGAATGAATTGTTATTTTTTTTAAATGATTAATAAACCAACAGAGCTCAATTAGAGCATCCAACATATATTGATTTTATTAAATGACAACAACATTATTAAATCAACTTTTCAGCTGATGTCAATGAATAAATTCTTTGCACACACACACATGCCCAACTTATACCCATTTTAACCTATTTTATTTAGAATATAGGGTATAATTAGTAGTCCTTAAACAAGAATTCACTGCACTAAACAAACAAAACATGAAAGCCAGCCCCTACACATAAATAAAGTGAAAATGGAAGCAAAGGCGAAACAAACAAACTAAAAAAAAAATGCAGGTGCAGTATCCGAAAGCTCAGAATGAAAATTGCGCAGGAAAATGCAAATGGTTATATATATATGAAAGTGACTGTATGTGTGAGTGAGTGTGTGTATAAGTGCATGTTTGTGCAGGTCAAAGTAAAGTTCAATGCGCGATAAGCGCAATGAACAAGTCAATGAAGAAGCACAAAGTTTTCAGTTTTTTTTTTGTGGATGAAGCAAGTAGAACTTGCAACGTGAACTCATGAATATGCACATATGCAAGCCTCAGGAGTATCTACTAGTAGCTCTGACTTTTCACTTAAGTTAGTTAGAGACGGAGAGAATCAAAGTTGTTACGGGGTAAGTGCGAATAGATTACCAAGAAATAAACTGTCTGCCAAATGTGAAATTTATCTTTAAAGCTTTAAATCTTCTAATGTAGCTTTAGACTGCCCAAAAAGGCTATCAACTTAGTTAGTGGGCTTAGGTTGAATAAATTACTGGTTATATATTGAGGATATTGCACATTTAAGCGTTTAAATACATATTCACGCAATGTAAACCCAAAGGGAGTTAGAATAATACTTAGTTCTCTAATATACTTTATTTTGCCTAATAAAAGAGGTTTCTATTTATGCAACATTTTTATGTATTCAAAAAATAAAATAATATGTTCTGTATATAAAAAAAAATCACAAAATTAAGTGTTGCCTTGCTCTTTACTATTTTATAATACCTATAAAGTGAAATGTATAGTCTGCTTTTAGTTTTAATATAAATCCCCATTTAATAAATGCACTTTTGATATTTAAAATAAAAAATATTATATTATATTTTGCTAGCTAGATATTATCTAAAGATCTATATGTATATTTAGAATTATTATAAAAATTTATGCATTTAATTTTCTTGTTTAAATCAATAATAAATTTGAATATCTGAATTAATTCAATCAAATTAAAAAAACCACTAGAGTTCAAGCTTTCAGCACTCTAATTATGCAAATTGATTTATATTTTTGTTTAAGAGCTAAAAATTAAAAGAAGTTAAAATTCATTTTATAAAAAAATGTTCTAAAAGTTTATACATTTGAAAAATTATGCATTTAATTGAATTTTTAAATCAATAATAAATTTAATATCATAATTAATTCAATCAAATTCAAGTTTCAAGCACTCTTATGATGCAAATTGACTTATATTTTGGTTACAGAGCTAAAAATTAAATTAAAATTGATTTATTGTATAAAGTGTACAGTAAAGAAGTTAAAATTAATTTTATAAAAAATGTTCTTTTTGCTAATAGTATCAAATTTATTTATTTCATTTAAATTGAACCCAAGCTTGGAACTTTCTTTTTGAATATTTTTAACACTATTCAAATATTTCTTAAGTCCAAAAAAAATCGACTTAGCCACAAATAGTTTAAATTTTGAGGCAAATACAACTAGATAAATTAGAATGTGATTTAAAAAAAATATAATTAGTACTATCTAACCAACATTCTACACTCATTATTGCTATCAAAGTAAACTTTACTCATTAATAGTAATTTATATATAACACAAATTAGCTCGTTTGAAAAAAACTTTTATACTTAATTATCTTTTAGTTTTTTTTTTGTTTTTGTCTCAAATAACTTTTTGTAACTTTTAGCCACTGTACTTTGTGCATTTACGTTAACAACCTGTCAACTAAAATTTGCATTTACACAGCTGCCACAAGTTTTGTACTTGCAACAAATTGCGTTCTCGACTCACCGTGGCAGAAATGTGAATTCCTCGGAGCTCATATAAAACTTATTGAGCATGGGCGGCGGTGGAGGAGGAGGAGCAGGAGAATGTTCAGACTTGAAGTTACAATTGGCATATGAAGCATTTAAACTTCTTAGCATAATCACAATTAGGCAGCGTTAATTATTTTTTTTATTATTCTTATTTTAATTTTATGCACAATTATTTTAAATTTTTGATATTTTTTAATGTTTATGTTTTGCCATAAAATACTATAAAAAATCTTATCACAAATTTTTTTTAAATAGCGAACACGTGCCCAACACGTCTCTAAAAGCCAACGGAAGCGACTGATGTTGATGCTGCTGCTGCAGTTGCAATTACCGCTGCTTCTGTTGCTGCTGCTGTGCTGCTGCTGCTGTTTTTAATGCAGCGTCACGTACAACAACGCCGGCATCGCTGCAATCACGAGCAGCCGACAACGCTCGGCTGACATTCGGGTGACATTCGGGTTTTGTTACCTTTTTGCCAGCCCTGGTCGCCAATGCAAACGAAAGAGCCAAGCGAGGGAGAGAGAGCGAACAATAGAGAGAGAGCGAACAAAAGAGAGAACGAACAATAGAGAGTTGCATAAAGAGAGCGCATAGTAAAGCGCGCATGAATGCAGCAGCTGGAATTCTATGGGTGGAGCGTGTGGGGTGTAGGGTGTTGGGTGTAAGCTACCAAAGCCAGACCGCAGGTGGCGCTAACGATGCGTTAGGCAATGCCAGTTAAAATCATTTGTTTGTCAATAAATATTTAAAAAAAAAAAAGGAAATATTTTAGACATGCAATACGAAGCTTAAATACGCTTAATATTTTTAAAATGAAATGGATTGTAAGAAAACTCACTTGAATAAGTCCAGCAACATTTCAGTATAAAAATTTGCATAAAGAATCTATACATCCATCTATTTAACTGAACAGTATGGTATTATTTATACAAGTACGGTTTAAATAAATATTAAAAACAAGAATGATTTATATTAAGAAACTTATTTTTATCGCAATAAAATCGAAAGAATAATAAAATAAAAAATATAATTAGAGTGTCAGTAAATTAAAATATAAAAATTCTTAAATAAGTAAAATACTGTTGACCAAAAAAAAAAAGAAAAAATAAAATACTTTACTAATAATAGCACCGAAAAGTTGAAGAAAATTAATATTTCTCATCAGTGGTCATAAATAGACCCTAAATTTATATATAGGTATATATAAATATTATAAAACGTTGATATTCATTTTTAAGGGTTGTCTATAAAACTTTAACGATTAAGAAATTACAAATTGAACAATTAAATAGAAGAGTCCCCACTTGATATACACAATTTTTTTTTCGTTCATACTGTATACTTTCTTTTATACGGTACACTTAGGGTAAATTACATGCCAAACTTAAGAAAAATCGATCTTTTTTTATTATATTTTATTATTAAATAATTTTTGTTAAAAATGGCACGTTTGTTTCAAATTTTTTTCTGAAAATATGAAAAGTTAAAATCTCCATTGAAAGGGTATGCAAAGTATATTGAAAGGGTATGCAAAGTGTTGCTTTCCTGTAGGAACTGCTTGTTGAACATCTATTCCTGTGTGCATAAAATTCTCAACTGGCTTTAACAGCCAGTTTATAAGGCATAAATGTTTCACTACATAACATTAATTTTTGGGAGAATAATTTTGTGTTTCAAAATCAGTAAGAAATCCTACAAATACAAAAAAAAAAGTATACAGTGGGCCTTTATTGTCTTCTTCTAACCATACTTAAATATACTGTAAAAATTTCATAACAATTGCATCTAAATTTATTGTTTAAATGCATATAAATTTAACAAACTAAAACACCTTAACTTTTATATAAATTTATAGCATTTTTACATTTATTCAGCAGACAAATGTGAAAGTAGTCTTACTAGCATTTGTTCAAGAATACAGTTTGTACATAAATAAATAAATATTTTTTGAGATACAACTTAACAGCATGTCAAGTTTATAATACCCACAGTAAGTGTATTAAATGCTATGCTTCATTGCAACAAGCTTAAGGAGGAGTCATCAACGGACATGACCTGCCACAAACTGAAATTGCTTGCCAGAGTCACACACAAGGCAAGCAGCACACACACACAGAGATAAGTATACAGTCACACACAAAAGTATACACACAGCCGACCAGCAGCACGCACAGTAGGTCAAAATGTTGGTGCTGCTTGTGGCATGTTGAACAAACAAAGAACGGAAATGCTGTGCAGACACAATGGCGACCAGACATGCCGGCGAAATGGCGTCTTTTTAAGTGGGCACAAACTTTTTGCAGTAGTTGCGAAGGATTTTGGCCCAAGGCAAAACATTATAAAGTTAACGAAAATAATATGAAAGTGCTTAAAAGATTTGATGTCAAATATAGAGAAGATTGAAGTAGACGAGTAGAAGATGTGTGAAGACTTAAATTGTTATAGTAAGTTATAGTGTGTGTGTGTGTGTTTGAGTGTGTTCCAAAGCTGTAATGCAAACAATGTGGAATATGGAATACTTAATTGATTTTTGCAACGACAACAGTCTCAACAATAAAGCCAACACCAACATCATCATCATCATCATCATCATCAGTTCATGTTCTATTGACACTTACTGCAATTGAATTTATGGGGCCGGGAGCTTGGTTCATTGCTCGACTCAGTTTACAATAGTCTAGTCTGTTTATAGGAAAGGGTTCAGAGTGGGGAAGTGTGTAGAGTATTATGTGTGCTATTTATGGCACATATTTAATAATAAAAAATACTTATGCAAACAAATTTATGACATGTACATTGCATGTACATCTTTTATGAGCAGAGCAACACAACAATGCAAATGGCACGTGCTTTAAACTCTCTCGTTTAACTCTTGACAATAAATTTAATAATATTTTTCATCTAGTATATCATAGTTTACAATGAGAATTGAGCGCAAAAGGTCGTTTATTAAAATTTTATAGAAACTTTAAAAGGGGTATAAGATTTAAACATAAAACTGTCAGTAACAATGTTGTGTACTTTTTAAAAAAATTATTTGATAGAAGAGAAAGAGTATTTTGTATACTTGGGAAGAGTTTAAAAAGCTCAGTGTAATTTTTAATACACATAAAAAATGTTTTCTAATAATTCTTAAATTATATTCATCTGTATTATTTTAAAGGTATACAAAGATTTTAATTCTTAGTGTAAATTTTATTTAATAAGTAAAGTATTCTTCAAAAATAAAAAATAAAAATAAAAAGAAGAATGTTACAAAGTTGAAACTTGCATAAATATTTTCATGAAAACATATAATCATATAAATAAAAGTAAAATCATTATATAACAACTCTCCAGAAATTAGTAAAAAATAAACATCTTTTTTGAAATGTTCTTTATAAACTTAAAACTATTATACAAATTTTTACAAAAATGTATAAATAAATATTAAGGAAATAGAATATTGCCATTTCTAACAAATAAAATCTTTAGAATTATATGAATATTTTTTCACAGATTTACAAGTAGAAAAGTATCAAAAATTGTAAATAAAACATTCTTAACTTAAAATTCACTACAAACAACACACAACCCAAACTTTCTAGCTCTTTAAGTTTCTATATAGTAATGTATTTATTTTTAATACCCACATATTTAACATACCCATTTCAAAGAATTTTATGAATACAGGGCATTAAAATGCATAAAAATGTAATACCGCTGCACTGCAAAATTCCACTCAGAAGCAAAATAAAAAAAAAGTCACAAAAATTAAAAGGAACATTAAAACATTTACGACACACCCCAAAAATACTGAAAAAACACGAATAATAACGCAATGAAAACAAGAAGAATGCATTAATAAAATAAAAGGGGAGTACAACTAGCAGATGCCCTGTAAATAAGTCTGTATTTCTGTTTTGGGAGAAACGAAAATATAAATAAAATTCATGTTTTATAAGGGAAACTAAGTATATACCATAAATTCTTGTGATTTGATGCAAATTCTATTTAAGAATATAGATATGTAAATTAAAATCTATTTTTTTATATATATTAGACTATTTTTTAAATCTATTCAAAGGGTCAACGATTGTTTAAGCTTCAATAAATATTTAAACAATTTTGTATTTATTTATTTATTGTTATTTCATAGTGAAACTAAAACTCAAGACTATTTACATATTATAACATTTTGGAATTTAAAATTTAAATTAAATTAAATAAATAATATTTATTTCATTTTTATTTATTTTTTATTATTATGTTAATTTATTTATTTTTTATTATTATGTTTATTTATTTATTTTTTATTATTATGCTTATTTATTTATTTAAATTCAATTTAATATATCTGCTTTGAGCATACACTTTTTAGTCTATGTTTCTGCTAAAGGGTATTTTAATAGTGCAGCCCGTTGTCAACAACAGATTTTATACATAATTTTTGGATAAGAAATTGTTGCTTTTGTGGCTGCTTGTGGTTGGCTGACCTGAATGTGAAAAAAACTACATTGCTGGGTTAATATATATATATATTTATTTATACATATATTTCAGCATGCATTTATGGTCTTAAAAGAGCAAAAACTAGACTGTACTGACAACTGAATACTAATCGAATAGAGAATAAAATATTCTATACATTTGGCAGCTCATTTGGCTGAAAGCTCGCTCTTTTGACCGGCATTTCTAGTACAATGCACTTTTAGAGAGCGTTAAAATTTAAATAAAAATCATGTGAAGGGCAAGTTGTTTTAGATGAGGGGTGAAGGGGGTACAGATCAAGCGACAACCCACAATGACTCAGAATAATTAACAAACAAAACTGTTTAGACCTTGAGAATATAGGCGCATAAACCCACATAAAAATATATTTTTATTTATTTTGCAATTGAGTGAGAAAAGCAGCAATAAAAACTTGTCAAAATGACTTTTAATCAAACTTCAAAGTAAATCGATTTTGTCATTTAGTTCCAAGAATTGGGTAATTCTTTATCAAATAATAATCGCGTGCCATCATTATTTAATATTAATAACTGAATTAACGATGACATTTAAATGTGGAGTGTATAAATTGTGAAATTTGTGAAAAACAATAATTGTACTTTAATATAATACAAATTGAAATAAATGTTTAACTATGAATTTAGCTTAGTTTAAAATAATTATTCTATATAGTTAGATTTGTTTCTTATTCAGATTTATTGACTTTAAATTTAAAATCAACAATGTATATTTTCAAATAAAGAAACAGCGAATTTCCGATGATTTTATAATCTGGCAAAGATATAGTGTTTTTTTTTCATATTTAAAATAATTATTCTATATAGTTAGATCTGTTATTTATTCAAATTAATTGAATTTATATTTAAAATCAACAATTTATATATTTTAATAAAGAAACAGCGATTGGCCGATCAATTTATAATCTGGCAAAAATTTGGAGTGTGATTTTTCATATTAAAACCTCAATTCCAGTACTGAATTTTTGGACATATATATACTATCCGATTCATTCAGTTGTACCTTACCATATCGATCGAACTGCAAAATTTAAATCTTCAAAATTAAAATGAATTTTGGGGTGAACAACGACATAACTCTTCATAATGGTTTTATAAATTTTAAAAGACTGAAAAAATTATAATACCCTTTGGCGAGGGTATAGTATATGTAGAAAACTATGGGCTAAAGAATTTAATTACACACATTTACACGTGGCTCGAGACAGTGCACAGATACATACATATGCATGCAAATATTTAAATAGATACTTTGGCTAGTCGTGCCCCGATTGACCATACTTTTTTTGTGGTTTGCTTTTAGTCGTATAAGTATTCTATATGTATTTTCATTTCTTTTGCACTTTATACATTAAGACACACCATGTACAAAGTAGCTATAGATAAAATAAATAGATATACTATATAAATATATATAAAACTTACTAAAACATTTTCAACTTTCTTCGGTTCTTGTGCAATTTTGTTAATTTTGTTTGTTTGTTCAATGCCTTTTGATTAAAATCGAAGGACTCGGGAATTGTTTAAAAACTCAGCTTTCTCAGCTTTTTGAAATTGTTTCATTTAAAGAAATTATTTGGTATTTGTATTATGTGAATGTTGGAAAACTTAAATTTTGTGTTTTAATATGACAGACAGTTACAATAAAATCAAAGCCGCACATGAAAGTTAGATACAAAAACACAATGTGTTTTTTTTTTATTGATCTCGCGTGGGCTTTAGTACAAACTGTTAAGCCGAAAACATTTTTCTAATATACATTTTTCAAATAATTGCACACACACACATAACTATACGATCCGATAAAATACAATACGATATAATATACGATCCGAACTCGAGTCGACAACGATGACAACTAAAAACGATGACAGAAACGCACTGCAAGCGAATGCAGACGATGGCAGTCTCTATAGAGATATATAGATATATATATATATAAATATATATATTTATAGAGAGAGAAAGAGCATAGGCAAAAAGCCGCATAATTAGCTCGCGAGAGAGCGAGAGAATATTATACCAAAAGCTGATTGTAATTCATATAAGGTGGCATCAAGCATGCAACCCAGGTACCAGTTGATAAGAGATAAGATAAGATTAGATATGAAAAGATATGATATATAAATACTAATCGGTGAAATGATTTTCTATTTCTGTGTTTAATATAATTTCAAAGCATTTTATTTCATTTCAAGCCTCTTCTTTTCCGAACAACTAAGAATTTTAATATCCTGCTTAGAATTTTGTCAGAATGAGCGAATGGGACAAATTAATTCCTCATTTTATTTTTTTTCTATAATACATCTTCCACAAACCCAGTTTACAGTCATTAAACAATAAAAAAAATAACGACAAATAATTATTTTTAAGCTGAATATTTAAACACTTTTCGGAATTGAAAAATTTCAAAAAGTCAATTACAAATATTTAAAGCAAAATTAAAAATAGGAAAAATTAACTTAATAAATAAACTATTTTTTAAATTGAAAATAGAAAAAAAATAACTTGATATAAAAAACTATTTTTTAAATTTAAATTATTAAATATTATTTAAGAAAATCAAGGACGGTTCAGTTATTTTAATTTCTATTTAAATATTGAAATTTCTTAATAGCTTTATATATTTAGGATGAGTTCAACTGGTACCTTACAACCGAAAGCGCTCGCTCGTCTGTCATCACCTTAAAAAACTTACACCATGACTAAAAAGCATTTAAAAACAAACAACAAAAATTTAGCTTTTTTTTTTTAGTGCTGCGTGCGCTTTTTTGAGTGAAATATGCAACGAATTGGAAATGGGAACATTATGAAACGAACACGATCATTAGCCAAAAGACTTTGACCCCAACTGTACATAAATACGTATATAGACTCTAGTTGTATTTTGTTAGGGTAGTAATTATAGCTCCATAATAAAAGAAAGCTCTCTAATTATGTTTTAGCTATGCTTAAACTCGATGAGCATTTAATTATAATATTTACTATATAATTGTAAAAGATTTGATTGAGTTAAAAGCTTTATATAATAAATTAATTTATTGATAGTTTTACAATAGATATTTCTTTAAGCTTTGAGTATTACGGTATTTCTCTTAGCTCCTGGAAAAGGTAGAAATGTTTTTGTAGACTAGTCTCATTTTGTAAGCATTTAATTGATAAAATTTCGTGTTTACTTCCCTGTATATATATATTATTGTTTTAAAGAATATATATAGGAAATATCGTTGAGTACATTGCTCTGTCAGACATTGTCTGCTGTTTGTCAGTTTTAAATTAATGTTTAAAAATGTTTTAATAAAACCAAATATGGGTTTTTATAAGCCTGTGAAGCGTATAACAGATATATAAACATGTTACGAAATGATTAAGCAATTGTCAAAAATATAATCGATATTTTTTATAATTATTCTATAAAATGTTGATCAGAAAACCAATTTAATTTAATAAATATATGTTTATCTGCCTATTTTAAACTTAAGACTAAAGTCTTGTAGTTTATAATAAATAGAATTTTTGATTTTATAGAAAACTCTTAATTTTTATAAAATAAAAATTCAATTTTTGTTACTCACGGAAAAGCTTTGAGGTTTAAGTTGAACAAAGATCAGACTATATAAAGTTAATTAAATAAGTTAGGGCACAATAAAAGTGTTGTTGTTATGCACTTATTATTAATTTGTTAAAGAAACAATTGTATATTAATAACCCTAATATATTTGGGGGAACTGGAGCAGCCAAAACATTTTTTAAAGTAGCGTAAAACAATTGTAATAAAAACCATTGCAAATTGTTCAAATGCCTGGAATACAAAACTAAAAACAACAAACAAATTCAAATCAGTGAAAGTATTTAAAAAAAAAAAAACAACCGAGGCAATTAAAATCAACAATAACAATAACAAGTGCAATAAAAAAAAAAACAAAACAAAACAAACAGAAATAGTCGTAAATAAAGAAATTACAAAGAGAAATTAACTCAAATTGCAGCGATAACTAACAAAGTCAAGAGATCGCGATCTATATACACAACACACACACAACACACAGCACACACACACCCAATTTCAATGCCAGTCAAATTACAAAAAAGTGCCGCGGTTTCAGTTTACAAACTGACAACACGATATACCCAGTTAAAAAACAAAAAAAAACAGGTGAAAAACTGACTAGCTGTTGAGCCAAGGAGTGGAAAAGTAACTCCAAACTTTTTAACTATACAAAAAAAATAAAAAAAAAAATAGTTAGACAACTTGCTCCCCTTTTTTTTGGGAAAGTGTGTCTCTTGTCTCGACCACATTCATCTCTCTCTCTCAACAGAGTCTCAGACTGTAGTGAAAAACTGGCCAGAGATTTTCAGTGTCAGATAAACGACGACACTAATAGTTGACAGCTGCTTAAGCTTGAGATATACCACAAGATATAGTTACAGATACAGATACAGATACTTGTTTAAGTGCATAACAGCAAAGAGATATATTGCCAACAAGTTGAAGTTGTTTGAAAAAAAAAACTGGCTAATTTTGAAATTGATATAATTGATATTAAATTAAACCATGTTAAGAGCTGTTGAAAAGAAAACTATGTTAAATAAGCCTGCATATATATGATTTAAGGATTTATACCCTTTATATATATAACAAAGGTATATTTAAATTTGAAAACAATACTGTATCTTTATACCCATAAATAAATAATTATTATTTTTATATAATTATCATTAGAATTGCTAGGTTTTAATTTATAACAAATGATTTTATGTTTACAATGTATATTTTTTTGCAATCTTTATAAACCTTTTTTATATACTTGATAAATGTGCTTTACTTTTATCATTTTTCTGTATTGTGTTTTTGTTTTTTTTTTGCGTTCTATCTTTAAAAATGCAATGAGTGTACTTATACCAACAAATACTTTAGTCACTAGTTAAAATTAAATTGTATTCTATATTATAAACTTTAAAAGTAACTTTTAAATACACAAATTTGTTTGTAGCTTTATTCTAGTTTATGCAATACTTGTACAAACTGTGATTAGACAAATAAAAACCCACAACATCCGTCTTGCAATTTAAGGCCAGAACAAGCAGCTTAAACAGAAAAAAAATAAGACAGAAGTGGGCGTGCAACAAATTGTTGGCATAATAATTATAACAGCAACAGCAAAAACAACAAATTGAATAACTTCTATACACTTCAAATCAATAATTCAATTGACCCACTTAGAGCAGCAAAGTTGTTTCCAAAAGATTCACAAATAAACTGACACAACGAAATCAAGATACACTTAAAGAAGAACTCTTTGATGGATTATATATAATACAAGAAATATTATTTAATTTGGTATAAAGTGTTATGCAGTTAATTAAAGAGATATATTTAATTTTGAATCGTTTTTTATTTTGTGTTTTATTATTTTTTTAATCAGAAGGAAAAATCAAAATTTATCACATTTAAAAGAATTTATTAATTAAATTTGCAATAATTTCAACGTATTTGGAATTGGTAATATATTTTATTTGCAAAGATACAGAAGAATTTACTTTACAAATTTTAGATATTCTTTTTAAATACAACTGAAAGTGGGACTTTTAATTATTTTAAAAAAGAATTACATATTTCTTACATATATTAAATACACTTCTCCACACTCTTAACTAAATAGCAAAAATTCTGATTAATTAATTCTAATTTTTAATTTTATTCTGTGCACTTTTGTGACTGACTTCCCAAATTCAAATTTATATTAAAATTTGATCAACAAACTTATTTTAAGATTATTTAATACACTTTCTCTTTTAAGTTGCAGCAAAATAATTCAATTAAAACTTACTATAATTGTCTTTTCAAATTAACTTTAATTATATAAAAAATATTTTCAATATTTCAACAGTTTTTTTTTAGGTTTATCGAGTGGGTGGTTAAAGTTTTTGGCCAAAACTAATTAGGTTCAAAGCATAAAACTGTGCGTGTTTGGGGGCGGCCTTAGATGGATCAGGTTCAGTTTGAGTTGAGGGTCGTTTATTGTTTTTTTTTTTGAAAAACTTTTTGTTTAGTAAAGAAAAAGTTTGTTATGAAGTAACAGTTCGGTGAACTCAATGTTGTTGATTGCTAAATTGTTTACTGTTCAAGGCTTAGGTTTCTGCACATTAAGTTGTTAAGTAGGTTAGATTCTTTTTTTTGTTTGAAATGTATGCTAAGGTTGAGCAATCAAGCTACTTCCGGGACAGTCGAGCAGTCACGTTTCTTCATGACTCGTTGGCTATTTTTATAACCAATTTTAATTGCAATTTCTCACAGTATAATATGCCATTATTATATAAAATTGTCATGTTCACGTTTCCTATATATCCTTTCAATTATAAGTGTCAAACTTCAAGCTATAAATATATATCCTGGACAGGGTGCAATAACAAACAGGACTTTAATTATTTTCAAATGTCAACTATGTGAACGATAATTGGCGTGTTGACATTGTCTTTATAGTCAATTCGTTCAAGGATAATGACTTTATTGAATTAATGACAAAAATATTTAAGCAGATACTGAGTTTATGTGGCAAAGCGTCATAATATCGCCATCATAATTTCAATGTGATGCAATGACATAATGTTGTTTTTAATTGACATAAGCTCGCTACGGAAAAACAGGATAAGCTTGGGAAAAATTAAAAAGAAATTGCCGAAGTTGCGCCGGCGAGATTATGTCGTTATCACAATAAAATTTCTTTAAAATACTTGAAGAGTTTTTTTTTAACCAAAATTTGATTTTAATTTATTTCTGAAATTCTGTGACATTTCTCTACAATTCAGAAGCATTTTTGGCTTTGAAGAAATCACGAAATCGCGTGGCGCGTGTTTTCTCAATTTGGTTGGTCATTTAACAACTGGTTAAGCTACCAATTCAAAGATGACTCATAATAGACAACAAAATTACCACAAATAAACGGGTTTCCTTAAGATCTGTGTTTAGCAAACGTTAGCAACACCGATGATCATTATAATAAATGATAATTCAGTTCCAGCTAAGCAAGAAATAACAAAAGAGTGCGAACTCTTTGCATGAGTCAACTGACAAATGAGTGAAAATTTTGTAATTAATTTTATTTTATTTAAATTTTTTTTTTGTGTTTAAGTGTAGGCAGCGTCCCTGAACCTTGACTGCGTGCAGAAAAAAGCAAAAAAATTAAATAATTGCGAGTCTAGGCCACAATAGACAATAATTTGCCTTTGGGGTTCATTCACATGTATTTAAAAAAAAAAAACTATAACAAATATTGTAGAAATTATTATATATAAAATTTATATACACCTAGCTAAAATCTGATTTGCTGTAATAGATTTTTATCAGCATTTTGTATATTTTGTTTTTGTTTACCCATGATTATTTATGACAACAAAGTTGCTAAAGAAAATTCAAGCAACGCAATAAAATATACAAAAAGTAAATAAAAATAAATAAATAGCTATATAGACTATATAAACAATAAACGACAAACAAGTAAACAAATGCACAGTTACAAATCAAAGTATTGCTGACATTTTATTTTACAATTTAATTTTGTTTTTTTTTCCGCCCAATAAGGCAGTAACAAGTTTGTCATTTAACGCCTTATTGCATTTTCAAATCACCTCTAAATCTCCGGATAATTTAACTAAACTGAATGTTAGAATACGGAAATAACAATAAAATTATAGTGTAGAAAATTGCATTGCTTGATATTTTATTGTAAGAAGAAAGCTAATGATGCGTTGCGAAGACAACTGTTTATGTTGAGAAATGTTAAAATAGCATAAACAATTGTAGAACTAGATAAGTACGCATAAAAATACCCTGTACTTATTAAATGTAGTTTTTACCAACAGATTTTATTATATATTATTAGGTTGAGTTTTTTAAATATGAACTAATCTTTTTTTTATAAAAGCAAACCAATATTCACACATTAAATATTATATGAACTTTATGTTAGTTCATAAAATAGTGAAGAGTCCGATTTGATTATTTAGAACATATGGCAACTCTATTTTTTTAAATTTTTTTTTAAATGCATTTTGTGCATTTTATTGAAATACTAAAGCATAGCAGAGCTGCAAAAGTATCGTTAGGGCTTCCTATCGATAGTATTGATGGTACAGTATAAAATATGTAATATAAAATTTAAAAATAATTAATAATAAATAATAGCATTAAGATTGAAATATATTCTTGCTTGTTCTATTTAATTTCATTGCATTTCTTGTAGTAAAAAAAAATATATTTATTTGATAATTAAAAATGTGTGCTTGATTTCTCGAACATTTTAATCTAGTATACGACACAATAAAAAATCATCGATATATCGAAATTAATAAAGGCAACTCTCTGGTAATTTTTTTGTGTTTGTTTTTTGGAATATTTTAGGATAAACGATAGAATAAGAAGTTATCGATACTAAATCAATAGTAATAATAGCAACTCTCAAATAATTTTTTTTTTTGTGCATAAAATTAAACTGAATTTTCTTGAAATATTAAACCGCAACTAACAAATTTAATCAGCTTTTGTAGCATTATTTTTAGCAATTTGTTAATTTGAAATGCAGAAAGCGTGAATTTCATAGCTTGAATGTGGTACAGTAAAAACTCAATTAAGCATACAGCTTGGTCATATAATTTGTTTACTTTTAAACAATTATATAGATTAGAAACATATTGAGTTTGTCTGTCTTAGGCATAGATCTCTGTTCGTCCAAGGCAACTTTTACTGTACATGAATTCAGGGTTTTCTTCATCAACTTAACGCTGTACTTTTTATAGATATTTTTAGTGTATGGCAACTCTCCAATTAATTTCTGCACTAAAAGAAAAAATGTTTAATTAGCAAAGTGATGAAATATCATGAATTTCACAACATAAACGCTATAAATGTGGTCTAAATGGGAATAGGACCATTTTTAATATTATTTTGGCTAATAAACTTGCCTTTGCCGGATCCTTGGTAACATAAATTGTTTAAGTTCGCATTGACGCACGCTTTAACGCGGCCCAAAAGATTTCACTTGGCACAAAAAACAAGAATTAAAATCCAAAAGCAAATAAAACTTGTTTTTGGTCAGAACATTATAGTATTTGGCCAACAAGGGCGCTGAGGGGCGGGGGGGCTAATGCATTGCAGTTTGGGCGTGCGTGTGTGTGTGTGTGTGCGTTAGCGTGTTGGCGTTGTTGGCAATAAAATGTATATGCCCATGACCATGCCAGGTAGAAAGAGTGCGAGCCAAGTGGCGTCGATCGATTATATAAAGATGCAAAAAAAAAAAAACAACTTATATACAAACATTCACATACAGGCACAGCCTGCGCATGTGTACACATACACATACACAGCTATACATATATGCATATATTTTTATATATTTTTGTTATCAAAAGAACAAAAAAAAAACACAATATGATATTGTTTGCACAGTGGCAGAGAGACAGGGGGGGGGCTGTTTTTTTCTACTCACGTTGTGACGTCCTTGGGCACAATCTGCTCAGCATCGGGCGTTGTTTCTTGCACTTCCACGTCCATTTCAGAGGTTGATGAGTTTTCCTCGCGTTCGCTGTCGCTAATTTCAATGACTTCGTCCATCCGCAATAAACAACAACAACAATAACAAATATATTAACTGGCGCGTGTTTTTTTTTGCTTTTTTTTACTTTTCGCTTTGCGTCAGCAACAAAAAATTATGATTTTGTTGCCTCTCTGAACGTTTCTTACACACGCGCCGCGATAAAGTTGATATTTTGTTTTGTTGTATGAATGAATATTGCTGGGTATCAAGTTGTCTATTGCACGTGCGAACAATTAATAAATATTAATTTGACATATTAACTATTTTATTTAATTAGTCCTAAAAATTTAGCTCCGACAGACAGCGTCAGCGTGCTGATGAAATGAACAAAAGAATGATTGCCGTTTTATCGATAGTGTATCGATGTGCAAGCGATGTGATGGCAGCAAATATCGCTGTTAAAAATTAATTTCTGTTAAATTTTCAAAAGAACAGTTTGTATAATTTAAAATTAAAAGTATATGCAATTAATACATTAAATTTAAAAGCTTATAAAATTTAGTTTAATTTTGTAACTATAGCACACAACTTTGCTGCGCTTGTAATCTTATATCAGATTGTTTTGTATTCTTGCTCAAATTGGCAATGTTGCCAAACTGTGAATGTTAAGTTAACACAACAAGCGCTGTAATACTGAAGAACAGTATTAAAAAACCGTTAAATTTTAAATATCATTGTTTTTACCTAAGTACTTTTGAACTCCTTACCTTGTTGAAATTTAGCTCTAACCAATTTTGTATGTTTAAAATGATAGCTTCAATTTTTTTTAATAGTTTAATTATTATATTTAAAAATAAGCTTTAACGTTCGGCCGGTATATAATATATATAAATAAATATGTACTACTTTATGTCGCATTGGCAGCATTCAAAGTATTTATATATTCTGCCACGGTGCTTCTTTTTTCCATGTTAAAATAATTAATAGAAAAGAAACAGCAATCATTAATAGAGAAATGCTTAAAATATTGGCGCAAAAAGTCAATTTGAATTTAAACTTAACCTAACGAAGCATTTATCGATAACTTCGGGCTACCATATTTTTGTATATAAAGTTACATGCTGAAAGCCTGCTTGTCATGTAGTAATCAGCTTTTGGTGGTGAGCACTATGGCGCTAAATTCAAACTAAGAGGAGTTTACTTCAAAGGAATTTATATACTACGATATTGTAAATTTAACTCGCAGCTACTTAAAATTAAGTTTTATTTAAAAAAATTGGTTTTATTTTTAATTTTATATAAAATGTACATAATGTTTTTAAGGTTTTAATGGCAATAAACACAAAGTTTTTCCATTTTAATGAAGAAATAATAAAGGCTTAATGCACTGCAAAAAAATGGAAAAATCTGGAAAACTTCAAAGGGGGAGGGCTAGAAGGGGGTTCCTTAATCAGTGCTTTTCATAAGAAATAGGAATTTAAAATTTTTTTTATAAATTGGCCCAAATTCATATAAAGTTTATAAGTTTTAAATTTGTTAGATTGCTTAGATATATAAAAATTTAAAAATATTTTATATAAACACAAAAATCTGGCAAAAATTTTGAATTCAAAATTAAAAAAAAAATGCATGTATTTTAATTAAATCCCCTCATTTATTTATCTAGTTAATTTAAATAAATACAATTGCTTTTGTGAAAATACATAAATCAAAAAAATATTTAATGAAACTCAGTTCAATGACCATCAAGATAAATACATAAATATTAATATATTTATTTATGTACTTAATGCTTTAGTTACACAATAAATACTCTTCCCCAGGGCTTAAACATTTTTATACATTTCTTTTGTTTATTATAAGTACAATAATAAAGTTATGGCGACAATCGAAATACCTCTTAGATAATGTCAATAATAAAGTTCACGAAAAACATATAAAAAATATTGTCCAAAATATTTTTCCATTATCAGCATTCTTAAAACATTTACCTTAACATTTAATATCAACATAAAAAATTGATTTAATGTTCTCAAGGATAAAATTGTTCGCTGCAAGCATAAAAAATTCAATTTTTTTCCTTACGTGAATTTTACTGAGAAGTCAGGGTTGATTTTTTTTTAGGTTTATTTAGGAATTTATTTATTTATACAATTTGTATCGAAAGTGAAAAATCATATTTTAAATGAAATATTATTAACTGGAAAAACTCAGTTCTCGTTTAAGCTAAAAAACATTCCCAAAATATTTTAAATTAAATTAAACTACTTATTACTAAGAAAAGTCGAATTATTTGAAGTTTTTGTCGTGTTAAAAATACGTTAAAACATGTATAAATAAATAAGAAAAATAATAAAAAAAAAAAAAAAATAATAATTTAATTTTTTATTAATATACAATAACTTATATATATTCTAGATATACTTATTGGCAAAATACAGACAGTTCTTTGTGACGAAAATGTTTTTAATTTATTGAATTAGTTTTTTTGTTTCTACATTATGAAATTGTTGTTTAAAGATTAAACAGTTTATTGTCTCCTTGACATCCAATTTGTTTGTAAGCAGTTGTTCAATATATAAATATGTCAATATTTATTAAAGAAACGAGAAGTAAACAATTAGTGATTATAAGTAAGATTTGAATATAAGAACAAATTTCTAAGTAAATGAAAAAATGCCAAAAAATTAACACAATATATAAAAAAAATTGTGATTAAAAAATAAATAGAAAAATTAAATAATAAATAAAAAATAAAATAATTTAAGAAAAAAATTATGGCAGCTTTAAAAGCAAGAATTATTCTATAGAATTGCGAATTTACAAGCTTCAAATTTCCTTTTAGTTTTTTTGGTACAAAAATTTAAATAAATTTTATAATACACAATAATTTGTATAATTTGTGTTGCAACCAATTGAATATCAAGATTTTTATTTGTAAAATTTAAGAAATTAATAAAATTTCAAAACAATATTTGCAATTATGTTTGAATAGAACATAAAGCATATTCCAAAAGTTTATTGCGTTTGAATCAATCGATTAAATTTTGATGAATTTGTTGATATTCTATGAAATTTAATTTTAATGTTCGCATTTAATTAAATAATTGAAATTCAATATTTTCGGAAAGTTTCGAAATTACACAAAGGTAAGAAAATGTGAGTTTTAAAAAAAATCGATAGTCGATATTAAACATATTATTAAAATGCACAAAATCGGTATTATTAACTCAAAAAAAATATCAACGATAAAATATATATATATATTTTTAATAAATTGCTAAATAAATTAAGTATACAAAACATGATAAATAAAACAGTTTACATGAAAATCTATTAAATTCTAAAAATGTTATTAAATTAGAAGATCATTGGAATGCATTATTTATGAATCTACTTAATATTTTTCTTCCCCAATTTTTAAAATTTGTTTTTAATTTTTTTTAATGAGAAATGAACAAACGCGCAATAAAATATTGATTAAATTTAAAATATTTAATTCGATTAAGATTAAAAGAAATTTCAAGATTTCCAGTTTCAATAACAATATTAATTATTATATGCATATATGCTAAGGGACTATGTATATATTATGTATATAGTCATTGAAGTATATTTCAATAAATAAGTTTGAATTAATGATCGATAAACTAAAAGACGCCATATTTATATGTATATTTACTTATATATAAATACATATGGACATATATAAATCTTTATTGCATACACATGGGCATATATGTATGTATATATGTATGTATATAATTATATACAAGGACGCTCACTGCCATGTGTGCATATTTACTTAAATACATATAAAAATATATATATATTTACATATATACAAACATTCATACACACATACTATAAATGCGCAGGGAAAATATTCTGGGCAAACCAACAAAAAAAAAAAGAAAAAAAGGAAAAAAAAATTGCAATGAACACACAGACAGAGAACGATTTCCGATTGGTTGTGTGCCAACTGAAATTGCAAAAGAAACACAGAACGAAAAGCAAGAAGAAGAAGAAGAAGTCGTAGTAGAGGCAGAGGCAGAGACAGAGGCAGATTCAGCGACAGCCAGTGGAAGCAAATAATAGAAAAAGAGAAAAATTCAACCCACCGCATTAGCACACACACACTGACACAAACACACATACATACAAAAGATGCCAAAAGGTGCGACAACGACAAGCATTTGGTATTTTATTATAAGTATCAACGCCCCAGGCCAGCCCCAAAGTCTCTGACATTCGTTCTCTGTTAGGCGACCCCCAACCCCGCCCCGCCGCACGCCCCTCACACATAGAGTGCAAATTTAAAACGCATGCGAGTGTAAGCGAGATGGTAGATGCCAGCAGATGCTGCACTGCTCAGAATCGAAGCAAAAAATTGCAAGAAATATAAATACAATGCGACGACGACGAAATGGAAAAAGTGAAACGAATGAGAAACGAAAAGGGAAAACGAACGGTTGACAAACCCACAAATAGCATATAAAAAATAAAAAAAAAACAAAATACAGCAGTGTAGAGATGAGATGGCCAACAAATCGGGGCAGCAACAGCTGTCTCGCTTGCGCAGCCAAAAGTTTAGTTTAATAAGATGGTGGGGGTGGCAGGGGTACAGAGGGTCGCCCAGGAGCTGATTGAGTACAGGTTGAGCCGCCCCCCACCAGCTCACAAAAAAAGTTTGTCATTTACTTTTTTAATTGAAATTAAAATGCTTTTCCAATAAGAAAATGCGCTGTGCAGCAGCTATAGTACGAAAATAAAGCAAAAAGAAATGCGCGCTAAGCAGCTGCGCAGTCCATAGTCGACTGCTGCCGACGCTCGACGTTGACGTCGGGTGAGCACGAAGCTTTTTTGTGCAAATGCATTGCATTTATTTTAATTTACTTTAGCATAAAGAGAAGAAAAAACACAAGCAGCCAACGAAGAACAGAAATGCAAAACAATTGTCATTTGTTTATATAAGCGACGTCGGCCATTGGTGTGAGTGAGTGCGCGCTACTGGGCAGCGTGCTCACTCTCAAGCATACACATACACACAGACACACACACACCCATTGCAAATATGTAAATGCGCCGCTCACGCTCACTCATGTTTATTGGTTGCAAGCCACCTGCTCTGTCTGTGTGTGAACGTTGTGTATGTGTGCTGATGTGTGTAAGCGAGAGCGTTGCTCGCAGCACCACAAACAGAGCAAGCGAGAGAGGGCGAGAGTGCGCTGTTGCCTGAAACGAAATGAAATTGAAACGCAAATGAAATGAAATCGTCGCAATCAAAAAACACCAACAGCCAACAAACGAAATGAAAAAATAAATAAAACGAATGTAACTGTATTGTGAAGGGCGGCGACGGCGACAGCGACGTCGATGTCGACGTCGTCGCTGTTTTATGCTGGAAAGTATGAGTGAGAGAGCGCTGTCAATGTATGTATGCGTGAGTGCTGCTGCTCCTGCTGCTGATGATTTTCTTCCGTCTCAGCCAGCGTTCTCGTTCTGTCTGTTCTGCTTCTGTGTTTCATTTCATTTGTGTTTGTTTTTGTTTGTATTTTATTACGTTTGTCATTGTGTTTTCGGGGATGCTAACACACAGAGGCGCACACATATAGACATACAGACAGAGGTAGCAATTGTATACCACTCCCACTTTTTGATTGTATTGGTGTACAATTCAAACGGCAACACAATCGTATATACATATCGTTTCGGGTTTTGCACAATCGCAGATACACACGCATACACATGCAAACAAATATATGAATGTATGTTGTAGATGGGGGCTGCTGCCACTGCCACTGCCACAGCCACTGCCACTGCCGGCGCTGCCAGCGTACGCCGAACACTGTGAAAACTGGCAACGAAACGAAACACATTTGGCTCGCCTTTCATTACGAATTTGTCATTCGTAAGCGAAGGTAATGCAATAAAATTTTTGCGCGCGCATTTCCCATATTTCGACTCTCGCGACATCGTTGACGAAAAATGTGCACATTCGGTATATAACGGAACGTAATCGTTGCCTGTGGTATGGGTGGCTTAAAAAAATAACACTCCAAATATTGTGTGTGTGTGTCTCTCTCTCTGTGTCGCTCTGTCTCTCTCGCTCATTGCCAATTGTTGTGCCTTTGTGTGTGTGGGCGGGTGTGCGAGTGAGTGACGATTCCCTTTCGAATGCAATTCGTTTCGTTGATTTCTCGCAGTCGGAGTCGGAGTCGCAGTCGCAGTCTCAGTCGTCACCGTCGTCGTTGTCGTTGTAGTTGTGTCGTCCTCTCGTGCGCTCGCTTCAGCAAGGCAGCAGCAGCGGCAAACAGCAGCAGCAGACGGGCCCCAAAAGCTCAGTGACACGCCGTCGGTACGGTAACGAGTAACGGTAACGGTTGCGTCCTCTCTCACTCTTGTCGTTTCGCCCGTTTCGCGTTCTGATTTGTGAAAAGTTTTGATGCGAATAATTCCAATTTTTGAAAATGGCTTGAAAAAACGCATCTGAAAAATCAGTTGGATTGCGAATGCAATTGAAGAAAGTTCAATTAAATAAATAAACTATCAATCAAGATAATAGAAAAAAGTGCTAATCGTATATAAAATGCAAATGTTACAAAAATATAATAAATAAAAGTAAAAATATATATAATTGAAGAAGAGGTAAATTTTTGAACATGAGCAGCAGAACGTTTGTACTAAAATTAAACTAATTGATCAAATAAAAGAAGATAAAAACAATTAAGAATATATAAGAAAAATAAAACGCAAATTAAAGATTAAAATATATAGAAAAATATATAGAAAAATGGATTAGAAAAAGCGCCATAGAAATAATAATAATTTTTGTATTTAAATTATTTAAGATTTTTTAAAAAGAATATTTGATTAAAAATTAAAAAAAAAAATACAAATATTAATTTACGTTTATTCAAATTTCTCAAATCATAAATAAGAATAATAGTTGAAGAATAATATTCTTAGAAAAACTCTTTAAAAACAATGGAAAAAAATTTGATTAAAAAGAAAATAATCACATTTTTAACTTCGTTTAATTCAATCTATTATAATTTAATTAATTCAGAAATAATATGAGTTTCTAGCTAAAAATATAAATATTAAGTAAATTTTAAAAATTTAAAATTACTTTTGTTAAAAGTTAATTCTAAAGTTTCTTTAATTGAATAAATAATTTTCCCCATAAATTTTCGAGTTTTCAAACTCATTTCAATGCAATTTTTGCGATTATTTTATGGATTTAATTTATGAATTATTTTAAATATTTAAAATATTTTGGTTACAGCAGAGATTAAATTTTTTATTTAGCTATTTTTTTTTTTACAATTTTAGATTATATTCTACATTCCAATTGGAAGAAAATATTTTTTTAAATATTTCGATTATTTCAATTTACAATTATACAGTTCGAAATTTTAAATAAATTGATTTAGTTCCTTTAAAAAATATCTTTTAAAAAAATGTGATTAGTTTCATTTTGGAATACAAAAAGAATAATGGCCGAAAATAATTTATCTCAAAATTTGCATATAACGTTGAAAATGTTGAATAAATAATTAAAAATGAATTAAAAGTTCATTAATTATAATACCACGCGTTTATTCTTTTTTTTAGTGAAGCCAACAAATTAACGCGCTATTAAACAAAAATAATAATCAAAAATAAAGAGGGAAACAAAAAAAAAAAAAATTATTAAATTTGTTTAACCAATGACGAGGCATGGATTCTGTCAATGCCAATAGCCAAACCGTGAAAAGTGAATACAACAGTGAAAAACAACAACAACAACAACTACAACAACAATTAAATGATGAACGTTTGATGAACAACAACAATAATACAGCAGCAATCAATAACAACAACAACAGCAACAACAATCATAACAACTATAACAAACTTTTGTCCAGCAACAATATGAATACAACAGCAATGTTAATGCATCATCAGCAGCAACAACAAGCGGCAGCAGCTGCCGCCGCCGCTGCAGCAGCAGCACAACAGCAACAACAGCAGCAGCAACAGCAACAACAACAGCAACAGCAGCAACAACAGCAGCAACAACAACAGCAGCAACAGCAGCAACAGCAACATCAGCAACAGAATGGCGGTCGCGACGGCAGCAACAGTTCGCGGGGTGCGGGCGATGAGCGGCCCAATGGACGCAGCTCGCAACATACGGGCAATGGACGCGGCTCCAGCTGTTCCCCAGCGAGCAGTCCAACGCGACACGGCAGCGCTGTTAGCCCGGTCAGTTCGCTGAATCATTCAATGATGGCCCAAATGGCACAACAACAGCAACAACAGCAGCAGCAACAGCAGCAGCAGCAGCAACATCATCAACTTAGTCCGCCGCCGCATGTAAGTGCCGCATTGCCCACTGGTTTGGCGCCACGCATGCCACATGGCTTGCCACCACATTCGCTGGGCCTGCTCAATTCGTTGCAAATGATGCATCATGCATCGCCGCTGGAATTGATGGCCGCGGCGCATCATCATGTGCCACCGCGTTCATATAACTCACCGCCACCGATATCCACCTCAGATCCCAGTGCCAATGAGTGCAAATTGGTGGAATATCGTGGCCAAAAGGTTGCCGCATTTATAATTAGCAATGAGACAATGTTGTGCCTGCCACAGGCATTTGAATTATTCCTCAAGCATCTGGTTGGTGGCCTCCACACGGTATATACTAAGCTCAAGCGTTTGGATATAGTGCCATTGGTCTGCAATGTGGAACAGGTGCGAATATTGCGTGGCCTGGGCGCCATTCAGCCGGGCGTCAATCGTTGCAAGTTGCTCAGTTGCAAGGACTTTGATGTGCTTTATAGGGACTGCACTACGGCCAGGTACGAATATTACAAAAAAAATTATTGTTGTTATTGTTATTGTTTTTTTTGTTGCATTTGGATGAAAATTGAACTCATTTCCTGTTTCCGCTCTCCTGACAATCCACATATTGCGTGAGACAACACTGGCAAAGGCCCAAAGGCCCTTTCAATAGAAACGAACGCACTATGGCTATGCAAATATGCATTGTTTTTTGTTAATCGAGTTTTTTTTTATCGATATCGATTGATTTTTCTTTCTTTTTTGTATAAGAGGGGCGCCGCCTGTCGCAACAAACTAATCAAAGAAAAACTTTGCTCTGTTGACATTTGGCGGAAATACGCAATGCAAACGTAACTGCAACATAGCTACCCTCCCTACTCCCCCCCCCACTCCCCTCTATTCAACGCCCCACTTTGCTAACTAACATTGCCTATCGGCAAAAAGAAGAGTTGCGTAAATTTTGTGAACGATTCTAACAATAGTTGGTAAACAGTTTTCATACCCTATCCTAACCGCCCGCCGCCCCTTGTAGTACTTGCAACGGAAAACATTGGACGTGTGCGGTGCCCTGTCAAAGCATTTCCGTTCGAGTGGAAAAAACAACAACAGCACTAAAAATACAGTGTTGCCCCCAGGTTGTAGTTGTAGGTGGTGAGCACACTAAAAAAACTGTATCTAGACAAACTTTAAAAATGTTCAAGAAATATCATTAAATCAAATTATTTCTTTAGTTGCTATAAGTTATAGTTGGCCTCTGAAAAGAAAAAAGATAATTAAATTTATAGGAATATTTGAATAATATAAGCTGAAAATATTTATTTCATATATCATTAAATCAATTAATTTCTATAGTTGCTAGCAAAGATAAAAATAGAATTTATTTTCTTTTAAGTAAACGACACAATTTTATAGAATATTTAATTCTATACTAAAAATGAATTGAAATGAAAATATATTTAAAAATTATATAAAAACAAAATTAGATTTGACTCTTCTGCCTCAAGAGAAAAACAATAATTAAGTTTACAGGAATTTTTGAATAACATAAACTGAAAATATTTATTTTTATTTAAATAAAACATTTAATGAAAAAATCAGAGTATGTTAAAAAAATAAATCTTAAAGTTTTAAATTTGTAAATACGATCAGTAAAATGTTTGTTTTTAATTTATATTTTGTAAATTGTTTTAAATAATATTGTATCAAATAATGACAACATTTTGAGTTTTTTTTAAATCAAAATTTAAATACGAATATTATTTATTTCAAACATTTTATTTAGAATAAATTGATAATATTTCTAAAGACTTGCCCTATATTAAAGTAGAGCCTAATTAAAATTAGTGTTAACTACATGTGCTATATCGTTTAAATAAAACATATTGTTCTAAGTTCCCATCACTGATGCAACAATCGTTCTTTTATCCTTTTTCCATCTAATTTATCGATTAATAATATTATAATTTAACTTAATGCTACAGACCATAGAGCTAACTATTGCACTAAAATTTAATATTTTAAAATATTTAATTAAATATAAATTTATTTTATACACTTTTTTTCAATTAAACCTTGTCTAATTGAAATATTTCACTGAAACTTCAAAAATAAAATACTTTTTATTGCAAATTTTATATTTAAACATTAAGTTATAAATTCTTCGTAGACTGAGAGCAATAAATCAGCAATACACGTCGGAAATCGAACTAGAAACTAGACAAAAGTTTAAAAATAATTTATACCGTCTCAAATATTAAAATAATTTTATATAAAATACTAACAGAAATAGTTATAATACCACTCCTAATTTTGTGCAGTAATAAGATAAATATTCTTTTTTGTAAATTATGAATGAAATCTGTATTCAAATAAGATTTTTGCAAAATATTATGATCATCATTTATCAGTGTTTATGTAGGAATTCATCAGTAAAGCTCAAATAAATAAAAACAACAATATCATTTTGGACAGTTATTTTTGTGGTCTCTGTGCTCTCTGTGCCCTCTGTTCCCGCTGAGCAAAGAACCACTCCAAAACTGGCCACAAAAATGCAATGAAAACCATCTAGTTAATTATGGAAACAGTGTTTCACAAAAAAATGCACATGCGCGCTTTTGTCCGAAGTATCAAGGGCCCAGAACTCAGTTTGAGTTTGAGTTTTGAGTTCGGGCCAGAGAGTGCGTTCAACCAATTGAAGAACAGTTAAAAATGCGGTTAAACCTATTATTAGCTCAGAAAAGACTTGCGCTAAATTGAAACAAGTAGAGAGAGAATTGAGCCGCTGACAGAGACCAAAAATAAAACATTTCCATAAAAGCATATGAAGGGTAAAAACCTAAAATAACCGCTAAAGGCAGTTGCCAGTTTAATACTACTTACTTACTATATATAGGGCTTGAAAGGTCTGACCCGTCTGACTGTCTGACTGTCTGTGTTTTTTTATGGTGTGGTGTGGTCTGCGGGGCCTGTACCAGTTGCACCCCACTGCGTGTATCTCTCTGTGGACCTGGGGTAATTACAATGTGTAGTAGTTGTTGTTGTTGTTGTTAGTCTTTGAGTTCTGGCCAAGAAGGGTTAAGGCGTGTGCATTTTCACACCCGCTTGGCCCGCTCGCTCATGTGTTCATAAAACAAAAAAAAAAAAACGAGGAAAAGAATATTGAAACAACATTTTTAACTCTACTCTACTATTTTTCTTTGTATTATGTTTCGCTCTTTTATTTTAGTCTTTTTATAGTTGAAGCTTACACACAACGTTTAACAATTGTTATTTTTTTTTTTGTTTTTGTTTTATATATTTAGTATGAACGATACTTCACTTGTCTCTTGTTCTTCTCTTTTTAATTGCAGATGCCTATCGATCAAGCCGCCAGAGAGGTAAAAAAAAAAAACACAAAAAACACACAAGTATAATAAAAAACTATGGCAATTTGTTTTAAAAAGAATCGAAAAAAAAAAGAAAAATAATCGATCGCACAATTGAGATGTGCGTTTAACTGTGTGCACTTGAGAGTTTTTAGAGCGAAAAAGAATTTTTTGTTATTAAATTAATTAAATTTAATGCGGAAATGGGCCGAGCCCTGCAGCCAAAAAAGCGGATGTTATATAGGATCGTAAAATATATATATATAAAAAAACAAATAGAGCGTGCATATATTTTAGCCAAGGATAATGCTTTACATAGAGATCTGGGTCAATTCGATAATATATATTTCCTTTTTTTTTTTTAATTTTTGGGCAGTTTTTTGTCGCTTCTTTTTTGGGGTTTTTTTCACTCTAAAATACTCTTGAGCTCATCCGTTTTTTTTTGTGTTACTTTTGCAATATTTTTTATTATATTTGTTTGCCTTTTTGTTAAGCCTTTTTCAATGTGGCAGTTCGTTTTTTTAATTTTTTTTTTATGAAACAATTGTATTTGCAACAAAATATTCACTTTGTCAATCATTCAGTCAGTCATTCAATCTGTCAGTTGGCTGAGTCCATCAGTTAGTCTGTCAGTTTACTTCAGTCAATTGCTTTGGCAACGCATTAGGTGCAGCAGCTCCAACAAAATTGAATTTGATCTCAATTGACAGTTGGGCTGTCTTTTCTGACTAAAATGCCGTTTAAAGTTCTGCGGCATCGATAGACCGACTACAGAGGCGGGTAAAAGAGGGGGGGTTGCACAGGAAACGTTGCAATATGTTGTGACTTGTCTCTCTGGTGCGGGGACACACCTTTCCACACTAAATTGAAGTAAACTCTCGGCACCACAACTATGCAAATTGAAGGCTATGTCTATGAACACAATTTTAAAATTGATTTGAGTTCATTTTGGGTTTAATTTGTTGACAAATTTGTTGGAACCATTTGGGAATTGGAGCTGCAAAAGAAGGGGCTTGACTTTTTACGGTATTAAATAACTAACAATTTTTGTAAAAAATAAAAATAGTTAGAGTTATAAAGTTTAATGACATACTATGGATGAGCGTGGGATGGGAATTTAATTTTAGAAATTACGGAATTTTGTTGTACTAACTAGTTTTTTTTTTGTTAATAAATAATAAATGAAGAAAACTGTAAATAAGCTAGCGATGAGAAGTTAGGCTCTTAAGGTTGATCAGGAATGGAATTAAGCTATAGAATTTGCGAAAATTTTTGCTGGTGCAAAGATATTTTATCGATTCGAAAGTCCTCTCAATTCCCATAAATCTAAAATTTTATAATTAATAATAAGTAAAAATAAGGTTAATAATTATGAATAGTAGAAATGAGCGTGTAATGAGATTTTTCCGTCTTTAAATTGATTAGGATGCGAATTGAGCTATAGTACATTTTCAGCATTTTGTAGTATACAAAAATTGTTGTTGGCTTTCAAATTTATCTCAGTATTTAATTTTTATAGAATTTTCCGCCAAAAAATTGCTTTTAAAATCAATTTTCTTTTATTTACAATTTTTTAATAAATAATATTAGAATCCGATACTAAACGCTTTAGCTCTTGATGCAGTTCTCAATTTATTTATTTATTTAAAAAAATTTCCGGGCTTACAAAATGTAAATCACATTTAGCAACAGCATTCGAAATTCTTTAAAAAAAAATTTATTTATTTAAAAAATTTTCAAGTTAAAAATACCATAAATAATTCGCGCTCACGAATTAATTACAAAAATATCTCAAAGCTAATTGTGACAGCGCACATTGAATTACAAAGTGAATTTCATTTACATAAGTAACACTTTAATTTGACAGTCGAGAGTATATATATATATATATAATTAATACTATGTTGTGCTAAATTATAATAAATATCTAATGTCTAGTCAAGATATTATAGAGGTTGGACAATCAGCAAGAAATCAAGTCAAACACCTCGGGCGATTGACGATTGTTGTAAATTTAGTTGCAACAGCAAAAACTACAAAAAAAAAAAATAATTAAATTTCTAAAAATATGATTTTTACCGGTCTGTTGTTTTTATTGTTGTTGATTATGATTTGCATTTTGCAAATGCGACTTAATTGAGTGTAACCAAAAAAAAAAAAATAATATAAATGAAGCAACAATAGATCAATTTATTTTTATAATAAATAATTACAGAGCAGTCAAAAAAAAAATATTAATATATATATGTATATATATAAAGGAAAACTGCGGACTTTATTCTCTCAGCATCACGAGCAACAACTTGTCCACAGACAAGAAGGGGTGCTGTTGTGCAGCGCGGGGGTTCCAAGGGTGTGCATATGTCTGAGCAGCTTGCAAGAGAAATATATATATATATATATATTAAAAAAAAAAAAAAAAAAACACGACGCCCGACGACGTAGCATGCTTGTAATTTAGTATGCGAACTAAATGAGTTATTAGCACGCCAATTGAAATTTGAAGTGAACTAAAGAAAAAAAATGAGATGAAAAAGCTAACTGCGGCATATCGAACATATAATATACCCTTGCTAAAAAATTGTATTGTTAAAAAGTATTTCAAAACATTTTTACTGGGGCAGTTATTACCTGATAAGTTACAACAGAGAAAAAGTATTTTAAAAAATGCAGACTATAATAAAATAATCGAATTTTTAAAATTTTTATTTAGCTATATAAAATAGTTTTATATATATATAGGGATCTTTCCTAGGGCTGTTATCCATAATTCAAACTAGATTTTTATTTTAAAATTTGTTTTTATCCGATTATTCCTATGAATGCTTTAAGACATAAAAATACCCATTTTAATATCTTAAGCAAGAATTAAATTCTTCATACAACAATTGAATTTTCGACTACTTGTTTCCATGTTAGCTATATGATAAAATTATCGGATTCAACATATAAATATACAGTATATAAATAAATGAAGTATTTATCTAAAATATTGTTAAATAAATCTAAGAAACGGAGCAACAAACAGTCGGATCTAACTCTATAGCGTTTTCTCTATTAACACAGATTAATATATGTCTATTGTTATAAATTTTTTTTTTTTGTGGAATCATACCTACCTCCTTCGATTCCTTACACATTTCATGAGCAATTTATAAGACCCATCGGCAAGTGTATAAGAAAAAACAAGAAATTCGCAACTAGCTTACGAGTACGCGAGAGAGCAGGAAAACAAAAACAAAGGAAAATAAAAAAAAAAAAATTTATAGGCAAGTCTGCAACACTAAAAGTCTGTTCAAAAATCCCTAATTAGAGCTTGTGTTTTTTATTTTCATTTTTTTATTTTGTTTTTGTTTTTGTTGCAAATGATTGACACACAAAACCACAGTGCAAAATTGTGGGTGGGCACAAAGTCTCTCTTGGGTGGCTAAAAAATCGATTCGTTTTGTGAGAAAAAGATTTAGTTTGGTTTTTATTTCGAAATTGATTCACAGAAAAAAAGCAATGAGCTTGTGAACAATTTTGGGAAGACATAAAAGATATTCGTGCACTCAAAAAAAAAAACAAATATAAACATAGATTTGTCCCCATTGATAATAATAAAATAATATCATAGTTTAGAAAATTGAATAAAATAAAAGTCGCGAAAAAAACTAAATAAATTACGTTTTTGTTTAAAATAAATTATATTTTTTAATTTTATTAAAAATGAAAAATTATATTTATGCTTTTTAGAAAGTAATTTATACGTTTATAAAAAAAATATGCACTCGAATTTCGATTTGTTTTCGATTTGCTTTTTAGAAAAATGTATACTGAAATTTGGATTTAATAACTCTAGGAGTTTTGGTTATAATAAAAATAATAAAAAATTTAACTAAATAAAATCTGTTTGTTAGAAAAATGCTTTCTTTGACGTTTTTTCTAAATTTTAGAGCTTTGTTTTTTCGGAGTGCACAACAAATAACAATGTAATCTTCTTTCGATATATATTCGATATATTTGATCAATTGCTGACTATTTCTATTTATTAATACACCTTTAAAATTGAGAGCTTAGTTAGAAATTGAATAAATAGATTCTTGTCCGTCTGTCTTCGAAATAAATATGTTCTTTAGAGTTTTAAAATTGTGTCTTGTCAAGCGTTACATCTTGTATATTTTCTGACAAAACAATTGATTCCAAAAGCATTTTATGATAATTATAACTTCTCAATCTAACTGTAAACACAAACAACATTCTTTAGCTTTTAACTGGATTTCACTCAGTCAAGTATTTTTTTTTTGTTATTGTTCCAATTCAATGATATGTATGCAATTGTTTGCAAAAACTACAACTCGGCTACAATTCGCTGAACTCAAGCCTACAATTAGCATTGTATATATATACAATATAGACAAATTTACATATATTATATAGTATAACTCTCGAGTTGAGCTACTTGGAGACATGAGCGATGAATGTCATGTCATTTGTGCATTTGCATGTCGATTTACAATGAATTTCCAAGCATTGGTCAAACATTTGTGCTGGGAGCTTGTTTAAGTTGCATAAAAGTGTAGAATGATACTACAATATGCAAATATCAATGCTATAAACATTGCAGAAATTCAAGTCGACTTTAAATGCTTAAAACGAGGGCTTCTTCTGGGAAATATTGCAGAGTTCAAAGGCAAAACCCTGGGTGTGATAATAGACTATTGGCATGCAATCGACAGTTGTATGAACAAAAATCAATTTCAATTGTAGTTTTCAATTAAAACAAACAAACAAACAAAAAAAAAAAGGAAATTCTCTAACTTTGCATTGCATAATTGAAATATGGAAATTTTGTTTGGCATATTTAATTGCCAGTTAGGTATTCGACTGCAAAACTGCAATCAAACTGTTGCGATTGTAAGGTGGCAACGTGGCCATAAATTTAATTGATTTGCCAATTTGCCAGCGACAAATGCGGCAATTGTAAGCGGGTTTTTAGTTATCTAAAGCTCCAGGAATATCCCAGATCTCCTTTTATAAAAAAAAAAACGCTGACAAATGTTGGCAACGCCCAAAGGCTTTTATGCAATTGCCAATTGCCAGTTGCAATTGCAACTATTTTTATAGGGGGCCAAAACTGTGAGTGCCACATTTTGCCGCATTTTATATATTTTTGTTGTGTTTTTTTCGGTCTCTCGATCACAAGTCAATAATTAACAGCTTTGGCTGGCTATCTATCCCTTGATTATTGAAATACGAAATACGGAATACAGCTGCAAACTGGTTCGCTCAACTGAAGGCAACCAAAATATTTCTGCAGTTTTTTTTTGTGGCAAGTGGCAAGTGGCAACTGTGAACCGGTTTTGCTGCAACATGCCTACTCAGCATCGGTTTTGTTGTTGTTGTTTTTGTTGTTATTACTGTTGTTGTTTCTTCCTACTGGAGACTAAACGTTTGTTTATATTTATGCATGTACATACATGTCGCTTTTGTTCGGTGTCGCGTCGCATTCAGTTAAAATTGGGCTAAATCATTTAACCACAGTTAACAACAAGTGCATATCAGACAACCAGCAAAATACTCTATATAAGTGTATTCGACTAGGAGATGAGCTTTATTGAGCAAGTGTTTTTTATATTTAAAAATGCCTTTTGTAGCTATAACTACTATTGAAAATTAAACTTAGACAAAGATATTATATTATTAAGGGAGTCAACTAGTAGTTGGTCTCTACTAAAGCCCAGGGAATTGTAAAATTCATTAATATTTCCTTGAGTATTTTTATTGATCAGAAATAAATATTGTTTATAATTTCCTTTGCTAACTCAAAATTGATTCTATTAATTTCCAAAATTATTTAAACTTAGGCAAACGATTTTCAGTATTTTTAGTAAATTATCAGACAAATAGAAATATTTATATGACCTTTACTTTATTAACTTTATATATCTTTATTCATTTTATTTACCTTTATTTATTTATCGATAAGTATTTCTGATATTCACATTCTGGTAAATTGTGTAATCTATTAGAATTTACTTTACTTCAGCTTAATGTACATTAGTAATTGCAATAATTGATTAAAATTATTTGTTTAAACTTTAAATAACCATCAGCTGTTCATTTCCTTTTCCAAAAATAAAAGTTGTAATACATTTTTAGTTTGCCCATAATATTTGCCCTCTTTTAAACTATATCAATATAATAACTACTATGTTTTAGTTTAAAACAATTTGGTTTTAACTAAAAAAAAAGGATCAATAAAATATAATTTAACTCTTAATATAAGTATATTTACATATTGTGTTTAAAGATGATATTTCTAACTTCATATTTAATCAATGAATTAAAAGATTTTTTTATATTTTGCTATTTTGCCATTTTAAGCAAAAGTTATGTAAATTTAAATATTTGAAAAATATCAAATTATTTTTATTTTTTTAATATTTGTTTTGAAAACTTGAAATCAAATAATACTTTTTAATTTATTTAGAGCACAAATTTTTATTTAATACAATACAATAAATAATAAGTAAAATATGTAATCTTAAACAATCAAATTTAGTCGCAATTATTCGATTTAATTATTTAAATTAATCGTGCGTAATTTATGTCAGAAGAATTAATATTATTATTTTTTATTTTTTGCCCTATTTACGCCACAATGTTTTTATTAAACAAATCATGGCAATCTTATCCAAAATGACAGATACCAAGGAATAAGCCAATTTCTTAGCAAACTCGAAAAAAAGACAAATTGTGTGTTTGTGCACTTTTCACTCTGCGATGACAGTTTACGCCGGATAGAAAGAAGTTTTCCAATGAACGTGATTATAAGACTTTTGCCTGCTTATCGCTGGGCATTTGGGCCCTGTTAACAACAATCCAGAGTAGAGTATTGTTGTTGATGTACGTAGATATTTGCCACAACTCCTCATAAATTCATTAAGTTGACTCTGACTGACACGAAATAAAACACAAGGCACGCTTGTTTTGCACGTCATAGACGGGCCAGACCTTCCGATTAGGCTCCAAAAAACACTTTCGCTGTTTAAAGTTGATGAAACTTTTGTTTTGGCCATGATTCATTAAATAAATTTATAAATTTCCTGAATCTGACTGGTTTGCTTGCTTGTGCTGCTCTCTTTACATGACCCCCTCTTGGCGGGTTGTGTTTTTTTGTTGTTAAAACATTAAACAAGCTGCACAATTAAATCTGAAGTTGGCTCTTACACGCAAATATTTGTATTTATTGTTGAAATAGCTGCAAATATTTGCAATTGGCCCAGTCTTTATGGCTATATATATGTACTATATATGCAACAACATCTGGGCCCACGCACAATTATAAATTGTTCAATCTGTGCCCACATTGCTACCTGTGTTTATTTGTGTTTATTTGGTTTTATCTGTTTGTCACACACAAACATTAACTTGGAATATCATTTTTTGTATACTCTATATTGTCAAAAAAAAGGGGTATATTGGCTTTTTTTCGTTTAGTAATTTATATACGTATCAGTTAAACCTTTAACTTATAAAAAGCAAGTCGCAAATTCTAAAATTCATATATTTTACCTTTCTACAGCTAAAGTCATTAAATTTGGTATAGATACTACTGAAGATTTACTAAATAGACTTGACCAAAAATATGTTTCATATTCTTAACCTCGACTCCATAAGTGAGAAAAAAATGTTATCAGAGTTTTTTTGTGATTTCTACATGCCTTAAGTTGAGTTTCACTTAAAAGTTACCATTTTCACTTTTCACAAAATTTGGCGGTTTAAATTCACTTGTAGCTAATGTAGCGTTGATTTAAATGTATGTTGTTGTAGTAAGATTTATCAGACTATTTAATTTTAATAGTAATACTAATACTCTTCAATTGAGATAGGTGACAAACTCTTGGATGAAAATAAAAATCAAATCACAAGCAAATTCACTTTCCGAATTTTACAAACAGTTTTGGAAACCGAAAGAGTTCTATTAATGGAACTATTGAGAGATTGAACTAGTCTCTTATACAGAGTATACCAAGAACAAAAACTATTAACTGCAACAGTTTTTTTTTAATCTGTGTAATTTTTTAATTGTCTTGTGGCTGTATTGCGACCATCTGAGTTTTAAGCTTCTTGGGACACCGTAAGAACTCTACGTTTATACGTTTATTTGCATTTAAGTAGTTTCTTAGTATTTGCGGGAAGCTTGAAGTCTTTTCTTTTTTTTTGTTTGTTTGTTATTTATTTGTATCTTTATCTGATTCACTTGTTTTGTCATAACTGCCTGCTGTGCTTAGTTGTTTATGCCTCTGGGTAGTAACTACTCGGCTAGTACAAACATACGTCAAGTATTTGTTTAAGACTTATTTAAATATTTTGAGAAAACAAATAACAGCATTTGCGGGCATAAATTACTGGAAAATAGTAGTAGTAATTGGCCTTTATTTTCAACTGCAAGACAATTTTATTGTTTTTGTTGTACAATTTTTAATAGCAGCTAATTAAAAAATGGTAGAACATTTTATGGCAAAATCAACGGGGCGCTTTCTAGCTTAATGAGCAAATGAGTTAACATATCATATATTGGACAAGTTCAACTTGATATAAATTACCATTTCTGCAATTGCCAAATTGCATTAATTTTAAATAATTGGTAGCAGTGGAAAAGTGAATAAATGTGAAAATCAGGCAACAGGGATTTAATAGTGAAAGCTTGGAAGGTTTAAGGAAATTGTGTGTTTTATATAACTATATAAAAATTATTTTAAAATGCTCTTAAAAACTCTCAAGTACTTCTATATATACTAATATTAATTGATCACAAATTTAACATACTATTAAAAAAAAAAAAACCATGCAGCACAATATAGCCAACAAAAGTATATCCGCAATATACTATTATTATTATTATTATTCTACAACCCTCCGATACTTTTGATGTGTGCTGATTGTGCTACAGCATCTTTATACTGATACCAAGCCAATTGTCATTGCTCTCAACCCAACAGTAACTCTCTGCAATTCCGCAGTTCCAGACCAGGTAGACCGCCCAAACGTGGCCCAGTTGGGCTATCCCTGCCGCCCACGCATCTCACACAGCATCCACAGTTGAAGAAGCATCGTCTGGACAATGGTGATTATGCCTATGAGAATGGTCATATAAGTGGTAAGTACTAAAAAGAAATTATAGTTAAGTTTCTGTTATTGCTTAACATGTTTGTGTTATGTTATTTTATAGCAATGTTAAGCAATAATGGGGGTTAATATGTGTACGTTATGTTATGTTATTTTAATGTTAACATTTTTGTGTTATGTTATGTTACAGCAATGTTAAGCAATAACAGGGGTTAATATGTGTACGTTATGTTAAGTTATTTTAATGTTAACATTTTTGTGTTATGTTATGTTACAGCAATGTTAACCAATAACAGGGGGTTAAAATTTTATGTCATTTTAATGTTATCTGTATGTTTTTGACTTATGGAGTTACTTTGGCCTTATTTGGCATTACAACCTTCTGTTATTGCCTACAATGACAATGTTAAGCAAAACTATGTTAAATTGTATGTTAATTGCTTAGACATACTTAGTTCAAAGACCATAAATTACCTGCTTATTTTAGTCATGAGTACTTCTGAATGGTATATGAACCTTTTCTTGTGTTCTTTATATACAAATGTTAACAGAATTGTATGTTATGTAATGTAATGTTATATAAATGTTAAGTCTAAGCTATGTTAAATTGATTTCGAATAATAGACAGATATCTTTTAGATATATTTACGGTTATACACGAGATTAATCAAACCTTTCTGAATAAGTTAGTGTATGTCTAATGACAAGCTTAGATACTACCTAGGCCACTAGGCCAATATCAGAATGTTGGTTACAGAATGTATCTGATTCTGGATTTTGCTTTTTTATTGTCTTTGCATTTCCAGTGAATTGGGATTGAAAGGGGCATTGGCATTAAATCTTTCTGTTATGGCCGTCGGCACCGCCATAACCACGATCGATAACCAGTTGGCAAATCGTTTGCGCAATTGCCAAAACGCACTTAATATGATAATGAAATCATTCTAGATCGCTACAAAACTTGCTTTTGGGTATCTGTATTTTCATATTTTGTTTTTGTTTGTTGTTATCGTGCGGCCAATGAAAACTTTTGTGATTTGTTGATGCCTTGATTATAACTTGTGCCGAACGGATACAGATACACAATGCACAATTGTTATGTTGTTGTACCTACAAGTTGTGTGCACGTTCCGAACTCCCAGCTGCCCAGTTGTTGCCCAGTTCCCAGCTTTCAGTTGAGCTCTCGGAGCACTCAGAGCTCACAGCTCTCAGTTCAGATAAATGCCCATTTGTCCAAGGCAAAGCAATCAAAGCGAAATCGTTTCGTTTCGTTTCGTTTCGAGTCGCAGCTATATGATTTGTACAGGAAATCGCATTTATGAGTTACACAAATCGACGACTGCAGACTTATGACTGCTGTTGTTATATACGAATTGTAATTTTGGATTTCATGTCTGTAACTGCCATTGTAATTATCATAAGTACTCAAGATATACTTGCTTATACTTATGTAGCTATACACAAAAGTAACGCTCACAATTAATTGATTTTTACATATTTGAGGAGCTCTATGATTTTCCCGATGCCTCTTGACAAGCTCCGACACGCCCCTTTCTATTAATGTGTCCAAATCAACGCACAATATCAAAAAGAGAAAAAATTAAAAAAAAAAAAGAAGAAGTAAAATCGAATATCAAAAACATTTTATGCTTCTTATTTTTCTTTAGAACCATGCGCCGACGGGGCGCCTTCTTCTTCAGATAGATCTGTAGATTCACAAAGTTTGCCAAGTCATTCAGACAGCTGAAAGAAAGAAAAAAAGAGAAATATATAGTAGTCTGAGTGAATTATGGGGCGTTGATTTTTGAGTGATATTGCACTATTAACCAAAAAACTATAAAGTATAGATACAACAGACAAATGCAACTGCATTTATTGGTTAATTGCATTTTCAGCACTTTAAACATTTAAAACACATCAAACTATTAATTGTATTTCATACAGAATTTAATTAAATTATGCAATTTTACGCATTTAATGGCAGACGAAAATGCATAAATATATTTCTATATAATAGTACATATATATATATATATCAGTGTGTGTGTGTTTGCTGACTATGTAAACAAAAGTCTGACATTAATTTACTAGATATACTAACATACATTGTAGTGTATGAGTTTGTGTGTGTTTTTCTACTACACTGTTGTTATTTTAGTTGTTGTGTTTAGTCTGGGCATGCAGACAATATACAGCAATATATATAAATATATATATCTTTTTATATATAGTATATTTAATGCATATATACAACAAACAGGTGGCATAGGCTGTAACATTAAAATGAACAATAAAAATTGTTGGCACAGCATTTCACACATTCAAAATTGAAAGTTTTCTTATTTGTATACAATTCAAAAAAGTAAAAAAAAAAAAAAAATATTTCTATAAAATTGTTCGTAATTAAGTACTAATCTTGCCCAACATGGCATAGTTATAATAATAAATCGAGACAGTGTTGCTAATCATAAAAATTTAATTAATAGTTGCGCCAAAATATTTCTTAAATTTAATAGGATTAAATTCCATTGCTTTTGAATTTTGAATTTTTTTTTTAATTTTAATCTAAACAAACCAAATATTTTATAAAAGTAGCATTAACATTCATTAGTCTACAATTTACATCTTCATCTTTAGTATATGAGATTACGCATTTCATGCGTAAAAAAAAACTGCATATAAATATTTTTCGCATTTTTTACAAAACACTTTTAATTGCCAAGGCGGCATAAGTATTATAATTTATAATAAATTTACCTTGATTTCATGCATCATATAGAAATGTTTCTATTAGTTGCGTATAATATTACGCGTTAAATTAATTTATGTTTACACGCCATTTAAAGATAAAATAAATAAGAAATTTAAATTTAAATATTGTACAATATGCGTGTGGAAGGTAATGCATTATTTTTATGAAAGTAGTATAACATAGTGAAAAGGGTTTTTGAAAAGGTTTTATATTTTTTTACGCAAACTGCACAAAAAACTTGCAGAGTAAAAAAAAAAAAAATAAAAAAATAAAAAAAAAAATAAAAAAAAAAATAAAAAAAAATAAAAAAAAAAATAAAAAAAAATAAAAAAAAAAATTAAAAATAAATAAAATAAAAAAAATAAAATAAAATAAAAATAAAAAAAATAAAAAAAAATAAAATAAAATTAATCTAGCACGCAAGTTATTTATTTGAAATTGCGCGCCAGATTAATTTGAGTTTATGAAGAAATTTGCACAATGAAGTTTTATTTTTAAATTGAATTTATATTGGAAAAAAATATATAAAATAATTTTAATAAAGTTATTTAAAAACTGCTTACATGGGTGTAGGATTTATATTTTTTATATTTATATTTCTGTGCAAGTTGCGCGAAAAACTTGCAGAGAATACTGCGCTACTATTGTGGATTTTTGAATAATATATTGTATATATTTTTTTGAATTAAATGTAGTACAATATGTTATTCACTATTTTAAATATATGGTTTAAAAAATCGCATTATTATATACTTATATTTTTAGCCTTAAAACTAGCTAGTATTCACTTACTTAAACGCTGTCATATTGAATTTCTTGCAGATATGAAGTCGCCTCTGCTGGCCAATGGCTATAATCCGCCGCCCATTAACCACATGGCCTTTATGCAGATGAATGCCCATCATCCTGGTGCTGCGGCTCTAATGTCGCCTGGAATGCCGCCACACGGGTTGCATGCGCGTCCCGAGAGTCAAATGTTGAAGGCGGCCGCACAGAATGCTGGCATGTCTGCGGCAAATATGGATGCACTTGCTCGTTCGGGCATTTGGGAGAATTGTCGTGCCGCATATGAGGATATTGTGAAGCATTTGGAACGTTTGCGAGAGGAGCGCACCGATGAGAGACAACAGGCCATATGTGTGGGCGGTGGCGGTGGCGATCGGGTTGGCAATCTGGTGATTGAACGCGATTCGAAGCCCAGGGATTTGAGCTCACGCAACTGTAAGGCGGATGTGTGGGCAGAGGGTGGTGGCAGAGAGGCAAGTGCTGATGAATTGTTTCGATTTGCGTTTCGCCCAGGCTCACCCACACGCCAGAGTCCAGTGCTAAATCTAAGTAAATCCGGCGGCAACACGGATCATGGTGGCAGCAATTGTGATGCTGGCAGCGAGCGCAGCGATTGCCTTTCAGCTGCTGCATCGCCACGCGGCTCACGTAGCTTGGATGAGGGGAGTCGCAGCGTTGGCGGTGGGCCCATAATTGGCGTCGAGGATGATGAGGAGGAGGAGAATCTAAGCGATGAGAATCAATCCGAAGTCGATGAACGCTGCCTGGCCAAAGACGATGAGGGTGAGCAAACTTTGTTTAAGCGATAAAACGATAAAATAATCTCTTGACTGATTTTCTGACTTTTCTGACTTTTTTTTTTTCTGTCTTTTTTGCATTCTACATTCTACCAACAACAGATTTGAGTGACACGGAACGTGATAATCTGTCCACGGGTTCGGCGGCCGCTGCCGCTGCTGCTGCCGCCGCCGCCGCTCACCTGCATCAACATGCGGCAGCCGCCTCGCATCATCATCAGGCGCAGGCACATCATTTGGCTGTGGTGGGTCAACATGCCTCACCCACGGCCGAGGCAGCTGCTGCGGCCGCATTGCAGCATCAACGTGCCCTCAACTATTCACAGCTGGCCGCTGCTGCGGCTGTGGCAAATGGCGCTGCTGGCGCTGTTGCAGGCACTGTCGCTGCCAATGGGCCGCCACCGGCGGGCGGTGGTGGTGCCCTGACGCCCAATGAGGCGCTGCTGGCCGCCAATGATGCAACTGCCGCTGCTGCTCTAGCTGGCGGCTTGGCATTGGGTCCACTTGGCATTGATGCACATGCCGCAGTGCCCGCCAGCTCCACAGAAACGCTGCTCAGGAATATTCAGAGCCTGCTCAAGGTGGCCGCAGACAATGCCAGGCAGCAGGAGCGTCAGATTAGCTATGAGAAAGGTGAGTACGCGGCGGTTGGTTTACATTTCTTCTTTGATATGCAAAGTGAATCGTGTTGTTTGTGACCGTAACTAATTGGCGACTCTTCTGTCCACTTTTCTACACACTCTTTCCCTCTATCCATAGCCGAGCTCAAGATGGATGTGTTGCGCGAACGTGAGGTTAAAGATTCACTGGAACGGCAACTTGTCGATGAACGCAAATTGCGTGGTAAGTTTTAAAGCCCCAACTGTGACTAAATATTGACCTACATTTTTAGCTATGACTAGTTCAAGTTTTAAATAAATTTAACAGAAGTTTCTGATATGTCAGAATAAAATAAATAAATATGATAAATATTATTATATTGGAATAATAATTCTACGTCTATAGCGTAAAATCATTTTGAAAAAACTTTGTTGAAAATTCGGTTATAAATTTTTTGATTTTTGAAAAAATTTAAATATATTTTTTTGAATATCTAAAATTCATAATTCCACTGAAAAAAAAATAAAATACACTTAGAGATGTGTTTAATGTGTTGAATTGAACATATTTTAAGATCCATGAAATCAAATCAAAAACTACTTGTATATAAACAATAAGAGAATAAATAATATAGTAGAATAAATAATATAATAGAATAAATGATATAGTAAAATCACAGATGACTTAATTAATTAGAATATCATTTTGAAAAAACTTAGTTGGAAATGCGAAATTGAAATTTTTAAATGTTTTTCTATATACAATTATATAAATATTGTGTAAACATATAAACATACTTTTTGGAGTTCTCAAGTTAAGAAGTCATAATTTTGTGGCTAGTAAAATATTTCCAGAGATCGGAATAATATATATGTTTTAAAAATAAAATATTTCAAATACACTGTTTGAAAAACAAGTATAGAAAACACAAAAAAAAAAAAAAAAAAATTAAAAAATAATTATAAAGTAAAGAATTACTTATATTTATATACATGTGTATGTAAAAGTAGAACTAGCATAAGTATTGTGCTAAAATCGAACTTATTAATCAACTAATAAATTAAAATAAAATTAATAAATACGGAAAATATATAGAAATATCCCTATAGACTAGTATATATAAAATAACATTTTCGACATTAAAATAAATATAAGTATTCATAGAATTCAATGATATAATGAATATATAAGAATTATATAGTTTCAATTTTTAATGATTTGAATTAAATTTTTGTTATAAAAGTTTATCAGTTTGTAGCACCTTTTAGTCAGTTTATATATATTTTTCAGTCTCGATATTGATTTAGCGCCCATCCCGTATTTTTGAGAATTCAAGAACCAGTTTCACAGTGTGTCCAGAATGCTCTATGAAGTGCCTATGCCAACTCCAATGGTGTGCGATTAATGCAAACTGACTCAAATGACAATGACACCTGATATGTCGACTGCTCCAATCCTGTTGAGGCCTTTTTTCCTCCCTCCAGCTCTCTCTCTCTATGTATCTCTGTTGGCGCTTTGGTGGTCGTTTCTCTGGCTAAAAAGGGTTTTTAAAAGTCCAAAGCTGCCGTAATGCTGGTCTGTCTCTTGGCCTGTTTCTTGACTGTCCCCAGTGCCTTTTCAACAGAAATCACAATTCAAATGAATTTAATATCATTTCATTATTTAGTTACACTCGAACGATTGGCAAAAAGTAGCAACGTCAACGATTCGAGAAACGATGCCACATCATAAGATGTTGCTTAATGTTCAATTGGGTTGGGGCAGGGGCAGGGGTGTAAGGGGCATTTGGGTGTGGAATTTGAGTTGAGTTGCTTTTGGTTACAGACAACAACTACAACAACAACAATAAGTTTCATTTGGCACACAAAAATCTTTTAATTGGTTGTTGTTATGTTTATATGATGACTCCAAACTTACTAAAAGGGTTGTCAAACTTTTACGTCTTAAGGGTGGCTTTCAGCACATGAACAAAGAAGTTCTGCCTTCTGTCTAATATTTATTATAATAACATATATATTTGAAATTCGAAACCATTCAGCCAATTACTAGAAAAGCCATTAAATCGAATATATGTACATATAAAGGCGATCAGAAATATTGATAGGCATTAGCTAAAACCGTTTAAAGAATTGTTTTTAAATAGTTGACATCGATTTGTATTTGCACTTGAAAGTTATATGAATTATGTTTTATTTTTTAATTTACATATTTATTTAATTTTCTTATTTATAAATTGTAATCCTAAAGAAAAATGTGTAACTTAAAGATTTTATTGTTAAAATACTTTTTCTACACTTACTACAAATATACATATTAGGTTTGCTTACACATTTAATTTTATATTTATTTTAAGTTAAACTTTACATTTTTTCTATTTAAATTTTTGTATTAAATTTTTAGTAATTTTTTACACGATTTATATATTTTTTTTATATGTTTTATATATTTTTTTTAAATGATTTATATACTTTTTTTATATGATTTATATATATATATTTTTTTATTTTTTTTTTATTTTTTTTTATTTGTTTTTTTATTTTTTTTTTTATTTTTTTTTTATATATATATTTTTTTAAAATGATTTATATATTTTTTTATATGATTTGTATATTTTTTTATATGATTTATATATTTTTTTATATGATTAATATATATTTTTATATGATTTATATATATTTTTTTAAATATTTTTTATATTTATACTTTTGAAATCAATATTCATATTATTACTTGTATTTCCCTACGTTTCCTCCAACTATACAATACGTTGCATTTCTGGCAGAGTGTATATCTTTTAAAATCGTAGTTTTAATGTTGTTGGTGTTTATAATTCTCAACTGGTTTTAAGCGACAATATTAATGGCATGCCTATCTATGGCGTTATGTTTTTTAAGAATTTCCCTGTCTTGGGCTTGCTTTTGCACCCGAAAAAGTTCTTCTAAACTAACTCTTCTTAATATTTTTATTTTTATATCATTGCCATCTGAAATATTTATCCCTAAAGCTTATCGATCTTTTTCGCCTATGAAATACTATTTTTAATTTACTTGTACACTTGAAGGCCTATTTCTTTAACCTCATTTGTTACCTGAAGTTGGACTTTAAGGCTTCCATTAAGCCAATCGCCTGCGAATTTCAACGCCATTATTAAAGCCAACACCCAGAAATCTTTACTGCTAAAAAGCGGCAATTGTACAAAATTAAAATGTTTAAGCCGTAATTGCGGCTAGTAAGTAGTCCTCTCTCTTTCTACTTGCCACACTATGTTGCAAACCAAATGCAGTACACATAAATCAGTAAACGAAACTCTGCATTTAGAAATGTCTGAAAACATCCGGGGGAATTGGGGTGGGTTGAAGGGGCCCCTCCCACATTGACGATTCAGTTTTATTTTTTTTTTTGTGTTTGAGCCGGAGAATTGCACAAATTGCATGCAACTATGCAAAAGCCACACAGACATCTAATTGCAACTAATAATAAAGCCGGCGATAAACATCTAGAGGTTGTAGAACATGCCACAAAAATTGCCCATTGCCAATTTATAGTAGGGGGGGCACGTGGGTTGTTGGTTGTCAAGAATATGTTCCACACTCGAGAGCCTCAAGCATTGGCCAATGTGCGAAATTCAATATGCCACAAAACTAAAAACCAAAACCATCCAAAACTCTTTGTGTGATAGATTTGCTTCACCCTCAAATAAACGGCTGTCACCACGCTCCACTGACTTGATCAACTCTCGACTCAACGCGAGTCGACTCGAGTTGTGTTGAGTTTCTGTTTCTCTGATTCTCGACTGTCGATTCTCTCAAATCTGCCTTTTCCAGTCAGGATCAATAAACATAATTGCGCCCACACACACAGCCGGATGCGCACTTCAATTGGCACAGTCAATGATCAATCTATTGAATTACCCAGATACCAGATCATAATTTCTATTTGGGCCCATTCTTGGTTGCATTGTGTGCCTTCTCCCTCTCTCTCTCTCTTTTTTGAATGTTCTACAAATAGACAGCAGAAAGGTTCAAATGAGATCAATGTACATTTCTTTACCATATTTGTCAGACTTTATAATAATTGATTTAATTATGATATTGTACGACATCATTAAAAATACCAAATAGCGAATATTTAATTAAAAGCAAGTCAATGTAATTTTTAGCTAACATTTTAGTATTTCAACGGTTTGGTTTGTGTTAATTACAAAAGTTTCAAGTTGATATAAAATTATATTCAATAAAATTTAAATACATTATAAATCTGAAAGACTTGTAATTAATTTTCATTCTTTTAACTATATTTGCATTTAAACTACATTTCTGACTGGTTTAACATCCAAAACACAAGTATCCGGCTTCGATTTGTTTCGAATTTAAAAATATGAGAAGATTTCTTAGCTGAAAGCCCTGAAAATAGGTTTTAATTAGGCCTTGATTAACGCTCAAAAAAATTCAATATAAAATGTTTTGGTGTTACAGCAAAATCTATTAGAGAATTATAAGTTTTGTCAAAAACTCAGCTTCAAAATATTACAGCGTATTGTCAATAGTTCTATTTGCTATATATGAAAGTGAATTTTTACTAAATGTATTAATTAATTAAATATATTTTCTTATGGTAAATGAGACTTTAACTGAATTTGATTATTCAAAATTATCAATAAGCGATTTTTACTTATATAAGTGATTTTATCTATGTGTTTACGATATCGAGAATTTAATTTAAATGCTGTTGAGCTAGTTTGAAATGTATTTGGAGTTAAACTAGCAATGAATATTATTTGATTGATTAAAATTTTAAAAATTCAATTTTCAATGCAACTTTAATACCGTAGTGGGAAAATTGAAAGAGAGTTTCTACATTTCCACAAATTTCACTTTACATACTTTTGTACTTAGATTAAAGTTTAACAAAAAACAATAACTGATACGTCTAAATACTGATTTCTGACTTGATTTCTGGCTTGATAAAAAATGTGTCTAAAATTTGGGCTCTTCAAATTTATTAAGTTAAATCTATAATGTTTAAAAAATAGCTCTAACAAAAAAAAAAAAAAAAATAAATAAATTATGTATAAATTAATAAATTTTCTCTCTCTCTGTCTTTTCTTTAATTAACAGTGCTCTATCAGAAACGCTTTAGACGGGAGCGCAAAATTCGCATACGTTACCAACAGCAGTTGGGTGGCGGCGGCGGCGGCGGTGGAGAAGGAGGCGGCGGTGGAGTTAGTCAAGGCAATTCAAATGCGAATGGCAGCACTGTCAGCTGCAGCGACGCTGAATTGTGCGTCGGCAGCGCTGCCGACGTCAAATGTAGCAGCGGCAGCGTTGACGCCGCCGAATCGCTCAAAGGTAAGTTTAGAGTGCCAAGAAAAAAGAAAAAAAATTAAATAAAAAATTTAGAAGAAAATAAATAAAAAATAAAAAGCAGAGGCGAGCAAAATGCATGGCTAACAATTACCCCCATTACCCATTTCTCCAAAACGCTTTTCGCCTACGGCTCTCTCGATCCTCCCTGCGCCCAACGCTTTGATAACCAACACAGCGCCCTCTGTTTTACCTTTAACCCCATAGATAACGACAACGGCAGTCGTGGCGGCAGCGATAAGTCGGAGAAATCGCTTAGCTCCTCCTGTGATGTGACCGCCCTAACGGTGCCAACATCCACATCCGCCACACGCTCGGATTCACCCACCACCACCCACTTCAAGCGCGAGCCCCACTCCGATCACGAAGGCTCCATGGATCGCCAACAGCAACGCAGCAGCGCTGCCCACGACACTGAACCGCGCTGCTCCAGTCGCGAACGCGACGAGCGACCGCCAAGTGCGGCGGCTGCCGCTGTCGCCGCTGCTGCTGCTGCGGCCGCTGCCGAGGGCAGCTTAGCTGCTGCCGCCGCCGCTGCAGCTGCCGCTGCGGCCAGCAATGGTAAGACACCTTGGAGCTATCCAGGCATCGATCTGATGGCCACCGGCGCATTCTGGCAAAATTATTCGGGTAAGTTGAAAAACGATTGCAAAAAAAATTAATAAAATAAAAACAGGGAAAAAATTTATAAAATTATAATTTTAAAATTTAACCAATAAAAAATTGAACTTAAATAAAATAAGTAATACAGTCGACGCTCACAAATTAGAACCTTTAGTAATTAGAATTTTCAGAAATTAAAATTAGAGTTTCTAATACATTTTCTCAGTTTTTTACAAAATGAATATGAATTTTGTATATTTAACTTGAAAAATAATATATTTAATATAATTGGATTGAATCTTTATGTTAGTTGAAAACGAATGTAAAAAATTAATAAAATAAAAATAAGAAAAAAATTTATTAAATGAACATTATAAAAATATGCAACAAATAATAATAAAAAAATTAAAACTAAAAATTTTACTTAAATAAAATAAGTAATACAATCAACACTCACAATTTAGAACACTCACAATTTCTCGAAATTAAAATTAAAGTTTGTAATAAATTTATTTAAGTTTTTTACTGAATACATATCGATTTTTTATTTTAGTGGAATTTATTAACTGAAAAAATAGGAGAGAAAAATATATTTAATGTCTATTTTTTTTGTTGCATCTATTTTTTATTTAATATATACTCGTACATATATTTTTAATAAAAAAATTATTTGTAATATGTATTTCACTGTATTGTAACCTTTTTGTTTTGTTGTTTTTATTAATAGAATTAACTAAAAAGACTTTGATAACAATAGTTTAATTTCTAACCAAAAAAAAAACATCCAGAAATTGGAATAACTCGAAATACAAAGTGGTTTTAATTTGTGAGTGTCCACTGTAATAATAACAAGCAATTTTTGGTAAATTATATAAACTCCTTGATTTGTAGTGCCTACTGCTCTTATATAAAAATTTTTTACCTGTAGCACTAGAATAAAAACAAAATAATTATATAAATTAATTAAAATAAAAAAATAATAAGTATCATGATTATTAAATATATAAAATCTACTTAAAAGGGTTTTTAAAACAAGTTTTTTCTTAAATCTAAACGTTAATAGATATGACTTAATTAAATTTATTTTAAAAGTATGTAGAACTTTAAGACATGTATATTTAACATAGTTTAACTGTGTTAATCACCCGACAGGTATTCTCATATTAAAGATTTGTTTTTCCTTTACTTTTGCTCCACTTTTTTCCCTAAAGAATCCCTTGCCCAGGAGCTGGAAATGGAGCGCAAGACGCGTGCGGCGAATGCTGAGCGCGATGTGAAAAGTCCGCTGTCGGAGAGGCCAACGGCATATTATAAGAATTCGGTGCTCTTTGGTAGTGCCAACTAAAGGAGCTCTTCTTGGCAGATGCCGACAAGGATATTTTGATCTCAAAGTGCAATCCAGGTGGTGGCATAAGCGCGGCCGGACCAAAAAATGCAAATAGCCCAGCATTGTTAGAGCAAACTTTTGTAAATATGCATAAATAAATAATATAAGGAGGAGTATGTATTTGAAAATGTTCGTGGAACGGCCATTTTGTACATAAATATATAATAAATTATAGTAAAAATGAAACACTTCCGATAACAAGCTAGATATATATATATATATAAATATACAGTATATAGATATACTATAGCCCAGTTATAATGCTTAATATATACGTACTATAGTTGACGGCCAGCATTTTGTAAATAGGCATACAAAGACTTTTAAACTTGTAGTTTAAAATAGTTGGCATACTTTTAGCATTTAACATCAAGCGAAACATTTTTAGCATTGCTTCTAATTAATATAGTTTTAGTTTTTAAAAATTCAAACAACGGGATAAATATATATATAAACATGAATACATATATAGATCTCTGTGTGTGTATTGAATTTGGCAAAATATTTTATAAATCGCTTTTTAGTGTTTTAAAATAAAAAAATTGGGAAATTTAGTGATTGACATAAGTAAGCTGAGAGTTAATGTTAAAAGCTAAGATTTTAATTTATTCATTAGTCTACAGCATATTAAGCTATACTATGAATAGTATTTAAAAAACAACAACAAACTTAAAGTATTTCACTTGCTTAGATATTAAAAAAACATTAACAATTATAAATTACAACTAATACAAATACTATGCAAGAAGAAAGAAATTATGGAAGAATTAAAAGCGAAACTAAAAATGAATAACCCGTCATAGAAATATGTTACAAACTTGACATTAAATACCTATTTAAACGCTTCATATGCTATTATATATATATACCACATATATATTAACATTACATTAACTTTAGTCATAACAATAGTCACTGAACATAATAAAAATCATAATAATAATAATAATAATAATAATAATAATATGAATATAAAACATTCAAACACATGCAAACAATAATTGTGAACTTATTATTGTGCTACATTCGTCGCTCGCTGCAAAAACAGACAAATTATTACAATAAATACAATTAAAATAATACAGAAATCTGGCAAAAAAAAAAAAAAAATTAAAAATAAAATAAAAATAAACAAGCAACTAGAGAACAACAAGAACAACCATAACGAAAAGCGAAAAAGTTTAAAAATAATATATAATAAATTATTATTGCAAAAATAAAATAATGCACAAAGTTTGTTTTAATTTTTAGCGGAATATGGAGTATGGGTGTTTTGTATACTTATAGTATTTAAAACTATTTAAACAACATGTTAAACGAAGCATTTAAATTCTATGTTGAATTGTTGAGCACATTAATTACAATTTAATTGGTCTTAAAGCCTTCAACAAATTGATTTGAAATGTTAGATAGAAAATGCGGTAGATTTAAACAAAGTTAGAGTTGGAAAATTGTGTTAATTTGAGTTGAGAAGTTAAATACGTGTTTAAATATATTTATTTGTAGAAAATTTGTAAATTAGTGAGAGTTTGAAAGTAAGAAAATATAATATTTAACAGTTTATCCCTTTATTTTGTTATTAGTTTGAAACTTCATAAAGTCAACTTTATTGTGTTATAAGTGTGTCAGAATTTAATCCTTGAGTTTAATTCAGATTTACTTGCCTCAAGCTTATTTTAGTTGAAGTAGTTGATATTTGATCGATTTGCGATTGTTGTATTGGTTAACAACGATTTGTAGGATTTATTTAAAGTTATGATTCTTAAACGTGTCGGTGTCTTTTTGACTTTTTTTTTTATAAGAAAAATTTTATTTTTAAAAGCTAGCAATCATGCAAATTGATTAAAATCAATAAACATATTTTAATAATAAGCAGCAAAATAATTCAAGAAAATATTGTCATATTTAAATACTATATAATAATACTATATAATGAATTATTAATATTATATAAAGTGCATTGGTTTGTCGTATGACCGTTGAACTGCTTGATGTTCATATTTAGATTTGCACTGCTTGATATTTGATTTGTGATTGCAGGTCTTGGGCTGGGTATAGGGTGTTACGTAGTCGGATATATTAAACCTTTTCTTCTTCAATCGCAGCAAAAATGTAAGTTTAATTTTAAACGCAACATAATATTGTAAAAAATATTGTAGGAAACCGAATTAATTATTTCCTTCATTTTATATTTTTTCCTTTTATAAAGTGTGCCTAGTTTAAGCTTTAAAAATTTTAATTTGTGCGATCAGATAAAAATTAATTTTTTAGGGATTTGATTCTAGCCAAATTGAAAAAATATAACATTGTTTTAGTTTGTCTTAAATGTGTTAATTGTTGGCAATTAGTGAAGCCAAGGGATTTATCAACGTTTATTCAAAAACCAGGCTTTATTTCTTATTTAGAATTTAATTATATTGTAGGTAGTCACATTAAAAAGAGCGTGAGACTCGATTTAAAATAAAAACAACACCAAAGTTTAACAATCATGCAACATCAGCTGCGTGGCGCGCGTTTGTTTGAGACGGACATTGCGTCAAATGGTCTGACAATGATCATTTGGATGATGTTCAGACAGACTTGGGGTAACAGTTATCGATCCATAAAATGTTTTTGGTTTTTGGACTGATGATTTATGCGTCTGGCGTCTTGGTTTATGGGATCAACTGAATCTTCAAGTTGAGCTTTGAGCTCAAATGATGAGATTTGCAGAAAGCGAAATGAATGCAAGGCGAAGAAGGAGCTAAACAGAACTACATATTGTAATTATGATTATTGGTAAATTATATTTAATTTACAGTTAAACGATCACGTATGTTAGCCAAAAAACAAAAAAATAAAAAATAAAAGCTTCGCGATTTGAACATTTTATCGGCACCCCAAAAATGCCTTTTGCGCGACTTGACCTCAATTATCGATTTAACTTTATTATTGGTTTTGATTTGGACTCTTTGATTTGGTCTCCCGGTCCAGCAGAGCATCGTTTGGATATTCATATATAAAAAAAAGTTGAAATTAAATGGAATGCTGTTGATTGCTGGGTTCCAAGGGGTATTCTCTTTGATACATATAGCATATGCACGGGGACAGGATGATACTTGAGGCATGTGTCGCCGTTGCCTTCCTCGTTCCCTTCCTCATACCTCAACCTCATCTTCATCTTCATTCTCATCCTCTCTCTGTGGCATTAGGTGGGCAGGTCGCTTAATTCTCGTTAATTTCTCCAAGGCAACGTGCAACGTTTAGCTGATTGAGGGTTTCCCGTTCGTTGCCAGTCCTCCAAAAAAAAAATAAAAAATAAAAAAGAAATAAAAATAAAAATAAATTGTGGCAATCATATTTTGTGTTAAATGCAATTTTTTTTTTGATTATGCTACATATTACTGTTATTGTATTGCCAATTGTATATTACAATTTTGGGACAATAAATCTAAGTTATTAAATTTAGATTTAAAAAACTATTCCGATAGTAAGCAGAGCTATTTTCCAGCCATTTAATTAATTAATTCAATTAAAAAAAATGTCAAAAAAATTTTATAAAGATAATATAAATGAAAAGTTAAATTATTTATATATAAACTATTTCTTGACTGTAGTTTGAACTTGGGAACTTATACCCGTCGCTTTTCTAGAGCCTTAACTAAATTCGACAGTATCTTTATTTAAAGAAACCTCGATTGTATCCGAAAAATACATTGACAATCGATTGATTTTCAGCTTTGAAAAATTATACCAAATTTTATAATACCCACCCAGCTCACTATGTTTACAGGGCATTTAAAAGGCTGCCGCATGAAATATGTACAACATTATCAATTAAATATTTGCTGACCCAAAACGGAAGAAGATGCACCTGTTTTAAAGTTTGTTCTATGCTATCGCATCCACCTACTAAAAAAGAAATTAAAAGTAGAAAAATGATAAGCCATAAATACTTGGCAGACAGCATGAACGGCCTTTAGGTGAACCCAAAAGCCAAAACAAATACGCTTAAAGCCTAAAAGCAATTAAATAACCAATGCGATGTTGGCCTCGCCTAGAGACAATTAAAACTACAATTTTTTATATATGTATCTGCTGCTAGAAATGTATCTGCGATTGCAATACGTATCTGTGCCCCTTTTGGATGATCTCCTCCCCACCCGTCTCCCATTATTGATAGTGGCTTAATTCGTATCGTGGCAATTGATCGAGCGATTTGCTTTGGCAAATAAGCGAATATAACTTTCAATTTGAGATACTATTTGCAATTGTTTGTGCTCATCTAAGCTAACGATTGTTCAAGATTCTTTAGCTGGGGTGGACGGTGGGCGTGCCGCTTTATCATCGTTATGAAATTAATTTTTTTTTAACCTTACAGCAAGGAGTTGATTGACTTGTTCATGAAAGTTAACTCTATTATAGGCATAATAAGGAAATGAAAGAAAAGAGTTCTAAAATATTGTTTTAGTAGCTCGTCAGATAGTAAATATAAACTTAATTGAATTGTACTTATTTTTAAAATTTTTTTTGAGTTTTCTTCTAAGCAACTTCTTTATAATCTTAAAGACAATTTTTAATTAAATATGATTATTTTTTAATCGGTTGTTATGAATGGAATTCATCAGAAAGGATATGGGAATTTCATTAAAAATTGTTTTCCTCAAATTTTTTTTTCTTTTGATTAATTTTTTTTTTATCATTTTGAAAAGTATTTTTTATTAGGCTTATTTTATTAGATATATTTTAAGTGAATATTATTAATTTAAAGATATGGTTGCTTGATTGAACTGCACTTTCCCACACCTTTTGCAGATGTCCTAATCTCTAATGTAACTCCCTGAAAGGGTATAAAAACTTCATTGATTTCAACTTTTCCAAAAATTCTATCAAGTTCTGTTTGCAGCTTGCGTGTTGCCAGCCAATGTTGCGTCGCGTTGCCAACTAATTCGATTTGTTTTGACCATTAACTGCAAAATAAAAAAACTTATATATATGATCCTAAGTTGTGCGTTTATATATCTTAGAGTTCGGTTCGTTTCGTTTGGTTTTTGGTTTGAGTCAAACATATGTTGCATTAATTGTTCATGTTGCTCAAAAGCAACTCATGTTCAATGAGTTTTATTGCTGCTCAACACACAAACAACAACAGCACGAAACAAATGAAAAGAAAAATTGCACACAAAACATTTTTCATTACGTGATTTTCAAGCATGCCACTAAGGAGATGAAGTAGTAGGTTTGTTAGGGGGTAGATGCACAGAGGGGCATAAGTGGCGACAGCCGGCAAAGTGCCATGTATACAACAACAATAACAACAACAACAGCAGCAACAACAGCAACAACAACAGCAACAACTACAACCACAGGAGAATTGTTTAGGGTCGTCGCCAAAGCCATAAGGATCGACATCGCCTCGTCTGCATTCCCACACGCGATCGCAATCGCAATCGGAGTCTCAGTCCCAGTCTCAGTCGCCTAGCGCTACGTAGCAGCAGCTAAACAAGAATCAGCAAATACATGGACGTAGTTAAGGTCTTTACAGAGGGGGTGAGAGAGGGTAGGGTGGAGTGGGTTAATACAATCAACACAATATCGATTGTTAGTTACGTTCTCGTTTGTCTCCAACGATAGTTTATTCCCACAATAAAAACTATTTAATAGTATATTTATTTCTATCTGTCAATTTGAAAATAGCTTACGTTCTAAAAAAAAAGAATAATATGTAATTAAACTAATTTAGATCTTCTTTATTCTATATTTATTCAATATTATTATTTCTTTATTCTATATTTTTTTTTTTAAATTTAATAAATTGATATATAAAATTAAATTGCAATAAATTAAATTTATTATTAATTACTATTATAGAATTGAATTTAAGTCTAAGTAAACTGTTATTTTAAATAAAAATTCAATTAATTTAAATTTGAAAAAATTAAAATTTAAATATATCTATAAATGGAAAAAATGAAATAAATAGGTTTTTAAATTAACATAAATAAATGTAAATTAACATTATAATTAGATATAAAAATTTAATAAATTGATATATACAAATAAATTGCAATAAATTTAATTTATTATTAATTAATATTATAGAAATGAATTTAAATAAAAATTAAATAAATGTAAATATGAAAAAATAAAAAAATAAATACGTAAAATCTACAAATGGAAAAAAAATGAGATAAAATTCTCTAAATAGGTTTTTGAACTAACATAAATAAACGTAAATTAAAATTATAGCTAGAGCATTTAATTTAAAAACTTAAAATTTCAAAAATTAAAAATTTCATTAATTATTTTTTTAAATTTTATTTAATATTAAAATAATAAAGCTTTTGTTTTATTAGTTATTTAATCATTTTTTTTTAGTGCTATAAGTGAATTTGTGGAGGTTGTTACACAAACACAGATTAAATAATATTTGATTAATTTAGTTTTTATGAAAATTATTGCATAATATTAAAACCCAATTTCTTTTTTTTTAAATGCCTAAATGGTTCTAGTATTGAAAATTTTGCAGTCGAATAACATCTATAAATATATGTATAAATGGTGTCATGGTATTATCTATATTCTAAGTAAACTATTTTAGATTTACAATTTTAAAAGATTTGTAAAAAAATATAGTTCGTTTGTCCCCTACTTCACCACATCCCTGTGCCGCAACAAATGTATCTATGAGCTGCACATGGCCTCAGTCGCAAAATCGCGACTCAATTACAATTTATTAAAAGCCGCACAACTGATTTATAACCAGATCCTCTCAAGAGAGAGAGAAGACCCTTTCGGGCCAATGTTCACGTGTCTGGGCCATTGACGTTTTGTTGCTTGGCTGTTGGCTGTTGGCTGTTAGCTGGTTGTTCGCCTGTCAGGTTGGTGGGGGCACATTGGCGGCTTATTTGTGTGGAAATTACCGGCAAGAAGAAAAATAAAAAAAAAAATAAAAAATTTCAAAGAGTAGCTTTAGGAGGAGCTTTTTGCGAATATGGCGCCCGGGCGCTGGTGGTGACAGTTGCCTGTCAGCAAGTTACACAAGCCGAGAGGAGTACGTAAAAACATGCTGAATATGATCTATGGATCTGCAGAGGATACACACACATACTTATAGCGGAAGATCTTTTAAGAGTTGCTGTTTACATACGTCTTAGGTTTATTTTCTCATGTTCAAAAATAAAGTTCAAAGTATGTGCCGTAAAGTGGAAAATATGACGCCAAATGTTTCCATATTTAAGTTAATCATAAATTGTTCTAAACAATTTTTTTCCTCATTACTTTGAGAATTTTTCATCTCTAAAGATATCTTTCTATGGAATGGATATAAAATTATTAATAACTTTGGCCAAACCGTTCTGATTTCATTGCAATCTGCTTCTGTCATCAAATATTATTTATACAGATTTTATTGCATAAATATTTATAATAATATTGGCAAGGTTTTTAGTGAAATTGGCAATTATAATAATATAAAAATATATCTTTATATGAGGAAATATTATTTTCAATATAGTATTTTCGTCTGTTTAAATTTGTCATTAATTAAAAAAAACTATATTAAAAACAGGAATAAGATCCGAATACTTTGTAGTTTATTTTTGAAAACAAATTAACATCGATTAGCAAATTTTTTTATTTTAATAAATAACTAAATGAGATGAAATTTTATAAAAATGGTTTATTTTTCGACCTATTCCAAGGTAAATAAAACTAAATTTTAAGAATGTGAGTTCATGATTTATAGCCATAAATTTAAATTAGAAATAAATCAAAAATAATTTATAATTTGATGATTTATGAAGGAACTTTCTTCCGGCGGCAGTTCACAATAATTTAACTTTTTAATATTATATTTTCAATTGTAAATAAGTGATAATTCAATAAATATGCAAAATTTTGGAATTTCACTTGGAAATCAGCTAAGTATTGATAAAGTAAAGAGTTTAGATAATCATTTACTATAGGATTTTTTTTTTGTTTTTTTTTTTTTTTTGTTTTTGGAAACATTTAATTTTACTGTTATTTCTCATCAACTTACATTAAACTTAACAAACAATAATAACAAAAACAACTTAACAAAAAAAAAAATAACAAAATTAAGTCTGGTTAATAATAAAAACAACACAACTTAAAAAAAAAACAAAATTAAGTCTGTTTAACTATAGGAACTTTCAACAATTTATCTAAATTTTTTTTGCATTCTTAAATTTATTATCTAAATTGCATTTGACAACTTTAAATTGTGTGACGTATAGACAAATGATATGCGGGTAAGAGGCGTTCTTGATGTTTAAGTATATTGTTAAAGATTAACCTCAGACCACAGTTTTATATCCATTGATCCGACAGGTGCGGCTACTTGGCTGCCACAAGTACTCAATTCCAATGCAATTTGATGAAACAGCCCGCAGTCGCAAATGAAATCCGCTCAGGATAACAAAAGGAAAAATCGCTCACACAATATGCTACGTCACCTTTTGTTCATAAATTCACCCTTGGCGAATATATAAAAAAAAAACAACAAAGAATTATAAAAAACATATTTTGCGACCATTATTTCATAAATCCTCGAGTATACAGGCGCTTCGACCCCGATTCTCTATAAAAAATAAAGAAACGATTCTAATGCATTCGGGCGAACAAGTTTTGCAACTGGATAAAAAATAATAATCTAAAGAAAAGATGTATTCTTATATGTACTTGAAAATGTGGCAATGCAACATGCAACTATATATATTTGGAATTAGGCTTATACATATGGTGGATATGGAGGGCGCGGAAATTGTGGTTTGATTTCGTTGGCAATCCTTTGAAAGGACCTTGCAGCTGACATATAGAATGCATGTAGTTTGAAAGAATTACAACAATCTGCCTCTTAAGATGTCCCAAGAAGAAGCCAGAGTCTCTACTGATCCTGAGTTGCGCGTCTGGGTCTAAGGGAGCACCAGCAGCATGCCGGCTGGCAATTCAAGTGGAAGAGTGGAACTCTGCCCAGCAAAACATGTAGTAGTCTGCAAAGGACATCTGATATTATTTCGCTAATTCGATACTTTTATTTCAAAAAAACATAATAATAATAAAAACGGGACCAGCAGCACTCTTGTCTCTTGTCTTTTGTCTTTTCCTTATTTCTCTTGCTTTTTGCATAATTTTTCATAACAGAGCCTCGAGGTTTTCTTATATGTTATGTTGTATATAGAAGGCCAAAACCGCTGATTATCATAATTTCCTGAAAAATAAACATAAATTTTATGTGAATGCAATATGATCCGTTATTTATTTGCATTATATCTTTTTCTCTTTCTTTTTTTTGTGTGTGCTTGTGTGTGTGGCATCTCTGGTGTCTGCGGGCTTGTTCGGGCGTGTCCTGTGCCCTGTGGCTCCTTAAATATATTACCGTTATGTGACCAGACCACACATTATGTTAATATTAATATATTATATTTTTTTTTTCAGTTACGTGTTCATTGAGCTGATTCTGTGATTTACGCACACAGGTGACAACAGCTGTCAAGTGTTTCAGGTCACAGTTTGGCAACAGTTTGGTCCGTTCTGGATATGGGGTTTGCCTTTGCAAGGATTCTGATTTTTAACAAACTCAGTCAGCAGCCTCTCTAAGCCTCTCTCAGCCTCTCTCAGCCTCTTCCGGATGAAATGATTTCTCAAGCCAAGCAAAAACCACAACTTGTGCACGTTTCTGGTTTCCGTAAGTTCCCTCGCCATTTTCTTAGATACATACATAGATGCCGTGTTTAATTTCAGAGCAGCAGCAGCAGGAGAACCAGCACAATATCCATATCCTTATCCTTCCTGCTTAGCCTGTGGCATATAGTAGTTGGTAGGGGTAGGGGCACAAGGCGAGTGGCATGGAGTGGGCCAGGCCTGGCCAGGCCAGGCTAGGCCGGGGCTAAACCAAAGAAAAGAAATGTTAAATTTCTTATGGGAAGCATGAATTACGGGCAATTTTTTTGTAGATTGTGCTTTGTGTACTGCTACTGCTACTGCTCCTGCTTTGTCCTGTTCCTGCTCCCGTTACTTTTACTTGGCTTTGCGTCTTAAACAATGTATGTATATGAAATGTATATGATTTTTCGTGGCGAAGTCTTATAAGAATGAATATTGTGCATGCGCCCATACAGGGTGTTGTGGCAATGGCAAGACATTTTTTTATTTATTTTTTTTTATTATATGTAATTTTTCTATTATCTTATATATATTTCACGTAATTTCTATTGATTTTTTAAAGGCAATTTTTTTTTGGATTTATTAAAGCATATTTTAAGTTGAAAAGCAATTAACAACATTCAAATCAATTTATTGTTGAGGTTTTCAACTTTTATACATTATAAATTAATGTGTCTGTATAAAAGTTGTTTTATTTTCAACACGCACACACACCCACACTCTCTCACACACCCACACATATATTGCTGAGTTACAGTTAGTTAGTTTTTGTTTGAGTAAAATCAACGCCATATTGTAGACATGGTTAAGGTTTTTGAAAATTTTATAATTAATTTTCTGGTTAACATGTTTCTCATATGTGTAAATATGCGCAAAATCCATACAATACAAACGACCTTACCCCCTCTATACCCCACTCTATTCTATGTGCTTGTCATAGTTGTTGCTTTTGCTTCTTGGCAAAGTTCAGGAAGTGTGTTTACAAAGAAAAGCCTTTTGTACAAGTATCAGATTCCTGTGCTGATTAAAGAAGCACCCAACGATAGCAATGAGAAAGGGGGGTAGCTAGATAGATAGAGAGGGGTAGAATAGGGTTCTAGGCTAGGCATTTCCACACAATTTTCAGCACATATGTGCTAGGAATATTTATTAAAAATTTAAACATTATAAATGATTGTCTGCTCATATCCTGTTCTGTGGAGTTCTTTAACGAAATCGCCGAACCAAACTCACGTCTTGTGGCGCCATGACTGGACAATTTAGAGTCCGCGATATTAACCATTAAAGCCATTTAAGTCTACAACAACAACAAAAATAACAACAACAATAACAACCATAAGTAACGCACAAAAAATCCTGTATTATGTTTTGGTTAGGTGCACTGGAAAAAAATGTAGCTGAATTGAAAATAAAGATTTTATTCAAGTGAGTAGAATATAATATTTAATGCGAAACTGCGCGTATAAAAAAATTTGGTTGTTTTGGGAGAAATTTAATTTTTATAAAAAAAATAAATGAAAAATTAATCGAAACAGGAGAGTATAAAAATATAGAAATATAGAAATTAGTGGTAAAATAATAAAATAAAAAAAATAATATATTACTAAAATTTAAACACGTTTCTTTACTTAAAAAAGAAAAAAATTTCGTTTACCACTTTTGATTTTTTGGTCGCTGTAGACCATTTGATGGAATTGCCTATTTGGCATTATAATATATATTGAACTTCAGAAATCATATTCTAATTTATAAATGATCAATTTTTATATGTTTTCTATATAAAATTCAAGAAAGGATTTATCACTTTACTTACAATATTAAAATGAGTTTGATTTATGGCTTGTATTTTAGTATGGAAGTCGATCGATAAGCTTAAAGTACGATCAATTACATATATAAAGCCCTCATTTCTTGAATTTTATTAATATACACAGTATTTTAAAATATAATATAAATTGCAACTAAATAAATAACCGTATAGTTGTAATATAATAATAAATAATCTAATCCAAATAAAAAAATGGAATAATATAAAAAAATATAAATGTATATAATTGAAGTTTTCTGTCATATAATAAACGTATTTTCATAAATTTCTGTGAACAAAGAACACTCGAATATTTTTATATATTTTTTTCGATCAGTGTACTCACATCTCACACGAACCTTGTAAAAAAACAAAAAATAATAATAATTAAGAAAAAAAATAATAAGAAATAATAAAATTAAATTAATGTATGTATTTATAGATTATGCCAGATATTAAATATATTTTCAAAATTTTCTATAAACAAATAACACTCAAATAGTTTTTTTATTTACATTATTTTTTCGCTCAGTGTACTCACAACTCACACGCATCTTGTAAGTTTTCAACATCATTTACTTCGCTTCAATTCAATTTGAAATTCAAACTCTTTTGGGTTGCAGCGCGGAGTCTGCTTCAGCTGCTCCTAGCTGCTGACTGCTGACTGGAATTGAGGAGATTGATACTGAGTGACATGACCATGTCGATAGGTAGCCAAATTGCCAAGTCATGCCGCCGCTTTCATTCAGCCAGACTGCATCAAATGGCAAAGTTGCCTAAAGATGTTTCGATTCATTTTTTTATGCATCGATTTCAAGGCACAATACTTCTTTTACTTATTCCATTTGCTGTTCATTTGATTGTCGTTGTTGTAAATACATACATATATCCTTTATTGCCACAGTAGGCTTTAGTTTTCAGTTTTATTTTTTTTTTTGGCTGTCATGCCACAAGTGATCCATCTTAATTCCTAAAACATTCGTCATCAGTTTTTTTATTCTATTGTGTAAGTTGATTCTTTTTTTCTCTTTCTTTGGTTGAGTTTTTCCTTTGGTTGTGCATTTTAATTTGTTCGCGCTATGCGCAAATGTATTGCATAAAATTGGGCGTTGGGGAAGCTGTGCGAGCTGATCGATGACAATTCTATTTGCCAGGATATACACACAGTGTGTGATGGATGGTTTGGGTTCTTACTGGGTCGATGTTGGTAAAGGGATTGCTGTAATCTATTTAATCTAAATTGAAACTTTGCCACATTGTGAATAGAATTAATAAGGCAAATTTGATAGAGTTATTGAATTTATGCATACAAATTGATTTGAAAGTGTTAAATTATAAATTGATTAAATTATTTTTATTTTTTTTTTTAATATTATGTTATTATTATTTTTTTTAATTTACTAGTTATTTTATATGAGTAAATCTGTTTCGATGAACTTTAAATTTGAATTTGTTTTTTATTAAAATAATTATAGACTTTTTTAGTTGTATCCTTTTAAAAGAAAAACTATTTTTAATTTTAAGTAAATATTATTTATTAAATATATACTAATTTGATGTAAGTTGTGTTAGCTTAAGAAATATTTTAAAATACTATTTAATCCACTAGCTTAAATGAGTTTACTTGTCACTTGAAATAATTAATTTTGCAATATATTGAAACCTTTTATTTATGAACGATTTGACTTGAATTGGAAATGGAAATCATTATTTTTGTTTGCATAAATTTGATCTTTGATGAAAATTTAAAATATAATAGAAATGTTACATAGATTTTTATATATCGCATTAAATTAAATATATATTTTCAAGGCAATAAGGTAATTTTTTCTAGTGAAGTTTAGTTTCTTAAAATTAAAATCAAAGTGTCCTTAGCTGTATTTTTCTCCTTTTTCTTTCTAGTCTATTTTTCCCATGGTGTAAATATAAAATTTATTAAATATTTTGAATTACGGAATTTTGTTCTCATCATTTCTCTTCCAGTCTATCTTGATTTGTCTTTAATTTTTCATGGTATTTAATATGTCATTATCATATAAAGCAATTTAATTATATGTATACCAATTTTACTGAACAATTTAAAGTCAAGGCGTCTAAAATCCTTTTTTCAATCAGTGCGCAATATGCATCTTTATCTCTGACCTCACATGCACAGATGCTGGATGTTTTTTTCTGGGCAACCCCAAAGGAAATTAGTATGCAACCCCTTTAACGATGATAAAAAAAAAATAAAAAAAAACCAAAAACGAAAAACGGGAATGTCAAACGCGGTTTAGCGATACGTCATCGTGATTTGGCAAATTTGACAGGCGATAACACACACTGAGAGCTGAATATATATACATTCTATATATATATATATATATATATAAATATAGAAAGAAAGGGTAGCTTTGGTTGGTTGATTTTTGCATAAATTGTTCAACATTATGTGTAATGTTTGTCGAACTCAACTCGTTCATTCATTCATTTATTCAATAGGTTACCTTCTAACAGCAGCTGAGATTACAGTGATGATATTGCTAAAATATTAACAACAATGGTAACAACAATAACAACAACAACATCAACACTTTGACATAAACACAATCTCTCATCGTTGTTTGCGTGTCATGTACAGATTTCTCATTGGGACGCAAATCGAACTGCCAACTGCCAAATTGTTGTTGATATGTTGTGCGTGTGTAACAGTTGTACAAATTGAATGCAAAGGATTCAGAGTCAGACTGCCCAGTTCTCTCAATACTCAGTTCTTGAATCCCCAATCCTCTTGCAACAAAAATTGAATTATCAGTGGCTGGTGCATCAGGCTTAATTCGTTTTGGCGCTATACGCGTGCGCACGCTATTTATTCAGAGTACTTTAAATCCTTTGGCCCCATTGGCTCAAAGGACCCCACGCGGGGACCTAAACACAACCGACTGACATAATCGTGATATATTGACACGCACAACTATAGAGTACTTTTATCTTGTCTGTTTCTCGCTTTATTTACAAAACAAATTCTGGTTCTTTTAATAAGCATAAAGTTGTGATTTCTTATAAATAGAAATACTGTGATATTTGTTTTATCTAATAAGTAAAACGGTATAATGAAAGTGCTGTTAGAAGAGGAGTTAAAAGGCATTTTCAAAATAACAAACTGGAATATGCTGTGGCGGTTTTTTTAAGGTTAAATAAATAATTTAAAGAACTTAATCATTTTAAAAATATAAATTGCTTAAAATAATCAATTTACCTATGCTCGATAAATCTATATTTTGCCTTGACTATCGCCTTTATTCAATATGCAAAAGTGTTAAGCCAAAATATTAATAAGTCTACTACTTTACCTACTACTTATATTACTACTACTATTTATTATATCACTACTCTCTATACTCTGCTATACTGTCTTCATTTATTTTACAACTGCTGCCAAAATGTTAATAAATTTACTACTTAACCTACTACCAATTTTACTAACATTACTACTTATTCCATCACTACTTTCTATACCATCCTATACTCCTTATCAAAGGGAATGTATATTCTATCTGCTCTGCGATTCCTTATATTTATGTTACAACTACAATTTTTTTTTTTTGATAAAATTAAAATTTTATTATTAAACTTAATAAATTGCACATCCACTTTAGAATTTTTTTTGCCGCTGAAAATTTGTTTATACATTTTAGTAATTACAACTACTACTTTTACAATTGCTACCTCTACTACTTATACTACTATTTTTACCTTTTCTACCACTTTTAATTAAACTACTACCTATACTACTATTTTGAGAATTTCAGGGTTGAAGGGATTTATCTTACTCGGAAACACATGACTTAAAAATTATCGCAGTATTATTTTGTAAATAAATAATATGAATATTTGATCAAGAGTAATAAACATTTTTTCAGCGCTTTTTGAATTAGGCAAAAAGTAAAGAATTAACAAAAATCAAATTATGGTTTATTTTTGTCGATTTTATTTAAATAAGTTCAAATATATACTACAGTAAAAGATTTTTCTTAAAATGACATAATACACAAGTTGATTACATTACATTTTTCACATTTCAAATGAGAACGAACAAATTTGATTTATTGGCACATAAGTAAAGACCATATTTTCGATTTAGTTACAAATGTTTACAAACGGATTGGGAATGGAAATGCCATGGCCTCATCCATGCCATCCATAGGGGGTTTTTACGAGTGTTTATTTGTGCATCTAAACATTTTTAATGGCAAATCATAAGTCCCGGTAACGTTCCACTCGTATTATCACCGAAAAGCAAAAACGTCGCACACGCTGGGTGGTAGTCGGCGTTGTAGAACTTTTTGATTTTAATGATACTACACTGTAGAGCAAGTATTTTTTGAGTTATTGCACTGGGCACACACAGTACGTAATAAAATCTTCGCACACAGTCTTTCAGATACAGATACCAAACTGTTGGATAGTTGGATATATGTACTATATATGTGTATATGTAGTTTTTATTGTTTTTGGCTCGATTTAATTAAGCCAGAGCAAAGCGTGCCGCCAGCGACGTCGTTGTTACTTGGCCATTTACTTGGCCTTTATTTGTTTGTTTTAGGCGCGTCGTCATCAGTCCGCCACCTAATCCTCAATGTCCCCCAAAACCCCCCAATAGCTCATCCAGTCTTTCAATTGCAGTCAGATTGTTGCTCTTAATCTCAAACAATTTCACACGTTTCCTTCATTTTTATATTCGGATAGATCTATGGTACAATATATATATATATTCTATTTTGTGCCGTTTTTAGTGCGGCAATCAAAAGTTGTAAATGTTTATGTTCATTCTTTGGTGACCACAACAAGTCTAGGGCAAATTGTTTGTTTGTTTTAATTTAGCAGTACAAATTGCGCATACAGGCACTGTATGATCTACTAAAATAGTTAAGGTTGAAGGGAATGGGGAGAGAGTTCTATAAATTAAACTAAATATAAATGAATTGCAGAATTAAGTTTTTAAAAATGTAGTAAGTAATCTCATATTATTCTACAATAGTATTCTAAATATCATTATAATACAATATAAGGCAGTTCCAGCAGTTTCATTTCTAATTTAGAAAAATTATTTTATTTTAGATTTTAAATAAAAATAATTATTTTTTAAAAGGAAATCGGGCTTGGAATGCTTAATCAAATATATAAAAAATAAATATTTGCAAAATAAATTATAATTTATAATATGGAAATAATATGGCGCGTTATATTTGAAACATCTTCTATACCATTTCGTATAATGCCTATTCACTTGCATAGGGTATTATAATTATGGTGCTCAAAATGTAACACATTGAAGTTGGCATATATCATAAAATTTATATAACATACATTAAAGTATTAAATGTATTTATATATAATCAGATTGGCCAACTGAGGCGATAAAATTATGCCGAAAATTTTGCTGTTTTAGACATATTAATATTAATAATAGTTTGTATTTGAATAAAATGTATATTTAGTAATATCTACACCAAATTTTTCTATAAAATATATGTTGCTTGTAGTTCATAGAGTGAATATAAAATATAATAAAGGAAAGCATATTAAAAAATAAATATTAAAATATGTATAAATAAAAAATATAACAAAGTACACATTAATACTGGTCACTTTACTTTATAACAACGTTGAAGTAAATTGAGTATATTATATTTTTAATTTTATTTATTAACTGGAGTAAATACTTTATTTAATATTTAATTCACTTCAATTTTTATTCACTTAAATGTTGAAATTTTGATTTACAAATAATAATATATTTTCTATAAAGAGTACAGCCCAGCTAGCCTTTTCTACTTAATAATACAACTCAAGATTTAATAAATTATATTTAATACTACAATGTAAAATTTCAGCCTTGATTTAATATAAATAAATACAATATATTAAAATAAACTTTTAGAAAAATACTAATTTGTTTAGTAGGTCATTTGCTAAATAACGAAAAATAAAGAAATATATAGTCAAAAATTCGAAGGTTATATTTGACATATGTTAAATTTACACTATTTGTCTAGGCCAAATTTTTCCATTTTCTTATACAATAAGTAAGACCAAAAAGGGTATTAAATCGTCGACAAGCCAATGCCAATACATTTTGTTTTTTTTTCTTGTTTATACGTAATATATAAACTGCCACACACGTTTCTTCATTAATTCCACGTGTTTATTTGTTTAAACTAACCTTTTATGACGCAGTGGCGCTACACACGCACACTCGCACACACATGGCAGACTCAAAGTGGGTGTGGAAATGGGGGGTATCTAGATTCTAGAGGCTGGGACTGGGATATTACAGAGCCATAGAGCTATCCACATCATAGAGCGCAACTATGATGCTGCCGACAGCTAATTGAATTTAATTGGCGCGAAAAATCTGTGGAAAAGTAAACAAAATATATTTTAATTTTTTTTTACGCTCATCTCTTCCTTTTTTTTATTTTTTATATTTCCATTTTTTTTTTTTGGGTGTAGCATAATTTTATGAGTTGTTTATTTCGTTTTGAAACAATAACTTTAACTTGTGCCCTGGCCACCATTTATGGCACATTTTTATTGTCGTTTATGAATAAAATAACAAGAATGAGAATAGCAACAACAATATGAAACTAACAACAAGCAGCAATAATAACACAAAAAAAAAAGAATTTTTCAAAATAATTGTGGCCTGGCAACCACGATCGGGGCGTTAAAAATCTATAAACGAATGCAAAAGACTCTGCACGATGTCTGAGAGATTTTTTTTATTTATTTATTTTTAGATATTGGCGCCACTTGGCGATCTGGGTTCGCTCATCATTTGAGGTATTATGTTTAAATCATTTTGTGTGACAACCCGCTGACAATTGTACAAAAAAAATAAAGAAGAGAACCTGGACAGCTCAATTGTTAAAGTCCAAGTTCAGGTTCAAGTCTTAACGATGCACTGCAGCATCTCCAGCAGTCACCTGAATACAGACTTATGGGTTCATCTCGTATATTGCCAGGAACACAGGGCCAAGACCATAAAGTCGCGTGGTTTATTTAAAATTAACAAAGCAATAAAAATGCAAAACTCAAGGCAAGCAAAAAAAAAACCTTAACAATGAAAGAAGCTATGGGATTTTGCCTCAGGTGAGTTATGAGTGAAAGAAGTTGGTAAAATAATATTTTCAACTTATATATTGTACTAAAGAACAATGTGTCAACGCCCTTTCAGAGCTTCCTAAGTTTTTTATTAAAAAAAAACCAATATATGTACGAGTATATCATATTCAAAGTAGAAAAACAATTAAATTAATTTCTAATTTGTCAAATACATATATAGCTAGTAATTTATATAAATTTATATTGAATTTCAGATCCATACTAAAAAAAATACAATATCATTACAAATACAAGTTACATAAATTGTGCACAATTTTTTTTAATATAAATAAAATATTAGTTTTTTATCGCTGACGCATTCTATTTAATATACTATATATACCATTTTAAAATAGGACAATATTTTGATATTCTATACTGGAAACAAATTATTTATATTGCCATACAGTTTTTAGATGAACTTATAGAATCTATGTTTAAATGAAAGTGTTTTACTTAAACATATTTTTTTATTTATTTGGACAACTTTGTAAATTAATACCAAACTGAGTACTGGTATGCTAATTGAACTATATATATTTGTAGTTCCTGAGAACAAGAGTTATTTTTAATACAATTTTTTGATGTCTTACAACTTTTCTAATTAATATAAAATATATAAACAAATAATAACATATTGAGGGCGAACTAAATCGATGTTAAGCCTATAATTGTGGGTGATTTTAAATTAAGAGTGTCATTTAGTCCTTTGCTAATAGTTTGCTCTGATGTCAAAAAAAGGTTGGGATCACGCCTCTTGAAGTCTCTTGCCTGATAACGCCGATCAGGTCATAAGCCTGGGAGTTCTTCTGCAAGGACCAACAAAAATTTAACTTAAAAAAAATATTTTTTCTTTCAAATATGCTATCTGTGATAATTGTCTAGGTTCCTATGTGGTTTCTAATATTAAATAACATTAAGCATTATTATTATTTCACATTTAATATATTAAGCAAGATTTATCTTAATATTTTTTTTCCTTTTTTTTTTTTATATTTATTTATTTTTTTCAATTTATTTTATTTTAAGCATAAAATACGTAATACAATTATTAGCCTCCAGCAAAATTTCCTTGGAAATCTCTATCGATGTGAACAGTGCAGAGGCAGCTTATCATATCAGTGATTTGGCGTATGTTAACAATATTGTTTCAAATCCTTGGCTCCAAAGCCATGTACTCCATGCATTTCTTATCGCCATCGTGGGCAACATCGACTAAACCAAAACAATGCAACGCGCAATCAGCGACACTTCATCGGCCACCAAAAAAAATAAAAAAAAAACATAAAAAAAATGCAGAAAACAAAAGGACACAGAGCGTAATGAGGGCGAAAATATCTTTATTTAAAAAGGTAGGCAGTCAGAGACCAGGCACCAGGCGACTGGCGACTGTGTGCCTTCCACAGAAGGCAGGAGCAGCAGCAGCGGCAGTTGCAGCTTGGAGGAGCTGGGAGCTGCCTCAGAGCTGGCTAGGGCAAGGCAGCATATTTGTCATTCGCATGGGGCGCAGGCTGGCAATAATCGCAGAGCAAATATCATGCAGAGATCTTTGTTGCCCCACCACGGCCCAATGCGCCTTAATTAGATGAGGCGACAAGCTGCCAGGGGGCATGCAGCAAGGAGTCGGTAGCTGGTAGTTGGTAGTTGGAGTCGGTAGTTGAAGTTGGCAGTCGGTAGTCCGGTACTTGGTAGTTGGGAGTCGAGCTAGAAGCAGCAGCAGCAGCAGCAGACACGATCGGCGATACTTTTGGAGGGAATATGGCACACACACAGCTGAGGCCAGAGAGAGAGAGACTGTAAGCTGTCGCCAGGCTACTGAAACAATGCCATGTTTACAACTTGTAGGCAATGCCAGGCATTCATACATACTACATACAACATACACATGTATCTTGTAGATACTTTTGTGCCCTCTTAACTAAGGGCCAGAGTTTTGGTTTTGGCTTTGGTTTTGGGTGTGAGCCCACATCAAGGTCTGGGAAACAGCCGCCATGCCTTCGATTGCCACTAATGGCATATTTAGCATTCCAAAAGGGCATTGCGCCAATTGCAAATAATTTTCCGAGTGTAGTTTGCTTAATAAGATCACGATTTACAGATAAGCTGCATAGATAGCGACTAGAAAGCATGTATACAACTGCTGCATATGGATAAATTGTAGGGTATCGCACTGGGTATCTTAGTTAATATTGTTGAAAAAATACAAATAAATTTCAATTCTGAGAAATTAAATTTTTTTTTATCGCAAAAGATAAAAGCCATTCTTATTCTAATGAGAAACTTTTCGTTTAGCTGAATGGTTTAGTAATTAAACTTTAATTGATCTAATTAATCGATTTATGTATACAATTTTCTAGAATTTTTTTTTCTTTTTTTTTTTTAGCTATTTTTAAGTGATTTAAAAAAGAAGAGGAAATTCCTTCAATTATTCTATGAGACGAATGCTTTGGTAGTAAATGTTAAAACATAACATTCTAAAAAAATATATGTTCAAATTTAATTGACAATAATTATTTGATGACTTCTTGTAATTTATAAAATGATCGTAATTCGATAGGAAAAAAGGTTAGTAGTAAAAATAGGTAGATAGTAGTATCGATTCATAAATCAGTTTATAAATAAAATGTACTCATAATTTAGTTATTTTAAGCAACTTTTCTGCCCTAAAATGTGCTTAGAAATTTCCACTTAAATGCTGCGTCTAATCCGTGTCTTAAAGCGTATTCAAAAGTCGCTTATACCCTGGTTAGCAGCACCGAAACAATAACTTAATTTAGTTGTTTTACATCGTGTCGTTGTCGGTTGCCCAGCAGCCACAGAAGGCACTCGAATGGCCAAATGTTCGACTTACCATCGGCCAACAGTTCCAGTTCCAGCTTCAGTTCCAGCTGCTCTAACTTACAGATTCAGTTAGTTAGCTTACCAATCTTTTGCACGGGTGGTATGTCAAGACAAACAGACGGCACATGTGCCACAAAGGGAGTGATGGGGGGTAAAGGGGCACAATCGGTACAGACAAACAACTACGCATATAGGAAGGAGTACTCGTAGAGCTGGGCCCAACTATCGAACCAACTTAGCGCCAATTACACAAACCAAAAACAAGTAAGACTTTTTAAGTTGAAAGAAGTAAACAGACAGCTTTATACCCTATTTGAAATGTTGCAAATTTAAGAGTAGAAGAAACATTGAATATATTATAAAGAATATGCTTCAGGAAATCCTCAAAAGACTCTAAATAATAAAAGAATATTTAAGCTTTTAAATTGTGAAAAATATATGTATATAAAGTTTCCTGATTTTTGGTTCATAACATGTTTGGGGAGAAAATGTTTATATAGGCATATGCTTACCAATTTATTCTGTTTTACAAATTAATTAAATACCTTAAAATTATAATTAAATTTTTAGCTAAAAGGCTAATTAAATATCATAACTCCTACTAATTAAATTCATAAAAAATGCTTTGATTTTCAAAAGATCTCTCAAATTACCGTCGAACGAATCGAAAAACAAACTGTGCACAAGCCCAGTTAACCCTATTTGTCTCCAAAAATAGAGTACAACAAGCAAAGCTGCGCCGACGCAGCAGTCCGAGCAGGCGCATGTGCTGAAATCTGTAAAATCTGCAAAGAGTATCCAGAGGAACGACAAAGAGCAAAAAAAACAAAACAAAAAAATACAAATTAAAATAAAAAAAAATGCAAAATGCCATTTAACCAAGATGCTTGCAAGGCGATAAAGATTAAGTCCACGGATCGCCGCTGGGTGCCAAACAAAGACAATTAAAGCCCAGTTCCGACTCAAATGCTGCATTTGTTAGCCAGGTTAACCAGGCCCCCGAAATGAATTAATTTGCGGTGCATTTTAGTTAACAACTTTGTAATTAATTTGCAAATGGGACACAGACACACACAGAGGGGCAGCTGCTCCATGGTGACATTTGGAGCAATCTACCTTAACATTGACATAAGTATGGTTGTTGCAGTTTAGAGTAATCGATACTTGATGGCACGCAGCATGGGGAAGCGATCACCGGTGCACTGGCCACGGAAGTCATCCATTGTCAGATCAAAGAGGGCCACACCTCCCAGATTCTTGGCACGCACATACTGGGCCTTGCTGCCAGCCGTATCAGGATCTTCATAGCTAACCCAGATGCCATGATCCCCATTCTCATCGGCTGCGCGATACGCATAGCTGCCATAGCGCTTGGTCGGATCGGGTACACGTCTAATGGGCGCAGCGGCACCTTTGCCATTCATATTGCTGGGATTGGGCAGCAATTGACAGATCTCGGCCCAGTCCAGGAGTCCCTCTGTCTTGGTCTGTGGTCCAGCAGCCGCTGCACCGCTGGTGGCCGACACAACGGGCAGTCCCGTGTTGCCCGAATCTTTGCTCAGCTTCCAGGCGCGTCCATATGTGGCAATGCCAATGTTCAGCTTGTGGGCTGGCACACGCTGAAGCAGCCAGTGCTCCATCTGGAAGTTGACACTGTAGTGTGCCAGGCGATTCTGGCCAACGGCCTCGTAAAGTGGCGCAGTGTAGTCCGCCTCCTCAGGATTGCGTGCGGGCGTGACAAAATCAAAAGTGCCAAGATTAATAAAGTCCACATTTCTGGCAATGGCAGGTGCATCAAAGTACCCTGTAAAAAAAAGATATTAGTGCAATTAATTACAATATTTATTATACCAAACTGTCACTTTGGTTAGTCATCCAAATTAAGTACGAAAAAAAATTCAGATTTGCTATAAAATTATTTTTATAATGTACATGATTTAATAATTACCATGTTTCAATTTATCATTTAAATCGGATAAAATAAATTTTAGCTCAAATTAAGTTTAAGCCATATATTTTTAGAATTTATATATATATTTAAATATTACATTTCAAAATATTTAGCTGACTTCCGACTGTACTAATGGAAGGAGTTAAGTGGCAGATATTATCTTACTACTTAAAAATAAAATGCAAATAAAAAAAATTGACAATTAAAATTTTCAAAAATATTTTTAAATGTTTTTAAAGGCTGAATTACGCCGTCAGCACAATGTAATGATCTTGAAGCTGATCGTCGGCACAAGTATCAATACAAATTTGTCGACAGTCATATCAAAATACTGTCTGTACATTTACGTTGACATAAATCACCACAAAAGTAATTACATGATCAGCAACATAGCATTGATTTGTAATGATTTTCGTCAGCATAGTTTAGTACAACATCATAACAATACTGTCAGATTGTCAGAACGTTGTGCTGATCAAACCTTAAACTAAACATATTTATAAAATCTGATGACTAATTGATTTGATAAATTTCCTTTAACAGGATCAACTTACAGCTTGAATTCACATTTGGTAGAACGGTGAAACTTAGCAACAGATTGTTTTCCTTCAGGGATCGGCTTGTGTCCTGAACCAAAGTCGACAATTGTGTTTTGTGAGTCTCCGAATTGCTGTCCACAATGAAATCGCCAGTGAAGAATTTCTTAAAACTCTTCCAGGCCATGCCCGCATCGGAGTGGACCTTACGTGGTTTATTACGTGGCAGCTGAAATGCCAGATCCAAACCATCGAAATCAAAGCGACGTATTACATCCCGAGCTGATTCAATGAAACGCCTTTGAGCCTGAGGTCCAGCCTCCAGCAACTTGACATATTTCTCCTCCTGCTGCAAATCACGATCACCGCCGACGCTCAATAAAAATTTAACATATGGATATTTATTTTTAAACGATGTAATTTCAGCAAAGTGACGTCTATCATAATCCAAAGGTTTGTTCAAACTTTCCAGTTCATAGGTATCCGCATTGATGCCCGCATAGCCATAGATCACATGAGTGCAGAACTGCAGTGAAAGCTCCAGATCAGTAAGTGCAAACTGAGCGGTGCCTATGGAGAAAATATTGGATATATTATTGATATAGCTGAGAGGCTTTGGAGAGTGTAGATTGGAGGGCAAGCAAATTGAAAGAGCATTCAATGATACACTTTAAATCGTTTAAGCTATAATTAGATGTGGTAACATTTTTTCAAATTTGCATTTTCATTAACAAATGCATTAGCTACAGTTTCTATTTTATTTTTTAGTTAATTTTTTTAGTCTACAAAACAACTGATATGGTCTGTTTCAATTGTGTACTACGTTTATAGGGTAATAAAATTTAAAGAAAAGTTGATCTCTAATACATTGTCATATGTTTCGATTAAAAAAATTAAATTAAAGTAAAATTCAATAAATTAGAACTTTCTTGTTAATTTTCAAATGAACTGAACATATCTACATATATCTGCTATAGTCACTATTTTTTGGAATTTTTGGTAAACTGAAAATAAAATCTTACTTCCAAGATTAAGTCACCCTGCAAATGATCATACATACCTCGACGCTCAAAGCCGCGAGAGTCGTAATAACAAATCAGATTAGGCCCAACGGCGATGAGTTCAAGCGGCGCCGAGAGCAGCACAGCCAGCGCCAGGCCAAGGCACAGAGAGCGCATTTTTTTGGAGACTTGGAGAGCTGCTGATCTTCAGAGAGAGACTGCACCAAGAGATTCAGCGAGAGAGAGAGAGGCGCGCGAAAGGAAATACACAAGATCACAATTAAATACGTCCGCACGTAACGAGATACGAACTGAAACTGAATTCAAATGGCAATGGAAATGACATTAACTGAGCTTTTTAGAGCCAACGAATACCGAACAATAGGCCTTACGTGTTTATTATCAACAAATTTCTACGAAATTGTTTATATGTATAAGTATAGTATATAGTAAGTAGTGACAGTTGAATTCGAGGTCAGTGAGATCACTCTGTTCGGGTAATTTACAAAAAAAAATACTTAACAATATTTGTTCATGACTAACTGAGATAATGTTCTGAATTATTTATTATTTGGAGTAGTATATTAAATATATTAAAGTATTTACAAAGAGATTTTGTTTTTTTTAATAAAAAGTAAGTGATAAGCCTCGTCAAATGTTTCATAGTTCAAATATTCAAATCTTACGCTGATTTTTTTTGACAGCTCTTAAAATGAAGATGCTAAATATTTGAACATAGAATTTTGTGAGATAATATTTTAGTACTATGTGCGTTGAAGATTATACCTCTGACGTTTTCTAATTATAATGTTGATCAGTTCTTCATTTCTATATATCTGGAAATGTTGGATGTTTTTTCAAATCTTTGTAAGAATTATGGCCTTAATTCATATTCCACTTTCAAACTATATAGTTGCCTCTCATGTGAAATACATATAAATTTAAAATTGATCTAGAATAATAAAAGTTGTATTACCTTAAATAGCCACAAAAATGACTCATTTCCCAAGTAAACAATTGAAATAAATAATAATTAGTAAGCTGTAAACGGAAACCGAGTGTGTTAATCGTCTGTTTACATTAATTTCAGTATATACTTATATATAAAACATTTCCATAGTTAGAACTACAATCGGTATTTAATCGAACGTAATATGGGATATTTGTCATTGCTGCACTGTCCACGGAAATCATCATAGCCCAGATCGAAGAGGGCTACACCACCCAGATTTTTGGCACGCACATAGGATGCCTTATTGGAGGCAAGATCTGGATCATCGTAGTTAATCCAAATGCCATCTGTTGTTGCGCCATCTACCGCACGGAAGACAAAACTGCCATAACTTTAGGAAGGATCTTCAAGTCTGTATTCAACAGCTTGCCCAGACCTGCCAGCCCGAAATTGTAGTAAATCAAATGATTAATTTTAAACGAAATGAGTGTAAAGTAACGTTCGCTTAGATTATATTTAGTTTTGCCACACATTAGTTTTTATTTAACAATTTTTTCCGATTCCGAAATTGTGTTTAATTAATATACAATTATTGGCTTACAATTTGGTGTTTGTAATACTGTAGCGAACATTCTACATTTCTACTTTTTACGCTTTTCAACAGGTTTCAGAATCTGAAAGGAGCACATTAACGTCTCATCCACGGACATCATGGCACCGGCATTATCGAATTCACCACAGTAATTGGGTGCCGAAAAAAGTGTGACCAGCTGACGTTTGGCAAAGAATTCATAACCATCCTCGACCACCTGATGGGCGCGACAAATGAGATCCAGATCATGTTTTTGCAGAAATTTGCCAACAACTTCGGCGCCAAAGGTGAAGCTAACACCACGATCATTCTCACCCCAGCCAACGGTGTCCTTATCGGGATCAGACCACAGGAGATCACATAACAGGCCCTGATCCGGCACATCTGTGGGTCGCATAATACGTTTGATTTGCTCCATGGATGACAAATCTGGACTCAAACCGCCATGGCAACAAAATATCTTCTCGTCCACAATTGCCACCACGGGTAGACAGTTAAAACAGTCCGTAAATGTTTTCCACAACTTGATGCTATACCGTCGCTTGCACTCATCATAAAAGCCGTAGATGCGATTGATGCTGGCGCATTCATGATTACCGCGGAGCAGAAAGAAGTTCTCCGAGTATTTAATCTTATAGGCAAGCAGCAGACAGATTGTTTCCAACGATTGTTTGCCGCGATCCACGTAATCACCGAGAAATAGATAATTGGCATCCGGCGGAAAGCCGCCGTATTCGAATAGACGCAATAAATCATAATACTGTCCATGTATATCACCGCAGATTTTAAGCGGCGCCTCCAGCTCTAATAGTATAGGCTGGGCTAAAAATATTTCACGTGATTTTATACATAATCCCCGTATTTCCGTCTCATTTAACTGTACATTTTTACCAGGTCTGGCTGTGCGCACCTCCAGCAATCTCGCAATAATACTGTCCAGATTGAGCACCTCGGCCATGTCAGCTGGCTTCTGGCCGGGATTCCCGGTCTGCGGTGGTGCAGCAATTGTTTGAGACGCCGTTTCCTCGAATTCAGGCAAAAATAAACAAAGAAAATGTTCTCAATTTATTTGTATTGTTCCTGATTTCTGTTTCTGGTACTCCGCTCAAGCCTCAGTTCACTTCTGTATTCGTTAGCGGGAAATACCAACTGGTTGTAAGTATTAACTGATTGCAGCCTTTTTAAATTTGGAATTTAAATTGTTATGTGAACAAAATTGTTGTTGCTTATATTATTATTTTGTAATTAATTTATGTTTTTGCTGGTTGTTAGTTAACGGAGTGAACGAATTTTAAAACCGGGTCGACTTGTAATAAAAACTTCACAATATCCATTTGACAACTCTCGAATTTTTCACATTTTAAATACATATTTATCAGAGAAGCATTGTTAAATAATATAGTTCAAATAAAGCAAATTAGAGAATTTGTAAATTGGCGAAACAAAGTAAGGAAAACATATACACATAGTATGCCTTAAAGATGATGGAAATTGACAGAGGATTAGATTTCTCGGTGTTGCAGATGATTAATACGGATGAGGAGCATTTTTTTGTGCTTAATAAGGATGCAGAATGAATTCAAGGATTGTTTTGTCTGTGCGTCTCCATTGTTGGCGCCTGTTAAAAGGGTAGGAGCATCCTTAAGTACTTTATAACGAACACAAGGTTGCAATAAAAGTTGTATTACCTTCAATAACCACAAAAATGACTCACTTACCAAATAAACAATTCAAATAAAGAATTATTAAGTTGTAAAGAGAAACCGAGTGTGTTAATCGTCAGTTTAGATTTATTTCAGTATAAACTTATATATAAAACATTTGCACAGTTAGATCTACAATCGATATTTGATCGAACGTAATATGGGATACTTGTCATTGCTGCACTGTCCACGGAAATCATCATAGCCCAGATCGAAGAGGGCTACACCACCCAGATTCTTGGCACGCACATAGGATGCCTTATTGGAGGCAAGATCTGGATCATCGTAGCTAATCCAAATGCCATCTGTTGTGGCGCCATCTACCGCACGGAAGGCGTAGTTGCCATAACGTTTGGAAGGATCGCTCACACGCCTCAATGGCGAATCGTTACCTTTGAGATATTGATTCTGGGGATTAGACAGCTTTGCGCAGATCTCAGGATAACTCAGTAGACCCGGTTTCTGAGATTGTGGACCTTCGGGAGCAGCACCTTCAGTGTGCGACACAACGGGCACACCTTCCAGACCCGAATCAGCTGTTAATTTCCAAGCGTTTCCATAGCTGGCCACACCCAAATTAATCTTAGTGGAGGGAAATCCTTGCTGCAGCCAATATTGTACCTGGAAGTCGGCATTATAGTGAGGAAGTCGATTCTGGGTTGGCGATTCGTAGAGTGGAGCTGTATAGTCTGCTTCCTCGGGATTGCGAGCGGGCGTTAGGAAATCAAAGGCGGCCAGATTGACAAAGTCCACAAGACCGTTCAGCGAGGGTATATCAAAGTACCCTAAGGAAGAAAGCCAACTAATGCAATTCACGTTATAAAATACAAATTTTAAGCACTTACAAGTTGAGTTGACATTCGGGAGCACTGTCAAACTAAGCAGAAATCCATCAGCACGCAGGGAATCCTTCAAGTCCCGAACAAATGCAGTAAACTGTTCCTTGTGCAGGGCTGCATTGGTGTCGACTACAAAATCGCCAGTGAATAGTTTCTTAAAACTCTTCCAAGCAGATCCAATTTCACCGTGCACCTTTCTAGGCTTATTACGAGGGAATTGATAGGCCAAATCCAGACCATCAAATCCGTAGTTTTTAACTAGGGCATAGGCTGATTGAATAAATCCAATTTGTTTAACCTTTTCGCCTTCGAGCAGCTCGATATATTTATTGGGATGATCCACATCAATATCATGATCACCTCCCACACTGAGTAGAATCTTTAAGTGTGGATATTTGCGCTTAAATGCAGTTACTTCCGAGAACTGATGCTTATAGATATCCAGATTTTCATTTAAACTATGCGCCTGGTAATTGTCGCCCCGTATACCCAGATAGCCGTAGACCAAATGGGAGCAGAACTGTAGAGCGATCTCCAAGTCTGTATTCAACAGCTTGCCCAGACCTGCCAGCCAGAAATTGGAGTAGAGAAATGATTAATTTTAAATGAATTGAGTGTAAAGTAATGCTCACTGTGAGAGCTGTAGCTTCCTGTCCCTTCCCCTATGTGTCTTTGGGTCTACAACAATGACAACTAAGTATATATAAGTATATATAAGTATTGTGATCATTGTCTCGCAGTCTCTCAATTAAGAGCAAACAACAATCATGTTGAATTTATACTTTGAGATATTTATTGTTCACTTGAATTGTGCACAGTTGCCTGAGAGTGTTGAAAAATGCATTAAATTGTATTGTTTGAATGCTAGAGAAACTTATAAACTTTGCTGCATTTAAAAGTTATAATTTTTTAACAAAAGTATTATAAAATAAATTCTGAACGGAAGAGCTATAATTATATGTTTGCATTATATTAATAATTATATTTAATAAGTCATAATACATTTATTCTTTTTATTTGAATATTTAATAAACTCTTTTGATATAATTAAAAGCTGATATTCATTAGAATTGTTTTTAGAAATAGAAAATGTAGAAATAGTTGACAATTTTGATATTTTTAATAGTATTAACTAAGTTAAAAATAAAAAAAAATATATAGTGAATCAAAATATTAATTGTACATTTTAAGATGTGCTCGCTAAAAATTATTAATTCATAGCGCGATCTTTAATCAATTTATTCGCGAGAAATTGGTATTCGAACATGTTAACCTGTTTAATGCATTTTTAATCCTTATCACATAATTGTTATGAGTTAGTATAACCTTATTAAAGGTGATAAAATAACCATTCATAACCATTTCTAATAATATAACTTTATAATGTTGAATGGCAATAAAAACAGGTTTATATTATTGAAAATACATTCAGGTTTTGCTGTGTTTAGTTAGGTAACATTTTATAATAATAAAACAATAAATCTTTTGATTTATTTGCATTTTGCTCCACTGTTCGTTGCTGCCACACAGAGTCAGTCACTTGTTTGGTCTCCAACTGAGAAATGTTGCTGTGGCAGTTGTCGCATTGGACTCGTTGTGTGTTGTACACTCAATTTTCAGTTTTAATAGTGCGTGGTTAGTAATATTATGTGGATAGTATAAGAGTGTGTTTATATAAAGAGATTTAACTAATTGAAACATAAAGTTTTATACTTTACAACAAATTAGGTAAGTACGTTGTTTGTAGCTCTTTGAGCAATTATATTATCGAATACTAAACTTATTGTTTATCAATAATATTAAAGAGAGAGCACACATCAACAAAGCTTGGCTTGTTTTTGTTTTTTTCTTTTTTGCTGAACAGAGAGAGAGACAATGAGCGAGAGTTAGAGAGAGACTTAGCTGATTCTCTCGTGAAACTCAAATGATAAGCCACTGACCTCCAGACCTGAATAGTAGACTGAGAAATTGCCTCGCTTTGGCGCTGTGTGTAAACGCGATAGGAATTTTGAATTGTATTATAATACTAAGAAGTTAAATTTGTTTTTTTTTGCATAATCAAATTTACGCAGTTATGTCAGTTCTCAGAAGGCAGGTAGGTAAACAACAATTTTTTTTAGTTTTGATTTGAGGTTACAATGCAAATTTGGCATTTGCTAATTAAAAGCTTTTAGTGTGCGTAAACAAATCTTTTGGCACTATAATAAATAGGTAAATTAAGTATAAGATGACAAAATATATTAGTATCTATTCATAAATTTATTTAAGATGACATAAACAAAGTTATGGATACTTTACTTTGTTATGATTTTATAAATAAATTGAAATTTTTTTAGAACACCAAGCAAAGTGCATTTAGCCTATAAACAATTAAAACATTCATCAATTTCAATAATTGAATTTAATTCAGTTATATTATAAGCAAAGATAATTAAGTTTTAATTATTGTTTGCACTTGTTTCTTATATAAAGACAATTAAAATATTTATTTTATGTATTGTTCTCTAACTAATTGAAGTATCTTGTATACTATTTTTAGATAAATAAATACTAACGATACGTTGCTAAATGTTGTTTAGTTTCTCGTCTCTAATTGTAATTTTACAGAGCAAATAATCAATTAACGTCATTTGGCTAATTGCTGTCGATTCTAAATAATAATTATTTAACTTACCTTCACGTGTATAACTAGATGAATCATAATAGCAAACCAAATTGGAGGCGGCATTTGTGGCAGCCACAAGGAGGCAGACACTAAACGAGACTAAAAACAACAGCTTCATGCTGCTTAATATATTTAGAAAAATACTCTATACTAAACACCCTAGAGATACACGACCGCAACGTCGGTTAAATGAAATCGAACTGAAGCTGAAATGGAAACCGAAAACGAGCTGATCTAATGACGATGACGATAGAAAAAGCTTCCATAAAAATAAAAAATACAACTTTGACTCACAACTCAAAGTAAGAGAGTGAACAAGTCACAAGTCTAGTTTTTATACCCTGTATAGATTATACAAAAGGGTATACAGGGTATACAAAGGGTAGGCTATGAAAAGCTGTTTTTAAATTATATATATATATATATATATTTATTAGTTTAACAGCCCAAATTGCATATTTGATGTATGTAAGCTCTTATATATTGTATTATATAAATTTAGAAATAGTTTTTAGAATTTTAGATTTTTTTACCCTTTCGGAAAAGTGATTTGAATCCGGCTTTTATTTTCGAAATATTTTCCGTCTTCCATTCGCGGCAATTTATTGTGAAAGTGAATTTTCCTGAAATGTTCTCATTTTCACATGTGTTTAGACTTTGCGGATTGAATTCACTTGACTATGATCTGAATTTAGCTTCATTTGTTCACATTTTCTAGTTCTATGTCGCTGAACTAGAAAATGTGAACAAATGAAGCTAAATTCAGATCATAGTCAAGTGAATTCAATCCGCAAAGTCTAAACACATGTGAAAATGAGAACATTTCAGGAAAATTCACTTTCACAATAAATTGCCGCGAATGGAAACAAGAACAATTTAATTTAGATCGTGATCAAGTGAATTGAATCTGTTAAGTCTAGTCAAATGTGAAATGAGAACATTTAAGTAATTTTCACTTTCACAATAAATTGCCGCAAAAGGGAAACTGAACAAGTCTGATTGCCTTCTTTGTAGAATATTAAGCTCTTAATATAATTTAAAATTGTAATTTTTAATGATGACTTAGCCTTTTATATAGGATATCTACTAGTCAAGCCTACTCTCCGTAAACGTTCTTAGCAATTCTACAATTGCTCTCACAATATTATAATTGTGTAAGCAAAGTTATTTACGCTGTTTTCTGACCGCGGTTCAAGTGAACGAGGCCAGCAATATTGAAATACAACATTGAAACCAGTTTGCTGATTAGAATTAAAATTAAATGTTTATTAATGACAAATTCATGTTATGATTATTAATTAACCCAAAAAGTATTTAATTGAACGCACAATGGGAAACTTCATGCCCGTGCAGGTGCCATGGAAATCATCGTAGCTCAAATCAAATAGAGCCACACCGCCGAGACCCTTGCTCTTGGCATAGGCAGCCTTGATGCCCGCAAAATCGGGATCATCATAGCTCACCCACACTCCATGCTCCCCCTGCTCATCAGCCGCACGGAGGGCATAATTTCCGTATTTCTGGGTGAGATCCGTGACCTTGCGAAACGATGCCTTGCCGCCCCGAACGAAAAGCGTTTGATTCTGTGCCAGTTGGGCGCAGATTTCTGGCCAGCTAAGCAAACCCTCGTTGCTCTTAATTTGAGATCCACCTGGGCCAGGTCCACAGGTCTCGGGCACAACTGGCAAGCCACCAGAGCCCGAATCTTTGGTTAGTTTCCAGGCACGACCATAGCTGGCAATGCCCAAGTGCAGCTTCTGAGCTGGACAATGATTGTGCAGCCAATAATTTAACTGGTATTCAATATTCAGATGTGGCAGACGCAGTTGCTCGTCTAGGAAAAAGATGGGAGCAGTGTAATCCGCTTCGTCCGGATTGCGCAGTGGCGTTAGGAAATCAAATGCAGCCAGATTAATATAGTCCAAATGTGGATGTAGCTTGGGAACATCAAAGTACCCTGAAATGTAAAAAATAATTTGTTGTAAATTAATTTTGGTTTAAATATTGACAGCAAAACAAATAGTGTTTGTAATAGTATGAACAGAATATTCATTCAATATTTTAATATTCTAATCTACAATGTTATTTCTATGGCATTTAATCAATACTCACAAGTTGAGTTGACATTAGGCAACACCGTCATTGTCAACATTAGATTTGCGCTTTGGAATGCGCGTCTTAAATTGACAACAAGCTCTGTGAATTGATCCTTGTGCTGGGCTGCCGCAGGATCCACAATAAAATCGCCAGTGAATATTTTCTTAAACTTTTTCCAATAGCCTCCAATGGTACCATGTACTTTTCTTGGCTTATTCTTGGGCAGTTGGAAGGCCAAGTCGAGGCCATCGAAACCATTGCGACGCACCAATATCATGCTGCTGTCAATAAAATTCTGTTGTGCTGTGCGATTTGCCTCCAGAAGCTGCAGATATTTATTGGCATTATCCTCAAGCACATCCTGATCACCGCCAACACTCAGCAGGATCTTAAGCTGTGGAAACTTGTGGCGCAATTGTGTTATCTCCTTGAAGTGAAACATATCCAGATCCACATTTAAGCTATACATTTCATGTGTCTCCGGCTTGAGACCTGCATAGCCATAAACTAAATGTGTACAAAATTGTAAGGCTAATTCCAAGCTATTATTGTCCAGTTTGGCCTGATCCTTGCGTAAATATGAGGACGAATCATAATAACAAATTAGATTCGAATTGGCAGCACGTGTTATGCTCAGCATGCCGAGCACCGAGAGCAACAAAAACTTCATTATTAAAATGTATCTATATACTAGTACGTGTTAGCTTAATGAATGTATAATTAAAACTGTTTGAAGATGCTCATATTCTCAGCTAAAAAGCTTTTGAGTCGAGTCATAGAAGCTTATCTCAACGAACAGTTGAAAATCAATCATAATGATGTTGACATTATCAGGTTCTACGTATTACGTTCCGGCTTTTGTAGGGTTTTGTTTTTGTTTGTGGAAGTCGAACAGAATTCTCTAGAATTGTTTTTTACGTTTTTTATTTATTTAATTTATATTTATTAACACTTAAGTAAGCAAAAAATAAAAAAGAAAACCTTGAAATGCTCGACTAGGGGATGCCCAGTGCTTAAATCTTAAAGTTAAGTTCGAATAGTTTTAGAGTGAATGAATTTCATTTATTTTTTTAATTTTTAAAAAATGCCATTTGAATTAACTTTTTATTTATTTATTTTATAAATATATAATTGAAAATCTTAATTAACAATTTGATTGTTTATTAAAGGCAAGGATTGATATTGATTTTGTTTACTTTGGTAAATTACTCAACGATGAAACAATTACTAAGTAGAAAGCAGAAGAATGTTTTCATTTTCTTTTATCAGTCTTGTAGGAAATTCAATTTTGTATCAGTTCAATTCAAATAGAAATAACTTCTACATTCGCCAAATAACACTATAACTAGGTAGATTTACGGCAACAAAACATGAGTTTTAAAACAAACAAAAAATAATTAAAATATTATTGCTTTGTATTATTGCTTTTACAGACACAAAAATATATTAACAAAATCTATAAAAATAAATCAAAATTTTATTATTTTTAAAATAAAAAGTAGCTCTATTTTAGCACGGTATGTATATTAAATTTATTAGCAAAATTTTTATTTAACGTCAATTAAATTCAAAAAAATATTCTTTCGCTCAGAAATTTTATTTATCAAAATATTTATTTATAAAAATTAATAATATATTTATATGGAAAGTAATTGAAATTTATAAATTAATATCTAATGATTACTTGTTATTTTTTTTAAAGAATATATAAATAAATATATCTCTTAAAACTTTTCCTTTTACTTGTTTTTTTTTGTATAGTTCACTTAAAAAAATGATTTTTATATAAAATGTGAACAACAAGAAATTGAAACTATTAATTTTAATTTTTGCAAATTTAAAGGACGTCGAGCCAGCTAGATACTCACTATTTACAATAAATTTAATTATTATATTTATTATTTATATATATATTTATATATATATTTATATATTAAAAATCACTTATATCTTGAACTTTAAAAGTCAAACTAAGTAGTATAAATAAAAGGTCCAATTTCTTTTTTGTACAAGATGTTTAAAAATGTTTTCAGTTTTTCTAGCGTTACATGAAAAAGGTTCATTAACTTAACTTGAGTTTGGGTCTATAAGAGCATAACAACGTATCTATCTACAAAAATTGTTACCTATACATATTTTTATTGCACTTTGGTTTATGATTTACAACAGTGCGATCCCATGGCGCACTATGATCAAAGCTGAACGATCTTCAAGTTGTCTTAAAGACTTTAAATAGGACAACCTGCTGGGCTTTTGAAAGGGGCGGTCTCTAAAAAAAAAACATAGAAACACATAGAGCAGCTGGCAGCTGAACCGACGGGGAGGCACTTAAATCAAAAATCAATTGAAGCATTAAATACCCGAAACAAATACCTAAAGATGTTTTTTCTTGTAGCCCACATAAGTAGCCCGGTTCCTAATCACAGCCGTCACAACAATACCAGCTAACTATATGGGTGAGGATGAGAAGGATGCGCATGTGACACAATCAATTATACAAAGAACATTGCGAAATAATGCTAGATTCATACGAATACATATAGGAATAGTCATACTCATACACACACTCAATGCTCGCATTCATGAATAATCCTCACACGCTGCTTAGTGTTGACAATGGGGCGGATCACAATGCGAAAGGCGTGTTGAGAGTGCGAGGAGGCGCATAGTTAATCTGCAATGTCCTTCTGATTTTCGAGTGTATCTGTAAGATACATATACTCATACATACACACATGATATGTACTTCAATCCATATATATATATATATATCTCATTGTTGTTTGATTTATATCAGCAACAGCAGCAGCATGTTAGCTAAATAGCCGCCCCATCCGCAGGGTATTTGGATTGTGTGTGTGTGTGTTTTGGCTTTGTCCACGTAAAAATGGGTCAACCAAATAAATGGGAAATATAACACTGGTAACAGGCTATTTTATGCCATCTATTGCTGTTAATTCTCATTGTTCAAGTACCACAAATCTCTCACTCTGAGATATATATATCTCAGTCATAACTCCACTAATGGACTGCTGATATTTGCACTCTTGACTGTGTTTATAATCAAATATATAGATTTGTGTATATGGTATAAATTTGTGGCTCATATGTGAAAGTTATTGACAAATATCATCAGTCAAATCTCAATGAAAATCATGAGCAAATAAGTAGTTATTGCTAACAAAAAATTTGATATGTTTTAAGGCATTATTATTAAGCTAGGTAAATTGTGACGGAATTCAAAATATATTGGATTAAATATTATTAAAATTTGTTATATTTATATTTAAAATATAAATCCCGAATTAAGTATTTTTTACAATATGTCTAAAAGAGTTAATAGCGTTTTTTTTTTAACAATATTCAAGTGCTATTTTCTTGACTTCATAAATTTCCTTTACAGCTTAAATCCCTAGGCTTTAAAGCAAAAATATGATTTTCAATTGAAGTGGTTTGAGTTAATTTTTTCTTTTTCATCATTTTACCAAATACTTTGGATGCTCTCAAAAACATTTAAGTTTGGCTTCTGTGCACACTTAAGAAATTCTTTGTTTCTACTGTTTCAGCCCCCCTCATATTCTGAAGGCAACTTGGCATAATTAAGTCCAATAATAATTTAAACAAATACCTTTGCCAATTTGGAGCTAAATTCACCTTTCATAATTATCTATGCTCCTTTGGTAGCAGGTGCACAAAACCGCAAAGCATTTGCCTTTTTACTTATTTGTAATTAGAAAGCCACCAAGTTGCCAGTTGGAAAACGAGAGCTGAGCTCTTCTCCCCATATACAATGCAATATGAGATACAAAAGAAAATTCAATTTTCAGAAAACAATTGCCATTAGGAAAAGCTCCACAGTAAGCAGCAAATGAAGAGTGCTCGCCCAATTGATGTCCTTAATCAGTTTATCAGCAGAGTTTTCCTTGCCACTTTTATTCGGGGGTTGATTTTCCCAAAAGCAGATTCATCATTGTCAAATGTGGCTTGACATTTTTTAAGGTTGGCTACCAGGAAAAAATTCTGATAAAATGTAAACTTTTTTGAGGGTTTTTTTTTCTGTTTTGTGCAGGTCCCATGGTATAATTAGAAATTCATAATGAATTTTATTTGCGTTGGCCACAGAAAAAAAAACGTAACAAAAATACGTTGTGATGTCAAAATTTTTCCTAAAAATTGACGCGCATTTTTGTGCAAATAAAATTAAAGCACTCCCCCGAACCCGTCCCTGATCCCCGCTCAACTGCCCTCAAAATAAGCCAAAAGGCATATCAAATTATCAAGTCAAGGGCTGGGGGCAGGGGCTCTGGCCAGTTCGTCAGTGTCCTTCGATGAGGATAAATGAGGAGGGTGTTAATGCGGCATGCAGGTATCAAAGCGACGTTTGAAAAATGAAATTAAAAATTGTTGTTGACTTAAGCGCAAGGGAAATGGACACACCAAAATAGCAAAGAAACCTAAAAATAATTTTAATTAGTCGAACTTTGAATGCTCTCTAGCTTTTTCTAAATTTGCAGTTTAAAAAATTATCCTGATGATGAAAATTAAATTGCTGTGAAATTGTAAATTATCATTTTATTATTATTAAAAAAGAAAAGAAAAAACTTTTTTAAAAAATCAAAAAAATAAAAATTACTATAATTTTTTAATTTTATTTATAAAACATTAAAATGGTCATTTTACAGCCTTTTTTTAAAAATTGTTGAAAAATTTATCTGCAATAAAATTTGCGTAAAAGTCGAAAAAACATAGAGTTTCTCCCTAAACCGAATTTCCTGAAGAATTCATGTATATTTTTGCTTACAATTGCTATGATTTTATATCAAATACAGAATTACTTCAATAAATTGTTTTACTTGGTACAAAATTGCAATGAACCAAATAATACCCTTAAAAGAGTATATAAAAAAATAAAAATTTCTTTAAATTTAATTTTTTAATGAGACAAAGTGCTTCTCTTTGACGTAAACTCAAGTTGGTTCAAGGGACGAACTGGCATTCATTAAGTAAAAATATTTTTGTTGTCTTCTTCATTAGATGTTGCATCAAAGAAGTAACATTTTGTGCAACAAGAAACAAAAGGCCAGTTCTCTATACTATATTTAACTTGAAGTTAATTTCCAGTAACGGAAATTACTCTGATTTATTTTTGGCAGTCTGATTAAACTGGCGCCACATGTCACCGAAAACTTGAAGGACTTCATTGTTGGCTTGACCTTCGTGCTGTTGGTCATATTCATTATAAGCCTAAATAACTGTTGTTTACAGCGGCAAGTGTCAAAATACCAGTCAAAGGGTTCTTCCTTCAACCAGATTGACCATCGACTGGAACTGAAACTGGCGCCTTCTGGTTTTCTGCTCAATTTGATGTTGTCTTGGGTCTTGGGTCTCATATTACCAGTTGCAGCTAAATAAGTTACTGAGTGACCGCTTATTGGTTTAGCTTTGGCTCTTTATGTCTTGGCATTGATTTGACATAGCCCCTCCAAACCCCTTCCCGATCCCCAGACTGGCGCTCAAGTGTCACCGAGAGATTGGCCAGAAAGAAACCCTAGTGGCAACCCATGTGACCAGGCGACAGTTGGATATATGTTTTTTTTCATTGAATTTTTTATTCCCTTTTCGCATTTTTTATATTCTTCCTTTTAAAATAAATAAGAATGTTAATCAAATGATAACAATATGTATTTCATATTGTTCTTGTGCTCATATTAAATTATTAATTAATTTTTGTCACAATTAAAATGTGTTAATATAAAAGGAAAAGAGGAAAAAAAACTATATAACATAATAATATATATACAAATACTATGTAAATGAAATGACAAAATATTATCATAAATAATTATTAATTTGTTTGTCTGGCAAAAAAAAAACGAAAAAATTTTAAAATGCGTGCTTTTAATATAATGCAATAAAAATGAAAGTTCAACATAAATTAAAGTTGAGAGAATTGAACTAGAAAATACCCTGTGAAGAATTTGTGGGGGAAAGTTAACTAGCCTGACATTTATGCCTTAGAAATCGATAAAATTATATGAAAAGCATTTCTGTTGAGTAATATATCTAAAGACTTGATAAAGCAGGCTTTTTTCAGCAATTTATATTATTAATATAATTAAACATTATATAAACTTTCAAGAAATTTAAGAAAAAACCCAAACTATAAATAAATACATAGTCTATAAAATATTTATAGTATAAATATATTTAAATCCAATAAAATTTTAAACAAATTTATCAGCATAAATAAATTAACAGCAGCAGCTTTCAATGCGTTCATTTCAGAAAAAAAGAAAAAAGAAAATGACTTCAAATTGGAAGCGCATGCATTTTAATTTCATATTTAACGCCGCATACAAAATGTAATTAAAACAGAATAACAACAAATTAAGTGGTTTTTAAATAAATTAAAAAAACGCCAATACTGTGACGCCAACTGTTGTGGTTAGTTTTATATGTATATGAAATACAAAATATGAAAAAATATTCAACAAAGAAGCAAATTAATGTTGTGGGTAATGTTTAATCGTTTTATTTTTTTTTTTAATATAATACTCAATATACATTTTATTTATTTGCAATCAACCCACAAATACAGTTTTGCTTTAAGCTAACACCTTCAATATTCTCTCTGATTCTATATAAAATAAAACCTTACAACTTACAACTTAGTTCCACTTAACCCTGTTGCAAAAGTTAAAATAATATTATTCTTTAAACGAACCAACCCCTTAACTTTTTTAGTATTATTTAAGGAAAGCCTTTTGCGCTTCAGGGCAATATCCCAGACCGCCATCGACATTTGTCTATTTTTCTATGCAAATGTAAATGCTAAGGACTCAGGACTGCCATGTACTCGTAGTTCTCCAAGTTGGATGGCAACCCTTTACGCATTATGCGTAAATCTCAAAATGTTTTCTTTGGTGTGCTTATTTTTTAATTGTTAAGTTTTTATTTTCACTCAACCTCAGAGCAACGTCGAACCCCTAAAACCCACTCAAACCCTTGAGAACTTAGACACTGCCAAAAAGTTCAACGAAGTGTGTAAAGTTTTTCTGCCTTGCAGAACAGAAGCTGCTTTTGCATTAAATTTGTGTAAATGGATTTTGCTAATGGATCCAATAATTCATTTAGAATTTACTTTTCAGCTGGCAAATGTTGTTTGCGCTAAGGTAAATTGAAAATAACTTGGCTTACTTTTTGTGGTAGCATAAATACGTACTCATAGATACATAGATACTCGGTACCTCAGCCTTGAGCTGTAGAAAAACAAATGATTTTTTTTTTAAATGTGGGTTGGTAATAAGACTTATAACGTATGTATGTATACAATTTTTTTTTGTATTTAATACTGTAATGTTGTTATAGAATTTATAATTTCATTATTGTACAAATTCTTTAAAAGAATAATAAAAACAATTCAAGTTATCATAAAATTAAACTGACAGTTTATAAATTTCTTTATGTTTTATACATGTTAAAGACCATTTTTATTTTTAATCAATTTAATTTGTTTAACAACTGCCTTATTAACAATTGTATAGGAATTACAATTAATTATGCTTGACTGTATATTTTTTTTATTTATTTATTATTCAGTTAATCATGTAAATTTAAAAATACATAAAGAGAAATGCAAAAAAAATTAAAATTAATTAAAATAAGGCTTAGAACTCTGATTAACGAATGTTTTCTTTTTTGATTTCAATTTAATTAAAATATCAGAAAATAAAATATGTATATCATATTAAATTCAATTTAAATATTTGCATAAACTTCCTAAGAAGATAAACTAGCTTTTAATTAATTTCATTCAGGATTCCGAGTGTTTCATTGTAACTTATTATATTATAACTAAAATATATGATATTAAATGTACTTAATACCATGCCATAAATCTTCAAAATATTTCTGAATTCCAACCTTTCTATTAGGTAATTTGTCAGTTATTATTAGGGCTTTTGTATTTGTCAGCCCTTTGGCAGCAAAATCCCAAACTCATTTCAAACACATAATTAAATATAATTTTTACGCCCAATAAATTTATTGAAAAATGCATGAGATTGTGTATAAATGTGTATGTGTGTGTGTGTGTGTCTGGTTAACAATATAAAAAATAAAGCTGACCATTTTTTCACACGCTGGACACGCAAGAGGATAAAAAAAAAAATACAGAAGATGAAAGAGGGAGGTAAAGTTCAACATAAAGGTAGAGGGAGATAGGGAAAATGGGGTGTATAGGGCCATATAGAGCGCGTGCTTATGGCCAAAATGGCCAAACAATGAACGCCACTTTGTCTTTTGTTGACACACACACACATCTCACATGTGTGTATGTGTGTGTATGAAAAAATCACTGCCGCATAACGAAGGTCCTTTTTGGCGTATTTTTGTTGTTGTTGTTGTTTTTGGTGCTGCACCATTATTTTGCTTAATTATTTACATGAGTAAACAGTTGAGAGTTGAGTTCAGTTGCAAGTTGAGGCGCGGACTGTGTTGTTGGTTTGCGTGTAAATCAACGAAGTGGCCAGAAAAATGTTTTTTATTCTTTTTTATTATTTTTATTATATCTATGCTCATATGTATACATAACACAGAGGGAATATTAGCTGCAGCAGCGTAAAAAATACATCAAAGACACAGAGACAACAATTTAAAGTTAAATAAGCAGTCGGATATTAATTTGTGTTAAAATAAAAATTTCACAAAAAACTTTATCAATTTACACCTTTTATTTTAATATATTTATACTAATTATTCATTAAATTTTACACATTATTAAATAAAACCTAAATTGAGAGGAAATTCAATAAAATATGTTCAACAAATTTTGAAAATCAAATAGAAAAGTAATTATATAATATTGGGCTTACTTAAGAAAAAGGATAATTTATGTGGTTTATCTTAAAATTATGAAAACAGTCGAAAGTTTTTATTTTAGGCTATAATCATCAACAAATCTTATTTATTTTATATTGTTACTTTTATCATCTAAGTGAATGTTTAATAATAATAATAATAATAATAATAATAATAATAATAATAATAATAATAATAATATTTCTGAAAATATGCAACCATTAAAAATTTTAAATAAAGATAAAAAATATATGATTTAAAATAAATAAGACGCTATTAAAAAAATCCGCAATTTTTATGAAAAAATTGACTTATTTTCTTTAGATAGATTGTAAATAAATAAATAATTTTTTGTTAAATCTGTTTTGTCTGTATACTCTTATAAAAAGTAATTAAATTTTTTGAACCAAATCGATAGTAGCATCTATAAACTATCGATAGTATTACTTCTGTGATTAATTCTTAACCAGAATTTGTTAAATACTGATATTTCCTACTATGTATATTCAATTTAATTTTCAACTAAACGACTTAAACAAACAGAGAATATTTGATAGAATGAAAAGCCTTGAGCTCTAGTACAGGGTATTTCTTTGACGAGTCCTTTCGAATATCACATTTCTGTTAAATATCATATTTTTCCCGTTGCTGTTGCTGCACTGTCCTTATGTTTATGAGTGTGTGTGTGTGTGTGTGTATATATATGGGGTCATCATATGAGCACACTCGTGTAAATAACCGCAAGCTCGGCGGAAAAATGGTCAAAAGCACATTTAATGGGTCGCTGCGTGCAAAGATTGGAGATGGAGTCAAAAAAAAAAAAAAACTTGGTCAAGGGAAATGTATACGCTGTACAATGATGGGAAATTGTTGGCAAATATATTGTAGTATGTACGTGTATGTATATTATATGAGGTTGAACAAGTCTTTTGAACCATACTGTGGACCAACTTGAGTAACGCCCTAAATAAAAAAAAGTTTCTTCCTTTCCGCTAATGTCTTTTTACAGCGAATCAAATCGAAATGCGAACAGCGAACACAAACTTCCAATCAGACTGAAATTTGTTCCAAGCATCATCAGGAGGTAACCACAATTTTGTAATTTTTCACCCAAGTCGCGATGAGTTCCATCAACGCCATCAAGCATCTTCGACTCCACCTTCAGCTACTCCAACTACCCCCTCCGCATTTCGCTGTAGCCACAGCCCTGACAATAATAATTTTAAAATTACAAATTCACAAAACGTACGCGAAATTATGCGCAATGTCTGCTCACTCAAATGTCCGTCCGCTTCGGCAACCTACTCAAAAACCGTTGCCAAAGTTGTTGTTGCTGCCTCCTGCCTCTTGCCTCCTGCTATCTACTTGCCTCATGCCCCTTCTTGCCGTATATCTTTGCATCTTTGCTGCTGCCATCTGCCGCTGCTGCTGCTGCTGCTGAATAGCTGCGCCGCGCCTCAAGCTCTTTACTGCTACACAGACATATAACAGACATATTCACAAATATATATATATATATATCTTGTATATATATTTATTTATAGATATATTTATATATCGTTTATATATTTTATATAAGTATGCAATATGTACGAATATATATGCCGCCAAGACACGCCAAGGATTGCAGGCCTCATTCTCAGCTTCGATTCCATACAGTGAATAAAAATGTAATAAATATTATTCAAAATTTTAATATATATATATAAGTTAACATATTATATACCCAGCTTACATTTTCTGAACTTGTTTTTATTTTAAAGTTACCATTTTAGAATTGATTGCGATTATAAAATTCTAAAACTCTAAAATACAATAATATTTATTTGTCTGAAGTTCTGGCATAGTTTTATATCCATTACTAATAAAATTTACAAAGGTTTTTTTACATTCTTGAGTTTCTATAATTAAATAATTCTTCATAAATAATTTTATGAGTAATTTTAAAAAAATATTTTCTTTAAATGGACGCAAAAAATAATCGTTATGGAAATAAATTTAAAAATGTTTGAGGTCAAATCTACGATTGTATATTATTTTGAAATTTTCTAATTTTTCTTTCATTATCAAACAAATGTATAAAATATAAACGTATTCTCAATATTTTGTGGTGTGTTCTCGACATTTGTTTTGGAAAAAGAAAACAGTTCTCCACAATATTCGAAAAGGATTTGAAATTGCTTAGCTATTGAAAATGTGCAGGACTGAAATCAGAAAGATTATTTCTTATATAGTTTTCTATATACTTATTAATGCGTTTGATCTAGTATTAGATTTCTTAATTAGTTATTCAACTTGGTATGCTAGTTAGCTATCCAAATATATATCAAAATTATATTCTGCTTTATATAGTTTTTCAACCACTGTGCTGTCTTCTTATTCACCTTGTATAAAATGCATAAAATTCACATTTAGATATTGCTCAGCGGCCATGGCTTCCATGTTGCCACATCCAGAGTCTGGTTGCTTTGGTAAAGGGATTGAGGAATACCGGGAATGGGAATTCATCATTCATTCATAGCCTCAGCTGTTGTTATTGCTGTGATTTTTCATTGCAACATGGCGATGTTGCAGTTGGAGTCGAAGACGCGAGTTGAGTCAATCAAATGCCTCAAGTTCATTACGAGCTGCCAGAGTTGTTTGGTAAGTAATAAGCGTTGAATCGGGTTGTTGTTGTTGTTATTGTTGTTGTAATAGTTGTCGGGTCTGATGGAATAGTTGCTGACTTTGGCAGAGGCGAGACCAAACTCAAGCCAGGCCAGACTCTGGCAGGCCTCCTTGCCATCATCATCATCATCTCATCGTAGTCCATTTTCGAGTGCTACTCGTACTTTGCACCAATCCTAAAGTTGCCTCTGTTGTTTACTGCCACCGCCCCCCCTGTCCTCTGTCCTCTGTCCCTGCTTCTGCCTGCACCTCTGCTGATGAGGATGTGGATGAGCTTGATGCATGTTTTGTTAGCTTCTGTTGTTGATTTGGAATGCAGTTTGGTGGTATTGCCCCAAGCCATGTTGCTGTACCCGCATCCGCTACTTCGGTTGCGCTCTGCATTTTGATTACTTTTTTCGGGTGAAAATTTTCTGCTAAGAATTTGAAGTTTTTCATATTTTTCTTTTCTTTTCAGTTTTGCAGTTTGTGTGCATGGTTGCTTACTGGGAATTTTCAATTCTTTGAGCTTAGATTTGAAGTATTTGATTATGTGCAGGGCTTAGGGTTCTTTAATTGTTGAAGTGATGTGAATTAATTTGGTTAAGGATATTGCTATTAAATTATATGTAAATTAGTTGAATTTAATACAAGAAGATATGTAAATTTATTTAAAATTTATTTACTTAGAGATATGGAAAAACTTTGAGCAAGAAAATTTAGAAAAATCCAAAAATCTTTTACTAATTAATCAATATACAGTTTTCTCGAAAAAAAAATTAAATAAATTTTCGGCAGATGTTTTTCTTAAGACCACATAAATACAAATTTAAATTATCTATAATAAATATATTTATTATTATTTTTGCATATATTTTACTATTTTAAGTAAGCTCTGATGTTCGTCAGTATACCGATTTTTGGACATCAGTGCAAATCATTACAATTATGCCTGATCGTCAGAACATTGCGCAGATCAACGCGACTGAAAAATTTGTAAAACAGCTTTTATGTTTTATTCTATTTAATATTAATTAGATGACACTGAATAATTGATTGATTAATCTATGTATTCATTACTCTCTCTCGGTACGATTTTAATTGAAATAATTTACAAAATATTTTAAAAACTATGTATTCTAAAGTATAGCATTCAGATTAAAAAACAGTGTAAGTTTTTATGGAATGTGGAATATATATAAAATAATAAAAAATATTAAAAAAAAAATTCGACAAATAAGAAAATTGTTATCTATTGATTCATATTCAATCAGTAAAATTTCAATTTTCAACTGACTGCACAGCTTTGCAATTACTTATCAATATACCCTTTAAAATTCACATTTTCTCCGGCAACTTTCAACAAAAACTCCCAAAAAATAACCAAAAATCAGCAGTTTGGCAACAATTGTTGAAACTTTTGTCAGATAACTTTTTAATGGACATGAAGACCTTTTAGCTATAATTAGAGTGTAACCAAAGCAGCATCATGTACATCCTTATATACATATGTACATTGTTTTTGTAAATATGTGCTTGTAAGTAAAATAAATTGTAAAAAAATGAAACCAAATTTCATTTTTGTTATTATCCGCAGTATTTTAAGAGTTAGCCGCGTTGCATGCAGTTGCAATTTTTGGTTTATTTTTTTGTTATTTTTTTTTTTTTTTGGTAAAATGACATAAATTTATTTGGGTTTTTCGTGTTGTTGCCTGCAAGTTAATGGAACCCGCAAAAATGGCGTCGTTGTCGTCATCATGGGCTTGGGTAAAATTGTTGCATACATTTGCATATTTTGCGCATTCAGCGAGAGAGTGCGCGACATTTTATTTGGAAAAGTGCAGCAGAGGGCGCCAAAATGGCCGCCAGAACTGTTGGAAAATGTCAACCATGAGCAGAGACCCATTACCAGGTTAAAGTGCCAGAGCCAGTACGCTGGCTCTACCTTGTTTAGTACCCTCCCTTCCCCCTTCTCCCTCCTCTTCTGGTTGTTGTTGCTGTTGTTGTCGAGGAGCAGTCAGCCAACCAAAAAGCTGGCCCATGCAATGCCAGTCCGTAATTATGCTGTAGACCAAAGCAAAATAATTACTTTGATCGCCAAATGATATTATTTTGTCGGCAAAAATGGGTACTACGTAGGGGCGGGGTATTACGCGGGTAGGGGCGGGAGGCACAGTGTGTGGCCAAGTGTGAGGGGCGTGTCCGTCGCCGTCTCTCTATTCTCTGCATGCAATTGAGCTGTGCAATGGCCGCTTGCAACACGATGGCGACCATTAGCCAAAAGTGCATTGCATTTGGTAAAAATTTGCATATGGCTAGAATGGCTGTTAGGGGTTGAGGGGATTGCTGATAGAAGCGGCTGGAGGGGGTGTAGTTTTGCTGGTTAGTTTCTGCAACCGTTTTTCCTCCCAATCCCCCCAGCCCGTACTTCTTCCGTTAGCCAGCCACAAGTTAATTACTTTTTCGTACATTTTCGATGGCCGTTCGCACAAAAATTTTATTTATTTCACTGCACACACGAAGCTGCTGCTGCTGCTGCTGTTGCTGCCCCCATTTTCAGCTACATCCACACAGAACGCGTCCTCGTTGGAGTCCTCTCCAAAGTTTGCACCTCACCTCCACATTCACATCCCCATCTACATCCACATTCACTTGCCGTTGCTCTTTGTTAGTTTGAATGCGTTTTCGCATTTATATGCAAATTTTTGGTTTGCATGCTGAAAATATTGCTTTCGTTTCCAGAGAGTTCGACAAATGAACAAGGACCAACCATTCAAGTCGTATAGCGAGCCAGTTTTTGATGTCCGGTCAGGTATGACCGTCCTGTCCCGTCCCATCCCATCTCATCGAGTTCTGTTCAGTTCAGTCCGATCCAGTCCAGTCCAGCCCCGTCCCGCGCCGACCCTGGCGAATGCACTAACCAATGGGCGACCAAATATGCCAATGTGGGCTGAGACAAATTGTGTAGCTTGGTTGCCATTTGATATATTGCCAGAATGGTTGAAGAAAGAGGCAAGTCCAAATGGCAATACATATATAATAAATAAAAAAAAAAATATATATATAGAAATAATTTAAATTTTCTTTACAGAATAATTCAAGATAGTTTCAATCCTTAAAATTAATCTAAATCTAAACTTAGAACGTTTACAGTAAAGTTTACAGCTAAAGACAAAAATGCAATTATTAAATTTTATTATAATTAATTATAACTATTTTACTTTAAGTTTATATTTTTATTTTCTTTTTAAATGATTTTGTTTTATTATGAAAATTTATAATATTAAAGCACAAATTTTTTAAAGTATTCTTTCGCTTTTAATAGAAATTTCTACAGTTAGAAAAAAATCATTGCCTGTTATTATTATTTATTAAATTCTATTATTGTCTTTATTTAGACTACTTTAAGTTTACAAAGAAAACTCTTTTTTTTTGTTTTAAAATTAAATAATAAAAAATCACTTAATTGAAGATTTTTCTGTCTCGTTAAAAAACATATAATTTTTCAAAAAAATGTTTTGGCCACTTTATTTGTGTTAAATGTGAGAACTATCGACAATTATTATTGGCTCTTACTTGATTTTAATTCCCAGAGTATAAATCAGGAACCAGGGTTCATTTTTTAACAGCGATTAATTGAGAACCAAATCGATTAAAATATACCGATTGTTCTTCATTCTGGAACTTAATTTTTTAGCTGGTAAAGGGATTAATTTACCTTTCAATAGTTATATTTATTAGACCACAATGCTACTTAAATTAATAAAAGAAATTATTTGAAAAAAAATAGATGGTTAATAAAATATTTATTATGCCAAGTTTTGTTTAGTTTATAATCATAATAATATTATGCAAAGTGGATATAAAATATCACGATTCTCAAGCATTACTTTCTACTATATAACTAAGTATGTACGAATTAAATATTTATTATTCCTTGCATTTCACACGCACATTTTAATTAATTTTTTCCCAAGATAGAAAAGTGATTTAGTCGACCAGAAAGAAACCCTGTACTTTTGTGTATACATACTTTATTTAAATTCATAAATATATAACATGAAACATGAAAATTTCGTTTCTTTTTATATTACTCTTCGATACTAAAATAGATATTGTAGAATAATACAGTTGTATGATCAACTCTTAAATATGTTCGGCAATATCTTTATTATATAGAGTCGATGTAATTAAGTTAAATTTTATGTTATACCCTTTTGGAAAAACGAGAATTATTCAAATGGAAATGAGCATCAGATTTATGGCGCTTAGAAACATGTGTAATTAATGCGTGTATAAATTTCAAGCGACTTGAACTGGAGTCGAGACAATTAAAAACAACACCAGACAATGAAGATAATAATGTAGCACTTGCCACAAGTTGCAGGCACAACCTTCTACAATCTACATACTTACTTATAAATACATTACACATACGCCGCGTGGGCGACGACATTTCTCTGCTTAGCACTAAGATTTATTTATTTTTGGCAGCGTAGACTTTACACCTGTCAAGAGACATAGAAGGGTTAGAAAAATAAACTTTATTATTTTTTAAGGCAATAAATGTTAGTCAAACTAGAGGTTAAGATTTAAAGAATATAATTTTCTTTCTTTCTTTGAATAGACACATCAAAAATGTTAAATGAATTGCATTAAATAGAATAAATAAAATCATTTGCAACGTTTTAATTTTGGTTAATTTAGTCAAATTTGTAGCTGTTATTTAATCTGCTTAGATATATAATGTAAATCTAGATGTATTTCTGTATGTGTGTGAATGCATAAGCATCTCTGTTGCCCCACTCCCACTCTCTTGCCCCACTCCCACTCTCTTTATCCTTTTCAGCAGGCTCCCAATGCAATTCATAAATTTCAACAATGATAATCGAGCTGGGCACAAGAGTGTTTGGGGGCGTTGCAAGATTGCCAGCAACTGTAACATATTGCCAGGGCCAGACTCATATATACATTCGAGTCCTTGCACATGCATATGCATTGGTTCTTTGTGGCTGCCAGGACATGGACAGTGGAGCAGGAGCAGCAGTTCTGTGGAAGGGTATGTGCAGATACGCCGACACCCAAACAAACACTCGACGCTTTTGTTCTTGCTGATGGAATTATTTGTTCGCACATTGTCAACTTGCCTGACATCCATGCCACCAACCCACCGTGTATCCTATCTGGTTGTGTGCATCTCTCTGTGCAGCATGCAACCCCGTCTCTCCTCTGTCCCTCCCTCTACCCCTCCAAAAACACCCTCAATTCGCATGCAAAATGCAATTTGCCGCCACCACTGCCAAGGTTTTTTGGGATATGTTCGAATCGACTCGACTCGGCTCGCCGCTTATCTTTGCTTTCATTTCATAAACCAGCGACTCTTGCCCAGAATTCAGTTTCCCAGTTTCCCAGTTTCCCAGTACCCAGTTGCAGGTCCCGCATCCGTTTCTACTCCAGGCATTTGGTTACAGTTTGTACATTTTTGGACAACAACACGAACTCAACTCAAAACTGAAATAATGAACTGCGAGACTCTTTTGCTGCAACTGCAATTGAGAGACTACTATGTGTGTTGTGTGTGTGTGTGTGTGTGTGTGTGTGTGGACTGCAGTTCCTGCCACACAATGTATCATCAGAGTTGAACTTTTGTGAGGCTGTCATAGTCAGAAATTGGTTGCATGCAGGCAAACAGGCAAATTCCGAGCCAGCCCCAGACTTGCGACTTGATTTGTAACTTCATTAAGTGATGGTAGATTTTATAAAACGGGGGGGATACAGTTGATAGAAAGCAGGAGAGACAGGGTGAGAGGGGTGGTAGACTTTCCTATAAATCATATGAAATTGTTTTAGTAGACCTTTTGGCTTTTTTGTTGATCATTGCCAATGTGCAACACAATTTGATTGGTTTTTGATAAGATCTTAAGATTCCAATTTGTTGTTTAGACTTTAAATGCAGTTGACCCAAAACGTGACAGAGTGCAATACAATAGAAAAAATATAATATTACTTTAAATGAAAAATTGATATACGCTTCTTTATTTTTTTTACATGACAAAATTTGGTTTTTCTGTTTAAAGTCTATGTTAAGAGAAAATAATTTTAAATTATTGAATTTATTTGTGGCAAGCGCAGGGCATCTAATTTTTTGAAATTAATACTATTAAATTTAACAATTAAATTATAACAATTAAATAAGCAAATTTCCAAGTCTAACTACTTACAAAGTTAATTAAGTATTTATATTCACAAAATTAACACATTAATACCCCATGCAAATACCCCTTAACTACTCAAAAATGGGTATTGTAATTTCGGTAAACCATATATATCTGTCAGTAAAAATATATTCGTTTTTTTTAAATTTTTTTTTTTAAATAAAGTTGCTTATTTACATTAAAAATGAAGTTTAATGCACAAAATTCAAAGGATAGTTGACAAATGCGCTGCTTAAAGGGTATATTTTAGTCGAACATAGTAAAGTTTAGAGCATTCTTAGTTGTTAACTTGGCTAATAACACGTTAACATGCATATTGGCAATTTAAATTTAATTTTTTAATCGTCACAGAGAAAGAAGCAACGTTCGCGCTTATTGTGTTATTTATTCCATGCTTTTGTTTTTTCCATATAACAAAACTAATTTTCCACATAATTTTCCTTATAACTAAGTATATATACCCTGAACATTGTGAGTATATTGATTTTGATATGATATTTGCATAAAAAGACTCTTTGACTTAAAAAATACAAAAAAAAGACTTGGAATTTTAAATCAAAAATCAAAAACAAATATTAATTTCATTATTTACTTTTTGATTTCTGGCTTGTTTAGAATTGTTTATAGTTTTATATTCTTAAACAAATGTAATTTAATAAACAATATTTTTCTATACAAGCTCAAAAAGTGAGTGTATTAAAATTCTTACTTAAGTGCTTATTATTTTGTTATATTTCCCACTTTTTATTTTTTCCTTACATAAATTTCATATATATTTTTTTAAATTGCGAGTCAGTTAATTGCGCGCCAAGGGATCCAAGACATTTTATGGCCAATATTAAAATTTATACAAAAATTTTAATATTTTAATATGTTGAAGGCCTCCGGGCAGTCTCAGCTTATAAATAACAACAAAATAGAAACCGTTGCAACAACAACAAAAACTTATGCAAATGGCAACAAGTGCAGAAAAATTGTTATTGTTTTGCTATGCGATATCATGTCAAACAGACATTTCAATTCAATTAACTTTTGTTGTACAAAGTTGTGCATTCGATGCTCATTTTGCAAAAAAGAAAAACTCCATTTGAAAGCTGAATAAATTAATTATGAACAAACCGGAGCTGTAAGTCCGGAGTGAGTCTCTACTCTAAACTAATAGATACACCCCCTAACTTCGGAAGCATCCCCCAATTTTACGGCTTTCTCTTCACAATTGCAGCGAGCGGAATCTACAAATCAGAGCAACAAAAGCATAAATCGATTAAATTTGCTGTCATTTTAAATTTGACACATGAAACAAAATGCTTTGTATATGAGTGGGGTAGCAGTGGGGTAGGGGATTGATGGGGTTATGAGACAGGGTTGTGGGTGGAATGGGGTTTGTTAACTTGGAATTGGGGGATTGTGCTTGTTGCTTGCTGGCGTGAAAACAACAACGGCGCAACAGACACGGAAAGAACAACAACATATGCCCCTTTCAAACAGCGAATTCCCCCACCAAAACCCCTTCTTTTTTTTGTATTTTGCAGGCAGCCCTTTGATGAAACTTGGCGCTAGGCAGGGGCGTAGGCATATGGGGGGCTTGGCGTAGGGTTCTATTGTCGCGACGCTTATGCAAATTGTCAGCCGTTTGACTGTAAAAACAATGTAAAGTCATTTGATCTTTGGCTGACACAGCCCAGAGTTGGCCAACAAAAGCAGAAGAAAAGAGAGTTGGCAAATGTTAAAACGCTTTTCTAGGAACCCATTGATAATAGTATTTAAGTGTATTTCATGGAAGATGTGATTAGAAAATGCATAAATGAATTATAATTATGTTTTAAAACGTTTTACAATTCGATTTATGTTTAGTTAACAATTGTGAACGCCTTGTGTTAAACGTTAATAAACATTTGGGAATATAAAAATTAAGTCAAATTGATTCAATTACTCAAATTGATTTGACCAATATATGAGTATATATTTAATTTACTTAAATATTAAAGCTGCTACACTACTTAAACCATTATATTATCTATAATATCGGTAAAATGAAGGTATTTGTAATAATTATATATTTCTGTAAATGGGAATCTTACATATTGATAATAAAAAATTTTTAACCTAATTGTATCACTTTATATAATTATAATTTATTTTAAATTAACTTAGGTTTAATTGTGCTGTTTCAGTTTAAAAATTTTCTAAGTTATCTTTTGATTTAATTTTTTTGAGGGCTTTATTTATACAAGAAACAATAAACAGGAAATTTTTTTTTATAATCCGTCATATGATTATTTTTTTTGGTTTTAATTTGACGCTGATGAACTATTTCAATTTTATTAACATTTTCAACAAATTTACTAATTTTGTGTTTCATATTTCACTTGCAATTGAAAAGAAGAATCTGTTCATAAATAAAGCATATCTATAAAATATTACCAAATGATATTCTAAACAAACAATCACAAATCAAAGTGATAAAGTCAATTAAGGTACTAAATATTAGAGCTAATAAATTTAGATATTAATAGCTTAACACCCAATAAATGAACAATTTGATATTTATCTGAAAGAACTTAAATAATACATAAAATATGTCAAGTTTGTAATAAATCAATATATTCACAAGAAAACAAATTTCTAAATAAATTTAAAATTTACAAATACAAAGAAATAAAAATATTAAAAACAAATTTGTAAATCAATTTAATATTTACAGACACGGCAATTTATATATTTTAAAAACCAATTTCTAAATCAATTTAAAATTTACAAATATACAGAATTTTGAAATATTTAAAAAAACAGCAAGTGCTGACTGTTAGCTCGTATTTTTATATGATGTTTAACAAATAGAAATGAATATGATGTTTCATAACTAGAAAAATACTTGTACACATTTAAATTAAAAATGCAGAAAAATGCTTTATATAATGTTTTTTATTGTGTACAAATTTCATCTTTCTGCCTTAAATATTCTCTATGTGATAGAAGTTAGATTGAACTCTCTTTTCTGTAAGGTGTATGACATTCGGTAACTTTAAAAATAATTTTTCTTGAATTGTCGATTTTTTAAGGTATGATATTTTTGAATTAAATGAGCCAAATGTTTTGATAACTTGCTTCAAAATTATTATCGTATCTTAAGTTCTTAGACCTGAGTTATGTTTTACAATATTTAAATATAGTTAGTGAAATCTTTGAAGTCAGCGCCATGAGATTGCCATGGTTCATTGTCCATGCCACATTCTTGTTGTTGTTGTGGCAAGAAATGCATTTAGAACGCGCTTCCGACTTGTGTATGGCTTTGGAGTCATCGTCATGCTCCATTCACAACGCAGAATTAACCCATGGCAATTTCCCACTTTGGAGCAACACTTGCGACAACTTAATTTTTGCCAAACATGCAAAAGTTCAAGTTTCCGTCGTGTTTATTCTTGGCCAAAAGAGTCAAAGGTCTAAGTCTCTAAGAGAGAGAGAGAGAGAGCCTCAATTTAAATTAATCAAGTTTTCTGCTGTTGCGTTGCCTTGGCCCATTGCGTGCTATTGGCCAATTTATGTGCGTTCTAATGAATTTTTAATTGTTTGTAAGGCAAAACTAAAAGATTCTATCGACTCTATCGTATATATGAATTGGTAAGTAACTACTTGGACCCAAAACCAAACTGAATCAAGACCAAGCCAAGCGCCCACTCCTTGAAACTAAGGCCACATAAATAAATTGCCGGCAATTACGGCGTTAACAAGTTTTATTGACTGACTAAATGTCCTGGGCTCCCCAAAAAGCCAACTCGAGTCCAGAGAGAGAGAGCGGGAACTCCCCGTCCTATCCTTTGACCAGCTTTTGCCACATTTTTTTCATCGTTTGTCTCCTCTGGCAAGGACATTTCATGGGCTTGTACAAACGTTTAAATGTCTGTTAAGCCCCCATATTACTCCACCTACCCCTCCCTCTAGCATAGCTACCCCCATTCGAATCCTGCGCTCACCGAAAATTTATTTGCGCTTTGTCGCCGTCTGGCGAACTTTTTGTTTTTGGACAACACTCGAACTGAACTGAACTGAACTGAGGGTGTCTGCCCTTTAGGGGCGCAAACAATGAATAATACGAGTACCCGTAGTCCAGTCCAGTCAACGTCCATACCCGCCCCGCCCCGCCCCCCTCCAACCACCTCTCTTCCGGCTGTAGCCCCATTTATTCCGCCAGATCAATCTTCGTTGAACTTCTGTCCATGTTCATATCCACGTCGCATAGTTGTCTATCGGTTCGACACTTTGTTGCATTTGAAATTTATTAGCCATGTTCATTGCCTCCTCTAACACACCTCGTACCCCCTCCCTCAACGTATGCTCCCAAGTGTATATAGCGATAGGAATTGAAATCCTATAATCGTATATACATTTATGGTGGAATATTTTGCAGATTGTAAATATGAAAGTCGCTTAAAATTAATGTGACAACGATCTTAAGGAACAAGTGAGAATTCAAAAGTGTTTCGACTAGCAGATGCCCTGTATTTAAGTTTAATCAGTACTTTAAAAAGAGTCTATTTTCCTCTTGTAATATAAATACTTAAATATATAACTTTTTTGTGTTTTTATAATATGATCGTAATCAAAGAAATTCTAAACGAAAAATAACAAAAGTCTAGTGTAGATAAGTGCCAAAACTCAAAGTAATATCTATGAAAGTTAATTATATTGTTACAAAAAAAAAATTATAAATAAAAAAACTGAATCTGCGTATGGCATATGAACAAATACATTATTATAAATTTTATATCTCCAGCTCTGAATGTCCTTAGAATAAACAGATTAATTAGACAGACTGTTGATTGCGATCAAGCTATATATGTATATATAAAATCGACAGTTTTCTTACTATTGTAATAATTTAATTTAATTTCTAACAGGAAATTAAAGCGATTAACGTTCTTCAAGAAAAACTTCAATAATCTGTACAATTCAATAAAATAAAATTCAATTTTGACTTGTCTATTGCAATAAATACAAAAATAAGTATTGACTTAATTTCATATCAAATTCAGTTATTTAATCCAATTTTTTATAGCAGTATTAATTGCTTTATTTTATATTTTCTATTAATGATATAAAGAAATAGTATTTAAACTATAAAATGGCGACACTATCGACATTTATTTTAATTATACAACTTTAGTATGTCTACACAATTTTACTTCCATATATGCCTTACCCTATTTAATGTGTACAGGGTATCGCATAAAAAATTGACTGGAAAAATTGGAAAAATACTCATAGTGTGACATTTATTTTCGCATTTTTTTTCTTTTATTTTTTTTTTTTTTTGTGTGTCTTGGGAGTCGACAATGGCGACGGGGCCAATAAAAAGATAAAGCGCCTGCTCATATCGCTCCGGTCTGGTCTGGGCAGGGTTCCCTGAACATGTGCCTCTGTGTCTGGGCCATGTGTAACGACGTTTCGGTCTCGGTCTCGGGTGGGTTGACAAGCAGCAGGAGCAGGAGCCGGAGCAGGTACTAAGGAAGGGGGGAGCGCTATCAGCATATGCGGTTTAAGTTGCGGTTGACATTTATTTCACGCGCCATTGCACAAATAAATGCGTTGCGGCTTTGCCATTTGGGTAGTGATTAGAGGGGTAGGGGTGAGACAATAAGTGGGGGGTAGAAAAAATATAAAGGACTATATATTTTAGAATAAAATGGAAAAACTACAAATTTATTATTATATAAATTTGCGCATTTTGTCGAAGTAAATAAAATGGAGTTTAATTTGTGTGAAATTTAAATTGTCATCAACTTTAAGACAGAACTTAATATTTTTGGGATATTCGAAATTAAGTATCTCCCTACAGGAATATAAGGATTTTAATTAAACAAAGCTTTTTTTTCTGATAAAACATGAATGAGAGAAACCGTTAAAAAATCGTGTTGAAGAAATCTATCTTTGAAATCCATTTTTAAATCGAATTAAGAACTAAGCAGAACTAAAAGATATTTTGAGAATGAAGTTAAAATTTGAATAAATTTCTTTGTATTTATTTCACAAAATATTGTAAGTTATATATTTATATAAATTAACTCTATTATAGTCTGTATAATACTTAAATAGAGTATTATATAATGAGAACAATTTATTACAGAATTTAAATATATAATGGCAAAAATTAAACACATATTTAAATAATTTTATATATATTTTCTATCATTTTAATTATACTTGTTTTATTCTTATAAATAATATTTCCTTTTTACACATATCATTTAATTATTGTATTGATTTTTACACTTCAACTCGAACAAATTAAAATCGAAAATGTTTTGATTTAACAAATCCCTTGAATACCCTATACATTTACTCTATACTCAATTCCATTATAATCTTTCACATCATGGCAGACGCACATTGACGAACCCTTTTGTGAATGTGGCTCGAATGTTGGTGCAACATGTGGCAACGCCCACAACTTGTGGCCTCTTTTTCCAGGTCATCTGACTTTCAACTCGTCTGCTGCTTTGACTGCGACTGCGACTTCAACTTCTTCGTCTTTTTCTTCATTTCTGTAGATTTTTAATTTTACGCTTCGAAATTTTATAATTTTTACGCCTTTTGCCGGTTGTTGTTGTTTGTCCGAACATCAAAGTTGAAGTTTTTCTCAACTTTTTGTGCAAAATTCTTGTCACGTACGCAACATTTTAATTGATGCCATTAAAAAGGTCGAAGTTAGGCATAGAAAAGATCATAATAAAGCTTAGGATATCAAACAGGAAGCATTTGTGTCTGAGAAATGAATTTAAATTCTTGCATTTGATCAGATAAAATTACTAAAAAAAACAATAAAGAAAAAACTTGTATAATATAATACTACACTATTGAGTCATTGAAGTAATGAACTGTGAAAGAGATAGATATGTGTGGAGATATTGTTAGAAGTGGGTAACATAACAATCTCAGTTAGTCAATTAGTTGAATGATTAAGCGCATTTTCATCAAGTGTTTTTTTTTTATAGTTTTATAAATCAGAGATACAAGCTTTTAAAAGGACATTAATTAATGGTATTGTATAGTTATATCTATATATATAAAACAGAGGCAAAAACTGAATTTTACTGTGTTATATTATATATATATTTTAATTGCGTTCCCTTGGGGTAACTTTTGTGTTGACTTTAATTGTGTGAAAAAGCAAAAACATTCTAATTTACGATGCTATGCTTATTAAGTGCGCGAAAGGATGCAGGACATGTGAGCCATGTGTGTGTGTGTGTGTGTGCGTGTGTGTGCGTGGAATGTGATAGTGTAATTATTATGCGGTTTTGGGTTCGTCCTGGCAACATCAAGAATATGCCGCCACCCCCCTCGGGAGAATGTCGCCGGGCGAACAATTGCAACCAAGATTAGGCGGCTTAGCTGTCACGCCCCTGCTCCTGCCACTGCTCCTGGCCGTTAGTTGAGTCCTTTTGTCCTTTTGTGTATGTGCTGTGTTTGCCTTTTGCATATAGCACACACACACACATACACACACAGAAAAAGGCAGTCGGAAAGTCGTCCCGGCAGTTGGCATAACACATTGTGAATATGTACGTCCGGGAAAAAGTGTTTTATGCAATTTGCCTTTGTTTGGCATTGTAATTAAGTTGACAATCCATCATCATACATCATCATCAGGCATTGGAAATTTTTACAAAAATATTGTATTATACGAGTAAATTTTTTTTTTTTGTATTGAAATGCTCATTTGTATTTCTTGTGTCCGTCTGCCTTGTGGCGCTTAGGATTTTCTAATTTTTTGACAATTTGTTTTTAATGTATACAGTTTTTGTATTGAAATTGAAATTTGAAATTGATTAAACAGCTTGATGCGTGAGGTTTGGCATGAGTTTGGGAATTAACCATAAAAGGATTTTAAAAAAACTGAGGGGGCTATGAAGTTTTTTAAGAATATTAAAATTTGCATATTTGTCTAATTATATATATAAATATAATAGTCAATTCCTTTGTTATACAATTACAATTACAGATAACTTTTATTTAAAATAATGTAGCAATGAGTTATATCTGGAAAATATTTTAAATAATTTATATTTTACTATAGGGCAATTTAAATTCAAAATCAATTAAATATATAATTAAGTGTAGTTGCAAAAGTCAATATTTTAAAAGGTTTCCATAAAGTTCAAAATTTGTATACTTCACTGAAAGTTTGGTGTGAAATATTAGCTATATTTTTATTTATAATATTTTATATATTTTTCATATTTATTTGAAACAGAAAGCAGAGCTTATAATGTCGCTACGGCTATCTTTCTAGAATTGAATATTTGTACAAATATTTGTACAAAATGATTAACTAATAATTGAAACAAAGTTAACAAGAAAAATTCTAAATTTAGTAAAAAATTAAAAACAGTACTCTTTGAATATTTTTAATTGTGTTGTTTTTATATATTTTGATATATTTTGAATAAAAATAGAACTGTTTAATTTGTCAGCGATTTAGTTTTAATACTTAACATTTTTTTTTAGCGGCAGAATATTGATATTAAATATTTTTAAAATTTAATTCAAAAATTAAGTTTACTATGATAATAAGTGGAAATTTAATTTTAATGTGCCTCTGATCGATTGCTTTAAAAATGCTAAGATTTAGAAATTATATTGCAATTTCTTAAATGAATTTTAATTCTATAAAAAAAAAAATAAAATTTTTAATTACATGCAGTAATCAAAACTATTGTTTCTTATTTGTTTTAAAGTTTCACATAAAACTTTGTACATATTAATAAATAAATGTTAATCACAATGTCACAAATTCAATTAAATTATTTTATTTCAAATTACATTTATATTATATTTTAAAAATTGTAAATGCTTGTTAAATTGAATTTTATTAAACAAAAAAAAAAACGAAACTTCAATTTAAACAGTTTCTTAATCAGATTGCATTTGAATTAAGCAAAATCTATTGCAATTTCCATAAACGTTATAAATGTGTCTCATCTGATAATGGCCAGCGATTTTAGATATATTTTTTTTTGGTTTTTTTTGGGTTTTTTTTGTGGATTGTCCTGCCAGATGCTCCTTCGAACCGCTCTCAACGCCTGTGACCTCCCCTTAAAAACCACATCAGTCTGTTAGTGGCAGCCTCAAACCCTTGCAACTCATTCCAGACGGGGCACAAATAAGACAAAAGTTCCTGGCAAAAAATAAAAACAAAAAAAACTGAGGCAAGGACTGCAAAAAAAGGCGATAAAGCAGAGAAAGGGGAGGAGAGAGGGAAAGGCAGAGAAATAGCGACAAAAAGCGAGTTGCAAAGATGTATGTAAGTGTGTTTAAACTCAATTAGCATAAAGTGCAATCCATCATATAAAATGTCAAAAACTGCTGAGCAAAGTTTTCACAAGTCAGTCAGCAAACTGATAAAAAAAAAAAAAATCGAAAAAATATATACAGCTGCGGTCAAAATAATAGTAGTGCCACCAGACATAAAATTAAAACATTGATATTTCGTAGGTACATTCGAACTTTTGTTTTCTGACATTGTCAGATCATAGTGTTGAATAAGCTTTTATGAAAAAGTATCATTAGGACATAAAAGCTTTTTTCATTTTTGAGATTCTGCGCTTTTTCGTGATCCACCCTTAATTTGATCCGGTCAAAATAATAGTAGTGAACTAATTAAAACTAAAAAAAAAATATTTTAAGCAAGAAAAGAATATGATTTGGTATTTATAATTGTAATTTGATAAATTACAATATATTTTATAAAATTTTATTTGCTTAGAGTTGCAACAAAGGGGCGTGGCAAGCCTTACACTTCTGAGAAGCGTGCTCTTATTAAAATATTGATTTTTGAAGGGAAAACTTTGAAAGAAGTGCAAAATTTGATTGAAGGCTCGTCAATCATGATGGGATCCACCAAAAAGTACTCGCCAAAAAAGATAAAAGTGGAAGACCTCGAATCATGTCCTAAAAACCAGTGAGAAATGTTGAGATGTATTCAAAGCGCGACACGTTTGCTCCTGCAATACCTATAAAAAAGGACTTAGGTATGGACTAAGTTATAGAAATGATTCGTAGATGTTTGAGGAAAAATAATCTAGTAGCAAGAAGCTTGAGAAAAGTTCCGTTTTTGAAAAAAATACCTGTCCAAAAGTGAAAACGGTTTTCTAAAGAACATAAGAAATGACCGCTTGAGAAATGGAGAACTATTGTGGTCGGATGAGTCCAAAATTGTGTAGTTTGGTAGCCAAGGATCTCGACAATATGTAAGGCATTCACAAAATTCCGAATCTCAGCCTAGATTCACTTCCAAGGCCGTCAAACATTACACATTGCATTACACGCACTACTATTATTTTGACCGCAACTGTATATATTTAGGAACCAGGAACTGGGGGGGTTGAAAATGGAAAATAATGTTGCAAATGGAAGGGTATTTGGGCCCATCTATAGATATTCTAATATATTAAACAAATATGATAATAAAGTTGGGGTAGTTCGGTTAGTTTGAGTTCGTGTTGAGGACATTGCCAACAAATAAGGAAACTATAAAAAAGGCGAAATGCAAAAAATCAAGTAAAAGAAACAAGAGTATTTAATGCCTGAATGCTCAACTAAATGATACCCTCCATAGAGTTGTAAAGTTCACTATTTTTCAAATAATATTTTGATTATAATTTTTAAATTTTTTATGTAATTGTCAACGGCCAAAGGAATAAACGTTTAACTAGTTTATAATTTAAGTAATTTATATTTTTTTAATTTTGCGATTGTTTTTGAGCTAATTTACAATATTTTATTAAAAGTTTAGCTTTGTATGATATTAGAAAATATATATATATCAAATTTGCCAGCTCTATTTCTGATAGATACAGAGTTCGAACAGTATTTGCAGTCAGCATATATAATTTATTTATATTTTATGTATTATGTATTTATATATTTTATAAATTTTTTTGAGTTAAATACTTGTAACAGTAGCATACCTTTTTATACATTTTTTTTTTAATAGTTACAGGGTATCAAAGTTTTGCATAACTTTTGGGCCAGTCGAAGGATTTTTCTTTGCATCTTCTTCTCAGGTATTTACGAGCTTCCTGAGCTATAAAATGCGCCGTTATGCCAAATTTGGAATTCAACAAGAATAAAGAAGAAGAAGAAAAATAAGAAGAAGAAGAAAAAATTGCATAAAAATCCTAGTCCAAGCATTTGGCCAGTTACTGTTCAGGAGGGGGTGTTGGGGATTGAGGGAGGTTGGCCATAAGGATCATAAATTTGCAGGTGAAGTGAGCTAGCCTTTTGTCTGCTTTTGAATTATTGTCACTTCTTTGGGCTGGGCCATAAACTTGCAACAAAAGGTGGCCAGGATATGGCCAGGCTGAGGGACATAAACCAATGTTAGGCACTGTAAATAAACACACACACACACATGAACAAACACATAAAATCAGAACAAAGTCTTATCGCTGATCATTCGATGTGAGCAGAGACCTAATAAAAAAATAGAAAATATTTTTAGGATTTAAAATTTTTTCCATATCTAAATTACGCTCATCCTCTGGCATATCCTGTTGGCCGGGCCGCATTCATAAGCCAAACAGGACAATTCAAATACTTTAGCTAAAGCATACGCCAAGGCGCGTACACAAAAGTCTTCAAGTGCATACAGGCATATACAGTAAGGCCTCGAATTGAGGACAGTTTCCATAATTGCAAAGTTTTTTACAATTTTGATTTTTAAACAAAATATAAATTTTTTGTTAGCAAACAATTCTGTGACTTTTCAGCTGCGAAAAGTTGTTAAAAATATATTTTTGAGGTGAATTAAAATATTTTCTAAGTTTTACAAATACTAATTTATCGTTTATATACATAAATATACATTCGTACTCATATATATATTAAATGGATTCAAAATAATTTTAATATCAATATTTTTAAATGGGTTTAAAATTATAATTCAACGATAAATAATTATTTGTATACATATATATCTATCTAAATGCAAAATATTTAATTTATTTATTGACTGAATCGAATAATATATTTTTTTTAATTATCTTAAGTAATCCTTCCAATTACAGTAATTTTATATTTCTCAATACATTTAATTAAAACTATAAAATGAATATAGGCATGTTCTCGTTTTGAAATATAATTTAGGTAAATCACAGAAATGTATTGTAATGCAAATGTGTATTGTTCTTAATTAACATTTTAAATACATAATTTCGGATATTTTAAAAATTTTAAAAACTTGAATTTTTCCAAAGATATTAAACCAATTAATGTTTTACAATTAGACATAAGGAATTTAGATTGATACCTCGGAATGGATAATACAATTAAAAATATGCTATTAATTTTATATATAAATTTTGAAAGTAACAAACAACGATATTATATATTGCGTATATGCACTCATATTAATTAAATTATTTTTTCTATTTTATTCCATTAATAAAGTTCAAGAATGATGTTAAACTATGAAAAAATGTAAAAAAAACAAAGAAAACAAATAATATTGCAAATAATTTGACAATTAAACAAAGTTTGCAATGTTGTATAAATAATTTATAAAATATAGAGTACAGATCTGTTAGAATAGATCTTACAGATCTATACTCAATTTAAAAACCGCACATGATGTGATAAATATTAATTTTGTATTAAATAAATAAAAATATAGATTAAAAATGAAGCATAAATGAAGAAATAACGTTTTTTATGACATACTTTTTTATTATATTATATAACGCCTGGTGAGTCAAATCGAGTTAGGATATTCAATTTATATTTATATAAAAAAAAAAATAAAAAAAAAATTGTACATTATTTTATTTTTGTAATAATTTGTATATAACTTGAAAAAGATAAAAAAAAATGGTAAATTTATCTTACGCAAATGGGAACACGGAATTAAAAACGTTTCGGATTTGGAATCTATAAAGTAATGAAATAAGACATTGGAGAAAACTGAAAGAAATCCTGAATATCCTTCAGAAGCGTTAGTTTGATTATATTTTAAAAAATATAATTTAGATTTCTTTTTTGATACATTTTTTAAATATATATATTTATTGCTAGTAAATAACTGTGTCTGAGCGTCTTAGGCAGCGTTTACTGTATAATCTACACAAGTAATAAATGTATGTAGACATTTGCAGGTTATGTTTGTGGCAAAGAAAGTCGTGTCCTAGGGGCAACATTTTTTTTTGTCTGTGGCGACTCCTTTTGACTGGGAACTGTGGCTGCAGCTTGGCCTTACGCTGTGGCATGCCACAATTAGGGGCGTTGCCTGCCGAAGTTTGCTTAATGCGCAGATCCTTGCGACCGTCTAGCGGCAAATGTACATAAATCCTGAACAGAGCAGAGCCGGCAAATGCAGTGGCAGCAAAGGAATTAAAATGGCAGCAGGCAACACTAAAAATTGCAAAAAAAAAAAAAATATTAAAGAAACTAAAAAAAAAAAACAAAGAAAAGAAAATTTCCAAGCCAAGAAAATTGCATTACGCAGATGTTGCCAATTGCACAAAGGAGCTAAGGGAGAGGGCGGGGTAGCTCTGGGTGTGGGCATGGGCGTGGCAGACCAAGAAGTGCCAAGAAAATAGTCATAAAACGCAAGCGAAAAGAGAAAAATGCCAAATGAAATATTACAAGAGCGCAAAAAAAAAAGAAAACGCAATAAAATGGCGTACGATATAAAGAAAAAGTAAAGTAAAAAATATAAAAGCAAACAATATCTATACATATATTTATATTTTATATATGCATTCTGATTAAAGTTTTCATCAGAAAGCAACAAAAATTAAATTGAAATGCTGAAAAGCATAAATTTGAAATTAATCAAAGCAGCGACAGGATAATTCAAATGCCGCTGCCAGGACCTCGAAATTAAGCAGAGACTAAAACCAAAATATTGTTTTTACCTTGCAAGTAAAATATTTATTCAATATATAGTACATAAATATGTACATATACTAAATACATACATACTATGTATACACTCCAAAAGGAAATGCCTTTAAATTGTAAAATGAGACGCATAAACAAATGCATAACAGCATAAACATAAACACACACACACACACAGACATAGTAAAATCAAAAGCAAAAGCTCTTAAGTAAATAATAAAAGTGGCGCTCTTAAAAACAAAAAGACAGCAAAAGCAAAAGAACTTGTTGTATATAAGAAACGAAATGGGAAATGGAACACAGCGCGCAGCGACGTGTTTATGGGCGGAGCATCAAAATGGAATCTCGCAATGAAATTGAAATGGAAATTGAAATGGTAGTGAAACACAAACACACACACATGCAAAGGCAAACGCTGAGAGAGCGCCGGCACACACACACATACGCATGCTCAGAGAGCGCGAAACAGCAAAACAAATACCAATGCATGGCTCAACTGTGCACACACACTTATGTACAAACAGCTGCTGCTGTCTCTGCTGCTGCTGCTACTACGGCTGCTGCTGCGGCAGTTGACGTTCAGCTCGCGTGCATTGGCTGCCAAAAACTTCTCTGGCATTTTTGTTGTTGCTCAGACAGCGACGGCAGCGGCAGCGGCTGCAGCTGCTACATTTGATTATTTCAACGCCGTTATATTAAATGCAAACAAAAATAAAAATAAGAACAACAAAAAATAAATAAAGAAAAGGCAGCAAATACACACAAAACAAATACAAAAATGCAATTTTTATCAATCCTTTAATCAATTCAATTTTTGTGCCTCTAAATCGTTTGCTATTGTTGCTATTATTATTATTATTATTATTTGCTACTGTTTTAATATTATCGTGTGCTGCCTATGCCGGCATTGTCCCGCCCATCGCCCGCACCGCTTACCGCTTGCCGCTTACCGCCTACTGCCTTTGTTTGACGTTTCCACTAGACACGTCGCATCCGCATCCACATCCACTTTGTGTCGAGGTTAGTTTTCTTGTTGTAGTTGTTGCTGTTGTTGTTGTTATCGAATCTTGCATAAAATTATAGCGCAAAAATTATAGCAAAATGTTACAAGTTTTTTAATGTCTGTTGTTTGATCATTAGCATATGGCTTTGTTTTTAAGATGTTTTCAATTTAATTATCATATACTACATATGTATATGTAGTATTATCTATGTATGTGGAGTAATATAATTCCTGATTTAATTTTTTATGAATCTATTTATTTTTAATTATTTCAATATTATTATATATAGAAAAATAATTGAAATTACATAAATTATTGTTATATAATATTTAAAAAAATGTATATTTAATTGTGCATAAAAATACTTAGTTTATAAATAATTATATATTAAATTTATATACAAATCGGCTTAAACTGGATATCTTTAATTTACAGATTGATTGAAACTAGGCCTTAGAGTATAACTTTTAAGGTATGTATTGATTTTCTAAGTTATATCTGCTAATAAATTACTATATATTTAAAATATAACTAAAAAAAAATACATTCTGAATAAAATTGTCCCATCGGTTGAGAGTTCTAGTCAGGATATTTCCGTTTTAAATAGGTATATTTATATAATTAAATCTGTTTATATTTTTTTTATATATTAGATTTTTATTAAAAATTTATTTGTGTAAAATATGAGAGTATTATATATAGTAAAATTTTATTTGCACTTAATTGGTTATAGAACACATAATACACATTTTTATAGACAGAATTTAAAAAAAAAAGTTATATGATTAAACCTTCATGCCTTATATACTAACAGCTTCACACAGTTGAGAATTATCGGTGTATGAGTGTGTAACAAATAGCGCCTATAAGTATGCAACACTTTCAGCAATTCAATGAGAAATTACATCTGGTAATATTGGATATTGATTTTTTTTTATTTTAAGCGTATAAATCAATAATCAATTTTTTTAAAAGGAAATCAATTATTCTTAATTTTGGAAACATAATTTTTTACTTAGTGTAGAAACCAAGAAATATCTTGTTAATTTCATAATTTCCTCGAATTCTTTCTTTAATATATTTAAATTTTTTTATATCTACATATTAAATGTCCCTAATAAATATTCCTGATTTAATTTACTAAAATGAATATTATGCTTGTAAAAGGCATATTAAATTCTTCAGACATTCTGATAGCTCAGTTAATCGCAGATTTAAACATTATATTTACAGCTCAATCTATCTCAATCCTAAATACCGACGGTTGCTCCGCCTTAAATGTAGATTTAAGGGTTTCATTGCAGAGCCTCAATAATATCCCTACTACTTCAAAAAAAAAAAAAATATACTTCACATTTAGAGTGGTAACCAACAATGTTAGATGGAAATGTTGTATTACCTTTTTGTTATTTTTTAGGGGAGTTCAGAAATGAAGTTTGAATTTCTTACAACTAAATCAAATGCTTTGATAAATTGCATTAAACACGCAAACTTTTGGCTCAACAAAATGGCCGAGCGGCTTTCGATGTTTATCTTGGCATTAAAATGGGGCCAAAATCGACACCCCTCTCACGTATACCCTACCCATCCGTTTTAGGCCAGGCCAACAAAGTGTAGTGCAATTTGCGTGTCTTTTAATGTATTTTCTGCGTTTTTCATTCCAATTCTTCTCACTTGCGTTTTGTTCGGCATTCTTTTTTTTTAAATATTTATATTTCTTGGTTCGCTAAACTCGTCTGCAGTCTTCCCGACTTTTGTACAAAGTTACATATATGTTTTTAAACAGAACTTGTCAACACAATTGAACAATTAGAAAGCCAGCCGACTCTGAAATGTTTTTATCCCACGAGTTATCTTGTCATCTCAAAGTCTGAGTTCAACTTGGAATCTGTGTGTATTTCCCAGCTGTAGAATTTTCATTTCAATATCATAAATAGACATCTAAAACGAAGAACTGGCTCTTTTTCTTCCGGACCCACCTGAACAGCTTTTGTAGCTCAGGTAACTCTTAAATTATATGTGATTTACAGCGCAGTTTTAGTTGTCAGCAATGAAGATCTTGAATGCTTAGGGTTGTCATCGTTTCACATATTTATGATTATTGTTATTACGACTCGCTCGTGAGCTTTGAACTTCCAATGTTCATAAGAAATTATTGAGTTGAGTTCAGTTGAGTTGAGCTGAGGTTCCGATTGCCATAATTGCAGCTCTGAGAGGAGATCTAGACGTTGCTGCAGCAGGGAGTAGGAGTTGGAGGGAGTAGGGAAGGTTTTTTTTTCGAATAGAGTTGAACATTTAACAGGTTTTATTTTCTGACAAGATCAGGCAAGATTTAATACAATGTATTTGTGCTGCGCCTAGGTCGAAATATATTTAAGCAAATAAATATTTATTTATTTTTATATATCAAAAGTGTAAAGCTATAGATATTGTAAAAATATTTAGATAACTTATAAATTAACTAATTCATTTTATTATATATTAATTGTGAGATTTAGTCGCAGCTGGATCTTCCAAAAACTTTGAATAGAAAAATTTACAAAACAAATTTTAATAAATAAAAGTATAAGAAAACAATAACCAAAAAATTGATTTGATATATTAATATTCCGTATTTTTTTTTATAATAAAGCTACTTCTTTGCCTATACTATAATAAATAGTCGAATTTTTTTATTCATTTGCAATATTTTTTTTTTAAATTTTGTTTATTTATAATCAGTTTTTTTTTGCGATATTTAGTTAATTTCGTAAAATACTAAACAAACTATTTGTAATTAAATTTCCAGGCAGCTTTGATTGCAGAAGAGTGTAAAAATATTGTGTTAATAAATGAATTCCTTTGAAACCAATTAAAAAGTGACAATTTGGATATAAGTTCAAAAAGAAAAACTGATGACAAAATAATGAAAACAAATCCGAAAGGGAAGACATACTCTCTAGTATTGTTTATTTAAATGAATATTTCATCTCTAATAAAAAGTGCTTAAGGCATAAACCAAATTTTATACTTTGTAACTCTGCAATCCTATATGTATTTTATACAAAAACTCGTTTCTAATTGATAAACTCCAAGTTTAACTCGGGATTTGGTCAGTTAAGGTATCTCTGTCTCTCTATATGAACTGACTTGGGCTTTGGCTTTCTATTTTTATGCGGCGCGTGTGCGGAATCATTGAGTGGAAGATAATTGTACAGAGCATTTGCATTATTATTAACATTAACATTAACATGAACGACAACAAAAACGGTTAATGGCAGCAGTAGCAGCAGCAGCAGGAGCTGTAACACGTGTGAAAATCAAATTCCATGGCATCACCTACGCAAATTACAAAATGAGCACACGCACCAGAAATACATATATGTCTAGAGTGGGGCAGTAGGAAGGAGGGTGCTGGACTAACCTGGGTGGGCCGGGCCGGCCGGGTCGGGCCTGGCCTGGCCTGGTATGCTTGGGCTAGCAAACGGGTTAAATGCGTTCGCTCATCATGCCAAGCAGGCAATTCCTGGGGCTGTTCGTTCATATTCATATTCATCGATGATTATTGCGTTAATTATTATCCTGTTGGCTGCCCGCTAGCCTGTTGGCTGCCTGGGGAGCATGCGGGGGGTGTTGGGCATATTTGTGCGTAAACTTCAAAAGGAATTTCAGCTATTTTCGTGTAAGGACGTCCGGTACCTGAACCCCGACCATACGACTTAAAGCAAAAACATATATATATAGGCATGCCCACAGCAGCCTCGGACTAACGCATCCTGGCTGCCCGCCACATCGCTGATATCCTTGCGACGCCTCGGGTGCTTGCCACACACCTCTGCCACTTCACGTCTCCTGTACCTTCAGTTGCCACGTTGCCCTCCTGTCAGCAACTGACCTAATAATCATTTTACAAAGCTGCCGCTAAACGAAAAAGTGTTTGGCCTCTTTTGTTGCTTATTGTGAACCGAGTTGCAAGTTAAATTAGTGTGAGTTTACATCATGAAGTTACTTCGTGAAGGTTTTTATTGTTTTGGGTGTAGAAGAGTCTAAATTCACGAGCAGCTCTATCAGAAAAGGAGCTAAACAGCTCAACTGAATCTTATGTGGGAATAAATTTTTATTAAATTTCTAAATTTAAAATAAATGCAATGCTGAATTCACAAATTATTTTTATAGCAATTAAAAAAAGAATTAAATTTTAATCTTTAAGAAGTCTAAAAAAATGGAGCTAAATATTTGTAATATAATTTTATATATTCAAAGGTAATCTATCTGAAATTCCACACAACAAAGCTTAATATCGATTGCCATTAATATCAGAGCCATAAGGCGATCGTAAGCGAAAATTAAGTTAAAAAAATAAAAATATTGCAGTATTATTTATTTATTATTTCTCGTATATTAAATTTCTATTTTAATTATTATTTATTTATTAATATATCAATATATTTCTATTTTAATTTTAATTCAGAGTAATTTAATTTTCTAGTACATATAATTATTTAAAAGTTTCATAAATGAACTTCATCATGTATATTTGAACTTTGTTCAGTTTTATGCCAGTTGCTGTGAGTTAAATATTTTAAAATGATTTTTATCCTTTTTGACTTGACCCAATTGTTGTTAGCCAAGCTTGTTGGCCAACGAACTGAACTGGACCATTAAATTTTGCGTAAAAAAAAAGAATTAATAATTTAAATAACCTTTAATTTAACTTTTTGACAACTTTGAGTCGCTTAATCAGGTGTTTAACAAGTCAATCTATCATGAAGTTGCAGTTTATATAAATTAAAAAATAATTCTAGATATATTGCAGTAATGAATTAAGATTGAGTTTAACTGTTATCAATAATAATCAAGTTTATAATTTTTATAAGAAAACTTTCCAAATAAAAATCGTAAAAGAAATGTACATTAAAATCTCAAATCTATTGAAAACGAATTAATACTTTGCCTATAGACAATAATTTAAAACATTTCCATCTCTTAACTGACTGAACCAATTCCCATGCAACATTTGCTGTAAATTCTCACACTTATTGTCAAGGCGTAACCCTAATATACCAAAATATAACCCAGAGGCAAATAAATAAATAAAACTTAATCAGTTCGTCAATCAAAGAAACGGATGCAGTCAAAGATCATTAAATATTTTATTTAGCGTTAGCTTTGATCTCTTTACTAATTTATTGCTGCTGATGTTTGACTATAATCAATCAAGAATTGAATCGAATGCGTATAAATATTGTATAAAAGTTGAAATTGTTTTGACCAGAGGAATGCAAGTGAACATTTAACTTGTTGTCCATCTCAAGTCCTGTTTATGTTTCTGTTTCTTCTGCTCCTGCTCCTGTTTCTGCTCCTGTTGAATTCCCTGTCACATTCTGCACGCGCCTGCAAGTGCCAATTAGGCATTTTGTTCATTTCAAAGGCGACAATTATGTTAAAGGTTCAGGTTCAGGTTCAGGATAAGGTCAGGTGTTTTCTGATATCATCCCAATATCGCTGAACAAATTTACCGCGCTTTCCCATTCTACACTCAAAAAATATATTTATAATTAAGTAATATATATAAAAACTAACTGAAAATTGTAAGCGATTTAACTCGGTGTAATTCAAAAAAAAAGTTCTTTAAAAATTTCCATAAAACAGAGAAAATGTTTAAAAAATGTCTAAAATAGTTTTGAAAATGTTTTAAAATTGATTAAACATTTTAAATAACAGTTTCGTGGACGTTATATGACAAGTGCTTAAATTTAAAAATATTTTTTTTGAACAAAGTATATTTCTACAAATTTTTAGTCGTATTGGAAAAATAATAACACTTTATTGTTGTTAAATAAATACTTCTATAAATTGTAGGTATTTAAAAAAAAAATAATATTTTATTGTTTCTTAATTATTTATTTTTTTTTATTATTATATAAGATAAATGCCTTTTATAAAATTACAAAATGCTTTTGCCTTTGATGCCCGTTATTTTATTGATATTAAAATAGAATGTAAAAAAAATGTATTTATTTGAATCATTGAAATTCTACTTTTCATATTGAAAAACAATTCATATTTGGATTTAAAACCAATGAATTTTTTTTTAAGTTAACAACCTGAATTATCGTTTGTGGTGAATATGTTCCTCTGTAAAATTTTTAATAATTAAACAAACATTTTTTTTTTTTTGTTAATAGATATGTTTTCTATATTTCCTATTTTATTTTATTTTTTTTTGTTTTTTTTTGTATTGCATGTATGTATGTATGTTTCTCTTTTGTTAATAGAAATTTTTCCTATGATTCCTATATTATTTTATATTTTTGTTTTTTTTTCCAAGTGCATGTCACATTTGCTCGCTTCATTTATTTGCTTACCTGTTTGTCTGACTGAGGACTAATCGAAATTAAATGACGTGTGAATGGTGGCAGCTGTCGGGTATTGGACAAAGCTTTCATTTGCTGTCATTTTTTACAGCTACAAGTTGCAAGTTGCCAGTTGCCAATTTTTCGATTCCCAATTGCCACTGACTTCGTTTCAATTGTTTGTTATTTTGTTTGCTTTTTGTTTTTTTTTTTTGTTGCACGTTGCCTGTTGCCTGTTGATTGTCGTCTGTCGTTTTTGTGGTTTTTATCAATTTTGTCGTGGCATTTTGATAGGGGCCGACAGCAGGCCTCATAAATTATGACGATTGTCGATTACGTGTACAATTTGGAATTGAAGTTGTAGTTTGAGTTTGAGTTCGATTATGATTATGATTATGATTGCCAACTGCCGTTTGCAGCTTTCATAAATTAAATATATATTGTATATGGTAGTACTAGATATTTAACGCTTGCACTTGTTCAAATAAATCTACAGGCTACCATATCATCATATAAGTATATTTTTATTCTTTTTTTTTGTGTTTTTGTGTTTTTAGCAGCTTGTGTGTGTTCCCAGACTGAACATTTAATTAATGCTTAAATAATAAGCGCGATGGCTTCTCATTTTTATTTTGTGTTTTTTATCAGCCTCGAGACATTTGGGGTCAAAAACTGTGAGAAAACTAGCACTCAGAATGATCATCAATATGGATTTTTTTTTTTAAATAATTGATCGATTTTTCAAATTTTTGAGTTACAGTTTTATTGTTTTTAATACCCTGTTAACACAAAAAATTAGGCTAAATAGTTAACATTTAGTTGTGTTTAAAGGTTTTAGATTTTAATGATTTTTAGTAGTATTATTAAGAATGCAAATTTAAGCTATAACAAAAATGCAAGCAAGCAAACAACTTTCATTTAAAATTATATAAATTTTATTTATAGATTAGTATGTTTATTTATTATAATTATACATCAGTATGTATTCTATATTACGATACAGAGTATTAGCTAGTCCAGCAGTCTCCTGTAGAGCATTCTTACTTGTTTTCTTTGCTATTTTGTGCTACTTATGTGTTATTTGATTAAAATTTGTTAATTTTTTTTTGTTTTATTTTTTTTTGCAAGACAAATGGACCGCGTTGAACTCGTGTGTGTAAATTGTTCATTTTTATGGCTGATTCGCTATGGTTTCTTTTGTGATATTGTGGCATTTGTTATTAACAAAAAAAAAAACACACACATACATTAATTTTAAGAAATAATAAATCAATAAATAAATATAATAAAAGAGTTAAACGCTTAAAATTAATGGCAAACTAAACTCAAGAGTGTAAAGAAATAAATACTCAATAAATAAATATATTAAAAATTTATTCAATATATATTTTTTTTAATAAAAGTAATAGGTCAAAAGTAAAGATTTAATTGAAAATAATTTGTTAGCAAAAATGTTACATTTTCTATGACATTTAAACACATTTAGCAAAACTTAGAACAAGAAATTTTTAAAGCAATTTTATTATAATATTAAATTAAGCAAAGTAATAATATTACAAATTTTTTTTCGCATTTTCTTAAATATACATATATTGAATATATATTTATTCCATAAACTGCCATGGCCAGTTACCCTTAGCTTTTCTATAGTCCAATTGATCCATGTGTCCTCCAACCTCAGTTTTTTATTAGTTCAACGTGTGGCACATGGAAGTTCCTGAAGCTGCAACATTAGCAGAAGCTGACTGCAACTGTCATCAAATTTCACTCAACGTGTCATTATTTGCAGTTTTGTGCTAATAGTTTCAGATTGTTTTTTTGCGGCATGCCACACACAAAACAAAAAAAAAATCTTAGACAACGTCTACAACGCGTTGAAGAAGAAATCAGGCAGCTAATTTACATATAAATTAAAACTTAAATATGGCTCAAAAAAGAGACCGAAACCTTTATACATACACACATAATTTGATGATAATAATGACGACTACGACTATGGCAAATTCTGCTGGGAAGCTGGGGTAACTGGGGAGGCTGAGGAAGCAGGGGAAGCTGAAGAAGTTGCTTGGAGAGGCAGTTTGTTAACCTCATCGGGTTTTTGTACTCGGGATGCGGCTTTCAAGTTGCTCGTTTCAAATTCCGCACAAAATTTCATAAATGTCAAACAAGGGCGAGTTATAGACGATTCTGGCATAAATCTGACATTAGTATGAGTGTGGTATATGCACAGAGAAAAAAAAGAAAATAAAATAAAATAAAAGCAGCCACATGTGCCAGGGATTCAACGAGCTACAATGGCAAAGCACTTTGCTGCACATGTCCTGCCAGAGAGTCATGGCCCCAGGACCAAACATCCAGCCTTCCAACCATCCAACCGTCCCGGACTCAGGCATGCACAAAAAACCGCAAAATGTTTAAATGTCTTTGATGGGTAGAGCTCTCTCTGCAAGTGACACAAACCCAACTGTGAACTATACTACACTAAACTATACTATATACATATATATATACAAATATATATACAAATATATCCATATATTCAGCTTGAACCCAACGAAATTGTTGTTTTGTTCAGCTTGGCATTTTGTGCGCTTCGAAGAATTTCAACAGTTCGAATTTCAAATATTTGTATAAAACTATAACGGAGAATGGAAAATGTAAAATGTAAAACTAAAACACAAAATCAGTACATAGTTCAAGAATATCGAGTTGGGTTGGTTGGGAGGGGGTTACAGACATTGAATCAACCTGTAAAATGAACAAGTCTTTAATATGCTGACCTGAAAGGCGATTGATATATCAGATCATTAATTATCTTCAAGTTGTTTTTTCGAATTTCAAATTGAGGCGCCTACTTTCTTGCCACAATATTTGTCCAATTTCACGGTACATATTTTTCTAAAGATACAGAAAATTTTGTTACATTTTTCTCTCTCTCTATGCCAATCTCATAAATTATTGCTTGTTTTTTTATGAAATTCGTTTTTGAGCTACTCAGCCGAATCATTTGGATTATCATTTTGTGGCATTGCCTAATGATGATTGCCGTTGTTTAATTAGCTTTCGAATGACTTGGCTAGTAAACCATAGAGAATTGAAAGTAGAGAAATGAATAAGATTTCGAATGCTTAAAAAGTTATAGAAATGTTAAGCTATCAAGTATGAGAAATGATTGGCATATGTGCTAATTGAAGTGTCATTGCTAAATTAGAATTTGTTGAAGAATTAAAGAAAGCGTATCCGATTCCATTAAGAGTCAATATGAAAAGCATTAAATTGGGAATCTTTGCAGCTATAAAAAAAAGACTTACAGCTCTCCTATCTTTGTCAAAACTATTCAAAAATAATTTTACTCTTATGTATTTTTTTACTATTTATCTACTAATATTCGTTGCAACTGTTATCAACCCTCGCTTACCTCTCACCTCCTCACAGATACACACTCCTAATTGCCATAATCCATTTATAGAAGGTAACGATGTAGTATACAAGACGACCCTGTCGTCGAACAATAGCAAAGTGAATAGAAAAAACAAACAAAATATGTCGGGCGAGAAGGTACACTGAGAAAAATAATCATTCTAAAAGTACCGAAATTATGATCATTTGTTGACAATAGTTGGCAAGGACTCGTCAAAATTCATTAAATGATTTATTGAGGCTGCCGTTCTGTTATTAATAAAAATTATTTAAAAAATATTTTAAATTAATCATTAACGTTTTTTTTTAGCCATTTTATTTACACTCAATGTATGAAAATTGTTTAATTTTGTTTGCTGTTGTTTAATTTTTGGAAAACAAAATTATTGCCTTACAATTAGATTTAAAAGCCTTATATGCTGACGGCTAAAATCACTTGAAAATTACATGAATTTCACAAATGTGTCTCACAAAGCGCCCTAAAGTATGCAGTAAGTATGTTATTAATGCCCTTTTAGTGGGCTATTATAAATTTTATTTAATTCTTTTTCAACTTAAATTAGCGTTCTCTTTTTTTTTTTAACAAAAACAAAAAAAAATTTTTTTTTTAACAACGAATAATTTACAATATACAGAAAATATAATACAAAAAAAAACCGATTCTTCTTTATATTGGAACGTCATTTTTTCCTTAGTGTAGTTGGCTGGAATATGACAAGTCTAGTAAATAAATAAGTCTCCCTGCCCCTTCTTTGACCGCCCGCTGACTGTTGTATAATAATAAAAAGAAATACGAGACGCCTTCGTCGAAAATCCTTTTTATTAGTCCGATAAATGTGCAGGGGGGCGGAGCGGGCATGAAAAACATGAAAAGCCAAAGGGCCGTCAGACGATTTGCATTGCCTACTTTGCGGCGTCTTTTATTTTCCTGTATGTTGTTCACTGGAATTGTACAAGGAAAAGCTGCGCTTATTATAATTTCCTTTATGCATTAGTTGTCGTTGTTCACTGTTCCACCCCCTCAACCCTCGAACAGTTCTACCCACTGTGCACAGTGGGGTTAACTTGGCCAAATGCCATTTTGCTGTAAGCGGCTGTGTTTTATGATTTTTTCTTGTTGTTTTTTTATGTTGATTATGATATCTAAGTGCAATTGCTGTTGATATATTTTACAAATGCATTTGCCACACTCCCCATCCAATTGGCCGCTAATGCTATGAAAACAAAAAATAAAAAAAAGGAAAACAAAAACAAAAACCCAAATAAGTCGTTTAATTTTCTAATAAGATTTCGCGGTATTTTCGTAACAAATTCATGAAAACTCCCCGCACGTGCTGCCTTAATAAGCCCAACCCGAACAAAATCTCCTTCATAAAATTTGCTACAGAATTTACCCCAAAAAAAAGAGAAATTCCAAGAATATATTTTTTTTTCGACTCTTGGTTTCAGTTTCATTTGGCTTAGGATGACTTTGATTTGTGTGTTTATCTTTTAAATTTTTATTGTATTTTTTTTTCTTTACGCTTTTGATTATTAAAATGAGCGGAAATAATACTGTCCAAATATCCGCTTATATATTTGTTTTTGAATGAAGGCTAATTTTATTTATTTTTTTTTTGACAGCTGTTGGAAAATTGCAATTTGATTTCCACGTGGCATTTGCTTAAATTCATTAAATTCCCTATTTTAACATGTGCCCAGGTACAGCTGTCAATTTGAAGTACTGGGTAAATAGAGCGACTGATAGTCTGATATTTAGATAAAGCAATGATAGAAATGTTTACAGTGTTGTAGTACTACAATGCTACTACTAGTTAGTTATGTCTGGTCTAATATTTGTCTGGGGCTTTGTGCGCGACAGTCTGCAAATTCTGTTAGTAAATTTTATCGCAACATTTGTGACAATAAAATAATAGAGATATGTGTTTAAGCTTACAAATAAAAAGTTGGCAACAATGTTGCCTTCTAGCCTGACGCTTTGAAGTTGCCCGCTGGGGGCATTCAATTAGCCATATTCACACCTACCCAAAGAGTCTCAGTACGGGAGCCCACACAAAGCGTCTAAAGATAGTTCTAAAGAAACAGAATCCGAATCGAGGCAGACAATACAACGGGTTGGCTTTTAGAAGTCTTGAGTCGCTTTCTTGGTTGGTTTCTTTTATTGATCGTTAAACATGATTTAGGCCTGACAATGAGACATTGTTAGGAGAGGGAGCGAGCCATAAACTCTTGCGGTTTCTGTGTCGGTTTTAGCCACTTTACCTTGCCAACAATTTGCAGCTCAAATTAAATAATTTTGTTACTGTCGTTTTTGCCGACAAAAGACCAAAACCAGCTACCGTTGGGTTTGCGGCTTAAAGCAGTCGGCATCGGTTGCAAAAAAAAAAATTAAAATTCTTTTATTATGTCTGTAGTTTATCTGATTCATTTCATATTTAAATTATTTTCTGTAACTCTGTAATAAATTCATTGGCTGTATATAAAAAAAAATAAAATTGCTTGAAATTGTCTATCGGCTGACCATAAAAATCCTTTCTCCTTTGGCCTGGGAAACAAAATCTTTACACGCACCGAACAAGAACATCAAGAACAGACTCACATATCCGTCTTGAATTGCTTATGGATTCTATATTTTAAAATACTCTATGCAGACACAGGTATTAAAAGTTTATTGTAAAAAATGTAACAAGGGTCTGCTATGTGAATATATAGAAACTTTCTATTAGAAAGTAATACAGATTATTAATTGTGTTGCAAGCACTGCATACTTATGTAAATTTATGAGTTTTATTTTTTTAAAATATTGTTTAAAAAGGACTTTAAATGATAATACGGACTTTGATTTAAAAATAATTAAATCAGTTTTTTATGAGTGTTAAAAAAAAGATAATGTAACAGTTTTTTTATAAGTTCTGATTAATATTTTTATTTATTTGTTTTAATAACCGAAAACGACATTCAAATCATGCAAACAATTTTTTAAGGCATATTTTTAGTAAGGGTATTTAATCTTTGTCATATGTTTAACAAATTGCTGTTGTTGTTTTTTTTCCTTCGTGTTCTTATTGTATTTTTGCTTTGCATTTGTTGCACGCTTAAATGGCTTCTAAGTGGCGTAAATCTTAAATTGTTGCCCCAAGGCGCGACGCTTATTGCTTTTGGTGCAAAACTTTGATTCGAACAACAGTCGAAGCAGAAGAAGAACATTTTAAGGGATTAGTTTAACTAGTTGCTGAATTGACTTTAAGGTTTTTTTCCTGTTTTTTTGGTTAATTTTGTATGCAAATTATTAAAAGATACATACTTATTTATATAATGAAGATTTTTTGCTCAATTCAAAATTTTTTGTGCGTTATTTTAAGACTAGGCCTTAAATAAGAAAAAAAATTAAATGGAAAAAAAAATAATTTTTTTTGAGTTTTCGGATTTGCTAAATTCAAGATTATACTCCAGACATTTTCGGTTTTTAAGACACTGAAAAAAATAATTTACATTAAAAAAATGGCATTCTAAAGATCTTAATTGCAATAAAAAATAAATTATATTTCGAACTGAGGAAATAAATTGATTAAAACTACATATAACAATTTTATTTATAATTACCTATAAAAAGCGTTTTACAATATTTTATTTAAATTGAATTGAAATTCGTAATAATATTATAATAATTATTATTATTATTGATAATTATTATTGTTATTAATTATATAATATTGTAGTTAGACTAATTTGGCCTTCGATTAGGACAAATTTTAAGTGTGAATTGTGAACCCGGATTTTGTTATTCAGTTGCCCTTTACCGAAATGGCAAACAGAAATTTATGAATAGAAATAAAATAATAATATTATTCTTTATTCTTTACACAATTGAAATACCTATTGTAGTCGCATAAATGTGATTCTCTATATTTTCTATTTTCTATTTCGTATTGCCATAAACCGCAATTTCTATATTATATATTAAATATACAACATGATTGATTGTTATACACAGATGAAAAGAATAAAAACGACTGCGACGAGGAGGAGTAGCAATGAAATTAGCAGTTCAAGAAGAGACAGAGACACGTTCTAACTTTTGCAGCCATCATCAAGTGGCAAACAGGACAAAGTCGCTATCAAGGACACAGCTGTCAAAAGGACGCATCAAATAAATGACATAGACAGTCAAAAATTTTTGTCACGCAGCTTCAAAAATGTTCTCGACAGAGGTAATCAGTTCCGCTTAGCCAAGTCAAAAAGTAACAACTAGCGATAGGCAATAGAATGGTTTAGACGGGGTTGGGGTAGGGGTTGGGGTCTGATAGGTCTTATAGGGTCTGAGGCTGATGATGATGACAGTCAATGCGACTATATAGTGAAATTGGGGGAGTGTGTGTCACGCGTGTGATTGACAAGGATTTATGATTGTTGTGCAAATGTTTTGAAGTCAGTTTGAAAAATTTTAATATCGACAGCGCAGCAGCCCGCAAGTGAATGACCTGCTTAGATCATTTGAAAAGCCCAGCAAACAACATTCATTCAAATGCTGTGAAGATTACACATTATGTACTTATTATACTCTCAACACTTGGTTCAGTCACCTCAGTCTCAGTTTAAGTCTCCAACCCGATCCCCAGCCAAACAATCTGTGCAAACATTTGCGGACAAATTTTTCTATGCGCATTGCATTTCATCTCTAAGTCGAGATATGGTCGACCAGGACGATGCGATGAGTTCCTTTCAAGTTGTGTGCATGAATATTCATGCCTTGTTTATGCATATTTGCGTGTCAAGTGAGCTCTGTCTCTGTCTCTCTCTATCTCTTTCTATCTCTGCACTTCTTGCATCACGTCGTATGAGCAATGTTTTCTCCCCCTTCAATTCAGATCCTCCTGCTCCTTCCATAATACACTTGTGCTCTCGTCCTGGCCAGGACGCATTTCAAGTTTGTTTACCTTGGCAAATGTGACGGCGACGGGCGCTGTGTGAAAAATTTCTGTTTATGCTCACATTTCATTTGAACGTGAGTTTGTTTGTTTGCCAATTTGAAGTGCTAAAATGTAAGGAGACTAAGCAGGGGTAGCAGGGGTATAAAATGATGCAGCAGACTTTGATTGCAACTTGTGCTGTGTTGGCAAAAAAATCATGTAAAAGTATAGGGCTCTACTTCACGTGCTATATGTGTGCTCTAGTAAATGTAATGGATTGATGTGTTTGGGGGTATCAGGAAGTATTTAAGAGAATTTAGATAAATATTACGAACTAATCAATGCCTAGGCACATTAATTTACTTTATTAACAAATAAAATGCGACAATTTTCAAAGTTCCTTAAACTGTTTAAGACTTGTAGAATATTTTAATTTCTTTACCAAAGTTTATTGTTAAGATAGTCTGAAGAAGTTTTTCCTCTTGTTAAGCAAAAATATATTAGAAAATAGTGTGCACGGCGTGCGTTGCTACGCCCTTCCCCACAAAAAAATTAAAATAAATTCAAAATAATAAATTAATCATATTCTAGTTGACCCAAAAAACGTTTTTCTGCTATATAAATTATTTCTATATAAATTATTCTACGTTTTAATAATATATCCTCATACGTATTAGTTTAAAAATACTGCCTACTGTGATTTTCGTATTTTATTTGAAAAATACTGCCTAATGTGATTGTTCTAACAGTGCTGCATATGTTAACAGTGCTGTTTGAGCTAACAGTTCTGTATACGTTAACAGTGAGTACATCTGTTGAGGCGCTAGAGACTTTTCCGTAAAGCTTTCTTAAATATTTCTTTTCAGAAACCTCTTACTGGCAATTACGAATAATTGAAAAAATATAAAATAAATCAAATCGGACCAGTTCTTCTCAATTGATGAATACTTATATATGTATATAGATAAAAGACATCTTACGAACTTCCCAAACAGACAAATATACAAGTAATTTCCCTAATATATATATACCACTCAATTTATCGTCATCTATCCTAGTTGTAGTAAGTTTCTCTTTAATTGGACTATTTACGAATTGAAATTCTTTTGCAAATTCAGCTGTTCGAGCTTATACAATACGAAATTAAATACATGCCAACAATTCTATTAAAACCTCCGTTTATTGCATTCATTTTGACTGCCATTAAATTCAACAAATGAACTTTGATAGTGTCAAAACAAACAGACCATAAAGCTAACTACAAAAGCGAGGCATATTGTGCGTGGATAATTGAACTGACTAAGCTAAAAAGAAATGGCCAACAAACATTAACAACAACAAACAAAACAACAACCAAAATAACAACAACAACAATCACAACAACTAATTAAATGCCACAACCCCCGCTGGAAGTCAAAGTTTCTGAACTCGTTTTCATTACGAGTTAATTTGAATGTAAATGAACATAGGGCCAAAATGTGAATCGTAACTGGGGCCAGAGTAGATAAAATGTTTGTTGGCTAATGTTTCAATTAAGCAGACAGTGAAAAATTTAATTTTCTTTCATTTCTGGGAAAAGTGCCACCCAAGCTGCAGAAAAGCCTCCACCCCAATGAGACATAGACTGGGAGACTTACAAAGTTGCCAATTGAGTTGAGTTGAGTTTTGCGGGATGATGGTTCTAGTTCGGTTGTCCTGGGCGATGTTCACAAGGAATTTCAATGTTCCACTCATAATTTCATGTAATTTCCATTAATTGTATAAAATTAATGCCGTTGGCTTTAGTAACTTAGGCTATGAAGGCTTCAGTACTCACTCAGTAGCCATTTTCATGATTTTCTACGCACTTTGGCAATGGCTGCAAGTGCATCAAAACGGCAAGCACAGCATTTAAACAGCAACAGTACACTCAAAAAACAAAAAATGAAGTTTTTATAAAAAAAAAAATAAATAAAAATACGTTCAATACAAAAATATAAGCTGCTTAAAAGACAAACAGATTTATATACACTCTGCGACAATCCATTAGCACATCCTATGCCTTTTTGTATTGGAAGCTTAATATCTGCCAATTGCATAAAACTTTTAAAATTGATTTTTTTTATTAATAAAAGTTTATAGAATTCTGTACAAGAAAATATTATGCCTAATGTACTTACTTTGTTAATAACATTTATAATAGAATTTTAACGAATTTAAAATTAAAAATTAACTTTTTATTTTGCGACAACAAAGCTCTGACTGCTACGTAAAAACTATTTAAAAAACTTTAACCTCTGTGCCAGTCAAAAAAAAAAAAAAAAAGAATCCCAAATATTCGGTTTCATCCTCTTTCTGGCTTTACAAATCAAATTGTATTTTTAGTTTCTCCCGCTATTTTTATTTTAAGTTGTATGTTATATGGTCAATTTTTTTCACAGCTAGCACATTGTTTGCGGATTTATAAATCTCTTTGTGTTGGCTTTTTCGAAAAACTCACTTCAGCAAAGTTCTTCGAAATATTCCAAAGTTTAACTCTTATAAACATACTGAATCTATAAAGTGAGGCTTTGTGGGTGTTTTGGGTTAAAATAATGTAAAAATCGTATTCCAACAGCTATTTTTCTAGACTTTTGGGAAAAACATTTTTGTTTTTCAATATATTAAAATCAAACTTTGCAGTTTGCGTTTGTATTATGGTTTAAGCAATCTGAATAATGATCATCAAAATTGGACCACAATTTCTTATTTTATCTGAATATATTTTTAATCAATATCTGACAATTATATCTTATAGACCACATTAGAAAAATGTGTTGATTTTTGTTTTTAGAAATAACTCAATCAAACTTGCCTATTTAAATAGAAGTAACCCATAAGTAATCGGATTAAATTTAATGAATATTAAACGACTATGTCAAATGGCTGTCATAGGAACAATAGGCTAAATATTTACATTTATTACAAAAAAAACCATTGCAAGGATATATAGCTTTAGCTTGCCAAAGATGGCCGTTTCTTTCTTGTTAATACGAAAATTAAATAACAATATTTTGCACTTTATTTAAAGTACTTTATAACGCTTTAATATTTTTTTTTTTGAGTGTATGCAACAACAATCTGGCATCAAAAGCGAACGGCAGCAAACTGTCTATGCTAATTTCGGACTTCTGATGACTAGTCGGCTACTGGCTACCGACTACTGACTACCGACTACTGAGTACTAGCTACCTTTTTTTTTTGTATATATTTTAAGGCGACGGCCAACGGTGACTGGCTGTTTTGGACACGATCATGATCTGGGTAGCCATATCCTAGCCATGGTAGTTTAACAAAGATCACTCAGGGGCATCTTTTGCTTGGCTTTTGTTCTGCTCAAGCTCCTTCGTGTGGCATCAAGCAACGCGTCTGCAACGAGGCGGTATGCAAAATTTGTTATTGTTGTTATTGTTGTTGTTGTTGGCTGTGCAACATGAATGGTTACGCCCATTTTGCATGGTAGTCAATTGCAATTGTCATGAGAGTATACAATGTGGCATAAACTTGGCTTGGTATTGTTATAAATTAAAAGCAAGACTACTAAGATAGTATAAGCCAATGGATTTAACCATGTTGTAGAAAATACTTCATTTTATAAAATGAACAAGTTATGAGCTTCCAAGTCAACTAAAAGATTTCTCTAAATAAAACTCTAGTTTTCATAGGCCTAGCTGAACTTATCGATAGTTAAATAGGTGTACACAGTGAAAAAATTTAAATAGAAATCATTAAATATTCAAATAAATAATATATGCATTTTATGCAAAATTCTCTTATATATTATTCTTAATCTAATAATATATGAACCTCGATACAATGCATAAATATGTTTAATTTTTGCATATATTTTTCTGCCAGCCCTTACACTAATTTTAATCAAATCGTTTTGATACTAAATTTGAATTTTTAATTTAAGTTAATAATATTCGAAGATTACTACAATATCTGTTAATCTATTTTTCGATAAACATGAAAATAAATCCTGTGATTATTTTGTTTCTAAATAACACATGTATTGATTATTTTTTAATTTTTTCATATAAATTGCGAAATAAATTTTATTTTCAGAGAATTAATATATATATCAGAAATACTGAATTTTTTTAAGTTAATTCATGTAATTTAAGAAATAACTTTTATTTTCGAGTTTTAAATAAAACTTCGGCAATAATTCTTTTTTTGAGTAATAAAAAATAAAACTCAAAATTAAACTTAATAGTTCTCGAAATCTTATCCTATCTTAAATATATTCCAAGATAGGAGAGGTAAATAAAACTTCATCTATATCTTACAATCATACCTTTACAAAAATAATAAAATTCATCAGTTTCTAAGCACAGTTTAACACAATTATTTGCATATTCTCACGATCTGTGGTCTCCTTGGTTACACAATTATTACTTAGTTTAATTTCACAATTGAAATACTTGCTCAGAAATATTTGAACCACCTTAAAAACAATTTCATTCAGTTTTTGCTTGTCGCAAAGTTGCCCTGGCAAATGAAAACAAGAAAACACAGCAACACGTGTCCGGTTTAATTAAAATAAATAAATAAGCGGAAACATTGAAGAAAAACTACAGTTCCATACAAACACCAAAAATATATATATATCTAAAATGTTGTGGCACGGACGTTGTTGCCATTACCATTTACCATTTACCATTAACATTTTACCATTTCCATTTCAATTTTCATTTGTTTTCAAAGGCAAACGTCAAAAATTGTTTGGTACTATTAAATTTCATGCGTCTATTTGATTTGCCACCGACTGACAGGAGGGCAGGAGCGGCGCGGCGGTGGCAAGGGCGGACATGAGGGTTACACGTTGCAGCCCCCGGGGCAAAGGGTTTGGCTGAGACGCTTTCTCATTGCGTGGACGCCTTGGGGCTCTATAAGTATAATATATATTTTATTTTTACTTACTGTGTATATATTATTTTTGTTATGAAACGTGCGTATTCGAATTTGAAGCGAATTATTATTTGAGAAAGACCTTGAGGGTCTATTTTAGCGCAACTGGAAAAACGCTTTTCTTGGAAAACGATTGCAGAACAACTTAATTTTTCTGTATATTGTATATAGCTACCAATTTGCATGCGGCATATAATTTACAATAAATAAATCAAATGCAAAAGCGCATAAAAAGTAGAAGAACAGCAACCCCATTCTTGGATTTGCCATTAGAAGACGCCCCAGACATTATTGGAGCAAGTGTATGAGTGAGTTATTAGCTTGGAAGGGTTGGGGCGTGGGAGGCTCTGAGTCCTGGCCGTGTCCTTTTGTGAATGCAGCCCTTTGTCTGGCCAGGATTATGACCATTTATTTGCCTGTCATGTTGTGCGGCAGTCTTACAAAAGTATTTACCATTCGACGAGGCAGAGCCTGAAGTCCGTTTTGGGGCACAAAAGTTTTACCATAAGGCGATTTAAAATCCGCCGTGCAAGAAATCAAAATCAATGAAGATTTGTGGCACACACAATGCAGTACACGGCTTCCAGTTGGTTATTGCCCCTCGCTTGCCAGGATTCTCATCTAAAACTTTTGAGCCCCATTGAATCCTCGCTTAGCCTGATGCAAAACTTTTAACACACAACTCAAATTATTTATTATTAATTGGGGTAACAGCAGGAGTTGCTTGAATTTTTGACTTTTCTATTGACTCTGCGCATTACTTTCGATTAGATCTGAGAGTTAATTAAACCTGCCAAAAGTAATAAACAATATATATATACAATATATTCTGTAAATATGACAGTCTGCCATTTCATTGCCCATTTCCTGGCAATCAAATTAAATACTTAACTGCCAGACAAAGCTCTCTCAGAGATCTCGCACTGGCGCTGGCCATTGGCAAGCCATAATAATAATTTATGTTTTTATGTTATGTTATGCCCGGCAAGATCTGCAAACGATACAATGTACGAGTATATATAGAGTATGTATGGCGGCCAGGCCTTTATATAAATGCACATTTTTTGATTGATTCAATCAAAATGAACAAAACGCAACGACGATCGCTGGAGTGCGCTCATTCCATGTATTAAATGTATTCCATGTATTCCATGTTCAGTTGGAGGCATCAAGTTTTCTGCATGCCTGTCACGTAATTTATTGATTTAGCTCTTGGGAATACGAAACGGCGGATCGAGGCAACCAAAAGCAAATCGTGAAAAATGAAATGTTTGCCACCGCGCGCTGCCTCAAGCCAACTGAACGCTTGGTTGTGGCATGAGACGGTGGCAGGAAAGTGGACCCGACTACAGCCGGGGCCCATTGCTGCGGCTGATTGGTTCATGTCGATGTGATCATATGGCTGGCGGCTGCAAAATTCAAATGCATTGGCCAGATCTGTGAATGCAACTGCGTAAAGGAGGCAAAACCATTTACGCATGTACGCCTCAAACGATACACAAGACTTAAATTCAAACTCAAACTGAATACTCTGAGTTGGACTTGGACTTGGACTGGATAGTCAGCCAGCGATCATCGATCAACAGACAGCGAATGAAGATAATGGCCGACTTGCCATTTTGCATTTTTGCATTTGTAATGAAACTGAAAACCAGAATGAAATGTAATTTTTTCTCTTTTTTTTCCATATTTTTTGTTTTCCTTCCTTAAACCAAGCTGCAGCCATATTCACAATCAAGTCGCAGCCACACAGCCAGAAAGAAGATCGTTGATCAACCAAAGACGATCAACTAAAACCGGCAAATGTTGCTCTGATATCAGGCAAAAATTACAAGCACATTGAACTTTGGCAGTTGCACAGTGGGATAAATGCATGCAAAAAAAGAAATAATAAATATTAAGTTGATTGTAGTGGGTTAAGGTTTAATATCATATATGCATTAAAATATGTAGCTGGGATTTTAAGAATTAGCATAAGAGAGTTATTTAATTTTTATGCAGAAATTTACTGCACTTTAAATAACATTATAGTATGCAAAAATAAAAATTAAATAGCTAACAAATTGTTGCATAAATTAGAGTACAATAATATTATTTTTATTTTCTTGTAACAAAACAAATTTATTTACTATATTTACAACAGTTTTTACAGCTTCCTGTTGCAGTATTGGCAACAAGAAATTTGACTATCAATAATATATTAAATGCTGTAGATTATTAAAATCGATGAACACAAATTTCAATATTCTCATAGTCCTTGTAGTATAAGCGTAATTGGGTTTATATTTGCTAATAGGTTAATTTATATATTATAATAACACAATTCAACAGCTTTTTCCATCAGTTCCTATACATAAAATCGGTCTCTAATTCAAAACAAAAAAAAATAATAATTATTAAAAAAAATAATAATAATATAAAAAATGAAAAAAGAAAAAATTAATTTTCTCATTTATCACATAAAATTAAATTAAAATTTACCCATCTATGTAGATAAAGCATATCTAATTTAATTTATGATTCTAAGTAAATGCTTATTCTATTAATCAGACGAAAATCTAGCTTTATTCGTTAAGCTCGAAAACGAACTTAGAAAATATATATATTTTTTGAATTTACGACTAATTTTGAATATATGATAATTTGTTTGCCAGGTTAAATACAATTACAATTTATGACATAAAGAAATTTATTTTTTACTCTGTAGTCCTGTAAAAATTAAGTATTTAAAAAGCAAATCAAAAATTCACTCCTTTTTTTTGGTTAAATTAAAAGTGATTCGATTGTCTTATTCAACTCTCCTTATGCTTAAACTGACTTTTGAATGCACATATGTTTTTTTTTAATTTTTTTCCCCTTTTTTGATAATTCCAGAGATCATCTCGCATTCACATTCGTGCATCAGTATATTCGCTGCTGTTCCCCCCTTAAAAATATGCTCTCAGCGTTAAGTCAATTAAAGTTATTTTGTTCGCAGTTTCAGAGAATTCAAAATGGTTTAATTTTATGCACAAATCGAGCGAGTTGCGTAGTAAATTACAGAGCATTTAATGCAGTCAGGAAGGCAGGTAGAAGGCAGGCAGACAGGTAAAAGGTAGGCGGTCTAGCTGCCAGGTAGTTTGTAAAATGGCTGCCTATGGGTGTAAATGGAGGGTGTTAACTTGAACTAGAGCTATGGCCCTGAGCTCAGTATAGTTCCATTAAAATTGTTACTCTACCTGAGGAGAGCAGCTGCTTTAAGAAGTAGCCCATAAATAGATGCCATTAAACGGATCAATACAAGTTGCTAATCGAATTTCAATACACTCATTGCAGGATTCAGTCGTTGTGTGAGCAACAAACAAGGATGTTGCTGCTGCTCTTGTTGCTAAATCTAGTCCTGTCCAGCTGGCAGGACAATGCCACCATCTCCGATGGCCCAGCAGCCATATACACAACCAAAGCGGGCTGTGAATCCTTGCTCAAGGGTAACAACGAATGCGAATGCCAGGATCAGCGCATCAAGTGTGGCGTGGTCACCTTAAGCAGCTCCAAAGTGTTGTATAGTGTCAGTTGCAGCATTTTCGATGTACGTGGCTTTGGTTACTTGCCCCCACTTAAAGCTGGCCGTATTGGTCCGTTAATCATCGACAATTGTGCAATACCCAATGAGCAGACCATTCGCCAGATGGCTTCCAAATTGGGCATAACAAACTATACGGAACTGGAGATATCCAACTACTTTGAGACGCGTGACGAGCGGGATGAGCTGTTGCAACAGCATTTAACCAACTATCCGGGTCTGAAGAAACTTTCACTTATTGGCTTTAAATCTGTGCTGCCTGCCAACTTCTTGGAGAATGTTCCAGAGATCACCGAACTAACGCTAAAGGGCAGAAGCGATTTGCCAGGCACTTTACTGCATCCTCTTACCAAATTGAATAGACTGTCAATTGTTGTTAGAAACATGGCTAATGTGGCTGGTGAAATCTTTGCCAAACAAACGGAATTACTGCAACTCTCATTGGACTGTTCACTGAAGAACAGCAGCGTGGATATGTCCTTGTTGAGTTCACAGGAATTGTGGCATATGACCAAGTTACGTGGCTTTGAGCTGCACAATTGTGGCGATAATGTGCCCGCTGAGTTATTCTGGAAATCGGAGAATTTATCCTATATTGGCATACGCAGCAATATTAGCTATTTGGGCAGAGATTTTCTCAAATCACAGAAGCAACTGCTAATGCTGCACTTGGAACGCAATAATATTGCCCGATTACCAGATGAACTGTTCCATCATTCACCCAAGCTACTCGAGATTCATTTGGCTCACAATAATCTGGATCGCATACAGGGGTGTGTACTCTTAAAATTTAAAAACTAAACTCAACTAAATATCTTAAAATTCTCTACTTTCAGTGGCCTCTTTGATAAGCTGCAGCATTTACAGGTTCTAAATTTGGAGCATAATCCAATTACAACTGTTGCCTCCACTGCCTTTGCCGCTGTCTCCACCGCTCGCATTTATATTGGGGATCTTTATAAGCAATTAAATACCGCAGATTGGGCACGTGCCACCAATGCCACACTCTGTGAGGAGGAATATGTCAATGGGGTTTGTCTGTACTGCAAACGTGATGAATATTTGGATCATTTTTCAAAGAAAGAAAACTGCAACAAGCTCAACGATCCTGGCAAACTAATTGAGGTTTTAACACGCAAAGTTTTCGAAAATCGCCAAAAACTAGAACCCAGCTATCAAACTAAATTGCAGCAAGAGAGTGAGTAAAAAAATTATTCAAATAATTATTTCAAAATAAATTTTTTTTAGGAAATTATATTTTTTTATTAAAAGTTTATTTTAATATTTTTAAATAAAACTTTAATGTTACTACAGATACTGTAGGCATTTTTAAAGGGTTTTTAGGATGCTGAAAAGTATTTTATACATTTAATAATTATTTGTATATCTGTAAGCATTTATTTATATATAAATTGTATATACAAATTAAATTATACAGCTAATATTTTAGATTATTTACTCAAGCAAGAAATTCGATTACCTTCAATTTATTTACATTTAAATGCGAAAACACTATTGAACTCATTTTTAGATCTAAAAACAAAAACTTTATTAATACCTTTATCAGCTTTATATTATCGTTGCAAATCAATAAAGCTTTTTCTCACATTTCTCAAATATTAAATTTGACATGCGAACCCCAAACGCATTCCAAAATTCTCCTTCCCCGCACTTTGTTGCCTCTTCTCAGATGGTAAATGAAATAAAAAGGCAACAGATATACAAACAATATTAATATTTGTTGCTTTCTTTCAACGCCGGCGATAAGAAACCAAAGAGAAAGTAATGCCTTTGTAGGCCATGTGGGGGGGAGGGGAAGGAGAATTCGCAGTGCGAAGTCAACATCATATTTTTATATATAAATCATGAACAAAAACAATTTATCTTTTGATTTGTAGCGAGGGATGTTTCCTTTCCATAAAATGTACAAAACTTTTCGTTTGTTCATCTGTTACTGTTCTCTCTCCTGAAGGAAAGGGGGCGCAACATGTCAAATGTAATAAGGCATAAGTTTATTTCTTTTCTTTTTTTATTTATTTTTTGTAAGTGAAAGTTCTACAGTTGCAGTTTTTTATAACACAAATGTGTTGAATATGCGGGCTAAGCTAAGCAGCAAAAAAAAAACCGATTTAAGAGTTCAGATTGCTATCATTATATGATAAAAAATGTAAAAAATAAGAAGCAACAGCCCCTGGTTTATTCTGCTTTGATTTTCATTATGTAAATCACATTTGACATTTGTTATTGTTGTTACCAACATACCGTCAAATGGTTCTAGCCCCTTTTCATATTACGAAAGTGGATTTGACAGTGTTGACAACTCATAAATGTCAAGGATATTACGTGTTCAACATACAATTGAATGTTGCATGCAATATAAATGTTTATTGCCGCAAAGGGAATTCCAAAAATTAATTTAAATAAATAATTTAAAAGTAATTAAAATTATTAATCTATATTCGAAATATTCAAAGAGAATAGATAAATAGATTGAAGCTAAAATGTGCTGTATATTAAAGACTTAAGTACGCCCTTGATTAAAAAAAAAATAGTAAATATGCTTTACCTTTATGGACTGTGCTGCTTCCACTGAGAAAAAAAATTAATTTTAAAAAAACCAAGAAATTTGAAATTTGTTTGCTATGTTATGAACGCAAATTTATTAACACCTTAAACATAGATCACACTTCATTAACGGATTTATTAAGACATTCATTTTTATATAGAATTTTGAGCGATTTGATCCTAATTTAAGAGTATTCTAACACTTCAAACATTTTCGTTAATGTTTTATTAATATTTTATGGTCATTTTAATTGTGCTTATTGCAAATAATAATTTCCAGTTGTATTAATTGTATTATGCTCTTGCAACATTTAATCTAGAAAAAGAACACAGAACTTATAAGCTGACTGCCAACACCAATTTGGAATTATATGCACACAATTGTAGAGAAAACAACGCCTATAAGTATGCAACACGATGCACACTCTTTCAGTGCATAACTAAAAAAACGGCCAATAATTTTGAACAAAATACATATAATAAAAAAAGAAGAATCAATTTAGAATTTTTTTCTTCAGTGTAGTGTTCCTCAATACTTAGTCCCTATCTCTAAAACTGTCTGACTGAGTGACAAGCGTAAAGTCATATAACACATGCTCAATATATAGGTTTTAAGTCAACGTTTGAGTCACATTTTCTGCTGCGCATTAATGCATCCTATAACTCATTGAAACAGAGGCATGTGGCATGTGGCAGAGGCAAGCAGGCATATTCAGTTGGCGTCGGCACTTTAATCTTAATTTGCTGTTTGAGGTGCCACTAATAAAACGTGCACGACAAACTGACGCCACCACCTTGCAACATGGGCATCAGGCAGAGGGATTGCAACACAGAAAATGCGAATGCATTTCTGTCTACTTGCAACATCCTCACTCGCACTTTTCTACTTTTCCGATAGACATAATTTGTTGTGCAACGCATTGAGGTGACACTGAAAGGGATTTTAGTTTGATTGGATAAAGTAGAGTGCGGCATTCGATCAAAATTGCAGTAGAATAGAGTATAGAGTATATTGTCATATTTGTATATAAAAAAAGGTATTAAAACTATTAATAAGAGCTGAGAAAATTATCGAAAATAGATTTGACAGTATTGAATTTGATAGTTCATTAACAGTCGATATTATAGTGCTAGTTTTATATTAATATATAATAATTATTTAAGAATTAATATTTCCTTTACACACAAGTAAAACATGCAAAAAGAAGTATCTCAAAATCAACATTAAAGTGCACTAAAGAGATTAATTGTAAAATCAAACAAAAATTGCATTTCTTAAAGCATTTTTCCCAATCCTATAAACTGAAAATAATTACATGAAATGCATTCTAGACACACTGACCTTACCGAAAACCGAATGAACTACTTTAATTTGAATCTGCTGGATTGTTAACAAACTCTGCATGTTATCCAATAGCCAATACTCTAACCAGATACAAGCAGCAACAAAACATAGCGAACAGTTGACGGGGGCCCAACACTTGGGCTCTTCACAAAAGCCTACTATGTAGCTACGAGTATGTGCGAGAGTGTATCTGGCGGATACATTTCAAAGCAATACCAATACTGCGGCCTTATAAGCTGCGTTTATCGCTTTGTAGCCGACAGACTGGCTAACAGACCAAACGGGCCAACAACAGCAGCCAAAACAGAAACAAACAGAAACCAAAAACAAAAGCTAAAAACGCCGTATGTGAAATTTATGGCCATCAACGTTGATTTTGAAGCGGGCCACCGACCGTGGATATGGATGTGGATTTGGACGTCGATTCTCTGCTGGATCTGGATGTCTACTCGTAGTTAGAGTCAGTGGTTGGCTTGGCATTTGTAATGCCTAAATGCTTTGGCGAATTGATTTTTGGTGTAAACGATGTGCAATTTTAATGGATTGTGCTGCCAGATAAGCGACTCAATGCAAAAGGCTGAAACTTGGACTTGGGTTTGGGTTTGGACAGCGACAGCGGTCAGCCTGAAATTCGTGTCGTTTAATTGAATTTGTTTTGATTAGTTGTAGCTGGATAACATTTAACATTTGGCAAATGCAGCTTTAAGTGTGTTTGGCATCCAAGTTGACAGCTTTGGAATTTTAAAGTTCTTTTCGTTCTTTTGGCATACATATACCTATGTGCATCATGTCGGGATGTAAACCTTTTCTTTACTTTTTTTTGGCTGCCTTGAGGCTGCTTGCCAACAAATTGACATTGTTCATATTCATAACATGGCAGCAGAATATGCAAAAAACCAGGAAGCCCCAAACAAAAAATGTCAATTTAAATATTTGCAAATATTTTAACAAGGCATGCGAGGCAGCGCCGCTAATTTGCCAAACCGAAAAAGTGTGCGAAATAAAAATTGTGCACATTTTTCGCCTAAAGGCGTCGAAAGGACAAAAAAAAAAAATGCGAAAAAATATTTAAAAAGGTGCAAAAACTTTTTTAATTAATTAAGAGAGCCCGAAACAATAAAAATGTATTATAACAATTTTTTTACAGCTTGACTGTAATGAATATTTCAAGCATCCAGCTATGCATAGCATTTATATCCTTTGTCTAGGATTAGCTTACAGCCCGAAGTCTGATATATGCCAAAATACAAAGTCAAGTGGCGCAGTCAATTAGAAATCAAGAAACACAAACAGGTGCAATGTCCTGCAGCCAGGAAACCTTAAATCCAAAGTGCAGTTAACTTGTTGATTTTGATAACCTCCGAGACTATAGACCATACAAGACCCTTGCAATTTCAATTGTTTATGCGTAAAAGTCAATTTGTGAGCCCAGAGAGAGAGAGAGAGAGAGAGGGGAGATTGAGGCTGTGTGCATTTCAATTAGAATAAGATTGACAGCTAAGGGTTGTCCTGTGCCATAACAATGGACCTGAACCTGAACCTTTATCGGACTTGAACGAGTCTGCCCTGACACTGACCGATAAGGTAAGGCCCCCACCTAGCCAAGACAAATGCACTTGGCTTGTGGTTTTTCGAATTTAATTGAATTTAATTGATTTGGTTTTGTGCGAGGGGCAGTCAGTGAGTACCAGGCCCGTTTCATTGTAGTAGTAATGTTTTCTTTTATGTGGGGTTTGCGCCCAAACAGCTTTAAAGTTGCATGAACAAATGTTGCATGACTTCTCCTTCAAAGTAGGCAGCAGTGAAAAATTGCAGCTGTCAGCGTTGGCCAGAAAAATGATTTGTTGATTTTGTGCAATGTGCAGGGGGTACATACATAAATCATAAAATGCTTTACATATTGTAACTGACATACTACAGCAACTATATGCATATATATGAAATTAAAGTTAACACAAATGTCTAGCAATTATTGTGTATAGTATAGTATGTGTAGGGTAGAAACATGCATTGAAAATTTATTAATGATTTAAGTTCTGTTGAAATATGTAGACAAGACATGTGCCATAAAATAATACATTAATAAATTATACAATTTTTTTCTATGTTTTTTTGCAGTTAAAGAAGAGAGCAAACTTCAAAACGAACAGGATGAACAACAATATAATCAATAAAATATTAACTTAAATTCAATTTGCCTTGATTTGATTTTAGAATTAGCTATACATGAATTTTCTTAAGACACATAAACAAATTATTGTAACATTTAAAAATAAAGTTATTTTAAAATAAATGAGTTAAGTGTGTTTTATTTTTAATTTTGAAATAAATATAATTAAAGAAAAAATACATACAATAATAAATACAATTAAAAATAAATTAAAATAAACAAAATCACAAGTGTAAAAAAAAAATATTTTAAATTCTAGTTTTAAGAAAATTTCAACGTAATTGAGTTAAAATTGTTTATACTTAATTTTGTAATTTTTAAAATTTTTGGAAATTATTTAAATTTAATTTTATGTGTACTTGCAATAGGAATAATATTCTGAAAACCGTACTCCAAATTTCAAGAACAAATTTTGGACTTTAATAAGATTCATAATCTTTTATTTCAAACGCCACTTTTTTTCCTCTAATCCTTTTGAAATACTCAATAAATTAAAAAGTTTTAATAAGTCCCAAAAAATGTTGTAATGTACAATGTAATATAGATTGACTGTCAGGTTGCAAAATGTGGCTGTAGAGTGCAATTAAAAATTCGAAAATATTACTTCTTAAATATGTATATTTTCCTCTAGTATATATCTAGAGATATATTATATATATGAGTGTGTAAACTAACCCAAACTATTTATTGAATATTTATTGAATACCAGTCGTATTTTGAGTATAAAAAGAGAACATATGCATGTATATTATTATAGTCAAGCCCAAGTTGACATTCTAACAAATAACTAAACAAAGGCATGCCATTTGCTAGGCGAGCGTATGAAACTAATATTTGCCAATATGGCAAAACAAAACGACTATAACATAAAAACACAATAAAATAAAACAAAACAGAAATGTTGACTAACAAATGGAAGCAATTGTTGTTCCCACATACTACATAGAACAACAGACACGCATTTGCTGAGGGTTTGGAATCCAATGTTGGTTCCTAATAGTTTGGATAATTTTCTGGGTGGTTCGGTTTGGCGCTACACAAAAAGCTTTTACATAGTCTTCTTCAGTATAGTATAGTATAGTATAGTATAGTACTAGTATACCTTTGTCTTCTGTGTTGTGTTAACATTCTTGGGTTTTTGGCACGCGATATCCTTTGGAGTCCTACGCTGTTTGCCATCAAAGTGCTGCCTGTCTGCCTTTTCCTATTTTTGTGTCTTTCCGTTTGTTTGGTTGTTTGCTCTTTTGGTAGCTGTCATATGGACTATGAAATGCTCTGACACATTTGCCATTGTTTACGCTTCTTGCCAGTATATTTACAATACAATATATACATATATTGTGGGTCGCCAGCTTTAGATACAATTTCGAAAATATTCTACGTAATTGTTGCCTTTGTATTGTTCGCCAAACAAAAGGCTCGACTTGTTTTAATAACAACATTTAGCGTTGTACATTAGTTTTGAATTTAGTACTACTCTTATAGTAGTTTGCAGAAAATTCTTTAACCCCATGACATTAAATGTGTTACAGCAAAAATTCTGTTGTACAAACTTTTCAATGTTTCATGTCTTCATTGCAGAATACAAACAAAATTCAACAAGAGCAACAACATTAAATTTATGCACGCACATGCAGCTGGCTGCATTCCTTGTATTTTTATTTTTATTTTTTATTTATTTATTTTTTTCTGCTGCAGGTGGCAACAATGATGCTTAAAAAAATATGCTGCAAAATGCAAAGAAAAGTAGACTTTGAAACAATATAAAGGTTTTAATAAAAGTTTCTAGAATAATCTTATGAATATTATATACTTAAACAAAAATATTGCGCAGAGTTTATTTATTTGCCTAGAAATATTAAAATGTACTTACAGACCAGAAAAATTTTTTTTTATTTTTATAAAATATTTTTTACATTTTTAAAAAATATAGCTAAATTAACATTTTGCCAAAAAAATTTGGCTTTTAACCTAGTCTCTCTAAAATAAGATTTTCTACTAGAGACACTAATAATAAACAAGGTTGCATCATTTATAAGGTTGTTTCAATTAAATAAATAAATATGCAAAGTTTTAAACAAAAAAATTAAAAAATTTTAATGTGAATTTATTAATCCACATTTTTATAGAAAGTAATCGTCGTTTCTAACAAAAATACTTTCTGATATATAGCGCTCAGGGCCCTTGATGGTAATTTTCTAAATTTAAGAACATTTTATTTATTGAGAGTGCATGTGCCTTGACACAGTAAATACTAAATTTAATTTATATCACAAAAAACAACAAAGATTTTTAAATTTTAAATATAAACAAAACAAATCTGTCGCATGTTTCTCCCATAAAATATGACAACTTTAGTTGCAATTTATTATTTCGCAATTTCTAAGCTTGTCTAACTTAGTTACGATTGCATTACGTTTTCCACAAAAAATCTTGTATTGGCATACTTAATAAACATTTTAAAATCCAACAATTTTAATTGACCCTGTTATATTAGTATAGCCTCCGGTCAGCTTACAAAACAACAGCAATCAACCAAGCATATGAATCAAGAGCAAATCGAATTGCCATATAAACACATTAAATATGCAACATTTATGTGACTAGAAACCCCTTTAACGCCGCCTCTGGTACGCCGACTGCAGTCCAAAAAGCTAAGCATCAAATTAGCGTAAACAATTAAAAATGCTTGAATGCATTTAATTATATTGTGAATTGTGTTGGGTGCAAATATGACGAACATGTCAAAAACTAATCAAAAATGCAATCGAGAAATATTTTAGACTAGAAATTAATTAAAATTGTTGAGCCGAGCAAATCAACAAAAACATAGAAATATTGAAATAACAATTGTTTGAAAAAACAAACAAGTAATTAATAAACTGATTAATAAACAATTGCATCAAATTATCGAAAGTACAAAAAAAAAAAATAGTAATAATAAATAATTATAATATTGTTGTTACTCTATTGAATTTTATGGCCGAATAATTGACGCCCTCCCAAATACGCCTACCAAACCTGGCTAACATTATTAGCAAATTCCCAACTAGCTGGTTATGGCGACGGCTTATTAATCAGCCAACAAAATAAGCCAAAAACTCAACTTACTTACCTGTTTAGCTGCCAAATGTTGCCTTTACCTGCCGTTCTGCCCACTTAGATAAAACGCCAGATAACCGAAATTTGAGTAGACTCCAATACGGAAAATAGGTGGAGCAGCTGCAACTGCAACTGCAACAGCAACAGCAACAGCAACTGCAACTGCAACAGCAGCCACTGCATTTTTGATTTTTCAGTTGCAAATTTCTTACTTGTCTATAGCTCGTTAACGCCCCCAACTTTGTTGAATGCCCTACGGAAAATTGTAAAAAATACATAAAATGTATTGAGCAATCAAATTCCTTGCACCCAAAGATAAGTTAAGAAAATAGTTTACTCACAATATTTAATAGAATTTTTGAATATATTCGTATACTTCACTCAAATATTTTTAACTTTTAGTTAAGCTCTCTAGTTTGTTGAGTAAAAATTATAAAGCAATCAAATATCTTTAACTACACATATAATTTAAGAAAACAGTTTATTTACAATAATTTTGACTTATTCTTTTAATGACTAATTATATATATTTTATTATTGTCTTATGTAAATTTCACTCAAACATTAATAAACTTTTAGTTTATTTCTCTAGTTTCACATAAGTAGTTGAAAGTATTAATCATATTCCATCACATTATATAATTAAATTTTGATTGTATTCTTATTATTTTATATAAATATTTATTTTATATTTTATTTATTTGAACGACAAACAATGCTGTTTCATAGATCAAAACGTTTTAATACTTTTTTAAAGTTAAGTGAAACTCTTGAAAAAATCTAAAAAAAAAATATATACATTTTTAAAAATGACACAGTGGAATTTTAATTATAATGGCTTGTTATAAATATAATGACTTGTTATATTTATTTTATTATTCACCTATACTTTACTCAAATATTTTTTAATTTTTAGGTCAATTTTCTAGTTTGATATAGTTTGATATATATATTTTCAAAAACAAAGTCTCCATTCAGGGCTCATTTAAGTTCAAATAGAAATTAAGTGCGTTAATTGAAACATTAGAGGCAATAAAAACAGCAACATTCTTTTTACTCAATTTACATGCAAATTAACTAGAAACAAGGCAGAAATCACAGAAAGCATGTTTTTCGCTGGAACCCCAAGAAAAAAAGAAATTAGAAGAAACTAAAGTCTGGGGCCGTGAAAAAGTCGAAGGACGAATTCCAAACCATCCCTTGGCTGGCACAGACAGACAGCTCATAAAGGCGCAGCCATTAAGACGTTTTAATTCTTGATTTCGCACCCCACTGTGAGCTGACCCAGGAATGCACCCCAGCTCTAAATCTCTACCCCAAAACACAAACCCAATCCCAATCGCAATCCCGTCCAGTTTCAGTTCACAGTTCGCAGTTTGCGACCCACGCGCTGTCAATTTCTGTGCTTTATGCTTTGATGCACGCCAAATGTTTGTCGCCTTTTTGTATACCCTAACAAAGAGTATAGATACTTGTACTGATAGCTTGACAGCCATTAAGGAAAGCTGCTTTTGTTATATTATTCTATTGTAAGTCATAGTATTCCTTAGAAATAAAATCAGAAAAATATAAATTTTAATATATTCGGACTTGTTCTCGATTATACTTTGGCAAGATTTGACAAAAGAGAAATTGCCTTAAATTATCCAATTTTCAATATAATAATAATATTTAGTAACTTTTTATTACTTAAGCTAAATTCACCTCCTGCAAAACTTTGCCGAAAGTGAAAATCGGAACACATCCGAATGAAAACCTGTTTCCTGCATGCGTTATATTTTTATTTAAGTTGAATAAGTAAGTGTATAAGCAATTCGAAGTGATAATCATTTAGCATTCTTTTCATTTCTTTTTATTTTTAATTTTGTCTTTTTTATGCCGTCGAGGCTCATTAGATTTGCAAAATGTTTTGAGGCCAGCCCTGTTTGGCGGTTCTGGCGGTCATTAATGTTATTAGGTCCTTGTCCTTGTCCTTGGACCCGGCCAAAACGAAAGCCATGCAATTGGATTAATAAATGCCATTACGACTAGATATGGCAAGTGTTTTATTTTTATTCCATTATTTTTGGGTACTGTAATTCGTATTTATGCTATCATTTTATGCTACATTTAAGACAAGTTATTGATATTAAAAGCGCAGAAAATATATTGCAGTCAAATTGATGATAATAATTACTGCTGAATTTGTCATTTAATCGAAGGGAATACAAACAAAAGGAATATATATATAAAAACACGTCACATTGTTCAAATAAAAGCTTAAAAATATTTACATTTAGAGGGGGACACTCGCATGTGTGGCGGGGTGTGGCATTGTGGGCGTCGTTCCAACACTTAACAAACAATTTTTTGGACAGCAATTAGAGAGCAGAATATTTCGCTTTTGACACTCTCTTTTTTATATACATATATGTATTTTTTTTAATAAATGAACTGAAATTAAAAGGCAACTGTTGACAAAGGCAAAAACCAGCAGCTTCCCTAATGGTCATATGTGTGTGAAAGTGTGTGTGGTCAGCTAGCAAATATTTCAGTCAGCTTCAATCAAAAAAGCCACGCACGTGCAGGGGCGTGGGAGCAGAGGGGTGCAGTTCTGGCGGCAAATGCGTTTGACACCTTACAAAAAAAGGTCACAAAGGAGCTCAAACAATTAGACTGGACTGACCAGCTGGCCAGAAGTACTATTAACTGACAAACAGTAACGCCTGACTTTTAACTGACAGACAGACAACCCCAACATATTATGTGTAATCAAAATCTGGCCTTTGAGCTTTTCGATTAGGGTTAATATAAAAAAAAAACTGCGAGTACTTGAAAGAAAAGTCAACAAGAGCACATATAATACCTGAAAATATACAAATTCAAATAAGAAACATATAAAAGTCGAAAGTGTGCATGTTAATAGCAGGTAGGTAGATGTTATGAAAGCCTATGTATTTAAAGATTTACCTCCTCTCAAGGAATAAGCCACCCCACACTCAAAAAAAGTGTACATCCAATTGTGGAAAACTGACGTCAGTGGTTGGAAAGACAGGATAGAAATAGCGCCATAGAAATTTTTTATGCCCTGTAGATTTAATTACCACAATGTGAAGAAAATGTTGAAATATTCTGATCATGATCGAATTAATTTCGATAACTCGAGGAAGCTTATTCTACCAAACATGGAAAATATCTATAATTTTATGACCATAATTAAAAAAAATCCGTTATTTTTTTAAATTTGAATAAAATAATTACTTTGGTTAAAGAAATAAGTCAACATATTTTGTAAAAATTTATATTGAGCATAGAAAATTTTCTGCAGGTTAATGAATTTTATATTCATTTCATAGAACATCTGGATCTACATCATATTGTAGAAAATCCATACTTCCGATTATAAACCCATAATTTTTTTCGTTTATTCATATCATAGAAAATATATTCGTACTGTGGAAATTTTCCCTTCTTTGTAGAGATTTATACTCTGTTTGTAGAATTTTATTTTATTTTTTTTATCGAAAGTGTTTCTATATTTACTTAAAAAAATTTCTTTTTTCTTAGTGCATTAACCCATTTTTTGCCGATGTTTTGCTAATTTCAAAAAAATACTTTGTTCAAAAGAATTAAAGTTATCGCAAAAGTAAAAATACAATATTTTAGTTCGCAAAGTTGGCTTTCAGAATAAAATATTTACTTTTGGCCCACTTTTTTATTTTGGGCTTCTGGTGGGACTTGAAAAAAACCAAATATTAAGACATATTTAGAAATCTGATAATATAAACGAATAATTCCAAAAGAAATTTTCTTAATAATTCATATTGATGCATTAGCTAGTTATGAACTAAAATCTTGTCTTAACTGGCCAAACTATAACAGGTAGAATTATTTTAACAACGCTTTCGGATTCCCTTGCTGTCAATTAGCCTAAAAAATAAGCTTTTTAATTTAGAACTAACAATTTTTTTGGCTTGCCTTAAAATGTGTTAATAAACGCTTTTATTAAATAAAGTCTATAAATATTACATCATACAATCAACAACTCTAAAACACTTTACACTCTCTTGTGCCTGGTTTTTAGAGGAGGGAAAATCAAATAAAAGAATATCCACAGGGATTAGCCGTGCAATTTGTCAGGCCCTAAGCAAATTTTCTCGGCACAACAAATTGAATCCTTTTCGGCAAATGAATCTAATCAAATTAGAAGTGCGCAATATACATAGATACATAGTATAACTAAACTCTACCAATTTGGCGACACTCTTTTCACAATTCCACACAAATTGTTCAGACCACGCCCAAGCCTTTGCCATTTTAGTTGGTTTTATTTTATTTTATTTTTTTTTTTTGGTGGCAAAGGCAAAAAATAATTAAATGATAAACTAATCTGCGCCCAAGCCTTTAATAAGCAGCAAAAAGGCTGTAGGATAAACAGAGGCACAAACTGATAGAGTTTCAGTTATTGGAGTCCATGTGGTGGATGCTAAATTCTCCAGTTGGGGGTAAGAGGTTGTCAGGTTGTCTCTGGGCTGGCTGGATGTTGGTATTGGTTTTATGTGTCTCCTCCTTGTCTGTGCCTTGTGCAAATAATTATTATTTTTCCAAACTATAAATCTGCTTACAAAATATTTTCATGCATTTTTCTCTATGAAACATTTTGGGTTCGCTATGGTAGGAAAATGCCAGCGTGAGCCTGTGCAGCTGCTGGTAGCTTTGGCAATGATATACAGTTTTCAATTAAAAATTATATTCTGATGAAATTTTGCAGCATCGCCGGCTGGAGCTCTCTTGTCAGCCTTTTGGAGCCGTAAGGGATCGGCAAAGGAAAGGTGAACGAGCTTTTTGCCTCTACTTTTATTTTGGAGACAACCCCCCCGTAAAAAATATATATATACAAGACTTAAAATTCAATAAAACTAGTTTAATATATAAGACGATTTTATAAGATTTTTTAATCAGCTTAGACAATCAATTGTATGTCCATAAAAAAATAAAAAATTATAATCTATCGATGGAGAAATATTTTTTTGACCTGCATAAAAACTTTTTAATTTTAAATAACAAAATATATCTAATTTTCAAGCCAACTTTGTAGTTGTAGTTACTAGAAATATAAGTACATTAATTATATGCTTGCACAAATTTTTATTCATACCTTTTAATTCACAATTAAGGGGTATACCAATAATTACAGAATTACAATTTTCTGTTGCCTTAACTTTAGTTTATATAGCTCAGCTTTTGACTATGTCCTTTATCCGTTTTCGATCAAATTTCTTGGGCTTCAAAGAGGAAAAACAAAGCCATATCTCCATAGTTAACCGAAAATAGTTTTGTATGAAAAATTCTGAAATTGTTCAGCTCTTTAGGTTGCCTTTTGTTTGCGTTTTATCATTTGTGTGTGTGTGTGTCCTTTTTAACCAAAAATGCAGAAGAAGAAGGAGCACCTGTCCCAAAACCAAACACTGGGATTAGTCCGCTTTATCGTTTTGCCTCCTTGACACTATTTATAGTATGTTGAAGTCCCCAAAAATCTGTGTGTGTGTGTGTGTGTGTGTGTGTGTGTGTGTGTGTGTGTGTGTGGTAACAAGTTTTCACATGTCCAGAACAGGCGTACACCCTCTCACCCCTCATCTAGAAATAAAACATTGTTTACTTTTTTCGTTTGTAGTTTGAGTAATTTGCTTTTAAGCGGTTTTTAATATCAAAGTGCGATGGCTAACATTATTGCCCAAAATATTTTATTACTTCAAAATAGTAACTTACAACTGAAAGTTGTCGTCACACAAAAAAAAAACAAAAAATGTTGAAAATCTGTTTAAAATTGTTATGACATTTTTATGCTAAATATTTTCAGAAACTGCTGACAAAAATAATGGAAACAAAAAGCAAAAAAAAAATACAAAAAGAAAAAAAAACACGCGCTGTGTCTGTCATAAAAGAAGAAAATTTTAACATTTAAAAGATGTTATTTTTGGACATAATGGGATCAGAGACCCACCCGAAAGTAAAGAAGTCATCAAAATGTAACTCAAGACATTTACCGCGACGGGGTGCGACTAATTTGTGTCCACGGTAGGTCCTGTCAAGTCCTGCCTATCCTTATTTTGCCATTTGTTACACTTTTTTTGTCTTTCTATTTCAACATTCGAGTGCTTTTCCAGATTGTTTGGGACTCCCCCGACCCACAACAGTTCATTAGGTGGAATTTACAGTTTTTCCTTAAAAATATAGAAAACTTCTATAATTTTTGTAGGCCAGCTGAAAAGGTAGAAAAAAAATTTCATCGCTTTTAACTTTTATGCTGTTGATATTTCGTATTTGGAGACTTTAAGGGGGTAGGTATTTAGGACCTTTTAGATATTACTAAAAATGTATCTTGAACAGCTGAGCCCATCGTACAATTACCATGAATATTAAGCCACAATAACACACAGGAGTTGAAATTGGCCAGGTCGCAGCTGGCTTTACCTCTAGACTCATCTTGCTTAAAGGCAAATGGAGGGTTGGTCAAAAGTTTTTGGTTTTTCGTAAATGCATTTTTAATGAAATTTATGTACATTTGCATTTGAAATGAAAATGAAAGTGAAAGTGAAATAAAATGTGGCTTAACATTAAAATATTGGTCGTTAATAAAAGTTGAATTATATAAGAGATTTTCGAGTTTTGGCATTTATTATGTACAATCTATATGTTAACACATAAGCATATTCAACTTACAATTCATTTTCAATAAAATGTTGTGTAAATCTATATACCTAAAGTGAGGCTAATAAAGCAAACTCTCCAGAGAAATCTGCCTTTTATTTTAATTCACAGCAAAAGTGGCTTTCCCTTCACATACCTCTCAATACAAAAAACACCCTGTATAAAACAAGTGCAGCATGTAAACTACCCATTACATACGCAGTTAACTCGATTTTTCTTTGTCTGTCCGCTCGACCTGGGTTCAAGTGCTGGCAGCTAAATTGAATTCAAATTCAATTTGAACTTTTCAATTTTGCCAGTCGAGGTGGCAAAAGGACGACAGACTACAACAACAACAAAAAAATTCCACATTTCGAATGCGTAAAATGTAATGAGAATTATGAGTTGGAAGTCCATAATAAAAATATATAAAAGTAAAATGAAAATGAAATTTTACAAACCCAATTGTTCATGCACTTTTGAGCAGCATTTATCGCGTTAACAGACAAATAGAAAACTCTGCTCAGAACTGAGCAACTGACAGAAAAAAAAAATAAATGAAATGTAACATAAATTTAAATTGAAATACGGCAAACTTCAGACATGCGTCAAAATTGCCGTGGGGCAGCCATTTGAGGCGTTTCTGTATGGTGTGGCATTTGATGGTCTTCAGGCTAGTTGGGGCAGTTACAACTTTAATCAGAAACAGCAAAGCCCTAAACTCTATTAATGTACGACGCAACTTTTATGAGGCACTTGCCACATTGATGAGGCACACGACACAAGCATTCAGTGTGGCGCTGAGGTAAGTACACCACGTTCCACATTGTTGACCAAACATAAAAAGTACAGCAACAGGAACAGCAATGGAAATTACGTTGGAGAGGACGCTAAATGGCCAGAGTGCAACATCATCGATGCATGCTACAACAACGTTGCAGTCACCGTTCGAGTCCTTTATGTTTAGCTGTCAATCGAGAGACATATAGATACAAAGATATCTATATAGCCAACAGCAGACCCAAACACACACATGTCCCACCTCAAACCAACCAAACTGAGGCGAACAACAATTATTATTTTACAAATTGATATTTATGAAGCAATTTACAAAATGTTTTTACTCCAAACGACTTTTTCACATGTCCTCTCTGTCGCTTGAGGCAACCTCCAGTTTTGGAGCTCTGAGGCTTGTACAAACATTGCACAGATTGCATTGCAGGCAGGCCAGTTCACATATTGCAATGCCATTGCAGCGACCAAAAAATGCCATGAATTTTAGCCCCAAAACGTTAAGGAAAGAGAATATTCAGGCATAACGTTGACTTTTCACCAGGCCCACAAATGTTTATTAATTTTATTGAACAATTAATTAAATGCGGCAAAATGGCAAAATGTTATGCCATACTCAAAAGCCCAGTCCATGCCACGCGACAATGTGCGACGACAGCTGCAGACGACGATGCGATCCGATCCGATGCAATACGTTGCGTTGCGTTGCGTTGCATTGCGCCTGCAAGTATGCAACACAATATTAAATTACCACAAAAACGCGCCTCAATTCAGGCTGTGATTGCAAATGACGTTCCAAAAAACGTTATATCAAAAATAAAATTTTTTAAGTATGCAATTTTTGATATGTATATTTAAAATTGTTTATAATTAATATTGTACGTACAATCAATTTTTTTTTTTAATTATTTTTATTTAAGTATTTAAATTTAACCTTTTCCCTTTGATATACTTTTTTTAAAAAATCGATAAAGTACGATATAAATAATATAATAATTATTTTAATAAAAATATATATAAATAAATAACCTTTCAAAAATGTATTAATTTGTTGGGTTGATATTCATTTACTTATGAAAAATGAATGAATAGTTTTTTTATAATTTTATTTTTTTTTTTTTATTTATTTATTATTGTCGAAGGACTATAATATGACATAAAATTAAAATTAAAAACAACCACGCTTCTTGGGAAGCTTAAATATATTAATAGGGAGAGAATAAACAAAACGAGAGAGTGCACAATTAATTGTATCGATTATATCATCAATAAAACATTTATATACAAATTAATTGAACTTAAAGTATATAGCTTCGGCTTCCATTATGCAAGATCGTGTCCATAAAAATTACCTTAAATCAAAATACATTTAATTGCTTTTAACATTTAACTACAGTTTGTAAATTTTCATTTTTTAAAAATGTAATTAAAACATATTTATTACTTTATTTTTTATTATCAATCTTTTTATTTGCTGGTCGGTTAACTCAAAAAAAAGACTTTTATTTAAAATTAAAAAATCAGTGCTATCTAACGAATGAAACCATGCGAAATGCAATTGTTTTAGATTTGTAGAACAGCTTAATATTTTTGAATTTTATTTAGTCAATGCTAACGACCGGAACTGCAACGGCAGTTGCAATAATAATTACAACAACAATATCAACAACCATAAAAACAACAAAACATTTAAAGGCAGTTTGCAGTCTCAAATTGGTTTAGCAAATGGAAATTGTCAATGGGTTATTGTTATTGATATTTATATAAATATGGAGAAAGCTAATATTAAAGCTTCAACTTTAGAAGCCTCATAAAAAGTCAGAATGTTTTTTGTTTAACTAGTAAACCGAATACATTGTGCACATTGGGGTACTACTAAATCAAGCCCAAAAGGCGTCTCAACCCCAGTTGCATGTTATGGGGTTGGTTAGCCTCACAAAAAGGTTTTCGGGTTTTGGCTACAGAGTGAATGCTATTTAGCGGCCTCGCTCGCTTAAGCAAATACAAATTTACATTTCGCTGCCATAAACACTTTTAAATTTGAATTGCGTTTTGTTTTTTCATCTTTTTTTTTTATACTATATAATGCACACACGCAAATTGAAATTGATGCTAAGGTAAACAGTTTCGAGAGCCCAGACCAGACAGAGGGTCGTTCGTTTGGTCAGCCAAAAGTCTGTCTGTTCCACACAACCCACACATATAGTATAACATCTATCAAGCGTGAGAAATGCTTAACCAATTGCGTTGACAACTTGGCTGGTCACGAGATTTCATCCCGTCTTGGCCAGGCCAGCAGCCCTAGACATAAGTCAAAACCACTTCAGAAAAAAGACTTCTTATATGGGGACCGCAGTGTGGATTTTCTATTTATTCTTGTTGCATTTTTTTTAGTCTAATATTTTGTAGCACTGACTGCATAATTGTAGAATAAATGGATAAGTGTTTTTATCTTGTTTTGATGTTAAAGAGAAAACAAATAGTATTATAAAAGTACTATAATTAAAAAAAAAGCGTGAAAGGTGCACAACGCACAACGCAAAAAATAAATTTTATAACATATTTATATAAAGCACAAAAATTATAATTTGAGAATCGCCGAAGAAGGCATTACATGAAGAGATTCACAACAATTATTCAACACTCTCTTTAAAACTTTCTCTTTTTTAAACGACTTTTTATATTTTATATCACTTTCATTAAATGTTGAGAATCGCCTAGGAAGGCATCACATGAAAAAATTAAATAAAACTCTTTAAAATCTGAGAATCGCTGAGGAAGTCGCACATTAAATGTTTCTCATATACTCCCTTTAACATTTGAGAATCGCCGGGAAAGGCGTATGATATACAAGTAGCTCTAATGATTTTTAATTAATTGCTATATTTTCATGGCTAAAAAATTAAATTAGCTAATTTAAATTGGATCGTATACTATACTGTAAGATACTCACAAACATTTTTAAATATTACAGACCTAGAAATTTATTTAATTACAAATTGAAATACACCAGTTGCTGGTATATTGCTCAAATCCTATTCTAGAGATTTTCTCTTCTAGTTAAGATTAGATAGTACTTAGATCTCGACAGGGTATTAATGTCGTGTTCAACCACTACATTCCAACTCATGTAACTGTAGCTGAGAGATTTTTATCCCATTCACAACTGTCGAAAAGTGACTTTATTTTAGCTCCTTGATTTCACTCCTTTCTTTCGGTTTTTTTGTGGCAATTGAAATGGTATTTTTCTTTTCTAGTAGACACTTGTTGCTCGGATTGCCTTCTAGAGATGTTTTGGGTTTTCTCTTCTATAGACAAGTTGTAACCCAAACATTGCGTTTGCTTGTAGTTTTTGGTGGTTGTTCGACCCAACAACAAACAGAGGCTCATTCAGCCCTGTCTAAAAGAAAAACGTCGCATAAAAAGGGACGTTTAGTATGGAAAAAAAGGCTGACCAGGGGCAGGGTGTGTCTCCCTTGTTGTTTTTGTTAAATTTTGCAGAAAGTCCTCGTCGTCGCCAATACCAACACCAACACCAACACAAGGATATTGTGTGTGTGTGTGGTGGCTTGGTGGTTTCTCTACCGGTTTTTTGTTTAGCCTTTCGGGTATTTAAACTAAGCGGATTGTGTGTGTGACATGAGTGGGTGTTAAGTGGCTTTGTCACTTGCCAGTTAGCCACGATAAGTGTGGGAAAATGCCAGAGTACTACAATTACAAAGCATTGCCAGAATTTGCAAACTTTCACTGCATTTACTACTAAAGTATACTATGTAGTAGGAAAACTTAAGCATTTTCGCATTTAAATCAAAATCTTTAATTGCTTTTTGCAATTATTTTCGAGAGTTTGTGAAATCTCTCATGAAATTAATCGGTTTTGCCACTTGGTAAAGGAGCAAGAAGTGCGCATGCAATTAATCTAACTCAATTGACTGACTAACTGAAGGGCTTACTCAATCCTCAAAATGTGCAATCGAATCCTTGTCCACAAAACTCTTCCAACTAAAAGCAATAAATCGCTGTTGCTGTTATTGCTGCTGTTAATTTGCAATTCCGATTTCAATTTCAGCAAAATTTTTGCACCGAAAAATATGCCAGCGGGGATTTGTTGGCTTCCGTTTGGTATCCAACGGGGAGGGTGGTGGACTGGGGGTTTCCAACCGCAAACAGTCGACGTGTTTGGTCAGTATAGCCGGCGGCTATGTGTGCCTGTATGTGTACGTGTACGTGTGCGTGTGCATGTGGTTTCCTGTCCGTAGTCCGCAATGTCCGTCCGTTTGTAAGCCATTCATTTGTCCAATCATTCAACCGGAAGCTATACCGTTTGACACACATATACCTCATGGCCCTAACTTCCTGCCAACTGTGTGCTCTCTGCCTGCCTCTCCACCCCGCTGTTGGGTGTCACATGAAACACCCGCACTCGGACACTTTCATGACACATGCAAATTTCCAGCTGCTACGCATCCTCCATCCATGCCCCCCCAATCAACTCAGATCACAGCATACGCACCATCTCCATTCCGGGGGAGCGGTGGCATCATCCCCCCCCCAACCATATATCCTGTGTTATGTGAGACGCGTTGCCGCCGTGCGCCACTTAATTCATTTGATGCCGTAATTTGGCAATTTCTCGCAGATTTCAGTCTGACATTCGGATTTGATCAATTAATTTGAATAACACCGGTCATTTATCATGTCGCGGGCAAGGGTTGTGCCATCAGAGCCAGCCAGAAGTACATTGAGCATAGACTTCCTATTGACGGCAACGGGTATAGACGTAGTTAATCTGAGTTTAACCAAGTGATTCGCTTTATGTTTTTTTTTTTGGTAGAATATCCAATTTTTTTGTTTTTTTTTTGAGGTTCCCTGTAAAGTTAGCTAGTTCTAAAGGGATTACTGCAAAAGTTTTATAATAACAAGATTTTTCCAGTATTGGGATGTATTCGTGCTCCCAAAACAGTTAAACAATTTAATTTTTTATATAATTTTGTATTTAATTATTTAAAACAGCATCATCATTATTGGTATTATTCTTATGGCACAATAAAAACGCTCTGGCTATAAAATATATTTTGTATTCTAAAATAATATATGAATATGAATATATGATTTCAATTCTGTTCCGGCTGATCATTATGATCTCTTTATTAATGATCATACAGTACATTTTAACAAATTTTTCGAAACTCTAAATTTTTAAGGCTGACATTAATCAATATTTTTTTGACTTGATTAAACAATTTAATTTTTAAACAGACTTAATTTTGATATTTTTTTTTTTTGTTAAGTTGTTTTTGTTATTATTGTTTGTTAAGTTTAATGAAAGTTGTTGAGAAATAACAGTAAAATTAAATTTTTCCCAAAAAAAAAAAGAAAAATTACTTTTTTTTTTTGTTAATTATTTCACTTCATTTAACTTCCACTATAGTCGAAAGCTTTAACACTTAATATATTCCAAATCCCTTAAAAAAAAGACAGAGGTATTTTAAAGAAAATCGCGAAAACATTTGCTATATATTTATACACATTTTTATACCTGTTATTTTAAAATTAAATACAAAAATATAAAAAAATTAAAGCTCAATATTAGCGAAAGTTATGAAATTTTTTTAAGTAAATTGTTTTACATTTAACATAGCACAACACATCATTTTCAGTTACATGTTTAAATTGTTTTTTTTTTTTTTTTTTTGCTTGTCAATCGATCCAAAACTTATTCAGTCAACTCTAAAGCACATTCTTTTGGCCAAAAGAAAATCCGTCCATTGTCACAAATAATGATAATAAATGACAGACAAAATGCCGAAATTATGGTTTTTAATAAGAACAACAATACTTTATGACACTGCATACACCCACCACTCTGCACCGGTTATATAATTTTTCATATAAATACATATTTCTTTTCTTGACTTTTTCCTTTGCCTTACAGAACCCCACAATCAAAAAAAAAAAACGAAGCACGTAAAAAGTAACCTTAATAAGCAGAACAACAAAGAAACAAGCCAAAGACACGAACGCTTAGATAAATGAATTCAGGAGTTACGGGTGCACAACTTGTGCCTCATCGCCGTCTCCCACTCTCATCCTCTGTGCAATGCCACATACTTTGCATACTTTCGGGCGCTCTGCCCGTATTAGAAATACGAATTCGAGTAACAAGCGTGAAGCATAAAGACAACCACAGCAGCAGTGGAAAATATTTAAAAAACAAAAAAAACAAAAATACAAAAAAAGCAAACCGTCGAAAAAAATATATAAATGACTTTTTATGTTGATTTCATGGTCGCAGCTGTTCGGGCAACGGCTTTCTTGTATTCATAATTTATTATGCTGCACGTTTGTTTTATGAACTTTAAATACAAATTTATAACTAATTCAGGAGAACAGACGACAGTCTTACTTACAGATACTCTCACACAAATTGCGGCTCTGCTGTGTTGGATGACATATAAATTGATTAACTTTTATCTGCTTTATTGATAGTAGAATTCAGAAAAAAAAATGCAACAGAATGTGAATTAACAGGCATAAGCTGTTTCATATTCAAGAATCAAATCTCAAACAAATTTATGTTGAGTCTTATAAAAATACATATAACTCTGATTAAAAACAGATTTATGTATATGCCAAAAAATTAAGTTTAATTCCTCAACTTATAGTTCAAGGGAATCCTAAGATTTGTATCTCAAAATCACACTTTTATATTGATAAAAACGAAAATTGGATTAATAATTAATGCAAATTAATTGAAAATATATTTTTTTCAATTTTCCTAGGCTCACAAAAAACTCTCCGTTAATTAATTTTCTGCAGTTCGAAAAAATGTATAATTATAAGGTTTTTTTCAAGCCCCACCTGTATCTCAAATTAAAAGAAAAGCTCAAAAATTATTATTTTATCCTATAAGCCAAGATTGCCAACAAGTATATTGCATTTTTAGTTTTATCATAATTATAATTCTGTTGAACAAAGTATTTTCTTTAAAAATGGCAATATTTGCTGTTCGACTAATCGAACAACGGTCTAAAATGGGTTAAAAAAAACTCTTGGCAATTTTTTAATAATTGGCTTTGAAAAAATCAGACTAGTACCAGCAAGCTTAACATTGGCCAATAAACAACTGTAAGCCCCAACAAAAGCCAATATCCTCCCCAAAAACAAATCTCAACAAGGAAAATGTAATACAATCTTATAATTTAACGCTACTTATGCACGGCGTATGAATTTCATGCCAGAAATGAAATAAAAGTCAAGCCAAAAGGCAAAAATATACGAAATATTAGATTCCTTTATTATATTCTTTCACAGACAAAGTACTTCATATTGTTCAATGCTATGAAATAAAAGATATTTTACAATTTAAAGACTTTACTTTATATTGTATCGAAGATAGACACAATATATTAAATTTTTCTCATTTGGCTGAATTTGTTCGGAAGTTTAATACACGCCTTTTGTATTTGATTAGGCAGCTATTTTAAAATTTCATTTTAGTATCAAAGTTCGCTTTTATATAATTTATAATTTATATGCATATATTACACTAGTTTACAGCCAAAAAGGAGCTGGGCTCTCATAGACTTCTCTTGATGTATTTTCGAGCGCTGATTCCAAAAATGCAAACCATTTTTTTTTCAAAGAATGGTTTTCGAGAAAACCGCAAATAGCTAGTTTTTTGGCAGTCTTTCGACTTATTTGTTCATATGTACATCAGATCTTATTTGATCTTAAATAATGTTACACAATTCAATAGATAATTGTATCCCCTTTCTAACGGTATGCCGCTTATGCGGATCGAATAAGAATTATAGCCATTACAAACGCTCAAAGTTGAAAAATGTGAACTTTTTTTGCATTTTTGAAAAATTGCTGAATTTCAATTGGTCTTTTAAAAATTTAAAAAATTCGTTTAAATACTTTTTAAGGTTAATTATGTTAGATAATTCTTTTACGATTATTTTGAGTATACATTTGTCCAAATCGGTAAGTAAATGTTGTAGTTATTCAGCAATTAATAAAAACACCCAAGATAACATTCACATTGTTCATCACTTTTCCAGTCATATTTGACGAAATTTTACAATTTAAGAGAGAAAACAGTGATTGGTATATTAAAAGAAAAAATGTTGCATATTGTCTTCGGAAAAATAAAGGCCTAAATATTCGATAAAGATACATTTGAAATCTTCAGGATCATTATTCTCTCTAAATAAAGCAAATAATCCATTCAAATCGCTGCATTAGCTAAAGTTTCTAGTCATTTGGAACTTCTCATCTTCAAATATGACTGGAAAAGTGATGAACAGGGTAAATTTTTTCTTGGGTGTTTTTACTAATTGCTGAATAACTACCACATTTACTGACCGATTTGGACAAATGTATACTCAAAATAATCGTAAAAGAATTATCTAACATAATAAATCTTAAAAAGTATTTAAACGAATTTTTTTAATTTTTAAAAGACCAATTGAAATTCATCAATTTTTCAAAAATGCAAAAAAAGTTCACATTTTTCAACTTTGAGAATTTATAGTGGCTTCAATTCGCATTCAATCCGCACAAACGGCATATCGTTAGAAAGGTGATACAATTATCTATTGAAATGCGAAATGTTCTTTAAGATCAAATAATATCTGATGTAGATATAAATAAATTAGTCCAAAGACCTCCAAAAAACTAGCTATTCGCGGTTTTCTCGAAAACCATTCTTTGAAAAAATAAATGGTTTGCATTTTTGAAATCAGCGCTCAAAAATACATCAAAAAAAGTATATGAGAGCCCAGCTCCCTCGATCAAAAAATAATTTGTAAACTAGTGTTATTTAACATACAAAATATTTACAGCTTTATTCCCATTACATCGCTCATAAACTGAACTTAACAGCAACTCAACAAAAATCGTTTAGCAATCAAATTAAAATCGCACATAATTGTTCCCCAATGTGGCATATGGAATGGGTTTGTATATGTATATACATATATATATATTTAGGGGAGTTCTAATCCCGCCAACAAGACCAACAAATGTTCTACGCCAATTTTATTAACTGCAAACCTTATTTGCATGTTCATTTTGCATAATGTGCCGAAAAACCTGGAAGCTGGGCGTCGCCACCCCGAAAAGTAGAGTTCACATTTATTTTTGTTTTTTTTTTCCTGCACCGCTTTCTTTTATTCAAATATTTTCTTATGACTTTGCAGCTGAAATTCGATTTTGAGTATATGTCAACCAAAAGTGAACCCTCAGTAACAAGTTGAAAACAAATTTCACGCTTAACAACGCGGTTTTTCCCGCTGCCAATCGTCGATTTGCATACGAAATTCGAGTGTTGCAAAGAGTGTGGGAGTGAGGGCTAAAATCCAGAGGGGTGTTGTTGCAACAATTACAGATGGCAGCCTAAGCGTTTTTTATGCATTTTCCACGTGTCAAATCGCGCGTCAATCAATCGTTGTTCCAACCAGCCTCAATGGGCATGTTTAATTTTGGAAATTCATATTTCGTCACCCATAAGTTTGCCAAAAGAGGAAAAAAAAAAACATTTACTGACTTTCACAGTGTGCTTGCTCTCACTTCACATTTTTTTTGTTGTTATTTGTTTTTTATTATTATGCCCTGGCACATGCTTTTTAGTAGTAGTCCCAATCCCAAAAAGCTGAATCCGCCCTGATCCCTGTTTACGTTTTTGCATGTCCTGTGCGCTGGTTTCAATTTTACGCCGATTGGTTTTCAGCAATCGCCTGTGCAAATAAGCTGAGCAAGCGATAAGCCACACTTCATGGACTTGGACTTGGACTTGGACTTAGGGCTTACTATCATGGACAATATTGTGCCAGAATATACGAATTTAAATAAATACAAGCTAAGTGGAAAATAAAAATTTTGGGTTAATGCTCAATGTGCAATGTTGTTTTTTATCTCAGGTTTTTAGTCAGAAATGAAAATGTTACCAGTGTTGGCTTGGGGCTTGAAGATGAAAATAAATATACAAAAGATAGATAGATATTTATGTATTTACTATATTGAAAAATTGTCTTAAGATATGACTACTAAACTTTCGAGTTTACAAGCTCAAACATAATGAAATGAAAAAATGAAATATATTTTTTAATGTTTTAATATTCAGTTGACGCTCTCAAAATAGAAGCTTCAGTGATTAGAATTCCCAGAAATTGGAATAAGGATTTGTATAGATTTTGCTGCATTAATTTATAATTTTTATTACATGTATTGCACTGTATTGTTACCTATTTTTGTCTTGTTTTTATTAATTGAATTAACTTAAAAAAGAGTTTTATTTGGTACTTTTTAATGAAAATTTATTCTTTTTTTATTTATATTCAAAAAGAAACGTCCAGAAATAGGGATTATCATTAAAACAAAGTGGTTCTAATTTGTTTAGAAAATTATTATATACTTTAGACCAATTTCGGATTTCATTACAATATTGAAAATTATGCTTAAAATATATATACTGGGCTTTCTAGTTAACAAGCCAATCATAATGAAATGATGAATTAAATTTTTAAATATTTTTAAATATTTATAAATCCGTCAAAATTCTCCACTTTTTCTAGTCTGCATTTAATTAGAATACGGAATTATCAGCCCAAAATATTTAGTGTGTATATTTTCTAACTAAGGTTTATTTAGAAAATGATTATATACTTTAGACCAATTTCGGATTTCTTTACTATATTGAAAATGATGCTTAAAATATATCTTCTAGGTTTTCTAGTTAACAAGTCAATCATAATGAAATTATGAATTGAATTTTTAAATATTTTCAAATATTTATAAATCCGTCAAAATTCTGCACTTCTTCTAGTCTACAATCGGTTAGAATACACAATTATCTGGCCGAAATACTTAGTATGCTCTTAACATTATATATTCAATACCGGCCGTAATATTCATAACCGACAAAAGTTCCCGAATGAGTTGTCACACAGAGCATTACCGAAAAATGTTAAAAGGCATAGTTATTAAAAATTCAAGTGTTGCCAATTTTTTGTTGCTCTGCTGTGTCCTATCCAAAAAACCCAACAACCAAAATGTAATGCGATACCAAATGTTTACCAACCGAATTTTGATGGGGCAGGAGACAGAAAACATTCATGCCAACGACGACAAGGCACTTACAACAATGGGAATGATTTTTGCATAATTTATTCGATGATTATTAGACAGAGAGACGTTGGACGTTATAGGACATGGATACTGTCGCAACTTTCAGGCCCCTCCGCCTGCCGCCTGCTCTACTCTATACCCAGTTAATGTCGCTTTTTATTGCAATTAGAATATTTTCCATACAAAAGGATCTGTCGCTGCTGTTGTCGTTGCTCTGGTTTCGTGTGTTTGTGCATATTTCTTGGATTTAATTTTGTTGCTTCTGCCAAGTGATTATATGTCCTGTGCACCTTTTCCAAAAACTCAACTCAACTGGCATTGTGTGTCCCCAGTGACATATCTCCGCATCCTCCAAACACATCAAGTACTACTCTACACATAGGTCCCTTCAAGTGGTTGCTCTGTTGCTCAGTTTTATTTCGACTTCAATCATATTTCATGCCAAAGCGTCGCCTCCTTCCAGTACTCGTCCTGTTCCTCGTCCTCGTCATCATTTGGTTTATGTTTATTGTTTTTGCCAGCTTTTTGCCGTGTGCCGTGTGCGCGCTCACACACACACACACACACATACACACACACTCAGACATAATCAAAAAAGGTAATCAACATAAAGTTGAACGTTGACAGCGCAATGTCGGCAACTCCAAGTGCGACTACATCTATCCAATTCTCATTTAAGACGCTGTCTCGATCCCAGTCTCAGTCCCAATCCCAATCCCAGTCCATATCCCCGTCTCAGCTCGTGTCCTTAAGCTCTCAGCTTAGCGTCGTTTGAGCCACTTGTCACATTCACAAATGAATTAAGTGCCAAAAGCACAACTGCGACACCGAATTGATGCCGAGACTGGCTAAATGGATGACTAGATTTTTGTATGAGTAGCATTTGAGAATTTTGAGAATGAGATATGTAGCTCTAAAAGTGAGTTAAGATTTTGATTAAATATAAGCTAAGAAAAGTTACGTATTGATTGGTTTTTAACATATTTTAATATAAGGTAACAGAATCAATAATTTGTTTTCTTTTCCGCGCAAAATCTTAATCGCTTAAATAAAAAAAAAATAAAAAAATAGAAATTTAAATAACAAAACGTAGACTATTAAATATCAATATTACTTGGGATATACTCGTATATCCTTTGTTAAAATATTTCCATTATTTTATTTTTGATTTGTTAACATATATGTTAATAACATAACAATATTCACCAGATATTTGCATTAAAATTAAATTATTTAGAAATTTGTCTTATGAATGAACTTTAATATCAAATATTTCAATAATTTACAGCAAATAAATATTTTTCTGATAATTTATTTTATTATTTAATTTATATAAAATCATGCATCCAATGCATTCACTAATAACTTAAATAAAATAACATACTGAATATACTGTATTTTTAATAAAAATCTTGTGTTACTCGTAATAATTTAGACTGCATTAAAAATTAAATGCTTTGGCGTACGAATTAATTGTTTTTAGGGTTAGTATGTAAGTAGTTTTCAAATTAGAAATATAAAAAATTATCATAATAAATATTTTCCATCAATTGTAGTAGAAATCAATTTTAATTTAAAAAATACTAAGCTTCACAAACGTGCAGGTTTCAGATATTTGTTCATGTTGTTTTATCTACTTCATTACAGTAACAAGCAGATCTTTCTCTGTTCATAAGTTTATTAATAAATAATATATTTTCTTTAACGCTTATATCAACATTTAGCCTTCAATAGTGAGCTTCATATGTTTATTAAACACAAATTGATTGATCAACTCATTCGATTATTCACTTGCGTCTGTGTTTCATCAAGCAGAAAAATTCAATTATTCAATGGCCAAAACAACTTCAAGGTTTACAGGCAAAAGATTATGTACATATAAGCTTTGGATGAACATAACTAAACATATATGTATTAAACTAGATAATTTTCATTCTTATAAATAAATAATTAAATAAAATATAAATTTCAAAAGGAAACATTAAATATGAGCACTAAAATATTTTATCAAAATACAGATTTGTGCGAGATAGTCTATATTTTTCGATATTCCAATTTCAATATTTTATTAACATAAGCATAAGTTTACGGTCTTAAAACACCGATTCTTTAACGTATTGAATACCGTAAAATACTCCATTTTCTGGCCAGTTGCTCATTATAATAAACGTTTAATTATATGATATGATATGCCGCCACAAAGAACGTCTCGAAAACAAAACAAACACTTGTCCATCACAGGCTGCTACCCTGAGAAGTGCGGGAGTTCACAACTTCCAGTTAAACTCCATCAATATCCTCACCCTGCCCCCTTTTAATGTTCTCTTGCATGCTCATTTTGCGGTTGCAGTGCACTTAATTAAATCATAAATAAGCATAAAGCGACGCGTCGACAATTAAACAAACATAAAAACGAATAAAGTGCCAATGGCCACCGTTGAAGGAACCCCAAAAACAATCACAAAACAGTAAATTGTGCACTCAAATGACCAAAACGCATTCAAAATTGCATTTAATTAAGTCAATTCTCGTGCAGCCCTGTCACAAAAGCCATTGCATACTTTTGGGATTTGGGGGCCATTACGAATATCAAAAAGATGCACTCTTTACATAGAGTATATTAACTTTGTTATTGAGTATATATCATTTGGATTACAATTACTTAACTTAAAATTTTCATAAGCTTTTGTAGAAAACACGATACTTGTGATAAGCTTTACTATATATCAAAATTATATAATAATTCAAATTCAAATTGCATTTTTTAAAGAAAACTTATTAAGCAGACCGAAAAAGAAAATGTTACTGTTCAAAAGTTGTAGCTGAAACTCTGGAAAATACTAGAATCATAATCATATGCTTCAGAAAAATATTGTATTTAAAAGAGGCAATAAAGCACAACAAAAATCCAATAAAAAAAAAAATTCAACTACTATTATTTGCAATATCATGATAAATGTTTTAATTGTTGGTTTAAGAATTTTAAATACAAAATTAAAATTCAGCTGAAATGGTTAAAATTAATGCAATAATAGTAAAATTAATTATTATGTTAAGGGAATTCTACAATGTTTAAAAACCTTCTCATATGTCTTTGTTGTAAACATTTGTTTCAATTGTGTATTCTTAAACGATCCATAGTTCACTTTATACCATTAAAATAAAAATATTAAAATAAAAATATTTATATTAAAACTATTTGATTAAAATATTAAAAAAAAATTAAAAATTTAATTTAAAATGAAATAAAACATACAACTGAATTAAAAAGTGTAAAAAAGCTTCAGTGCTGTGATTTCAGTAATAATATCTTGTTGATTTTGTCAAAACAGTTGACGTTTTGCTACGGGTTGTGGCAAGGGAGCGGCGTATGGTATGGTGCTGATAATGATAATGATAATGAAATGACGCAATGCAAATGATAATGATGACAATATTACAGCTGAACATGGCTACTTCATCGACCATTGACCACTGCTGCTCGGTTGGTCACAATGTTTATTTTAATTACTGAAATTGCATTCGAGTGCCAACTGCCAAATGTCCGGGCGTTTCATGAAGTTCTCCGCACCCAATCCCATATATGTATATGTATATGTATATGTATACCCCTATCTCTCTGGTTGCAACTCACTTGTTGTGTTAACATCCACATCATTGTTGCTGTTGTTATTGTTGGCATTGTTGTTGTAGTGCATTGTTGGAACTGCCGCTTGACATGAAGCATGTGCATTTTGCTTTCATTTCAGTTTACGTTTGGTTTGGCTCTGTCCCATTTGCCTTCGGCTCGCACCCGTTGTGTTGGTGCCTTGTGCCTTGTCCCTATCCCATGCCTGTCCCTGTCCCAGTCAGCCCATGCCCTGGCTCTCTCCATGTATCAAAGTTTGTTCAGGTAAAATGCCGCCGCGCAATGTCCGGCGAATTGTTATGAGTGTCATCATCGTCGTCGTTGCCGCAGTTAAACATGCACCATGCCACATTATCGATGCAAACGCTTCTAGTTATAAAGCACCTGGCCAAGGGATTCCAGCAGTTTGGGCATCCAGATGTGCAGCCTCTGTTGTTGGTCATTGAGCGCGCGCTTTATGCAAACACTTGGCAAACAGAAATGAAAGCATAATATTGAGCGTTTGCTAAAGGGGTGCAAGGGGGTGCGACATAGGGGCGGTTAAGTGGTCAAGATGCTGCAAGAAGGTCTGACAAAACTACTTAAAAAGAAAAGGCGATTTTATATGTCTTAAATCCCAATGCATTTAATTTTAAATATTCATTTAATTTTGATAGAGATTATAGGTTTTTAAAGATTAAATAAATTAAGGTAGCAAAACGCTTGTCAGCAATAAATAAATATGCAAATTTTTTACAAAATAGAAAATACAAAAAAATATTAAATAAATACAGTACAGAGATTTAATTGAATAGAAATGTTTAAGTCTGCACAAATGGCATGAAATACAAGTTATGAGTATATTTTGCAGTAACTTTTAAAAGTATTAAAAGCATTTTAAATGTGACTGCATTTATAAATTTTATAAACATAAAATAGGCTATAAAATGTAACAGCAAGAGTATATTAAAAGTAACTTTAAATGTAAAAAATATTTTATTTAAAGTGGAAGCTTAATTTATGATCAAACTATGAACTAAAAACTAATAAAAGAAAAGCAAATTTGTTTATTTGCTTTAAATGAAAAATACCTTAAAATATTAATAAGAAGTTATGCTATTTCTGAAACAATATAGGCGAATGAACTAGCACCTATCTCCTGTCAGGGTATTTAATAAAGGCGTACGAACTCACACCAATCTCTGTCTCTACTCTCTACAGGGAATGACAATAAATTCACATAATTATTCTTTTTAAACATTTTTCCTGCCAAAAAAAAATAAAATCGACGAACCCAGCGACGGCAGTTGAAGCCAAAGCTCCAGCTCGATATTAACACGCCAATAGGCGATGTCGTAGCCCGGGCGTATGAGTAATAAATTTGTAAGACACCAAAAAAAAGGGGTTGGCAAAGGGTACAGTCAAGGCAAAGAATGGAGCAGGGCATGGCACGTAATCAGTGAATAATTCAGTTATAAGAAAATAATTTTTCGCCAAACATTAAAAAAGAGCAAAACGAAAGAGACAAGCGGCAATTGTGGGCGGAGGCGAGGTGGTGGCACTAGCGGGGGGTTCAAAGTTGGAGCCGCAACAATAACAGACAAAAATCTCAGAGCAGAGTAGAGACAACGTAGCAAGCCAACGATGGCAAAGACGTTTGGCGTCATGTAAATAAGAATTATGAAAATAATAATGGAAAAAGGATTAAGACGCCCGTGCACGGCCGCATTTCCGCAAAACACAACCCTCTCCCCCTTGCCTTCTCCACATTGATCAAAAGCGGGGTTGGTTGTTGCTTGTGGGCAGACATGAAAAGTTCTACGTAATTGTAGACACTATAAGAACGTAATATATTTGAATTTGAACATATACCCTTTAATTATTTTCTTACTTTTATAATTAAAAATATTTTGTAATAAAGGTAAAATAATGCATTAAGAAATATTGTCCAAAATTATAAAATAATATAATATTGCAAAGTATTTAATGTTTTAGATAATAATGTTATAGTGAAATTTTTGACTGATGTTTAATATATTTTTATATAAACTTTATACGTCTCTGTATGAAAATCAAAATGCACAATATTATATATATAAGAAAACACCATAAAAATCTCTGAAATAATAAAATAATAATAATAATATATATATTAAAAAAGACTATAAAAATCTTAAAAATAATAGCGAAATTGCAATTTATTTGTATAAAAATTCAAGCATAGAGAATTTCCGATCAAAATAAACATATATAGAATTTTCTTTTATATTGGAGTTGATTTATATTTGCCATATTTTTATATAAAATTTATACCTCTATAAAATTTATAATATTTTATATATTAGAAAACGGTATAAAAATCTGTAAAATAATAGCGAAATTACAATTTATTTGTTTAAAATTCAAGCAAATAGAATATCTGATATTGGGCTTGAATATTTTTAAAACACCCTAATATACCCAGTATTATATTTTTCTTCAATAAAATACTCTAAGACAGGCACAAGAAGACGCAAGGATAAAAACATGGATGGTAAGGATGCGTTGGCTGGTAAGGCAGTAAAAAGGTTATGACGCTTGGCGTATGTGCGCGCCGCAGGTTGTCAACGGAGGGGGGGCCGTACAGGGGGGCTGGTGTGAATTGTACGGCGGGCTCCTAAGCCCACACGACATGTAGTCGCGTATAATTATGGCATTTTTACATTGCGGAACTCGCTGCTACTTTTCCTTGAATTTAATTACTTGCGCTTTTTACATGAAATATTGAAATGTTGCTGAATGTTGAACGGGCGGAGTATATACAACAGGGTGTAGCCGGGCTGTAAGGTTATGGCAACTTGATGCATTTTAAATGCGACCACAGCCACTGAGTAGAAGAAACAGGCTACAAGGCTTATGAGCCAAGCCAACGACGACACCTGCGTGATTTATAGCCAAAAGCGCGACAATTTCCCATAGCATCAGGCCAAAAATGTACTTTGCCAAAGCCACCCTGCCAGAGCTACCCACAAGAAGTTGTTAACATTTTAGATATTTCTCATTGTTGTTGTTTTGGATTCTTTTTTTTTTTTTTGCCTTGTTTTAATTTCAATTTTCAACTTGACAAACGGCGGCCAACAATTTGTCGGTGTGGTGTCCTTGTCAGGGCAGGTTAATGGAGGGCTTCGACTATGCCTTAGCTCATTTTGTATGTGTTGTGTAATTGTCTGGTTATTGTTGCTGTTGCTGCTAGAAATTAATTTTTATTTATAGAGATCTCTCCTTAGGAAACAGACTCAAAGACCGGAGACGCACACAAGGTGCAAAATGAGGCAATTACACCAGAAGCTACCACAATTGTACACCCAAAAAAAAACAATGTCTTTCATTGCTATCAAGTAATTATATTTCGCATAAAATTTATAGTCTATTTGATTTTTATTTATATGCTCTGTGTACTTTGCAGTAAGAGCTAGAAAAGTTTTATTGCTGAATACAATTTCTTGTATTGTTATTATGGCATTTATATGAGGCAAAAATTAATTAAAAACAAGACATGATCTCAGGGGAATGGGATGTTTAACACAGTTTGTGATTTAATTTCTGTTTTGCTGTATGTACTAGTAGGTAATAAAATATATAAAAATATTATATTTTAATACCACATTTGTTTTTCATTTATTATGTTTATATTTCTGGCCATTTTATAATGTTAAAAAGAAACTTTTATTTTTCATTACACTTACACTTCAACAATCTATGTGTATATAATCCTATCATCTGTGCTCAACAAAAATATATTATTACTATTATTGTCTGCATCATGAATACAACACATATAGGGTATTAATCTTAACGCACTTACACATTATAAATTCCCGCCTTCAACCTATGTTGGTACTGTGAACAAATTTTAACAGCCCAATGCACAGTTTTTATAACCAAGAGATAAACATCAAATGTGACTTTTGACTGTGCCATAAAAATTGATAGAATATGCTTCACACACTCATATATATATCCATTCACATATGATTTTAATACCCTGTAATAATAAGTAACTTTTGCGAACCGAAGGTATATATATAATCATTATCACTTTGAATGCCCGAGAAATTGTCGCAATGTTTTGGTTTTCTGTTGGTTTTCTGAAATTTCATTAAATTTGTTTATTAATATTTTGTGTCTATATTATTTGTGCTTAATGTAAGAACACTGCATTTATTTGGCCAAAAAATTATTTGCACCTTTTTTTAATTTTGAAAATTAATTTTATTATTTTACAAAGGCTTTGTAAAAAAAAATGCCATATGGAGAAATAACACACCTTATATACTGACTGCAAAAACCGATCAGGAATTATAGGCATAACTAGCGTAAAGATAAGCAACACATAGCGCTCAAAAGTATGCATCAAAAAAGCAGTTCAGTTTTCTGAATTTAAGTTCTACATGCTTAATGAAATATACTTTTTATTTTATGTTAAAAATTTGGATATACGGAATATAGAATATATATCTGCTACCTTATATAGTCAGTTTAGGCTAGTCGGAAAAATATATACCACAAACAAATGTCTAATATATTAGGTGTACTTTAGACAGGGTATCTCCTAGCTGTAGCTCTCTCGCCTAGACCATTCTACTTGTTTCAGTTAAAATTTCAATAATTCACAAAACTCATAGCCAGAAAGGGGGTTGTCGAATGTTATCGTGGGGGGGTAAGCGCTACCTTTTGACGTTGTACTTAATCTGTCAATAAAAGTAAATCAAAGTCAACCCCCAAACCAATAAGCGTATCACTTCAAGAGGCATTTCCTGTTTTAAATTGAGGTAGCATCCATCCATATGGCATGTGTGAATATGCCGATATGGATATGGACATGGGATATGGGATATGTGCAAATTCTTTGCTACTTTTTTGCATCAATAAATTTGCCATTTCTTTTGGATGGGGGAATATTCTATACTCTATGTGTGTGTGTGTGTGTGCTAAAAAGTGTAATTTTAAAAAGTCATAATCGCAGATAAGTGCGGTCTCATTGCCCAAGTAAATGCCAGTCTGGGCTATTCATTACAACGACTCGCTCATAAGGGGAGGTTATATATCACATATTATATGATCTGAGTGTGTGTGTGTTAGTATCTGTTCATATGAGCTAACAATTTTTTGCACAACTTTTTGCCTATAATCTGATCCTATACCCCACCCCTTCTCTGGATACAACGATATACCAATTTCGTTCATTCAAAGTCCATTGTTGTTCATATGATATATGTAGGTATTAAAAGTTATTGAAAAAACTGCTGACAAAAGAAAAATAAATATTTACCCAAAATACTACTATTTGAAAATCAGCCAATGATGTAGGAGAGATGCAAATTATTGCTCTTTGATGTTGAAGTGAATTTTGCAAAACGATTTGTGATCCACTGACAATGAAACTTGAACTTAATCCCTAAATAAATATGAAGCCTAAAATGCAAATAAATTGATTGTGCAGCAATAAGAAAATTTGAAAAAATAGAACTCCAACTAAATCGAAATCAATTCAATTGTAATTTTAACAAAATTCTCATATAGTTTTCAACTCTATTTTAAAAAAGTTTGAACTACTTAATGCGGCTTATGTATATATTTGATGTGTGTTGTTTGCACACACATTATTATTATCGATTTAAATATAAATGAATATTTTAACACGTTTTTGTTAAATTAATGAACACAATGTATATACATGGCTCCCAAGCAGATGAGGCAATCCGTTGGACTGTGTGTTGTGTTGTGTTTTGGGCTGTTCATTTAAATTTAAATCCACGTGTGTGCGCTTTTCTCATTTAATCTTAATTAAAAACCGGTTTTTCGGGTTCTCCTGTTATTCACCCAGTTTTTTTGGTGCCCTGACTCCAAAGGGGGTTTTTGTGCTTTATAGCCAAGGCAAAGGCTTCCAAAAGGATGCCCGAATCCTATGTCCTTAACATGGTACATTTATTTAGTATTCATCATATTTCTGATTTATTCAGTCCAAATGGGCACGCGTATTAATGCTTATAATTACATACCGAAACTTAACCTTAAAATATACACAAAACATGTGTGAGAAAAATAAATATATAAATAATAACCCCTGAAAGTTGTAAAGGGATGAGTTACGAATGTTCTATATGTATATGTTTATTCATATAGAAAATTAATGCGATTGTTTTTTAGTTTTCCCATTTTATGCCATTGGGATTAGTTTAGTGTTGAATTTAGAATGTGAAAGCATCTGGCTAGCAAATTAAAGATGGATACAAATTAAAATAAATTATAAATTTATTTTCTAAACATTACTAAAATGTTATCATATTTTATATATATTATAGCAGCCAGCAAGCCTCTTAGAGTAGCTTCTTAAGAAATTCCGGGTCAGAAAACACCTAAGAAAGGGGTCAAAAATTGCAATTTCAGATTTGAATGGAAAATCAAACAAGAAGTCAAACCATTATCAAAACGTCATTCCAAATGAAAATCTGATCAATTTTGACCAAATTATAGTTGTATAAACTCTGTTTGGGTAGAAGTATCTAAATACTTACCTAAAAAGATATTCAAAAGAAATTTAGCGGTCAAACTATAACCAAAACTTTCAAAATTCTAAATGGATTCAATATATTTTTTATCTAAAAAGTTCAAACCCAAAATGAGAATGAGAAAAGGCTACAACTGTGAAATACTTTGCTATATAATTACCATCTCATCTCGGTTATATATTCTCTGGCTTATCATAAAAAAAACGATTATAATTAAAATGAATTTGAACTCTTTACATGCAGAAAGACGCTTTGATATTCAAATGCGTTTGTAAAGTTTCATTTTGAAGCTTTGCCAACTAATTTTCACATTTTATGCATTATTCAAAAGTGTTAGCCAGTAGAGTAGATTTGGTCCACGAAGGGGTTAAAGAGCGCGGCAAAGTATGTTCCATAAAAACATATTTCATATTTCATGGTTTTATGCTCAAATAAATGCAATGAAATTCATCAATTGACGACTAACTTGATGAGTCGCTGTAGAGTCTTTGACATTTGCATATAAATTGGTTTTCGTTTCGGTTTTTTATATTTTTATTTTGGTTCTTGTTTGTTGTCAACTGCTTATCGTGTTGTTGGCATCTGTTTTCAAAAGCAATTGCAGAACGCAACATTGTCGATTGCCTCATTTTTTAATTGGCCCAATTTGCGCTTAAACGATTTGGCAATTCAACATGGCCTGCAGCCGGCAACAGCAACACCCATGGTGACAATTATACTCGTACCCAGGCATACCAAGAAGTTGGGGTTTTTAGCGGAATACTGCCCTTAGGCCAGTGTTGGCTAACAAGGTTGCCCATTAGTTCCAGGGCTTTCAATGCTTTCCGGGCTTGGCGATTGTACAAAATGGCAACTCGAAGAAAAAACAACAGCGAAAAAAAATATCAAGCTAAGCAAATATTATCAACGATGTTTAAATGCCCTTTTAATGTATTATTCAAGAATTTAAATTTGAAAATTATGATAGTTTAAAGTTATTATAATAAATCATTGTCCGAAAATACATACAAAAATCTATGATAACTCAGTTCTTTTTTTTTTGTAAATTAGCGGTTTTTAAATCACATTTAGGTATTTTCAAACATTGCTGCAAATATCAGCACAAAAAAAATTTGAAAAAATAAAGATTTAAAAATTTGTTTTGGGATTTATTTTGGATAATAATTTAGATAAATAATAATAAATATATCGGGGTCTGATTTTACAGTTTGTATCTCAAATCTGTAAATTTCATTTTACTTTATTTTAAGTAAGCTTAAATTAAAATATTTAAGTCGACTATCGACAATCAACATTTTAATTTATTTTACTTTACCTTAATCGAAATATTATCAAAATAATCTTGTTATTATAGTCTTCGTCAAATAAACAAAAATAATATCATAAAATATTATAAAAAAATATAATAATAATATAAAAATTTAACTGTAAATGAATTTAATATATAAATTTGTTTCAGGATATTCTTTTACTTACAAAATATTTACCAACAAATGTTTCAAACTTTTTTCTTTTTTCTGAGTTTTATACAAAAAAGAAATGTTTTTAATTGTTTTTAACTCTTAAATACTGATGCAAACTTTATCGAAGAGTAGTCATACCCTTACTTAAGCAAAATTTGCAGGAAGCCCCGACAAAAACTTGCCTAGAAGCAACACGCGGCGTTGACACAAAAATTCGTTAAAAAAAATAAAAAGAAACCCTAAGACGCGTTTTTAAACGCGCCAGAGTCGCGGGGGGCAACAACAGAGACAACAACGACAAGAGGCTGTGGTGGAGGGGGAGTAGGAAGGTGACATTATTTTTCATGTCGATGCCTAAAAAAGGCCAAAAGTCTGTCAGAGTTTTAGCGGTTTCCTGCGTTTTGTTTGCCCTGCTGATTCTTTGCATTTTTGATGGCACTCCAATCTGAACCCCGAGGGCAGGTGGATGCTGTTGCGCTTTGTTTCTATTGTCATCAACTGAAATTGGCTTTTAATGTTGCCGCAGAGATATCTTAAGAATAATTGTTTTGCGTGTTTTTCTTGATTTCTCTGTTCAGCTAGCCAGGCGGCCCCGCAGGTGCGTTTTATTTGAAACTGACGCGATTTTCGAAAAAAGAAGAAAAAAAATATATATATATTATAATGTTTGTTTAGGGCAATGCTGCGGGACATTTTAAAATATGTTAGAAGCATTTAATTGTGCAAGCGGGTAGAAAGTTTTTATTAACTGCATCTTTGGAGAGTCATTTAGAATGTGCTACTAAAATATTGCTGCTGTAAAGGTTCAAACATTAATTTTAATGGTCATAAGTTCAGTTAACAATATTTTCGGTATGTAAGTGCTTAGATTAATAAACCGAGACCATTTCCAATAATACTAAAATATTATCAAAAATATTAAATAACAAAATCACCACAGTTGAAGATCAGCGATGCAACATATCATCATCGTGTATGCAAACAATAAAAGTAAAACTAGCTTTTTTTGTTACCAAAGTCTTCTCCCGAGTCCCCACATTGTTCCACCATATAGCCATGAAATTGCTTTCCGCTTGACGCCCCATTCTTGTCCTGGGTTATGAGGATTGTTATCAAGCGGCAGGCGACCCATATAACTGCTGGCCTCCAGGGAGGAGGGCAGAGAGCCCCGTCAGCAAGGCAAACGCAAAAAAAAAATATAAAAATTTGCCAAAGAACACACGCGAAATGAACTCAAACGAAAAAAAGAAGAAAGAAGGAAAAAAAAAACAAATTTTTTAAAAAAAAAATATAACAGCCAATGCAAGAAGATATTTCGGGGTGAGTTTTTTTTTTTGGCTTGGTTTGGGTTTGGGGGTTGGGCACGGGTTTGGTTTGGTTTGGTTTGGTTTGGGCCAAGGTTTGCCGGCGCCTGCAGATAGGCACAATAATTGTATCAAAAGCATATTTTCCATTCTGGTAGAACGAATTTTATGCTTTTTCAATAAACATTAACCGATTTTGGTATTTTTTCATAAAAGACCAACAACAGCAAGAAAATAGAAAACAAATACAAATGCTGCAATCAAATGCGATCGACTAGAAACTACCCTATACTAAGGTATTTAAATATTCCCAGCGTGTAAAACAAACGTTTCAAGAATATTTCTTTAATAGAAATAAATTAAATAATTTATAATAATTGCAAAATGTATAATTTTCGAATTTCGATCATTATAAATATTTTGTAAAAATTCCACAATTTAATTGATTTTTTTATTAACGTATAGTACTGAATTATATTATCATTTATGATTTTCTTAGGTACTGCAAATGGGCTATGCAAACCCCACTAAATTGTTCCATAAATTTGCCTAATTTTATGTTACCCCATTTTAAAAAATTTATGAATACAGGGTATACAAATAGCAATGAAAACGGCAACACAAACAGCCAACAAGTATGCAATGCTTTTGTGCGGCAATCATTCATGCGTTCATTATTTCATAGACTACGAGTTGAGTGCGTCGCATGCCACACTCATCCAAGCACACACACACACACACACACATATAAACCGTTAAATATTTTGTTGTCTACTATATACATGAATATGCAAACATAAGAGCCCCTTTTCCCCATATCCAAAAGAAAAATGGCAATCAATGAGTTGGAAATATTTTCTTTTACAGTTGGCGATTAGCTCTATTTTTTGTTCTTTTCGTCGGTTTTTCTTTTTTAGCTCAGCTCAAAATTAAATAGCTTCAGAATTTTAGGTATTTATGTGTATACATGAATGTGTATTATAAAATCAGCAAATATTAAAAAAAAAAAAAAAAAAAAAAAAAAAAAAAAAAAACAATTAATCTTGCTTCAATCAATACGATTTTTAATTTATAAACTTTTCATGGAAGAGTTTTATTTTCTTATAATATGCTAAATTGTTTTACTTAAGTTTTGTGTATGAATTTATTTTATTTATTTAAATAAGAAAATACAAAAATTTTCCTTTGTCAAGGCACAATTAGAAAAAGCACGATAAATAATTTTCATAAATTATTACCATGTTTAAAAAAATATATTTATATGAGAGGGGATTTCTCTTGATGATTTTATGCTTACAACCAAGAAATAACAATTCAAAATCTTTAACAAAATTCTAATAAAAATTATGTGTTTTTATAATATAGAAACACAAACACACAAGCTATATAATTTTTAATTCCATGAAATCATTTTTTCTTAATAAATTATCAATAGAAAAACAAAAAAAAAACAATAGTTTCCTATTTTGCCAATAATATAAAAATATGAAAAAATTGTCTGACCAAGTCTTATGCCCAGATTGAAGTCTCTTTGAAGATGTTATAATTACACTTTCTCTTTCTCCAACCGCCTTTTTCACAGACTTCGCATCGATTTTGTTCTCAAGTTACGCTTGCTTTTGTTTACACAAAAATTATGTTTAATGAGAGAACCCCGTCGCGGCCTCATTTCATTGGGGTTGAAGGAAAACTGACAATTATAATTACAAGGTCTTAAGTTTTTCGTGAAAATTATTATTTTAATTATGGTTGAGCGAGGCAACAAACAGCACAACGAGGGTTGCAATAAAACTCGATATATGTATTTATGGCCATATCGAGTGTAATACACAGATCATAAATCGCTCAACAATAAACACAAATACTATATAGTATGTGTATAAATATATATATCGACTTTATGCGAATGTCTCGCGCATAAAAACCCAAAAATCATGCACAGAAAATAATCTAATCAACTGTCATAATCAGGTTTTTATGGTTGAAGCAATCATAACTTTTACACATATGAAGTGAGTTTTATTTTTGGCAACGGAGAACACGTTGATAATTTTTATTTGCCATTTGGCAGTTACCGCCTGCGAATACTGAGATAGCCAGGATAACTGGTTTGTCCTTTGCAAATAAAATACATTTTTCTGCTGTACTTTTATTTCCCGTGCAACCAAGAAGAAGTCACAGTAATAATCATTTATTTAATGTGCACAACATTTATTATTTCTGCTGACCTTAACCAAAATGACAACGACCATGTTTGGACTAAGGACAGCTAAGGACAGGACACGACAAGACAGGACAGAAAAGGACACTGCTCTGATGGTCAAAGTTAGATTGGACACTTGCGTAATTTGCGCGTAATGAATCTAATTGAGTTTATCAAGTGGCAAGAGTATATATTTTTGGCACCGCGAATTTTATGTGTCAAGTGACCTTCAACAAAGATCTTTAATATTTAATTTCTAAATAAAATAAAATAATTATAATTATATAATAATTTATTAAAGCCTGGATAGATCTTAGAACTAAATTATGGCAAATACAACAAACTAAATATTACGAATTTTTATTTAAAGTATTGATAAAAAAAAGGTTGTCATATCATTATGCAAATATTAAAATCAAAGGCATGATATATATAATATAGGTTTAAAATATCATAATCCAATATAGACTATATTAGACTATATAAAAAAAAATCTTAAAGAAAACAAACCTAAATGTCCAGCATTTTGCTTCTAAAAATGCAAATAAAATAAATTATTATTCGAATTTTTAGGTTTTTGCGATGAAGATATATGATCTATTCTCATTTATCATAGAACGATATGATATATATTTTATTTATATTATAATCAACATTGCATATCATCTTATAAATATTATGCTGATTACGATATTTGTGCCTCGACTACATTAAATACAATCTAGAACAAGAGTGTTTTAATTAAATATAATTGATGTACATCAGTTAAAGCAGTAAATTAGCACTCTATGACTTATTAAAACGCCCTCTTAAATATGTGTCAGCTGTTTCCTAAGTACACGTAATTGTTATGTAAAAGTTAACAACTCAATGTTGTTTATTGGCTTGCCAACTGTCACACAGGACATGAAAACATAAGTGGCCCTCGTCATTAGAGTAAGCAACTAATTTGCAAGCTATAGAAAAGAAAACCATCAATTAAATGCTTGATTATAACTTGAAAACATGCTCAAGAACAATTGACAATTGGCAATGTGAGTACTAACTGGATAATTGTAAATAGCAGGAGACTAACCACAACCGCATAATGTGACTGAAAGAATTTCGAAAGCAACAAACTGAAACTGAAACTGAAATTGTAACGTCATCATCTTTCAACAACAAAATAAAGAATGAGAATTTATGCCTGGCAACCATATGGACAATTGTGCAGTTGACCACAAAAATATGGCAACAAATTGAACTCAATTTTTAGCCGGAAGCAATAAATTGAAATCGAAAAGTGTAGCGTATTGAATGCTAAATTGAAATTAAATTGAAATTTGATTGGACTTGGTCACAACAAAAAAATATAACGATGCAGCAGTGCCGTAGGCTAGTTTGACTGCCTTTTAGACGGCAATTAAATAAACATAAAATGTCAGCGACTTGGCAAATAATTTCAATAACCAAAAACATGGTATCATATAGGAGGCGGGGCCACTGAACTGTGCAGACTGTCTGTGGGCAGAGTTTGGGAATGCTTGCGGTCGTTTTAAACAAACCGCAGGTGTTGCATACATTTGCCAGCTTTGCATTAATTATGATATGCTATGCAGTATGGGTAACTGGAGGGGGTCAAGGGAGACATGAGGTTGGGGGCGTGGCAAAAACTATTTGCAGCACGAGTTGCCGTTGCCGTTGCCGTGCTACGAAAATTGTAGCATACTTATGGGCTAAAGTAATTTTATTGCCATGCACAGGAAGCTGCATAGACGAGGACGCCATCTTCGTCCTCGTCAGAGTATGTGGCTACGTTTGGAGTCCTGGGAGCATGCACCGTGTGACCCGTAAACTTTACAGTTTCTTTGTTTGGACTTGTACCAACGAGCTTGGTTTGGCTTTTGTTGTTATTGCAGCAAGTTTGTTGCTGTTATTATTTTAGTTGGCCTGTATGCTGCGCTACCAGGTTTCTTGAGCTCGGCTACGAGGTATGGCCACATAAAATGTTATTGCAAAAAACTATTAAATTTCTCTAGAGATGAAAATATGATCAGAAATTTAAATCGATTTATTAAAAGCCGCAGTTGTTGTCGTTTGCTGTTGCGAAAAGGTTCCGCCTCTGCATACAAACATATGTTGCCAAAAACTTTTGCAGCATCAGGAATAGCAAAAAGGTTCTTTAGAACAACTACTACCTAAAGCTACTATTTCAATGGAGAGCGAAGACATGTAACTGTTGCTGAGAGGGCACAGTGGTTAAGACACATAATAATTTAATTGCCGAAGAGAAAAATGTAAACTCAAGTTTTACACAAGAGAACGGCATCTCTGTCAACTTGAACAACATTTGAGCGCAAAGATCTCAGAGACTTTTAGAGCTAGAGGTAGGCTCATATAAAATCCACAGAGTTTCCGAATTCTCCTTACCACCAGAAATCGATAAAAACAATTTTAAATTATTACCAATGATATCATAATAGGAAATTATAATATGCCACAAAAAGGGATCTTTCTTAAGGCTCAGGAACTCTGATCTAGACACACTGGCACCATGTTCTAAGGCCAGAAAAAGAAGACTTAATCAATACCACGCTCAGGTCCCAAGAACCAAGATTGTAATCATAATAAATCTACGTTCAAATTGTAAATATTTATTCGACCGAACCCTCACAAACCATATTAATTTTCTATTTAAAGCATGTCAGCAGTACAAAATATGTAAATTTAAATAAAATAAAAAATATGTTGCATACTTGTAGGCACTGTTTTTTTTTTTTTTGCATACCAGTGCGCCTATAATTCTTAACCGGGTTTAGCTAATAGTATATAACGCATACGAATTTCCTTACATTTAATTTTTTTTTTTTTATTTCTCTATAACACTACACTGTGTTTTAAAATAAGAACAAATATTTAATTTCGATAAGCAATAATCTTACTTTAGGTACAAATAAAATGGTCACAAAATTTTAATAAAAAAAATAATGAAATTTAATTTTATGAAAAATATGTAAATAAAATAAATAAATGAAATAAAATATATCAAATTAAAAAATAATTATTAAAATAAATAAAATTAAATACCAATTACCCACTGTGCACAGTTGTTGCGAATCAACCATTGGCCGCACACACCCACACCCACGCACACACACACAGTTTTGGACAACTTGAAAAACAAATTTACTATGTACACTTAATGTCTAGACAAAGCCTCCAATTACCTTATCCGATTACACGAAGATTTTCGCTACAAAGTGTTGGGCATAGAGGTCCTGAGCCGGCCAGACCCGAATGTAACCCGTTGACCCGGCATGGAAGAACTCTTCCATATTATGCTCGTATTACTGCTGTCCCTTTGGGGGCCAAGTCTCACATTGTTGTCGTCGTTGACGTCATCAAAAAATGTTTCAAATTATTTTGGGCAAAAGAAATAATCTCACACCTGAAACGCCAAAAGCACAAAAAAGGAGTTAAAAGCACTTAAGTGCCCCGGCTTCAGGATTCACAATTTAAATTGAAGTGCAACGGCGATCGCATAGTCCTTGGCATTTCCGGTATTATTTTCGTTAGCCGTTTCTTACCCCCTCATTTTGTCAGGTGTAAAGTTAAATCATAAAATGAAATTAAAATAAAGCAAAGCAAACGTAATGAAGTGGCCAAATTGAAAAAGGATTCACTTGGCTATCCCGTGGGTAAACAGGATTCCAAATACGTTGTGCATAATTAGCTGGGCCAATTTTCTTCTCTTTTTTTTTTTTTGTGGCATTTATTCATATTTTTTTCGAGGAAAATTAGTTGAAAAATTCATAAGCGTAGTCGCAGGGGGGCGTGGCGTACACAACCCTTGCAATATAATTATCAATGTCACAAAAAAAAAAGAAAAACCGGAAAAGCAGAAACAGCTCATGGACATTTTGTCATATTGCAATATAATTTATTAAAATTCTTATTTACTGCGCAAGATGCAAAGAGCTGGCACACACACACACACACACACAGATGTTGATATTTATATCCTTGTACACAGGATACCAAAGCCTGACGCTCTGGCAAAAACAAAAGCCTCTCGTTAGTGTTGAATTTTTAATAAAAAGGCACAAACAGCTAAAAAGCAAATTACAATTTGCGCGTATAATTTCCTGTTATAAGCACATTTTGTTTGTCATTTCCAAGCTTTTGTGAATTTAATAGCACAGAGCCAGTCCAGCAATATTAGTGGGTACGTTTTTGCGGCTTTGATTACCACCAAATGGGTTTTGTGCGCATTTAGATGGAAAAAAATATATATAGACAGGTTACCAGAAACAAACGTCATTTGCATATGAAACGCAATCAAAATGTCCAAAGATCAACAATACGCTTGGATAAAGTCAAACAAAACGGTTTGAGTAACCCTCGGAACTTGGAACTCCGTGTATTCCATTGACCGTGGTTGCCTCAATTGTTTATACTTTGACACATACACGCCCCCAAAATGCAAACACGAACATACACACACATATTACACCCACATTGGAGCCATTCAGCGGTTGTTTGCTCTTGGACACGCCTCAACAATGCCAACAATTCCAACATTTGCAGTTGAACAGTACATACTACAGCGAATTGTGCCGGGTAGTATAATATTTATAAAGAAAATGTTAAATATCATTTATTTTCATAGAAAAAATCAAAACCAACTTTATATACATTTAATTCAAACTTTAAACACGTTTGAACCTTGCTTTATATTTTTATTAATAATTTAATTATATTTAATTATAAATATGCAATCAAATCAAGCTAGATCTTTTTAATTCAATTAAATTTTTAAATTCAATTTAAGTACAAAATTTGTCTCAAAACATGACTATTTTTTGGACTTCAAATGAAGCACACTTTCATATTAAATTAAACACGAATAATACCAATATTCAGACTAAATTTAAGAATTCTGTAATTGAATAATTAATTAATTTTAAATGTGTAAATTGTATATTTCTAATTAAAAAATATTTTCTTCGTTTAAGAAAATCCAATATGATCGTTTTCTGATACTGTGTGGTAACACTTTTCTGTAATTTTTAAATTCTGAATTTCCTGATTTTTTTGTGTAGACTTTCAATTTTTTATGTATAAGTTTTGTCAAAACTAAATCTATTTCTACACTATACTATACTTCGTTGAAAATATTTTTCCTACACTTCCAAGTCTTTAAAGTTTGTCATAAATATTATAAAAAAAAAATTACTTTAATCCTTAAAACCATAGAAAGTAAAAGTAAATAAAAGCAGCTAAAATCCTATAAAATATAATTTTGTTAACCAGATTATCAAAAGCAAAGTATTTATTTTTTTTTTATTTTTATTTGGAGTATTTAGAAGTAAAGTTGGATATATAAAATTTGTCAGTCAAGTTTTTATACTAATTTTATTATAAAATCCCAATATTAATATTAATCGCTATAATAGAAAGTTTAGTAATTTATATTACTCCAGCTTGGTCATTGGCATTGCTATCGCTTAAAAATGTTAAATGCTTAAAACAACAGATTCGATTCGAACTGAAAATTTCAATTTTTCAATTGTTATTTCCAAATCAAAGCACAATAATGCCAACTGTGTGGGGAAAAGCAATTCGTCTTCGAACTTAAGAAATTAGCTGAACAAATGATGCAAGAGAAACCAAATGCCAGGCACAGTCTACCAATACTGCCGGGCAATTAAAGGACTCCCAACCAGGATGATGTTTTGTAGCTACTCGCACCCATCTAAGTATATATCCAATACCGTTTCCCTCAAGGCTCTTCAGCAGGGAAACGCAGCGAAGCAAACGGAAAATTCATTACAAACAAATTAACAAATAAATCAAATTTCAATACGAAAATTTTGTGTTTGCGAAAACAATTTTTGAGTGGGGTTCTGGGAGTTGTTGTGGTTGTTGTTGTTGTTGTTGTTGTTGTTGTTGTTGTGTGTGGGGTTAGCACAAATCGCATGCCACGCCCAAACGCTTCGCACATCCCAAAAGAATAGCGTTTTGGGGCTTGACTGACTGACAGCCGGCAAATCGACGAGAACTGCCGCTGAAGCTCTCTCCACTTGAGAAATCATTTGTCTAAATTAATTCCTGTCGTTTACATTTGCCAGAACAGAGTAGCAGCAAAAATCAAAGATTAAGACAAACATTTACTACAAAACATCTAACCCACCACCGTAAGGACGAACTGAACTTGGATAAAATCAGGCTGGCATTTGCCTCAAAGCCCTGCTAAACTCTAAACTGTAAATGTTTATGTTGGCCTCACATCTCACGCCTTCTCCGGCCCGCCTTCCACTTGTCCCTTACCCATGATAAATGACATGATGCGCATTTGTTGGATCAACGTTTTGGCATCGTCGCGTTAATAACTCATTTGAAAATTCCGCCGACAACGTTGGTTGCATACGTACAATTTTTGCCCGAAAAACAATTAAAATTGTTGCCGGGCTCTCAGCGTCAGGTAGCGCATAATTATAACTGCCAAATCCTGCATATTTATATATATATAGTATAATATAATAACCAAACGGTAACAGAATTTCAACCCCTTTGAAATCATGCGCCTTGCGGGAAAGACACAGCCTGTGTCCTGCTGCTCCTGTTGCTCCTGCTGCCTCCTGTCCAAGCCTCTTTCTATTGCAACATTATTGAGAGCTCATAGAATCGCACGGAAGTCGCGCTGGCAGCGTAAATGAGCAAATTTATTGGATGTGAAATGAATTCTTTTCAATAATTAGTCCTGTCAAAAACAGCTTAGAATCAAGCAGCTATAATCTTAACAGAAGTCTTAAAAAAAAAAAATCTTTTTGATATTTTAATTTATCTTAATAAATATACGCTAAAATATATTTAGAAAAGTTTTAAGTTAAAAAAAACTCCAACTATTCCTCTTTCTAAATTTTAATGTTGATATTTGAATATGCCACAGATAAAATTGTACTGTAAACAATTATTATCCTATAACATAATTTTTTATATATTACCCTTGAATATTTAAATTCCGTATTTATTTAACAAAACTTAAAGTTTATTCTTATTTTCAGAAAGTTAATTTTTCAATATGTAAAACCTTATGCCATTGAAAGCAATTTTTTTTAAATAACATATCTGTGTTATATTTCCTTTTTTTTGCCAACTAAGAATTTTATAATAAACTGCTTTTAATTACAGGGTATTTCCCAGCCAGTCTGCTTAAACTAACATTGCAACAATGATTTTTTTTTATTGAAAACATAGTAAATTATTTAGCTATGTGATTACATGACTATTAATTCAAACTAAATTATATATTAAATTCTCTATTAATTGATAATAAAAAAAACTCTAAGCCTAATTTGGTATTTTGTAACTACATTTATACTATTTATGGAATCATTTCCCTGCATGCAATCGCTTTTAAATAATATACTAAATATTAGATTATATAATTTACTAAATAATAGTTAGTTAATGCCTTTGTAGCTCTTTGTATTGGAAAACTCGCTAAATACATTGCTTAGGAACTCGGGTGATTTACGGGCATAGGCCACGACCAGTTTATAGGGTGATATAAAACGTTGCTGCATTTGATCCTTATTAAAATCGCATTGCTGTTGATCCTGTTGCAAATTCATAGAGATAACAATGTCTATGAAATCATCCAGAAATTCTTCATGCAACGTTGCAGGCATGCGCTCCAGAAAGGGACAAATGGCCTTAACATTATCTAGAAATATATATAAGCAATAAGCTAATTAATAAAATATTTATATCTAAAAATATATAAAAATGGTGAAAAAAATTTATAGGCATTATTAATTAAGAAGACTTTGACGATTTGGTTAAAATTTTTTCTCAGTTCTTCGTAATTGCCAGGAAAAGGTTTCTAGAGAAGAAAATTTTGGAAAAACTTTCCGGAAAAGTCGGTAACGCCTCAACAGATGTACTCACTGTTAATGTATACAGCACTGTTAACGTATACAGCACTGTTAACATATAAAGCACTGTTACAACAATCAACAGACAGTATTTTTCAAATGAAATACGTTTGGCAGTATTTTTTAAATGAATACGAAATAATTTAAATGGCAGAACAACGTTTGTCGGCTCAACTAGAATATGATAAGTTTGTTTTTTTGTATTTATTTTTTTAGAAGGTCGTAGCAACGCACGCCGGGTACACTAGTATACTATAAAATCAATAAAAACTCACCCTTTAAAGTGCGCACACCTTCGTAGACAAAGACTTCACTGCGTACTTCAACATTTTTATAAACAAATCCAGCATCGCTCAGAAGCTGTGTAAACTGTTCGACAGGATCAACACTATAATGTAGAGGTGAAATAAACTGTTCAACGTCCAGCATATATTTGGACCACTTTTCACTGGTTTGCAGCATCTTGTACACTTCGTAGACAGGATTCGAGGCCAGAAAAACAAGTAAACAATCGCCACCTTCAGGTCGCAGCAGTTTGTAAATATTATTCAATGCAACACGAAGATTTTGCACCCAATGTAGACAATAGAATGATGTAACATGATCAAAACGTCCTTCGAATTGTGATGGCAATTGCTCACAGCCAATATCCAGGACCTGGAACTTAGTTCTCGCATAGCGTTGGTAACATTTATTGGCATAGCCCACCATTTTACTGGAGATATCTGTGCCAACTAGCTGCTCATAGCTCTTTGGCAGCAACGGATGCACAAAATCCATGAGCACATTACCCGATCCGGAACCCACATCCAACAAACTGTCCTGTCCATCCGATCGCCACTGCAATATTGTGGCATACTCATCCAGTATGAGCTTGGCATCGTGACGCTGCACCTGGTTGGCGCGTTGGTAGAGCGAGGCCTGGTTCATTGCGGCCACTGATATCGGAAGCAAGAATCCACAGCTTTTATAGTCGCTTCCATATATGAGAGTTGTATCCCAAAAACAATAGACAATGTCACAGCTTTGACAATGCTCAATGCTTTGCTCAATGTTGGTTTATTTATAAAGCTTTGAGTGGAAATCAACTTGTGCTCACACTCAATCTCTCAAAATCTCAAAATACACTGACAAACAACATTTGTAAATAGATGCAGCTCTCATATTGGGTATTCTACATTCTAAAATTATATATATATTTTTTTTTTGAGATAACAATTTAAATATATTTTCAGGTAAGTTTTGACCATTTAACTTTTAATTTTTTCATTAGAAATATAAGGAATAATTAACAGAGAACGCGGATGGATTAAGATCAGTCGATCTAGCGATATTAATGGAAAAATTATTATCCAAAAAGGCGGCCCTCAGAATGTATGTAGACCCAGAAAAAATTATAATATAAATAGAAAAAATTTAGCTTTCTCTAAAATATTTTAATTTCATCTTTTCCAATATCTAAACTCTAGATTCTTAAGCTATGAGTAAATAAATATTTTAAAATAATTAAATTCTATCTAAAAACAAAAATACAAGACCAAGAAGCACTCCTGCCTTTAGTCTATAAATATTCCAATATTTAAGTATATATAAGTATAAAAAAAAAGGAAGAAAAAACTCAACTGATCACTCTCCCTAATTATGCACAATTCTAAACTTAACAAAAGCATTAGTGACCTTGTTTAACTTGTTATATTGTTATATTATGTATATCTGACAATCCAGTTCAAGTTCTAGGTCATTTACGCTTAGCTAATGCTTCCTCTTTAGAAACAGAAACCACGTAATATCCCCATTGAAATGCTAATTATATATATTTAACAATTTTTTTATAAATTAACATACATTTCTTTACAGTGTACACTAAATGGAATAAGACAACAAAACAATGCAATGGCACGAGACAAAACACAGCATCAGGCCATTCTTTTTATATTTTTATTTTTTTTTAAATGAAATACTTATGATCCCAAGTGCAGAACCGAAATATATTTTTGGAGTGCATTGATCTTCAGAAAACCAACTGAAACTGAAAATTTAAATGGTTCAATGACCTACCTTAAGACCTAACACAATGTGCATTAAAATAGTGGAATGAACTTTATTTTTGGGAGCCCATTTCCAAATATATTTATATAATTTATGATACACATATGATGTGGTATGAATGTTCTAACTTTGTATTTGTATTATTCACCCTTTTTGGCACTCGCAATATAAATTCATTAAAACATTCCATTTAGCTGTAAAATACATTTGTGTAATTGCTGCCAGACCCCCAAAAAGTTAACTTGTGATATGCTTATCATATTTCAAATATTTTACATATGACAACAATGGCAAGGATCACGTTTGATGTCCTCTGTATACTCTATGTGTAGCTCTGTGTCTGTGTCATATTTTGATTTGTCAAGTGACATCAAAAAGCCTTTCGTTTTAACAATTTACGTATTTTCCTATTGCTCTTACTGTGTGGGCGTTACGGCTGGTTAATTGCATTTGTCCCAACTCCTTGCCAAGTGTTCTACTTCAGGGGTTTTTGTGGAAATTTCATTTTGTTTCGTTTTAGTTGGCTGCAGTCCTTGCAATTAGTGGAAGCTGTTGATTGAGGGATGCACAAATATACAGAAATCAATTAAATGTGTCAAAGTTTGGTGGATGAATTAATTTTTATTGAATATACTTTGGGGTAAAAGGGGAAAATGAACTTTTAAGCTATCATTTATGGTATAATATAGTTGACTTAGTTTTTAGTTTGTGTGTAACTAAAATTTGCTATTTAAGAGAATTAAATATAATTAAATAGTTACTATTAATCGGATATTATATCTTATCAAAGTCTTTTAAGATTTGTAAATATTTAAGGTATTTTATTATTATAAAAGTAAAGTTTTTTAAAGTTGTCTTGAGTCTTGGCTGATAGCTTAAAATTTGACTGGTAAAATCAATTTTCTCTTTGAGCGCAATAATTTATATAATTTCAAATAGATTAAAGCCTAACTATATCTTTAATATGTATAATAATAACTTTAATTTATTTACACCTTTATTAAAGAGTTACAACTAAAAAAAAAAACTATTTATTATTGCCTTTTTTGTTGAGAAGTAGTTGATATTATTTAACTTATATGCTCTTTTTGCTTTTTTTTGTACGCTCAAAGTCGATAAACAAAACAAGAAATGTCTGACAAAAAGAGGGTTGAGAATTGTGGACTTGGGTTTATATAGTTTTTGGTATATGTAAACGAGATTTTAATGTCCCATAGGGGAATTGCAGCCATATGTGGATAGACAAAAGGAGAGAGCGGGTTGAAAATTTGGATTTAAAATACAAAGTAAACGGTGATTTGTTGTTATTGATTAGAGCGGACATGCCTGGGGGAAATAGTGTGAAGCGAAGGACGAAGGGTGAAGAGTGAAGGGAAAGCCAGCCAGACAAACATATTCAGGAAGCAGGAGTTTGAGATATGGAGCTGAAGATGTGGAGACTCCTCGTGTGTATCTTAAGACGTAGCCGCAACTTGATGAGTATTTAAAAGTTTTCCATTGTGTGTTTGATGAATATTTAATTAAGCATAAAAGGAGATGCTAAAGACTAACACTCTTTGAGAGAGGGGGAGGGCAAACGTAAGGGTTGCTCACCAGCTTAGGCAAAAGGAACAACAACAAAACAAAAAAAACAAAAAAAACAAAAAAAACAAAAAAAAAGAATAAAACAAAATCAATTAACGCTTTGTGCGCTTTACTCGTGGTCGCTTGGTTTATTTTTTATATTACTTTAATATATGTATAAGCAGCATTTTACAAGTTGTGAGCAAGGCGAAAATAATTAAATAGTAAGCACAGGAAAAGCCCCCTCAAAATAACCCCCCTCCCCCCATGCCAGCCAACTCTTTGTGGAGCGTTGTGTTTTCTTTATTTTTATACCCTAGCAAAATGGGTATTTCAATTTTGTCATGAAAAATGTAATGCATTGAAGGTGAATTGAATGATGTGATATATATATTAATAAATATTCCCGATCAGCAATGAAACAAACGCATATTTTGGGAACCTTGAGGAAACCTAGCATTTGAAAGGGTTAAAAAATTATTGGAAAAATTTTTAACTAAATAAATCAAAGTAAAACGAGAAAGAATGTTAAAATTGTCAATAATATCAATTTTTCAAAAAATCACAGACTTAAACAACTGCCCTTGTATTTAAATTAGATGTTATTTTTCTTTTTATAATTTGAAGTTAAATTTGAAAATTTCGTTTCATATTAAGTCAGTTTTATTATATTGATTATATGATAATGAGGAGCTTAATTTAAATTTTAAACAAAATTAAAATAGTTTAGACTAGAACTAGATTACATAAAAATCATTATCATAAAAATAATTCGTTAAAAATTTAGTACTTGATTGAAAACTCCATTTTTCAGCTATCCTAAGCAAACTTCAAAATTTGTAAATTTCATATAGATCTATTAGTGTTGACTAAGTTAGATAAAATCTTATCACCATATGTTTTAACTGTCCTATTAAAAATCGAAGACAAAACATTTATTTTTTTCCAGATCCATTTCATTCTTTATTTATCAATCGATTGTTCAAATATATATCAAATATTTTAATGAAAGTGTATACATATATTTTTGGCAAATCAAAGATAGCTCTGCTAGCTTGATTTTTTTTCGCCTTTTTAGGCGGGGACTGTAACTTTTTTGGCTGCTCATTAAAGTTGAAAGGAGAAAGGAGAAAATAGAAAGCAGAAAGAGGCAGATTGGGCTACTTTTGCCCCCCAAAAAATAGCCAAAAGCGTGCGAATGTTCCTGGCAGTCCATGCCCATATATACTCTACGTACTTACACAATTCTTCTTATATTAATTTGTTTTCTTTTTGTTTCGATTTTGTGGCGCTGAAAAATTAATTAAAAATTACATGAATGAACGTTGGCAGGATAATGAGCCCCTAAGCTGATTTTGTTCGGAAAAATATTCAACGTGAGCGCAAAAAAAATTGTCGACCTACCACGAGAGGCAACAACAACAATTTTGCTCACCACTTGCCACGCACTCTGTCACACAGGTATACCCAGGTATATATACAGTAAAAGCAACAACAAAGTTTGAATTTTTTTGTCGCTTTTTGTTTTTATTTAATATCGACGAAACACCAACAAAAAAGAGCAAGAGTGCCGCCCCGTACGGGGGAAAAAGAAGAAAAAACGCGAGCAAAAAAAAATTGGAAAATGTTCTTTAACGTAACAAAATATTTTTATAAAATAATCAAGTTTTTTTCATTCATTTTTTATTTTTATTATTTTTTTCTTTTTTTTCTTTTTTTTTTTGTTTGCTGCAAATTATTTTTGGCTGCGTGGGCGGGAGGTATAATAAACCTCTCTAGCATAATGCGCAGACTTTTGGTAGCGATTGTTTTGAGTATAAATTAAAATTGAATGCGGATCAATAAGATACTGAAAATAATTGAGAAATAATTATATTTAATATAAAATATATTATACAAAGTGTATGTACATTTTTGCATCTGCAATTCCCAATCGGTTGTAGCAGGTGTTTTCTTGCTGTGTACAAAAATATCATAAAATTTCTTTGTAAGCGAAAGTCTGCGTAGAATAAAAAAGATTTTAAAAATATTTATTTAACGCAGTATTCAATTGAAAATAAATCATTGCAGAGATTTAGGTATATAATCAGAATCTGAAATCCTTATGGGATTCATTTTAAAAAGCAGAAGGCATATGGAAAATAATTTCCTATAGGAACCCTTAGCCCAAAGAAAACTTATAACAATCATTATTGTATTTTTTTCTATACAAAAAGCCCGAATTCTTTAAAATTATTTCATTTCATTATTTATAAATTGTCCAACAAAATTTAATTCATGTTTAATTTCTGTAAGTTGTCATAAACTATTGTGATAGTAAGAAAACAATAATAAAAAAAAATCGATATTATCGTTAAAGGTATCGATTGTTTAACAGTAATCGTATGTTCTTAAATATATAATACTTTAAAGTAAATTTTGTCAACTTCAATGCCACAACATTGGCAATAATACCCCACAAAATAAGACTAAGAAAAGACCGAGATGAAACACTATCAAAAGTCAATTACAATGCAATTATTGTAAGGCTGTTTGGTTCATATATCTTTGAAGCCACCACAAAATAATGGAATCGAAACCCTTACTGCCAACAAAAACATTTTCAAAAGCCATTGAAAACTTTAATTGAAAAATATCAAATTATTTTCAAGTTAACGTCAGCAGAAAAATGCCAAAGTTCGATAGAGATAAGGCGAGACTGCCAAGGTAACATATATATATTTATATGTATATATATATAAACAATTAATTAGATTCCTCAACGACTTTGCTATATAGTATATAAAGATTTTGTCTTGAAGAAAGTTACCCAATTCAAATTTAAATGAGTTGGCATTTTCTGAAATTGTCTTAGACAGAAGGAGTCAACGTTGTTGGCTAAAAACAGCTTGTTGGCTGTAAAGTAGCTGAAATGACATTAAAAAGGCAACACTTACCAAGGCAGTGTGGACAGGGCATATATGTATATACCTATATATATGTATATATATACACATGAGAGATGCGATAAACCCAAGCCTGTAACTCCCATCCCCATGTCGTTTCATAGTTTACAATCTTATTATCCTCGCTGGCATCTCAAGTCCACACACACACACATCCCCCGAACCCCCCCGAAAAGTATACACCACATCTTTTCAGGGCAATTAAAAACCTTCTAGGCGTTGATGTCCTTTCGTCCTTTTTCGGTTATTTGCTGGGCATTGTTGTCGCCCTTGGTCCTTTTGGGCTGCTCTTACTTATATGATGTTTGAGAATATTCGTCGCAAACTTGATTGTGTTTATTAAACATATTTTGCATAAAATTCACTTTATTTGCAGTTTATTTCATAAGAAAATTACAAGTTTTGTCATCTCACCCATCCAGTTGATAGTTTTGCTGGAACTTTTACTTATATACTTATATATTTGATATGCACCTTTTATACTTGAATTATGTTTGATCACGTTTTGGTTTTTAGGTTTATTTGGTGGATATATTTATGCATAAATGAAATGTAAGCAATGAACTTTTTTGTGTGTATTTAAGGAACTAGAAATTATAATTAATTTTACAAATATGTTAAAGGAAATTTGTGATCGATATACCAGAAGTTAAAGAAGAAATAGAATTAGTCAGAATTTTAAAAGACATTACTTATTAAATAAATTATTTTATTATCTTAGTTATTATCATATTTAATAATCAAATAAGTTCTGAAATAAATTTAAATTAAATATTCTTAAAATATTCATTTAATTTGCAGAAATTCCCAAGCCGTTCAGAAAAGGCAAATGATGGAAAAAACTTACAATAATAATGCAGAAATCTTCTACTTTCACACATATGCACAATGTTCGCATTATGAACGATAAGAAGACAACGCCAATTTAACCAAAAATCCACGCACTTTGACATCCAGACACAACCCCTGAGACAGATTCCGGTCCCACAACCCACTTACAACCAGTAGCATCAAACCCAGCACACAAATCCCATAAAAAACAGCTCAATGATATAGAAAAATAGATAACGCAAAAATTTGCAAAAAGCAACAACACAGAAAAAAAAAAATAAACAGATAGACAAAAAAATAAAAGAGGGCCACAACCAAAAAAAAAAAAAAGAAAAAAAATAAGAAGCGTGTCAAAAAATCAACTTTAAACTAAGCCGCAAAAGCACTCGAATCGAGCGTCGTCGTCAAGTGAATAATGGGCAAATCCGCAAAGTAAATATGACACATCGCAAAATGGCATTTGGCGATAAAAATGTAACCCGCCCATCGAGATCCAGGCATCATCATCGTCATGTCAATGACAGTCGCATATTCACATATCCAGCTGAAAAGGTGTTTTGACAAGTCGCCAACGCCAATATGGGGTTAATGCTGGTCTCCTGCCAATACTCTCACAAATTTCACCCTCTCAATGCCCTGCCAATACCCCTACCATATAAAACAAATGCGTATCAATAAAAAAATTGCTCCGCTGGGCATACGCATTGGATAAAGATTTGGTAGAGGGTTCCATCATTTGTGTACTATGGGCTCACTGCCTAGGAAAACTTTCAAAAATTAAGAATGCTGTGGTTAGAAAGTTTAACAGAAATAGAGGCATTACAAAGAAAATTTGTTAAGAATTTTTAAAACCATTTTTTTTTTCTTAGAAAGTTAAGGTTTATTTAAAACAAAATTATATTTGCTTAAAATGAAGATATCCTGGTTGAATTTAGTCCTGCATTTAAACCTTCTTTTTTTTGTCAACAAATAATTCGAAACAACCCTACTGTGCAGCGTTTGAACCTCAAAAAGAAAGTGCAACGCAAATGTGGCATAAACATTACATTTGTGTGGCTGGTTGAACAGCCTAAAGGGTTTTGGGCATCTGCCCTCTTTTTGTCTTAGAATTTATGACATTTTGACATTGAATCTTTATTCAAGAAAACCATTGCGCCATTCGATATGCATTAAAATTCAATAATCATAAAATACGCTACAAAACTCTGCCGCCAATTAACCCTTCGCCCAAAAAAAAAACAATATAAGAAAGTAAAAGAAAACAAAATAAACCAACAAATGACCGCAATGAAATCACAGTCGCAGCCAATAACCAAGAAGTTGCTGGTGCTAGTATTACGCACGCAATATTACACGTCACATAAATCTTGGCAACACTACTACTAAGTCGCTATTAAGTGAAATTGACCACATATTTTATCTCCCACGCACACACGCAAGACCAAGAAGACGCAAGCCTTGGCACTTTGGGCGGTGGTTGTTGTTGGGACTATTGGACGCGTAATTGGTGCGACAGATGCAGCATAAAACAATCTGAGAGTAAATTATATGAAAGCTGCCACTGGACACATGAAAATAACTAACTAAAAGGTTGAAATCAACTTTTGTATGGTCCAGTCATACTTTAATCTGAAGATGTTGCTGCGCGCGCTAGCATTCAAATAGACGGCCAGCGCTGCCAGATGAATAGAAAAAGATGTTCTTATTTTACCAATATGGCAATATTTTACAACTCATTTTGTGTTTCCACTTATTGCGTTGAATTTCCAACAACTTTTTTACGTGAGCATTAACCTTTTCTCGGATTTTCTTTTGGTAATAATAAAAAGAACAAGAGAAAAAAAAGACTCTTTTATATAAAAATTGCTGTCTTTAACAGCCGATAACATCATAACAAAAGCTTAACAGAGCCATAAACAAAATATTAACAGGACTTACTTCTTCAATATTTTTATATTTTAACCGGTTTTTTTAGTTGAAATCAATACCGCGGATAAATGGTCACCCAATATCATTTATTTTTGTGTTCGACATTTTGTTAACAGATTGCAATTTTTATCGTTTGCATGAACACAAAAAACATTGTCAAAAAGAACCAGCAAGCAAAGAATGCCAATCAGAATGAGCCTGTTCAGTGAGCGACTCATTCTATTGGTTTACTCATGAACATACATATTGGTTCAATCACTTATGAACATACCGCAAACCGAGTGACGTGTAAGTCGGCATTTTGTACTTTATAAAACTTACACACAATTGTTGAGTTAAGTTAGTTAAAATCTAAAAGCGACACGTAATAGTTCTTAAATATTGAGCGGAACTAACAACAACAACAACTATGCAGCTGCTTAGCGCGTGTAAGTAACAATTTACAATAGATACATACGTATGTATATATGTTTATCTTAAGTGATGTAAATTAATAAACAATACGCCCCTTCCCTTGTAACCCACAGCCAACATATTATTGCTAGTGCTTGTCTCTGGCAGCGTTAGCGCCTTTTATTCCCCTTCTGATGGCGTTGTGGAACTGACGCCGGCCAACTTTGATGAGAAGGTTGTGCAGGATGATGCCATTTGGATTGTGGAATTCTATGCGCCATGGTGCGGACATTGCCAGACGCTGGTTCCGGAATACAAGAAGCTGGCCAAGGCACTCAAGGGTGTGATTAAGGTGGGCTCGGTCAATGCGGATCAGCACAATGATCTGGCTGGCAAGTTTGGTGTACGTGGCTTTCCAACAATCAAAATTTTCGGTGCCAATAAACGCACGCCCACGGATTTCAATGGGCAGCGCACAGCCAGCGGTATTGCGGAGGCGGCATTGGCTGAGGCCAAGAAGAAGGTGCAAGCAACTTTAGGAGGCGGAGGCGGTGGCAGCGGCGGCGGCTCATCAAACAGTGATGTCATCGAGCTGACAGAAGATAACTTTGATAAGCTGGTGCTCAATTCGGATGATATTTGGCTTGTGGAGTTCTTCGCGCCATGGTGCGGCCACTGCAAGAATCTAGAGCCCGAATGGGCCAAGGCAGCCAAGGAGCTGAAGGGCAAGGTTAAACTGGGCGCTCTGGATGCCACCGCGCATCAGAACAAGGCAGCTGAGTACAATGTACGCGGCTATCCAACAATTAAATTCTTTGCACCCGAAACGAAACGTCCCAGCGATGCCCAGGAATATAATGGCGGACGCACTGCATCGGACATCATCAGCTGGGGCAATGAGAAGTTTTCAGAGAACTTGCCCGCACCCGATCTTATTGAGATCGATGACGAGGAGAGCTTTGACAATACATGCGAGGGCAAGCCGTTGTGCGTGATCTCTGTGCTGCCCCATATACTGGACTGCGATGCCAAGTGTCGCAATAAATTCCTTAATATTTTGCGCACACTCACCGATAAGTTTAAGCAGAAGCTATGGGGTTGGGGTTGGGTCGAGGGCGGCCAACAGCTAGCTCTGGAGGAATCTCTGGAAGTGGGCGGCTTTGGTTATCCAGCCATGGCTGTAGTTAATTTCAAGAAAATGAAATTCTCCGTGCTGAAAGGCTCATTCTCCATGGATGGCATTAATGAGTTCCTGCGCGATATCTCTTATGGACGTGGCCAAACGTGGCCCGTACGTGGCGCCAAAAAACCAGCTATTATTAGTGTCAAACCCTGGGACGGTAGGGATGGCGAGCTGCCCACCGAGGAAGATATTGATCTGAGCGACATTGAGCTGGACGATGATGTCAAGGATGAACTGTAAAGTGGCTGACATTCATTTCAGAATCAAGACTGCAGCAGACGACCTCATGCTCAACTTTCCAATTATCCAAGCAGATAAACTAAACTAAAAATATGTCTTATTACTAAAGCAAACATTTTGTGTAATATTACTAAGTCAGCCAGTGTATCTAAATACTATGTATTAACATTTTTCTACTACCCATAGCGATAAAATATCAAAGAAACAAAACCAGCGAACATGAAAATAAACTATGAATAAATGTATGTACTATGTGAAAATTAGAATGAAATTTGTATTTTTGTATTATTCTTTCAGAAAAAAATTATTATTATTAATATTATTAGGAAAGGAATTATTGTACCGCGACCTATTAGATCTATTTTACCCCCTTCTGCGCCTAAAGCTCACTCATCAAACCTATCTCCTGCACGAATGACAGGATTTTTGAAGAGTTACTATATCCTGGTTGGAAGAGATGCCTACCTAAGTCTTCTTCTTACTAGGGCAGTGCATTCTGCTTGAACATGCATAGAGGATTTATCCTCTAGCTCAATAGATTTATATTTTCAATAGATTTTTCTAATTATATGATAATTATAATAAAATATATAAGTATGATAAAGTCATCCACTTCTGATTATCTAGAGCAAATTTGAACATAATGAGAATAGTATATAGTTTTTGCATGTGATATCTCCAAAAACAAAAGACAATTTTTTTGAGCGATTGTCCCTATGGCAGCTATATAATATTGAAGTCCGATCCGGCTGATTCCGGCATATGTAATGCGTGCAGACAAAAGAAGCATAAAGCCAATTTTCAGATTGGGTTAATTTTTCAGATGGCTATATTACATCAGCTAGTCTTGCTGATCAAGAACATTTACTTATACGTAACTACTTTGTCAGGTCGGATCCTTCAATATCTATCAATAAAAAGTACAGTAAACATGAGAATAAACTATAAATAAATTCCATGAATAAAAAATAAAACTGTAAAAAAATCAGAATTAGCGTTAGCAATTGTTTATTTTACTAAGATGTAAAGTATATATGTATTTATAAAAAAATATAAATACATATGCTTAAAGCTAAAGACGACACACAATTAAAATGATAAAATGATTGTAGCTGCAGATATCTCAGTAAATTAAGTACTAAATGCATAATTTGTAAATTCTTGGCAGATCGTTTGCTTAATCTAAAGGTAAATATATTAAAAATACGAGTATACATATATATGATTTTAATAAGTACGTGGCGTTTTTTTTTTTAAGTACAACCTGTGAGCAAATATTTTCAAAACTATGCTAATAAAAATCGTTAAGGTTAGGTTTTTTCAAAAATATAGAATCAGTCAATAATTTATAAAACAGGTTTTGTAGTTTTAATATTACGAAATCAATTATGTAAATTGCGTTCACAGCGAGTTACAGCAAAAGACAAAGACTTGTTGAATGCAAAATTACAAGTAAAATAAGATGATTCAATCTCCACACTTTGTCTTTGGGAAGAAATAAAACCGATTTTTGTGAGGGAAAACCCAAAAATGTGTAAACTACCTGCGATGAGGTGTGGGAACCACGCACACACATGCACACGTGTGTAGGTATATATACATGTATTGTTGGACAGGCTCAAGAAAGGAATCTTCGAGCATTAAGAGCATGAGAAATCAAAGAAGCAGTGTAAAAGAGAAAGCGAAAAAAAATAAAAATAAATGCATATAGAAAACCTAATTTACTATTATGTATGATTAATTCTTTTTCCAGCGAAACGCTGAACTGGTTATAGCTACATTTTATAAGTATGTTTGTATGAAAGTACTAAATAATTTTGACCCATTAATTTTATATTTCTTTTTTTGTTTCGCGTCCTAAACTTACTATCTATTCGAGTTCGTTGCGTATTTTAAAGGCTCTTGCATTATATGATTACTCAGGCAAGCTGATGATGCTTTTGATCATCTGGATAGTTCTCTATAGATTGTATAGATCGGGATGTGGCTGCTGTGATTGTGGATGATACATCCATAAAGCGATATTTTTTATCATCGCGACATAACAACGGATAACACATGATGCCATAGTAAAAGACTAGCGACAGCACAATAATCGTAAAGATTATAGCAATAATACCGAACGTGGAGAAATCCGACTTGCTATCCAAATATTCCTTGGGGGTTATCAATGGCTCCGGTGTCGTCGTTGATACACGCTGATTTCTAGGACGGTAACAGTCCACGTTTGAAATCAGACAACTGGAGGCTGCGTACGTGACAAAAAAAAAATGTGGAAAATTTGTTGTATGTGATCCCGTCACATTAAATTGGCATTGCACTCACCTAAAACAAACAAACACAGCAAATATGGATTGCAGTGGCGCAACATGTTTAATGCAGTTGTAATTACAAGTACTAAATTTAGAACGAACGCGGACGCAGACGCAGACGCACACACAGAAGCGACGAAGCAACCGTAAACAAGGGAACAAAAAAATAAGTACCTTTCGCCAAATATATGGTATCGATACTATGCATTAAATCGCTTATCGATGTATCTACCATAGTTAGCCCTAAATTTAGTTATCGATAGCATTCGACTTAGCAGTGTTGGAAATTCAATTTCTATTTTTTTTCTTTCGGGTTAGCAGTTTTAATGCCTAATTGGTTTAGTCCATCATGAACAATGATATTTTAACTACACATTCATTTTAGTTACCAAATCAAAAAAAAAATTCAAATATTTTGCGAGCTTCCTGAAAGCGCTTTGCAATATACCCATTTGCTTGTGTTATCATAATTATTTCAAGGAAGTGAGTCCTACATTGCATTGTTTCCTTTCTATAACCATTTTTATCCGATATGAATAATATTTGTCTTTGAATGTTTAAGAGAGATTTGTGTAAGTTCAGTCACTCATTTGAATAAGTCGTTCAATTTAACTTGTTCTGAACGCAAACGCACAGCTCTACTACGCTGTTATCGATAGAATCATTATACTCAGAGTTGTTTGTGCGAGTTGAGCATGTGTGCGATTTAGTTTGTGGATAATTGTTATAAAATCATTGAAGAAATATGTAAAAAACAAAAAAAAAATAACTAGCTACATTTTCAAGTACGAATTGCCCGTGAGCAATATAAAATGTACTGTCACACAATTAGCTGAAATAAGCAAAAAGCAACTAAAAACAACAAAAAGGTGACGCGACGACGACGACGCTCGTTTTCAATCATTCCGCTGTGTACCTTAGCATTAGTAGCGCAGCCACCTATTTTGTTCGACATAAATAAATGCAGTTCAGCAATTGAACACAAGTTGAAAAATACAACCAACGCGCAGTGTGTGTGCGACAAAATCGAATGAAAAAAAAAGGTACAGTGAAAATTTTTCTTGCTTGTGTCAATTCGATTGTCGGCAGCCAAAGCAAACGACAGCACAAAGCGGGCTTAAGAAGAAGAAGAAGCAGAAGCACAGGCACAAAGTGAACCAGCAAAGAAACAAGGCAACAACAAAAGAAGGAAAGAGAAACGGGCATTCAATTTGACAGTTGTATTGGTCGTGTATATGCCTGTGTGTGTGTGTGTGTTGCTTACAAATATAAACAGTGACAATTTGTATTAAGTTTAGTAAATGCTTGTACTGAAAAAATGTCACATTTGCCACTGGATGCACGGGCCATACTCCAGCACCTAAATGAATTGGGCTATAGAAATATATCCGCCGAACAACTACGTGAATTTCTAAAAGGTGAGTTACCAACACCAAAACCCCTACCCCCCGAAAAAAAAACCAATCAAAAGGCAGCGCAGTTCCCGCCATTGCATATTGTGTGAGTGTGTGTGCAATAAGCATTTGAAACTGTTATTTGATTTTACATCCAAATTTATTTCGGTTTTCTGTTTAATTTTAACGAACGCCTCGTCACCATTTTTGCTTCTTTACGAGAGAAATAAGCGACGACGACGACAACAATTCGTAGCTGTGTGTAAAGAAAAATAAGAAAAGAAAATAAAAACGAGTATTACTCGCAAATTGTAAATAACACAGCAGAAATAACGAACAAATTTTTTTGTGCTTTGCGCTTTGTGTACTTGAGGTACATACATATGTAGGTATCTGTATACATACATATGTATAGATATATATAATATATGTATGTACATACATACTATACTCGATTGCAGGCGGTTTTATTGGATTGGCGTCGGCGACGGCAACAGCATAGGTTGTTGTTGTTGGGCTCGCTTGTGTTTGCGTGTGTGTCTGTGCTGTGTATGAGTGTAGACATGTTTCGAGGCTCCATGGGCATAGGCAGAAGAGGCACACACAAAATGCCAAAAACACGTAAAATGTGCATGCACGTACATACATACAATATTCATTTTGTTAGCAGAGTCGTCGTCAGTTGCTGAAGTCGGCGGCAGCAGTTTCATCTACAACTTCACATGAATATTTCTGCTGCAAACACAATCGTACGTACATAAATATACGTATACGTACACACGTATTATTCATGTTTCTGTGTGTGTGTGTGAGTACCCGCTTTGATATTGTGCGTTGCGTTGTTGCTTCTGCTTTGCTCTCTACATTTATGTTTTCTTGTTCTTTCCATTTTTTTCCCCACACCGATTGCTGCTATTGCGTCGCATGTTGTTGTTGTTATCGGACTGTGTTACATTTAAAAACAGATTTATTTTTTTTCCTTATTTGCTTTGTTCACAATTTTTATTTATTTCTTTCTGTTTTTAATGGCGGCTTTTTGCAAAACAGCTGTTAAATCTTAATGGCAACTATATATATATATATTTTTATCAACTATGCATTGGTCTAATATTTTTCGAAAATGTGTGGCAACATCTTCAAGCTACGAAACGAATCAGCGGCAAAACGAACAACAAACAAGCGACACATATGTATGTACATACATATGTACATTCGTATAAATTAACGAGTGCTCTTTATTCTGTTAGCCCAAACGGTCGACGACTTGTGGTTGTTGTTGTTGCTGTGTTGACATGGCTGGCATTCAACCCTGTGCACACGCATTCTCACTTAATATGTACATATGTATGTGTTTGGATTGTGTATGCAATGTATGGCCGCAACAAGCAAACACAAATGTGTATATATATATGTATATATGAGCATACATACAAACAAGCTATGCGACTCACAGAAAAGTAAAAAAAAAACAATGTTAAGTTAGCCGTTGCCACTGCCTTAATACAGTGCCCGTAGTATATTAATCATATGTTTTTGCATCCATTTAACATTTGTCAGAAATGTTAATAACAGCGAGCACTTCAAAAATTAAATTCGTCAAACTTAATTAAAAAGTAAACCAGTTCTATTTTTGATAATTAATAAAAAGTGTAATTAACAATAATTTATTTTAGTCAGCAATTATTTTATTTTCAAGAGAAACAACGAAAGTGCTCAAATTTGAATTTAAAAGCTGGTAACTGCCCCAAATGGCCAACAGAACAGAGCTGTTATTTAACATTATCGATTATATATTTTGTTTACATTGTCGTGCACATATAGACAAATTAACTTTATCCAATTGGATAATTAATTAAATTTTAATGTTAAACCACAATTCAAAGACTAAATTGTTGTGTTCGTTGATATCAAGGCGATTACAATTAAGCAAAGCTAAAGCCACAGTTTATATTTACATTTTAAGTATTTTTAATTTTCTGCTATTTGTTTTTGAAAGTAAACTCATTAAATAAATAATAATACATAATTAAATAAAACAAACAAAAAAAATCAGTGCACTTATTGTTTTTGTATTTACATTTTATGTTTAAATTAATTTTTATTTCTCTCGATTCGATAAGTTAAAAATCGATGTATTCGCACCGATAAATTAAACAGCTGAGTTTTTTTTCGCACTTGAAAACAGTCTGGCAACCTGCTGCACATATTGGGCTGTCGTCTTTTTTTGTTGTTGCAGTTTTGCGCAAACAAATTAACTCACACTTAATTGTTGCTCAACTCTTATACACACAAATGGTGCGATGCTGCTGCTGCTGCTATTGATTAATTGTATGAATTGAAGTGGAGACGCATCGTTGGCATACAAATTGCATAATTGCACGCACACGAAAAACAAAAAAACACTAAGAATATCTTTAAAATGGCAACAAGAATAAATGCATTGCATACACATGTGTGTGTTTGCAAAAGTGTGTGTGTACTTCCAACAAACATTTAAAACAGCATCACAACAGGAAGACTAATTGGTAGAGAATTTCACGATTTATAATATAGAAATATATTGTTAACGTCCTATTAACTTTTAAAGCAAAAATTAAAAAATAAAATATAATGGATGGATTTTTTGATTTTGCCTGTTGGCGGCCACTGCTGCTGCTGCTGTCGCTAGACTAAGAGCACTGACAACAAAAAGAAAATGTAACTAATTCACTTTTTTTTTCTCAATTTGTTTATATCTTTAATTCTTGGTCCATCAACAACAATAAATGCAACTGCAACTATAGCTTATTTGCGCCTAAAGGTATGCAACCGCAGTCGGATAAGCAAAGTGCTAGCAAAAGCAAACTCGCAACAACAACAACAACAGCAACAAGAGCAAATCCTCAGCAGCAGCAAAAGCCTGAGCAACAGCAACAACAGCCTCATCATCATCAACAGCAACAACAACGCTCAAAAGTAAAGGTCATCAAAAGCAAACGTCCACTTTGCCATTTTAAATTCTATTTGGACATTTGCGATCATCAGTTAACCAAACGCATTGAGTCTGAAATCAAAGCGCTTGGCGGCACACTCGAATTCTTTCTGAACGACAGTATTACACATTTTATAACTGACAAGGCTAAGGAGGAACAACAGCGCAATCGTTGCACGGATACAGCGCCAAAAACGCCAAATACACCGCAAACTCCAACAAATCAACATGAGGATGTACCGCAACGCAGCCGGAGTCGGCAAACGCGTGCCGATGCAATTTTAAGTCGTGTACGCGCGGCACAGCAGCAACAGCAACAACAACAGAGCAACAATTCAACCGAGTTGCATCCTAGTCAACAGCAGCAGCAGCACAGTGATCACATTGCAACAACAGCAGCAGCAACCACAACAACATATACCATTTGGCAAACTGAATACGCTTTAAGATTCTTTCAGCGTATACAAACCGAACTACGTCAATATATACAGGGTACAGCAGGCGCAAGTGGAGCTGCACAATCACAAACTGCTAATATCCATTTGAAGGGTAATTTTATTAAAATCGAATCAATTAAACGCAATCATCGACCATATTATCAACTGATTAAACAGCCTGAGGAGTGGCCACGAATTGATTTAAGCAGCGAAGACGGTGCATTTCGTTTACAAGCCAAAAAGGCGACAGATGTTCAGAGTATGACACGCAAATCGCTTGGTTCACGTACATCAACATCGCAACAGCAACAAAAGGATAAAGCTAAGCAACAGCAGCAGCACCAACCACATACATTGCCATTGCCACTGCAACACGCTGCTGTGCAAGCGTTAAAGAAGCAAACGCCAGAGAACAATAGTCTCAGTCCCAAATCACATTGCCATTTAAAGGAATCGAGCGATAAACAGTGTGGCGTTTGTGAGATTTGTAAAATTGAATACGACACATTGACAATACATTTGCAAAGCAAGGATCACGAGCTATTTGCCAAAAACGCGCATAATTTTCTAGCATTGGATACGCTCATCAAGGTATCGGCAAGTGTTAACGGGTTTCTCCAGCGTGAAGAGCAACAGCAGCAGCAACAATTTGAGCAGTTGCCGGCGGCGACAACAGACGACGACGACGACGACGCAGAAGACAGCGACATGGAAGTGGATGAGCTGTTAAATAATAGCGCCAAATCATTAAATCAAACTATTGATGATGCAGCTGATGATCCCCTAAGTATTAATAATAATATAAATATTAATAATAATAACAGTAACAATAACAAACAACGTCCATCGCCGGCGCTGCGTGAGAAATCAAAGCGCATTACAAAGGGCAAACATTCCTCGGAAAAGTTCCATGCGTTGTCACCAACAGCCACAACGCCGCCCAACAACAACAATCAACAGCAGCAGCAGCAACAACAGCAAGCAGGCAAAAAAGCAACAACAAATTGCAGTTTAGTAGAGTTGCAACATTGCATGGATCAAACAGGCAGCAACAATGCAACAACGCTAACGCCCAACAATGCGACACGTCGCAAGACACAAAATTCTGTATTATCACCGCCAATGCGCGCTATGTTGCCACCCTCAGCTCTCTACAAAGTGGTGGAGGCTAGCGATGCCACACCACAGCGCATTAGACGTGGCGGAGCAGCAACTGTTGCTGCCTCCGCTGCTACTAATGCTGCAGATTCGCCTTCATTGATTGTTAAATTTCAAAAGGTGCGTCAATCCGAACTGCAACGTCTCAATGGCGAGGCGGAGAATTTTATGTTTCCCCGCAGCAATGCAACAATGCAACAACGCAGTAGCAGCGAATTGCCAACAGATATGGATAGACAGACGACATCAGATGCTACACGTGGTCAGCATAGTGTATCATCGGCCAGTTTGGATAGCACAAGCGAAACGGAATTGTTGCCAATTGCAACGACGACAATGACAACACAAAAACGTGCCACCGCTGTGGGCAGAAGGCGCAAAGGTGCAGCAGCAACTGTTGCTGTTAGTCCGCAGTTGCAGCGTCAAATATCAACGGGCAGCAGCAGCAGCAACAATGGCCAACAGCAACAGCAGCGCTTTCCAAATGCCCCCATCCAGCCAGAGATACAAACGCAATTGTTAAAACGTCAGGCAACAATTGCTGCCACACGCAAAAGCAGCCGCACGGCCACAGCAATTGTAACGGCGGCAACAACCAGCAGCCAGCTGCAGTTGCGGCAGCAAACGCAGACGACATTAATTAACAAACGCGTTAACAAACTGGAGGATCGGATGGGGGAGCTAAAGACAACAACAACAACAACAACACTAAATTCAACAAATAAAAGAATTATTATTAAACAAGAGCCGCCAGATGATGATGAAGACGATGATGAATCCAATGATGATGAATCCAGTTGCTGCTCCTCCTCGGCGGGCAGCGACGAGGATTATGTGGCCACCGTGGGCAGCGTTAAAAAGCTAAATAAATCAATGCCAATGCCAAGTCGCTCCAATACGCGCGAAGAGCGTGCTGCTAAACGCCTATCGCGACTAACTATAAGTTTTAAGCAACAACAACAAACAACAACAGCAACAACAAAACCAATAAAATTAGAGCCAATAAATAGAAGAGGGCGTAGGCCTAACGTCAAGAGTCAAGAAAAGCCCGCAACAACAATAGCCAAAACAAAGCAGCAATTGAAACAACAACTGAAAACAACGCCAACAAAGAGTACAACAACAGCAGCAGCAGCAGCAACAACCTCAGCAGCAACAGCAACGCAACAACAATTAAACTCAGATTTAATGTTTGATTGCAACAAAAGTGAAAGATTGCTAAAATTGCGCTATGCTTTTGAAGAATTGCCCAGCAGCGAATTGTGGCATCGTGTGTTTCAGCGTCAGGATGCGGGTGAGGAGCACTATTACAGTTATTATGGCAACACACGGTATCGCAAGTTGCCCTATGAACTGGGGCCCATACCAATGGAGCGCACAAAGACGCACAGTTGCACAATGTGTGAACAGCCGCAACAGGAGGCGAAGCAGCAGCAGCAGCAGCTGGAATTGAAACCTTTAAAGCTTGATTTGGAAACGGAACAAATTGCTGCACAATCGGATAGCAATTTAACAGCTGCAACAACAACTGCCACAACAACAACAACCACATCCATGTACAAGCATAAAAAGCTGCATTTGTTGCAACGCTATCAGCAGGAACAACAACAACAGCAGCAGCAACAACAACAAATATTGTTGCCCAAATGTGATAGTAAAGCCAGCACACCCGAACTTTTGGAACGCGAATTTGCGCCTTTAAGTGAACGCGCCCAGCAGCTGGAATTGGAACGTTTGCGTGGCGCCGCCTCAACGCAGAGCAGCTCGAGCAGCAGCTGCAGTGCCACTTGTCGCAACAAGCAATTGGCACGAATTGCTGAGCTGCCGCCACGTAAATCACCGCGTGAACATGCATCCACATTGGCATTGGTCAGTTGCATAATACGCCAGCGTCAGGATTCACAAAGCAAAACCAATTCAGAAGCAGAAGAGACAACAATAACGCCAGCGACCAAATTGAAGACGCCACTGAAACAGCAGCAGCAGGAAATTGTGGTTGCAACAACACATAATACACGCTCGCAAGCTGCAACGCCTGTGGAGGAGTTGCGTTTTGCCACCGAAATAAGTGAGACGGTGAAACGCATGCGGCGTGGACAAAATAAATATGACAGCTTGCCCGCCTCCGCTGCTGCAACTGCTGCTGCAACTGCCACTACAACAGCAACGACAACAACAACTACAGCAACGCCTTCCCGATGCCGTCGCCCAACAGCTGCAGCCGCAGCAGCTGCTGCTGCCGCTGCCGCCGTCGGCTATTCCAGGCGTTTGGGTGATGTAAGCAAAACAGCGGTGCTGCTAGGCAAACGCAAGCGACGTCAAATGGTTACCCTAACGCCACAACAACAACAGCAGCAGCAGCAGCATACACCTGGCATGTCTTTAATAAAGGGTGTACGCAAGTTGCCTAGTAAAAAGGGTTTGCTCGAATATGAGATGGAGACGAGTGCATTGAAGGCTTTAGATGCGAGTATGCAGTATGTGAATCCTATGTTAATTGCCTGGCAAATTGATAAATATTTAGATTTAACTGGTCGAGAATATGATTTGAATGCAGATGATGACGAGCTGCCAGCTGTGGATTTACCCCGCGAAGAGGAGGAGGTGACAGCGGCAGCACAAACGCCGCCGCCAACGGATTATTGTTTTACCAGCGAATTTGATTTATGTGATCTGTTGGCCGTTAGCGCTGGCAGCGGCGATGATGATGATCAATCCGGCTGTCGGCGCAACAGCCGAATGAATTTATATAGCAGCTATCAGCGTAAGCGTAAATGCCTCAAATCGAATCGTACGGGTTGGCCGCGTGTGCAACGGCGTCGCGCCACAGGCATACAGGCAAATACGAGATCTCTGCCGTTTGAACAGCGTTTCGGCTGTCATGAGACAACGACGACACAAAAGCTGGAAAAAGAGGAGGATCAGGAGTTAAAACATTCATTAAAACAGGAGCCGCTTGAAATCGAGGAAGAGCAGACGACGACGACAACAACAACGACGACGACGACAACAGCGGCCAATAAAGGGATCAGCAGGGAACAAGACGATGATGGAGCTGGTGATGGTGATGGAGGTACGGATAAAGAGCAAACAACACGCGAGGATGCTGTAATGACGCCGCCTGCCACAGATGTGGATGATGAGCCACTCGTTGGCAATGAGGAGACTGCAGCAACAGCCGAAGTCAATGAAAGTCAAGCCGAGGAAGATGATGAAGATGATGATGATGAAACTATGGCCGATTCAATTGATCAACTGCAAGACGATGAAGCTGAAATTGAAGCAACGGATGCAGATGTTGAAGAAGATGATGCCGATGACGATGAAGACGACGACGATGATGAAGATGATGATGATGACGATGACGATGATGTATATGAAGATGCGTACGGTGAGGAGGAACAAACGAAACATGAACATCATACATCTCTTCAAAATACCGCTCAATCGCACGCCAATGATGAACCGCCTGAGAAACGTTCACGTATTAGCAACAGCAGCAACATCAACGAATCAATTGTCAAATCTCTAGCGAATGATCATAGTCCTGGTAAAAAACCAATGCCTACGCTGCAAACCTCAAATGGTTATCGGCTGAATGCAACTTCCACGCCAAGCACACAGAAATGGCGCCAGCAACAGCAACAACGACGCACGCCACAATTGAACGGCAGCCTGGGCAGTTGTATATCGCCTAGTGAGAAGTTGGGCGACAATTCGGATATATTTACGGTATCATCTGATGGCCTGGACACTGATATGGATTTGAGTAATACGCAAGCCGGCGATTCAATTGATCATTGTCCGCATCAGCAGCAGACGACGCCCAAGCGCAAATTTGACATCTCAAAGTATGCGCCGCCAAATAATGGCAAAGCGGCAAACAGTTGTGCCACTGAAGCGGCAACTGCAGCGGTCAAATCTCTGGCGATATCACAGTTTCTCAAAAAGGAGGTGCGTGTCACATGCCGGCGACTTCGAGCGCCATTTCGCCGCTTTCGTTATCGTCGCTGATCACATCTTCATTGTCATTAGGATTAATATCATTTGTCATTGTCATTATCATAAAGAATCATAATAATTGTGTTTAGTTTTAGTGTAAAATTGTTAAGTCCTCACTATGTGAAGCAGATAAACGAAGGATTAAGAATATATTGTTCATTATTTTTTTATCACACACACACACACAAATCCCTCCATAAGCAATCATAGATTTTATATGTTGTTTTTTTTTTCGAATTCTTATTCATCGAACACTTCATGCTGCTGTAAATTATTACACATACTCCATTTTTATGTCTGATTGCCATTAATCTCACCTTAAATATATGTTATTAAAGTCAAATCATCCTTCAGAAGCACCACACCACACATCGCACATAATTAGCATAATTTAAAATGCAACGTCTGCAAAAATACGTAATATAAGCTTAGTTTAATTTTAGTTTAGAACAAATTCCATACCCTTTAAAATGCGCATTAGCAGACTATCCAATAAATAAAGAAAATATAAATAATAATAATAAAAACTTACCGAGTACTATACAACAAAAATCGCAGACTTAAATTGCATATTAAAAACCTTTCGTTTTCATGCAACAGAAAAAAAAAAACATAGTTTCTAAAGAAAATAAAAGAAATGTTAGGAGAAGAATATGATGCTCAAACTATGTAAAACAAGAAAATAAAACCAAAAGCAATTGTAAAATAAAACTTAAATTAAAAACAAAGAGTACATTAAAAACCTGCAATTAAAATATATAGCAAACTGCATTTCATTTAAAAAGAAAACAAACAAATTATATATATGTATATATTATATGTCGATAGTTCTCATTGCAACGATTTTTTGATCTCATCTCAGACCTACGCAAGCTTATCAAATATGAGGAACGTTTGGCGACGATCTCGAAGGAGGACAATTTCAGTAGCCTGTATAAACGCAACACCGTCAGCTCGCGCGCTAAACTAAGCGACAAGGACAAGGAGAATGTGCCATCATCGCAGAGTTTAAAGGACAATAACAATTGTAAGCGACCGCTGCCACCTGGTGTTGAGAGCGTTGAAAACGCAACTGGGGCAAGAAATTTAGACTTGCCGTCCATTTTTCGTGAGATACTTACGATTGATGATGCGTCGGCGTCCAAGAAGTCACTAAATGTGCGTCGCAGTCGCAGCAAAACTCGTAAGTGTTCAGAGAAGACAAACGAAAGTGCATCCAGCGGCGAATCTGCAACAATTCCGGCGGACACTCGAAACTCGCGTCGGCCCAAGTTGCGCAAATCACGTCCGCGCAGCGCTAGCCGCGCTTCAACATTAGGTAGATAATTTTGATTCTTTCATCAAATGTGAATGTAATGCTTATTTATGTTTTCATTTATAGTTCGTGGCCATGGTAAGCATCCGCTTAAGGATCCGGTGGCCTTGTACCAATACTATAAGAATGAATGGGCCCATTTCCGAGATCAAATACCAGGCGAAAATCCGCATGCAGATGTGCGCTGCGCCGTACGTAACAAGCTATTGGATACCAAATGATACATCCACAAAAGAAATATATTTGGAACATTTTTAATTATGATCTTTTTTTTTATCAAACTGCCGTATTTATAATAAAATAAAATAAATAAAAATAAAACCATAATTATAAATATATTGGTTTCGACTATCAATTTGTACAAAAAAAAGGTTTATAACGTACCAAATCAATTCTTGTGCTATTATGAAAACGGGTTTTAATTACTTTTTAGCACCAATTACTTTTATTGGATTAATTAATCAAATTTTTTCATGTTTTTCCATTATTTTCACATTTTCAAATAATCGAAAAATTGTATTTGCTAATATAATCAAATCCAAAATGGTACACTACTAGATACTAAATAGATAATTGTTTCACCTATAAAAATAATACGTCGACCATCAAAATAACACAGGCGGACCAAAAATATATTCAGGATTTTAAATCAAAAAAAAAATGATAAAAGGAGATGTTTGAGCTCAACTGTGTGCATTATGCACTTTGGCATTTTTTAGGTCTTAGGGAATTGCCCATCTGGCAACGCTTAAAATACTACATAGGAAATTGGGCGCTTCACGCAAATACACATTATAAAATAGACCGTCGCAAGCGCGGGATTAAATTTTGTAATTGAAACAAATAATAGTTGAGAAAATTAGACGAACGCGTTTTAATTTAACAAAATATAGAAAGAAACAGGATCTGGAACGCAAGGTAAAAACAATAAGTGTGAAACAGGTGGGAATATCCATCTCCTCTTAAATAAAGTATTAAGTTGTAGGCAGGAACGAATCGAGCTCAGAAACTAAGTGTGAGAGCTCTGGGCAGCAAATGTATATTAATTTATTTTATTGTTTTTGACCTTTTTGATCGAAATCTACCCACAACTATAATTTTAAGAGTATCGCCTTGGTAATTTATGTCGGTATTGCTGCTGTGAAAATTGTATATTGATTTTATAATAATAACTTAACAAACTTATGTGTTATAAAAACTATATTTTATTATTATCTTATTGCCGCTGAAACATGATTAAATCATTTTTACTTATTTTGGTGAATTAAATCTGAAAACGATTCAAGCACACTTGTTTAATTTTTAGACATAAATGTAGAATAATAATTTCTGGAGTGGAAATCCGGCATAACTTCCACATCCAGCATACGCCTTCATACTTGTTATAAAGGCTTCATACTTGTTATAAAGACTTCATACTTGTTATTTTTAGATAAACAAAATAATTATTTAACACGTCGCAAATAACCCATTTGTTTTAAGCCAGTTTTAAAAAATTTGAAGTTCAAGTTTATTCTGAAACGTGAGTTGATTCCTAAAAATTAAAATTTATAACCCTTTAAAGCAATAAAAGCTTGTGTCTTATCTAAAAAAAACATCAATAGAAAATAAAGGTGAAAGTGTAAATATACAAACATAATACAATACCAATTGCAAAAAAGTTATTATTTTTTTTAATACTTTGTCTTGAGTCTTGTAACTCAGTGAAGGAGGCGTGTAAAACCCGTGTTTTAAGATATACCTATATTCTTGATCAACAGTCAAGTCGATTTATCCATATCAGTGTGTCTGTATGTTTCTGTCTGTGTCTCTCATTTGTACAGATATCTAAATGAAACTTGACACAGATGCAGCACTGTATAGAATCGACCGTACCGCCCCATATATTATATCAGCAAGCTGTCATGTCATCGAGGTACGCCCCTAATTCCCCTTAATTTTTTTTTGCTTAAGTGCATCAACTGTTAATCCTCGTTCCAATATATAATCTATAATCTATATTCATTAAAACAATTGTTTTATATATCTATATATATATATATATATATATATATATTTATTTATTATTTCAGTTCGTAGACCGAAATTATTTATATTTCTCTGGTTGACATGAAAAATTAAAAACTGGAAAATGGGCTCTTACACATTAATTTGTGTTATGATATTAAGTTTTTTAACTTTTGGATACAGCGATCCGATACAGAATTCGATTAATAATAAATGCGCGGATAATGAAGAGTGTATTCCAGAGGAAAACTGCCCATCTGTAACACAAGCTGTTGAAAGACTTCATAGACTCCCAACTTATTGCATTCCCAACAAGAGAATGGTTTGCTGCCCAAAGGTTGATATAAAGCCAATTTCTGAACAAAGTAAGTAACTGTCTGTCAAAAAATTAAACATAATTTATGAACAATTATCAAAAAAAATATATTTACTTGATAAATATAAATAGATGTAAATATGTATTTCCATAGAAATTCTTTATTTTGTTTAAACTTGCTTCATATTATATTATGCTTCATTATTTTTTTCATAGGATATTCAATATTTTTTATTCAAATATAGCAATTTTGGATGCTAATTCTCATTAGTTTTATGTACATGTCTTCTTGTTGTATTTCAGAATGCTACAACTTTACAAATATTAGGGGTTTTTGCCCAAAAGATCCGCTAGTTCTTAATGGTACAAGAACAATACCACATGAATTTCCTTTTATGGTAAAAATACAACGGGTAATCGGAAGAAATGAAATTGAAACGATATGCGGTGGTTCATTGATAGATGAAAATTTTGTGCTCACTGCAGCGCATTGTGTTAAAGAAGGTGAACATAATAACAGCATGTAAGTTTAAAAATTATTTCTTAAACATTTATCATATCAAAATAACTTTAAATATTTTAGAAAATATTATGCGGTCTTAGGTGCTTATAATAGAAATAAATCAGGTCATACTTTTAATGTGACAGTACAAATTCATCCCAATTATAATCCCACCAATCACTTAAATGATATTGCCATATTAAAATTGCCTACAGAAGTAGACATCACAACCAAAAATATAAGACCAGCTTGCCTGGCTAAAAGTAATGGCAATGGCAATGACTATAATGAATTTATAGTTGCTGGATGGGGCCATAACGATTCTTCCAATTATCCGGATATATTGTTAAAGAATCACATGATTTTAAACCCAAAATGTAAACCCATAAGTGGACTTGATTTGAAAAGGCAATTATGTACTGCTCCAAAAGGAAATACGGGAAATATTAACCAAGGCGATTCTGGTGGTCCATTATTTAAAGGATACCCTGGACGTGATAATTGTCTTTATGAGATAGTTGGTGTAGTCTCTCATGGATCAAATTATGAAGAAGAAGATCCATATACCGTTCACACGAGAGTTTACTACTATCGTGAATGGATAGAGAATATAGTATGGCCAAATTAAAGAGAAAGTTATGGGTCAAAATATTTAATCAATACTATTTAAATGCATATAAAATATATATATACATATTTGATAATTCTATGTGCTTAAACAATCTCCATACAATAAAAAATATTTTACGCTAATGAACAACTTTGAATTTTCTTTACTGGATCAGGAGCTGTGACTTCAAAAAATTATGAAATCAACATTTTTGACAATACTATTAGGTTTTTGCTTATCTTGTATTGATGTTTCACTCATAATCGTATATAAATGTATTCTTGAATACAAAACTATTATTTTGGGTGAGATCTCAATCGTTTTCGCTTATAACTTTTTAATTTATATATTTTAAACAGATTAAAGGGCTTTTATTAATTTATAACTTTTAGCTAGGAAAACAAAAAAATAATTTGCTATATTACCTAATTTACAATTATTTCGTTGCCACTGGATAAACAAGTGAGAGAGCTACAGTCGAGTAAATCCGACTACGTAACACCCAATGTGCCAATTATTAAATTGGTTAATTTTTGAAAACCATTTCAGAATATAAACACCATGAATGAAAGTCAACTAATATTTAATCGCAAATAATTATATTCACATTTATACAGAAGCATATTTAGGAAAATAAAAGTCTCGCAAATACGTCTGGCCAGTTGGATGTCCTAGGGCATAATTCTGATAAGCTTGAAATGGATAGCACACAAGTTGGTGTTTTCGAACAGGCCAACCAGATATGCTTCGCTAGCTTTCTGCGTAGCCATGACAACAGACTTCTGGATAAGCAATTTCAGGCACCATACCCTGGAATAACAGCAGTGGAACAGTGACGAGATGATTACAAATAAACTATTTCACATCACAGGTTTTATATTTATATTTTTGACAATTGTTGTGTGTTGTGTGTAAATTAACCGAATTAAAAAAGCAATTCGCAGAAACAAAGCCATATAAGAATAAATATAATTTGGACATGCATATTATCTACTTTTGGAAGTGTATCTAATAAAAAATTTATTTTATTGAAGCTGAGATCACTACTTTATATAGCTGCCATATAAACAAATAGTAAAGAATTTAATTGTTTTATAAGAAGGACTCCTTGTTATTCCAGATATCTTGAGCATAATCTTCAACTAAATGATCATTGGAAAAAAATGTCTAATGGTCAACTTTTTTGTTTTAGGGATACCTCAACTAAACTTGCCACCTCTAAGTTTAAGATAATCTGACTATATCATATAGCTACCATAGAAACAAGGTTAAATAGCTTAGGCATGCCGTTTCTTTCTTGTTTTTGTTTGTTTTATATACCATATTTATTGAAATTGGCGCTTGCATACTTGTACATAATATATATTATATTTTTTTTATTAATTTGTATAATGCGCGGGAAACATTCAATCAAATTAAATGTGAATGCATTAATTTTTTTGTGGGCGTGTGTGTGTGTGTGTGTAGTATGTGTTTGGAATTTGTAGCTTTGAAATGCGTGATTTGTCGAGCGTTTACCCGACTCAACAAAAGACTTTACGATATTTCTAGCGCATATTATTGAATAAAGCGTGTGCTTTGGGTAACTATCGCATCTAATCATCGCTTAGGAAGTCATCATCCAGATTTACGTCTGTCGTATCTATGTTATCATCCAGCGTTATACCATCAATCTCCAAATCCAAATCATCGTCATCATCCTCACTGACGCCAATTGCGGCAGCAGCAATAGCATTAGTAGCGGTAGCAGTGCCACCAGCAATTGTGCTGCTTGTTGTCGATGATGTTGTCGATGGTGGCACAAAAGCTGGCTTTTCCTTGTCCTCTAGTTGACCGATGCCGCTTTGTTGCTCGGCCGCATGCAGCTCCTCTAGGGGATTGCGCTCGCTATTTAGAGGCAGCTGTGCTGCCAAGCGTGCCGGTGCCTTGCGCGCTCGCTCCTTCTGCAGATATTGCTCTACGCGCAGCGCATCGCCCAGACCCGGAAAGAGATTTGTGTACTGCGTTGGATCTGCCAGCGACTGGCCGGCCTTCTCATTGACCTTGCTCAGTTCTTCGCGCCATAGTTCCACCACACGCGACATCTGGCTGGGCAAGTAAGTGCGTGCAAAGAATGCCGCCTCGGGCAGACGATTTGCGCCAATGAGAATCTCAAGGCAGAGATTCACATCAGAGCGCAGAAAGGCGGACACGAACGCAACATTATGGCGGCCCATAATAGAACTTGCAGCGCCTACCTCCTCCAGCATACGTGCATCACCCGAGGCCGTAGAGAGTAGCAGCAATCCACTAAAGTCATTTGCCTTTTCCATGCACTCTTTGACCAAGGCCATGTTATTCTTGCGCGCCGCCACATCAGCCAACTGCGTCCATTTTTGTGAATTTTCCGCCTCGCGTGCCAGCACCAATGCAACTTCCAGCTCGCCAATTTGCAGCGCCAAATCAAATTTATGATCCGCATCGGTTGACACCTGTAACGCCTGCGATTTAAAGCCTTGCTTTTCCAGAAAATGTGCTACACGCGTACGATGCTCCTTCGGTATGGTAGGTAGCACTACATCAGCGCGTTCAAAGTCACGACGCATCACAGCCGTCTGATACTCCAGCACAGACAATTGAAGACAGAAACTAATCACATTCAGCTCCTTGTCTCCCAAATACAATCGATTGTCCTTGGGCACATAGCCCAGCAAGTACATGGTGCGATCCAAATGCGATATTGTTACTATCTCTCCACCCACATAGTAATTAATGCGATTCACCGAATTGGTATAAATAAAGCAATCGCCCACCCAGAGTCCAGTTTTCACAGACTCCGAAACTTCGCCTATGAATGAAACAAAGTGTACAACATGAATTAGTTTAAATTAGGTTAAAATATAAATAATCTTACCTAAAACGTTGAAAGCGCTCTCCACTCCATCGTCTTCCAGACCCTCCTTGGTCTCCAATGCATTGGCAATTTGTGCCGCATCCACAGCCAGTATGAAATAGGATTCATCAGTGGCAAGGCATACAAGGCTACCGCTTTCATTCCAGAAAACATTGCGTGGCTGCACTTCAATGCGTCGCACAAGTTGCAATGTCTCCCAATCATAAAACGCCAAGCCCGAAGATGTTTTCACACCAAAGTAGTAACCGCCATAGATACTCTCAGCGCCATACTCAGGCGTGAAGCTTTTGCGTTCCTTAAAGTTGCGGAATAGGCGCACAGTGCCATTATTCTCGCGTATGGCATACTCATTACTCTCCAGGGCCCAGACAAATTCTTGGGCCGAGCCAAACGCCTTGTTACGCAGCGCCATGGATGTATAGATTATGTATTCGCCATCGCCACAGACTACAACAAAACGTCCATTTGGATTGTGCGCTATGGTCTGTGGATATATTTCACAGGCGCCCATATCTTTAACTGCAACAGGCAGACGTTCACCGTCCTTGATCTCAGTGCCATCGGCGATAGTTTTTAGATTGACCTGCAACAAAGAATTTCAATATTAAGCACTTACAATATTGGATAATTATGTATAGTAAATAACCTGTAGCTTAGAGCTAAAGTTAGGTAAACTTTTAACAGCTCTGATTAGATTTTTCAACTTACCTGTTGCATTTCGGAATGCTTAGCCCAAATGATTTTACCGCCCACCACATCCATAGACATGGCCGGCTCCTCCCGTCCCACCTTGATGATAATAGAGCCCTCATCATAGCCAAGAGCCACATTGTTTGTGCCCCGCATACTGGAAATGGTCCAGACGCGCTCGAAGCCATAGTTCAGACAGGTCTCTAGGCGATAGGTGCCCGAATGCCAAATACGCACAGTGCCATCTTCTGAGCCGGTCAGCAGAATAGGCAATTCAGGATGGAAGCAAACGGCCGAAATGTTCTGCGCATGACCCTCAAGGGTTTGCACACAGGTTTTGTTTTGATAGTCCCAAATTTTGACCAGACGATCATCGGCGCCAGAAATTAAATACGGCTTGTCACCGCCATGATAATAATCCACACAATTGACACCCTTCTCGTGTCCCTCCAGTGTAAAGTTAGCAAAATTTGAGCCCAATTGCCATACCTTAACAGTGCGATCCAACGATGCTGAGGCAAAAGTGTTGTTATCCTTGGGATTAAATACAATTTGCATGACATAGTGAGTGTGCCCCTCAAAGACACGCTGACATGCCCACAATTTCTCCCAGTTCCACAATTTGATCAGCATATCGTCTATTAAAAAAATGATGAAATTAATAAGTAATTCATTTAAAAAAATGTCTTCTAAGATTATTTTATCTAGTATTATAATTTAGTTATTCTTCACGTCGAGGCTTAAAGTCCTATTTTCGTATATTATCATAAGCATAATAGCAAAAACAAAAAAGAAAGCACTCTTGGCTCGAATTTAAAACATCAATATGTTAAAGGTTGACAATTAATTAGTTGTTACTTTTTAACAAGATTAAGTTGTAATTATCTTCTTTTTAGACTCTCAAATACGAGTAAATGATGTAAATGCCAAATATAATAACAATAATTCTAAAAAACTCCTCATGTAAACATTGAGGTCGACCTGCAATTTTTTTTTAGTTTCTGTGTAAATAATAATCATTGCATTAAGCAGGCAATATATGGCTAATCAACAAATAAAATTCTGTGGCGAATGTATAAATATATATATTTAAAATCGGGGAAAACATACCGCTGCTAGTCAGCACCAGAGGCTGTGTTGGATGCACTGCAATGCAGCGTAGATAATCCGAATGTGCCTCATAAGAATGAACCTTTTCCAGTGTGTTGTAGTTGAAAATGCGAATTTGCATATCATCGGATCCGGTTATAATCCAATTCTTGCGCGCTACAAAGCGGGCGGAGCGCACTGGCACATCACATACCTCAAAATCTTTAACCAATTGCTGGTTTTCATAGTTCATGATGTGTACGTGGCCATTGTATAGAGCACACAACATCCATGGTTCGGCCGGATGCAGATCAACGCACTTGACACGGTCAGAGCGCGAAGTTAGACGACGCTTGATGTCCAATTTAAGCGGCATCTTTAAGGCTGCGTCGCTTATCGTTTAACAATATATATTCCACTAATAGTTAAGCAAAACAAAATTAACTGCGGTAAGATGTGTAAAAACTTGCACCGTTCTGCTTCTCTCTTGTTAATGTGTCAGAGTTGTGTTGCTAGTGTTGCCAACTGCCACGTAGATTTGACAGCACTGCATTTTATACTCTTTTCGATACTTCTTACGCGTATATGCAAGATTTTAAATCGTTATGAAATAAAAGTAAGCAGGCAAAAGGGATTTTTTTGTTATCTTATTTAATTTTAAAATTAGTCATTAACTTTTAGAATCAGGCCACCTTTATTTTTTCAGTCATAACAAGCTTCACAAATCAGACCATATTTTTTTTAAAACATGTGTATTAATCATTAGAGAATAGTAAGTTAAAAACAAAACTTTGTTAAAGATTTTGTTTTTTTTTTAAATAAGTTTTATTATTATAAATTCGAATATATTATGGTATTTACTATACTATATTGTATATACTAATTACAACAAATATCTGAGTTATACTTGAATTTATTGCTTTAATATTTCATAATTTTTGAAAATAATTTACATTTACTTGCTAATTGATGATTCTTTTTTTTTTTTAAATTTTCGCTTTACCAAGTTAGTCAGTCATGTTAAAAGTATTATATTTAATAATTATCCACCACCCAAATGATATTGTATATAATTAATGAAGAATTGTGATAAAAAGTCAATAAAAACGCATAAAAATTCAATATAATGAACATATGTAAATGAATATAAATTTTTAATACAATCCCCTAGTTCACAAATATAAATTTTTAAGAATATAATACTTTCTTAACATATGAATCAAATTTTTCAGTGTTTAAATTGCATTTTGTAATATATAATTTGTTTGAAATTCGTTAAATTTGGCTGAACTACCGTGTAAACGTAGCTATCGTTTGAATGAACCGTCTTCAGCGATATGGCAACGTTGCGGCAAAACGCTGACGTCTTCATCGGCATTTTATGTTACAATTGTTGATCTGTAAACCGAAAATAATGAAGTTATTACATTAGTTAAAAAAATTAAACAGTTGAATTGTTAAATTAGGTAGTTACTTAAGTTAAGTTTAAAGTGAAAAGTAAAGAAATGTGTTCGGCCCGCCAGTTTGTGCTGGTTCAGCTTCTATTGCTGTTGATAGCACTTGTTGCCGCCAAAACAAAAATATCCGCTGTGCAAGAGGATATAACAGACTACAAGGACTTTAAGAAACTGCTGCGGACCAAAAATAATGTGTTGGCCCTGTATGTATCCAGCGCTAAGGAGGCTGCCGCCGAGTTGAAGGTGTTTCGGGAGGCTGCGGAGTCTATACGCGGCACTGGCACCATGTTGTACATGGACTGTGGCAGTCAGGAGCGTAAGAAGCTGTGCAAAAAGCTTAAAGTGACACCAGAACCATATGCGCTGCGGCACTATAAGGATGGTGACTATCACAAGGACTACGATCGACAGCTGAACGTTGGCTCCATGGTCACATTTATGCGCGATCCATCTGGTGATTTGCCCTGGGAAGAGGATCCTACTGGGACAGATGTTTTGCACTTCAATGATGCTGCCGCATTTAGCAAGCATCTGCGCAAGGATATACGGCCTATGCTAGTCATGTTCCATGTGCCTTGGTGTGGCTTTTGTAAGCGCATGAAACCCGACTACAGCAAAGCAGCCACTGAACTTAAGGAACAGGGTGGCTATCTACTTGCCGCTATGAATGTGGAGCGTCAGGAGAATGCACCTGTGCGCAAGCTGTTTAACTTGACTGGTTAGTTTTGTTAATAATTTAGTTAATTCGTTAATAGATAAATAGCTCTTAGTAGAACTGGAACTGTTTTCTATCCTAATACAAGAGGAAATAAGTTGCCTTTTTGATTGTGGTTAAAATGATTAAAACAAGTCAATCGGGAAAAATCTTTCGGTATTAAGAAGCCTATAGGCTCATTTACATTTTTAATGTCCACTTTTGTGTCAATTTAAAGTCAGCTACATTAAAACTTAATTATTACTATTATTATTGAATTTTCTACTTTTATAATATTATTTTTTAAATTTAACTTACTACCTTTCAGGCTTCCCAACATTAATTTATTTTGAAAATGGTAAAATGCGCTTCACATACGAGGGCGAGAATACGAAGGATGCGCTGGTAGCCTTTATGCTTAATCCCAATGTCAAACCAACGCCCAAGCCAAAGGAACCCGAATGGTCGGCCGATACAGGTTCTGAAATTGTGCACTTAACCACACAGGGCTTTGAACCGGCACTTAAGGATGAGAAATCTGTACTTGTAATGTTCTATGCACCCTGGTGTGGTCATTGCAAACGCATGAAACCAGAATACGAGAAGGCTGCTCTCGAAATGAAGCAGAGTAATGTGCCCGGCATACTTGCCGCTCTGGATGCCACAAAGGAACCTGCCATAGGAGAGAAATATAAGGTCAAAGGCTATCCAACAGTGAAGTACTTTTCATATGGTGTTTACAAATTTGATGTAAATGTGCGAGAGTCATCTAAGATTATAGAATTTATGCGTGATCCTAAGGAGCCACCACCACCGCCTCCGCCAGAGAAAAGCTGGGAGGAAGAAGAGGAGGCCACTGAAGTGCGCTTTCCCAATGATGAAACCTTCGGACCAATGCTTAAAAGGAAAAAACATGCGCTGGTTATGTTTTATGCCCCATGTAAGTTGCTTTTAGGAAACCTTATAAAATTACAACCGCAGGGGTTTTTTTCTCATCTTTATGACAGAAATCTCGTGATTATGTCCGGTTGGGTGTACCGATAATTTGTGATAGCTTTCTAAGATCATAGTAAATTTTATCGCGAACATAAGACATTGGACATATCTTGCTAAAAAAAAGCTGATTAATGTTAATTTTACATTTTTTTCAGGGTGTGGACACTGCAAGAACACAAAGCCGGAATTCACGGCCGCTGCGAATGCTTTGAAAGAAAACCCGCAAGTTGCTTTTCTTGCCATTGATTGCACCAAGTATACGGCGCTGTGCGGCAAATACAATGTACGTGGCTATCCCACCTTTATATACTTCTCCTACCTCAAAACCAAGCTGGAATACAATGGTGGACGTACCAGCAAGGATTTCGTAGCCTATATTAACAATCCACCCAGTGCTAAGGAACACAGCGAGCTGTGATTAAGCCGGGTTAATAACTGTTAGAATCTCAAATATAATAATCTGTATTAATTTTATATTTACAAAAATTATTACTATTAGCCCTTGCGAAGTATTCCTAATTACTTTACTTAATTTTTAATCTAATTACTAAGAATCTTTGACTTATACTCGAGCTGATTTTTGTATAGTTCTGCAAGGGTATCTATGTTCGGTATGCCGAATAAATTTTCAAAATAAAATATGTGTCTATTGCAAAATACAAGAATAATGATTTTAAATGAAACACATCAAGTAATATTTCAAAAAATTGTATCAGGGATTCGCAGTACACCAAAATTTTATTCATTTTTATATAAATCCAATATTAGAGTGTGGTTTGCATAATATTTTCAAGTAAATATGTATAATTTCAGTAATTTCTAAATTAGTTGCTTTATAAACAAATTTCTAAACTTAATCAGTATATTTTGTTAGAATTATAGTATAAGTGTTTATGTATGTATGTATGACTATCAATTTCTAATCGATTTTTTGTTTTTTTCGAGTGTGGCACACGAAGACTTAATAATTTAAATGCCTCCAAGTTGCGAATACATTTTTATTGCACTGTTGCTGTTGAAAAAAATGTTAAGTGCTAGAAACTTGATAATCCCTAATTAGTTATATAGTACTTAAAAATGAATTACAACATAAGATGAAAAGGGGTTTGGTATTTCTTGTTATCCAGTTGCTTCAATTGCCGTGTGTCCAGACTGTCCGGAGGAGGAACTGCAGTTACCCTCAGCGATCGGTTTCACCATCATTGTTCAGCTTACGTCTGTGCCTGCTAAGGCTGCCAAGCCAGCTGCCGCGTTGATCATTGGCTGTGTACTCATCATTGATTAGTGTAAAGCTGTTGAACATATCCTTCATCTTGATGGCGCGAGAGCAGGCATAATTTTTGGTCGCCACATACATTTTCGTTAGAAATTCGGGCATTTGCTTTTGTGTGACCCAGGATTTAATATTTTGCGGTATGGGTACTCCCGGATCATCGTAATATGTCAGCACAAAGTGTAGTCCAGGCTCGTGGAAGCCACGATATGGCTTGATCACCATCAGGCTCCAATAATCCGAAACCCGAACCTTGCCCGATATGGTAGGGTATGTGGCATGCTTGGCCGCTCGACTGCAAATGAATATAATCTTTTTGGCCTCATCCCTATGATAGCGCCTGCAATAGACATAGTCCCGATTGGCAAATAGTCGGGGCCATTGCATTTCCCAATAGATGAGATGCGAATTGCTGCCGGGAACTGGATCCTCACTTATTAGCTCCAACCTAAGCGCCGTATCGTCCCATTGCCTTCGATAGTCTAGATCCGTTTGTACATGGAGAAAATCTTCAGCAGTTATGTCATCAAATCGTGCATAGACCTTATATGAATAAAGCGAAGAATGCTCCTCGCGACGCCAGATGCTAAACTCATTCTTACTAAAGTACGGCTCCCAATTACGATCCTCTTGCGCCTGTATGCGCACCTGGCCCATTGGTGCACTTCTCGCATCCAAATCCAATGACTTATGACAATTGCTTATGCTTGCCGTCTGCTCCTCCTTCATCGGCTTCTGATCACTGCTGGGCGGCGGCACAGCAATGCCACCCTTCTTACAACGCTGATTACCCAGCATACAGTAGCAGTATTTCATCTTTTTGGACTGACAACGCTCGCAGAGCTGATTCACTGGAAGTGTATTGATAAAATCAATATCGCGCTGACATAAATCAAAATTGGACAGCGCTAAACGTTCTTTGTTCCAGTCAAATCCATCGCTGCCCAGACGCCTCATATTCAGTCCCACGCAGCCCACCGCACTCATTATAATGCCACGCAGCGGCGGTTGTAGTTCACTACGATAATAGGCACGCCACAGCTGCTTGAGTCCTTGGGTGCCATAGACCGACTGATAAAAGCTGAGCAGCTGCTGCAATCGGCGTGAGCGTTGTGCAAGTATTGATTCGCATTGGTAGCTCCATGCGCGCAGCGTTTCTCTCGATTGATTTTTAATGGCCAACACTAAACGATTTAGCAGCATGGTTAGCGGCTAATTTGATTGCTGCTAATGTTGCTGCTCGGCTGAGGTGGGGGGTTGCAGCGCTGCTTGCATAACAATCGGGCAGCGGCAGGCGGCAGTACACAGTTATTATTATTGGATTGTTCCTCCGCTACAAATTTAGACACGAAGTGAATGTCACATTTGTTGCCTTTGCCTTTCAACTTGTATAATTTAGTTTAGTTTTTTTTTATTGTTGACAATTTTCGTGTATATAGATTCACTTCGTTGCTTTGTTATCAGTGCGCCCACATTTTTGTTTAAAACGTGCAACCTGCAATTTGTATTGTTCTTGTTGTTGTTGTTTTGTATGAATGTGTGTTGGAAAATTCCCAAAGTCATTTAGCACTGGTCCTAAGCCAGGTACACAGCTTGCAAGTCTTGCTAACAAAATAAAACAACTTACTTTCAAAATGGGTTTTAACTTATATAATTTAAAGCCAACTTTGCAATTTTAATAAATATAATACGTTCTGTTTGACAGTGATAGCCAAGGGCGTAACCTACCAAGGGGGGTATTATTATCGCTTTCATTTTTGTTTTTCTAATGACTGATATTACCTGCCGCCATTGGCATTATTTGAATTTAATAGATATATGCATATGCTTATACTCGTACATTAATATTATACATACAATAAGAATAAGATATTTTTTTTTATGTATTTTGGGGCGGTGATTTCAAAATGCAGACCATGTAAGGCACATGTAAATAAGTCTAAATAGTGAAAAAAAATTAAATTTTTGGTGATTTTTTCAGAAACTATACTTTGGAAAAGAAACATATAGTTTGCAAAACCAAACCCTTTTTTTTTGTATAAGCATGTGTAATTTGTGCATATTTTATTTTACATTCATTTTGTATAGATTGTGATTTTCATTATGTATTTATAGTGTATCAATATTATATAACGGGGTCGTTAATATTTTTCTGGTTATTTTTAAATCTAATTGTATTACATTTATATATAAATATTTATATTATAATCAAAATTGTTCGTCATTGCTCCTTTTACTTTTGTATTCAGCGTTATTCGTTATTAATAATAGCTTTAATGGAAACATTGATATATACATGTAAATAATATATTACTCGATCAAGGTTCGAATCTCGGAATCTTTGAGTAGGAGCTGAACACTTTATCACTCGGCTATGTCCCTGAAAAAATCTTTGACAACAAAAACCTAATAAAAACAAACATATATAACTGTTTGTACTATTTATTAAAGTACAAAACGTTAAATTCGCTTTAAGATACAGGAGTTCATTGGTAAGACAAATATATCTTGTGTCATTCCAGTAAGGTAGATTTCCATTGCAAGCAACATGCGGTAACACCCTGCTGTAAGCATGCTAATTTTTTAACATTGTATAACACTGTAAGAACAAAACTCGTGCACGTTTGTTGCCGTTGTTGTTTTTGTTGCGACAATTTTGCAATATTAACATATTTATAATATTATATGTGAAACAAAACTTATAGGACAGACAATGTCCGCGCGACGGCAACGTATAAAGGCCGCCGCCAATCTAAGCCAAATCAAGCGGAAGCCACGCAAGGAAGATGCCGAACCAGAGTCACAAGCTGAGCCCGAACCTCTGCCAAAGCAGGAGCGGTCAGAGGATGATGCAATTGAAAATGCATTTAAGATGCCAGCTGTCAGTAGTGTGGGACAGTTTGACGATGTGTTTCACTCTGATCTAGAGGATAATGTCATACAAATGGATTTGCAAAAGACCACCAATGGCTTTCCCATGTCGCCCAGCAAGGCACAGGCACGTCAACGAGTGCGCCCCACACCCGTATTCGGTCAACGGCGCAACAGCTTTGTGGGCTCGCCATTGGCTGCAGACTACGATGGTGAATATCAGTCGCCGGGTACGCCCACTAGAAGAGAGCGTTACTTAAGCGGCTCCTCAGTGAGTGGTGCTGGTGGAGCGACACCGCAAACGCTGGCATCGCCGAAATATTTGATGGGCGGCGTTATGAGTCCTGGTATGGGCCGCATACGCACCGAGTCCAGTTGTTCCGTCTATTCGGACAGTGGTGGCAACAGCAACAAGCAGCGCAAAGGAGAGGGCGATAAGACGCAGACACAGCAGGCACAGCAGCGCATTAATGCAAAACGAGACTTTGAGACGCGTTTTAATAAGGGCGTGCCTGATAAGTCTACATTCAAAATGTTTGATATGATATTTTATAATCCCAATGGCCATCCCATGGAACCAAAACAATTGGCAACCACAATTAAGGCGGAAACTTTTGTCAACAGCGATGAGTCCAAGCCGTCGCCGGCTGAGCTATTGGAGGCCAAAACGGAGCCTAGTGCGATGCCAGTGCCGCAGTTAAAGCTCGACGCCAATGGTGAAATGATAATCGATGAAAAAACGTTGGAGATTGAGACTACCGCCGAAGTGGAGGCACGCAAGGTGTTGGCCAACTCGTCGCTGATTTTAATGGATGAAACGACGGGCGACAATGGCTTCTACAAGCGGCATCAGCGCACACCCACCTGGTCAGCGGATGATACAGTGCGTTTCTATCGTAGCCTGCAAATAATTGGCACCGATTTTTCGCTTATGTGCCAAATGTTTCCCAAGCGCACGCGACGTGATCTCAAACTCAAGTATAAACGCGAGGAACGTATCAACGGACAGCTCATTAATAAGGCGCTGCTATATCCAAAGGCATTTAACGTTCAGGAGCTTAAGGATCAACTGGAGCGCGAAGATATCGATCGGGCGGAGACGGATCGACAGTGGCGTGAAATCGTTGCTGTTCAGGCTGAAAATACAAAAAAGGTTTGTAAAACTATTCAATAAAGTATATTCCGGGCTTCTATATTTTTTTTGTAAAAATATGTATGTTATAAAATACATAAACTGACTGCTTGTGCCTTATAATAATGTGAATTAATTTTATTGTAGAAGCCGAAATCGCAAAGCAAAGCGTCACGCTCACTAAGCGATGCGGATCTGGTGTACGCAAATGAGCACGTGACCAAGGATAAGATGGGCAAGCGTGCGTTGGCCAAGCGTCGTGCGGCACTAGAGGACAAAAACGAACCAGCTCCACCAAAGCGTAAACGTCGGCTTTTAAAGCAGCAGCCACAACATGTGAAGCAGACTGTGGCGCATCAGGAGCAACAGGAGGTGCCACAATTGGAACTGACACAATCAATGCCTATGCAAACGTTACCAGAGTGTGCATCTATTAAAAGAGAAAAATCTATTAAGATGGAACTAAGTCAGTCATTACTGGAGACCAAGAGTGAAGAATTCCAACTGGAGCTAAATTCGCTTCTGGATGAGGAGTCATTTGATGACAATGACAAATTGGCGGTCCGCGAAAAAACTGTCATTGATCTGGATGATGGTACGCTAAGTTATGTTAGCGCCACTGAAACTGTGGACACATCACAAGCGGAGACATTTACAATTGATTTCATTGAGTCAATACCTGTGGAGCCCAGGTCCACGGAGGATGTAAATGAGCATGATATCGAACAAATTCTGAATGATCTGGCGGACGGTTCTATGGTTTTGGTGTCCTCGTTAGATGCAGAACAGGAGGATCGTGTTGTTAATGAAATTTACATGTACGATAAACAGACTGGCGAACTATGCGAACAACCATTGCAAATACCTGAGCATATTGTTCAGTCTATATTGCAAGTTATGAGTTAAAAATCTGAAATTATTATTTCACCCAATTTTTAATTTAATGAAGCATTTTTATAAGTAGTTTTAGTAACAACTTCATATTTGTTAACATGTTATTTATTAAGTGAATAAAACAATTTGAATTAAACTTGTAGGGCTGCCGTTTTTTGAAAATAAAATAATCTGGTTTTTGTGGAATAATAAAAAAAATGCATTCAATAAAATATTTCTATCTTTATATAGAATACAAATACTTCGTTTGATGCAAATTCATTGGATATATGTAAACGTTATATTATAATAAATAAGTGAACACTCGCTATGTCTAGGTTGCCTATTGTTTTGTTTAATTTTATTTAAATAAAATAGGAGTACATTTTATCAAAATATATTTTAGCTTGATATATACAAATTTTGACGGGAAAGCTGAACTGACAGCACTAAGTGTGGCATCACTGGGTTGCTAGTGTTGGGCAACGTTTGTAATATACTGTTTAGCAACACACAAACTTTGACAGCTCTTGCTTGCTGTTGTTGTTTGCTAGAATTTACAGAGTTTAGTAATTTCATCAACGAAACATGGCCCAAGTTCCCTTGGCAATTGTGTCGCACAAGCGCCAGGTGTGCAGCTTATACAAGCGTGCCCTGCGCAATCTGGAGGCCTGGTATGATCGTCGGTAAGTGCACGCAATCCAATAAACGCTGACCGCTCGATTATATAATGCATTTCTGTCCATCTGCATTTCAATCCTTTTCAGTGAAGTTTACCGTTACCGGGCGGTGCTGATGCGTGCTCGCTTCGATGAGCACCGCTGCAAGGATATGGCAGAGGGCATTCGCCTGCTAGCCTGCGGACAACAGGAGCTTTTCGATACAAAGCATTATCAGCCCCGCAATTGTATGCTCAATCAATGTTACTTTAGATAAATTTATTATTTTATTTGTAAATAATTATAGTTGCCAATAGCGCCGGCGGCTGTGCATTTGAACGTGAGGTCCTACCGCCTGATTGGATTCTGGATTACTGGCATCCGCTGGAAAAGGCACAATATCCTGAGTATTTTGCCAAACGCGAGCAGCGGAAGAAGGAATATGTGACCTGGTGGGAAAAGCAATACGGCAAGCCAGATCCCAAGGACTTGGGACACCATTAAAACTAGCGCCTAAATAAATATATAGTCAAATCCAATAATTGTTACCGAAGTAAATATCATTGGACATAACTAAGTGGAATCTTTCTGTGACTCTAATTTGGTGCAACTAAGATTTAAAGACCAAACGACAAACCAAATATAAGCACATATGTAGGTTTGATTGAAGATTGAAATAAACTTAGGATATCAAATATTGGAACATTCGCGAGCCAATTGTCCAATTTTATTATTTCTTTAATATAAAAGAGCTTGCTCTGACCGACTTATTAATATATATTAAACAAACAACAGTTTTTATCGTCGGGATCTCCCAAAAGATACTTAGTGAAAGTATCAAATAACCTATAAAGCCCTAATTTTGAGGATTGATGTATTTAGAAAAGTTTAGCAATGGAATATTTCGAGAAGACTATAAGAGGTACATATCGAAAAAAACAGTGTAACCTCAGAAAAAATTCCAGATCATCATGACGATGAGTTTTTCCCTTTATGACGAAAGTGAACGAAGCTGGCACTTCGGAAATTGTTTTCACAAATGTGGAAAACTGTTAAATAAATATCCTTTTATTTATAATCCGAACGACATTTAATTTATTTCCAAGTAACGGCAAAACCTTTATTTTATTTAATGTACTATTTTGTACTATATTTAAAACTCAGTACATTCTGTAATAAATTAGGGTTCAGGTTGTAATGCCTAATTATTCTTTCAAGCTATTCAAAAGAAATTAAAAAGACGTGTCTCACATATTTAGGAAAATTAGCCCTCGGATACAAAATAGCACTACAACACCGTTAATTTTCGCACGAAAATAAAACAAATGTATACAAGATAATTAAGCGTAATGCTCTCCGATTTAGCAAGCCAAAAATCTTCATATTCATAAAAATCGATATTAGACGACTTAGATACTTTAGTTCATGAGTTTCACTTATAATTTTTGTTTTTGTTTTTACTACAAAATTTCAAATAAATATTGTTGGCAACAAGTGTCCTGATTGACGTCTTCACATATACTAAAGACACAAATTAAGATAAAAATTGTGACTTTTGGTTACACAATAAAATTCTAATTGTGCTTAAATATGCCCTATATCCTAAAAATATTACTCAATCTTCTCATGACAGTACATATCAATTTCTTTTCATCGAATGTTTTGTAACTATAATTTGTGAAGTTGCAGGCTCAAAATACAACACATTCATATTTCAATTGGACTACTAGAAAGGTAACTGAAATGGATGTTTAAAAAACCTCCCATAAATAGGTTACTTTCTAGCGAATTTATTTTAAACATAAATGGGAAAAAAATCTTAATGTAGTGGCTGCTGCTTTCTACAGAGTTTGCTTAAGATGCTTGTTTGTGTATAGTTTTAATGCATGTTATATATTATTATTTGCGAGTCGACTGTGCTTCCTCAGTTGAGCTCATTAGCATCTAATCGCGGGCGCTTTTTGCTATTATTGCCATTGGGGGTGCTGCTATTGGCATTGTTGCTGTTTCCTCCATCGTTGCCATGCTCTCGTTTTCGCTGGAGCGTCTTCTTGTCCCATTGTTGGGTAAGATATCTAAGCAGCACACATCTTTTATCCATCACTATCAGCTGTGCCTGCTCGGACACATCCTCGGTTGGCAAATAGACGGAGGCACGCTTTTGCGATGTTCGTATGCCGTGATCATTACTCAAATGTGTAAAATTTTTACAGTCGTGTATGGGAAGACCTTTTATAAAATCACTCACAGACATGCTTGTGCTTCTGGCTGTTGTTATTGTTGTTGTTTGTCTGGTTGCTATGGTATCGATGTTTTCAATTGCAAATAATAGGCCTTTAGGAGTACAGGTGCGAATATTCGCTTGCTGCGTATTTGTGCGTTGTGTTGCGAGCAATTTCTCTGGCAATTGTGCACTTTGTATTCTAATATTGCGACTCAGATGGTTGTGCTTTTAACAAATTGTAAATGTCCAAAAGTCTTGCCTTTTTATTGTTGTTGTTGTTGGTCTTTAATGGTGTTGAAATATGTACACAGAGTGTGACCGTAAAAATGCGTTAAAAATATCATCTTTTATCTACGAAAAATACCAAAAGTGTAAATACTTAAAAGAATGTACCAAATTATTTATTTATTTTAAATTATTTTTATTATTGAAGACAGTACCCATAAGCAATATAAAGAAATATGAGAATATGTAACATTTTCTTGAGGTACAAGTATTTAAAAGATTGTATTTAATTTATTCACGCCACCTAGAGCTATCGAGCGAAATTTTGTTTTGTGCCGAGGAAAAAATCAATTTACAGGCACAATTTCAATGCTTGGCACATCTATTAACATCTAAACTACTGTAAACCTTTTAAAATTAAGTTCAAAAAACTATTTTTAATAGGCATTTCAGAAATGCTCTGCTTGCTCTAACTGCTTGAAATTTAAATATTACACTGCTTGAAGTGCGCATATGTACAAATGTATTTATATTGCGGATCTCAGACTGGGTGCACGGTGTGTGGATTATATTCGCAAATCAATTGTGTACTGCAAACCTCTATCTAATTTTATTTAACTAAATCAGAAGATTTTAATTTTTCTTTCAAATATTAAATACTTTATTAAATATTGTGTATGTAGTTTAACTACGATTATGACGATTTCCATCACCGCGACGAACCACGTCCTTGTACTCATCCATGCGACGCATACGTGCCAAATTCTCAGGATCGTCGTCCTCTACCTGCTGTTCCAAAATTGCATTTTCTGCGTCTTCCGTCTCATTGGGATCCAGTGCAGCGGCAATTGCTTTTTCCTGATTTATCTTCTCCATTTTCTGCTCATCGGGAAAGATCCCTTGTTCGACGCGTTGCGAATAAAACTCGTCTACGGTCATAATAGGCAAACTGGGATAACCCAAACCAAAAACGGTCTTTTGTGCAGCATTTCGTGTTATAATAAATGGTTGTAGGGGCTTCGGCTTGGCCTGCTTATGATGATGAAGATGATGATGTGATCCATGACTGTGCCCATGCGCCTGAGCAGAAGTATTCGGGAGCTGCATTGCAGTAGAATCAGTCATCGGCGGCTGTTCGCCAGCATTAATGCGTGTGTTGCGCATTTTAGCCATCTGTTTCAACGCAGATAAGCTGTGCAACTCCTGCTTAGCATCAATGATGCTCTTCTCTAAATACTTTAAAAAGAATTTGCGTCGTACTTCCTCGTCGGCAGTTTTGTTCTTCACCACCAATCGCATACGGCTCATATACTCATCAATTTCTTTTAACTTACGATAATCAGCGATTTTATTATTGCGATTGAGTGCCGCTTCAAGCAGTTCACGTTGCTCGCTTTTATGCTGAGCTGCATCAGTTTTGTTGTCCTGTTGCTCTTGGCCTTTGGGTGCACCACAGAGCTCGTATTCGTGACAGCGAGTTAGGTGATCTTTTAAATAGATCTCAGCCAATTCGATTGTTTCTGTACTGTGGGAATTGTTAATCTTGGCCGTGAGCTTGCCTAAAAAGTAGGGCAACAGCATAAACGGCAATGAATCTGTAGAAACTTCATCAATAAGCTCATTGTTACTGAACATGCTCACTTGATTTACAATCACAGTAGCCCGTTCAAAGTGTGTTATACCAGCTTTTACTTTGTTCTAAATTAAAAAAAAACATGTTATATGGTGTGTATATATAATAATAGTTTGCCAATCGTACCTGAAATTCGGTGCCATTGGACGGCAGCTCAGTTATTTCGAGCTCGTCGAAGATATCCCAGCCATTTAGGAATATGTCAGAGAGTTTCTGAACGTCGGCTTCGGGTGACACAGCAACATTGGCTTCAGCCATATTTAATAACTGAATGTTGTAAAATTTAAACAATTTCTACGCTTTAGAATTTTTGCAAGCCGCTTCCACCAGCTGTTTTCCTAAAAGTTCGTCAAACGATAGCAGTGTAGCAAAACGCAACTGTTATAAATACTAATTTTTGTATATTGTTTGTAAACGGCCAGGGTTGCCACATGGAAAATTAGTTCATACCAATAAATGTACCTATTTCGTTAAAAGGTACCAGTTTTTTAAATTTTAACCAATATCGAATATATAAATTAAAATCTACATTACAGCTAATAATTTAATTTATAATTGATAAAGTTGCAATAACTTGATTATCATGTTTAAAAAAAATGATGCAATTTTAATGATTTGAACTTATTCATATGATTTTAAGTCATTAAAACTAATGAGATCGACATAGAAAATAAATATGTAATAAAATACCCAATGTACTAGCGACTTTGATAAATTTGTACCAAATGTGGCAGCCTTGTAGAAAGTTGAATTTTTTAATATAATTAATCTAGTTTCCAATGTTTGTCTGTGTTAAAATTATATATAAATTTCGTTTAGTTTTTTCATGATTTTAATCACAAAGCAGAAAACAGACAACAAAAATTGTGTACAACAATTTTGCTTTTATTTGCACATAGTATAAAAGTCATTGGACGTTGTAAATTTGTGAGAAGCGAAGTTTTTGTTCCTGATTTCCTGAGCCTTATGGGGAAGCTGGTTAAATTTTAACCCTTGAGCGACGCTTCAAGCTCGTTGTTAGCCAAAAGTTCCTTGATGATGTCCAGGCCACCAATAAGTTCTCCTTTTACATACACCTGTGGATATGTGGGCCAGTCCGAGTAGGTCTTTAAGCCCTGGCGTACTTCTTCGTCAGATAGAATGTCAAAAGTTTCATACGGCAATCTGTAAATAATTCATTAATTTAATTTAACAGTTTCACCGCTCATCAAATATACATACTTAGTCTCATTAACAATTGCAATTAGCTGCTTCGAGAAGCCACAGCGTGGCGCGTTTCGATCGCCCTTCATGAATATCATCAGTGGTGACTTACTGACGAGTGCCTTTAAGCGATCATCCAGGGTTTGTCCTGTTGCTGCAGCACTGCTTGCACTTTCGGCCAGCTTCTTAGACTTGCTACTAAGTGCAGCAATGTCCACACCATCTACGCGATCCACAGCAGAGCCCTTGTTGAAGAATATAACTGTGGGCACTGCTTCGATCTGGCAAAAAAATTAGATGGATTTATTTCGATTGACCAAACACGCATGAAAGCTTACTTGATGTTTCATTGAAATTTCTGGAAAATTTTCAGCATTTAAAGTTATAAATTGCAGCTTATCACCCAGAAGTTGGGACAGCTCGGTGAGGACATCGGTAACCTGAGCACATTGTTCGGCCCAGTCGGCGGCGAACAGTGCAACGGTTGTTTTCTCTGCGCCTATATAATTTTGATATTCTTCGGAATTTTTTACAGCTAAAACAGGCATTTTTGCAGAATAAGTTTGTATATTGTTAACTTATAAAGTCAATTTAATTGAAATTGCTATTCAGAATATCAGCTGGTGAACAGTGCTGCCTGGCGAGTCATAAATTCAGTGTTGAACAGTGAATGAAAATTAAAATTGGGAAAATAGAATAAATCGATTGTATATATTTTAGTTTGCATAATTTCATTATTTTAATATTACTACAAATGTTACCATTTCGATACCAGCATTATTTTTTATGGAGTAATCTGAGTTAGTACTTAAGATAGAAGATAATTTAATATTATATATTTTTTATTATTAATTAATATAAATCACCCAGAAATCTGTTTGCCGATCTGTTCAGTTTTGGTAATCGATTAGTAGCACTACTGCATCTATTAATAAGTGCTGTAAAACGCAGCAAGAATGCCTACAAATATTAATCGATTTGTACGAGACCGCACAACACGTGCGCCCTCCTCTCGAACAGCAGACACAATTTATATACACCTAGGGAATTTGCAAGAAATTCCCGGTCATTTAGTTAATTATCAATTATGGTGACAAGAAAAAGGCCATTTAAACGCAGCGCTCAGTTGGCTGCTATTGACAAAGGCGATGAAAATCACGACGACGATGGCGCTACACAGGCTAAAGTGCCAAAAGAGCTGCTGGTAATTGCACAGGAGGTGAAAATAGTGCGTGCCCTGGCCTGCAATGATTTAACAAAGCGTAATCGTCAAATCCGCAAGCTAAGAAAATGGTTCCAACTGCGTGCGGTCAGCTCATTTCCTTTCACTGAGGACGATTTTTTGCGCATTTGGAAAGGCTTATATTACAATGTTTGGATGTCGGATAAGCCGCTCGTCCAAGAGGAGCTAGCAGAGCAGCTGGCCCAAATGGTGGATAGTTTTGGCGGCAACACTGCCTGTAGCGTGGCATATTTTAGTGCATTTATGCGAACAATGTGCCAGGAATGGTTTGGCATTGATCAGTGGCGTATGGATAAATTTCTGATGCTTGTGCGTCGCATGCTACGCTATATGCTGCGTCTATTAAAGAGCAGCAAATGGTCCCCGGAGCTGATAAAGTTATTTAATGCAAGCATGCAGCAATCGGTACTGGCAGAACAGCCAATATCACGTGGCCTAACGATGCACTATATGGACGTGTTTTTCGAGGAACTAGCTAAGGCTGCCAACGAGGAGATCAGCGCCGATGAGGTAAATCTTTTTGTGCGTCCATTTGTCTACTATATGGGCACACAAAGGGATGGTAAATTGGTGGCGCAGTGTCGAACGCGCGTACTTTATCATTTGCTCTATCAGAGTACACTGGGGCGAGAATATAGCGATAAGTATAAGGCATGGAAGGAAATGGGCTTTCCCAGCGCCTCAATAGACGATGTTGAAAAATTGGACTCGGGCTTCGATGAGGATGAGGAGGAGGATGGGCAAGAGGAGCAGCAGCATGATACCACATCCCTTGATCCACGTGCGGGTAATGTGGATGTACTTATGCCCGAATTGCCGTTCAACGCCGACGGCGTCCTGGACGAGTTGCTGACACTATTTCGCACACAGGAATACAACAGCAAGCGACGCAAGGGATTGCGCAAATTGCAACAGATCTTTGAGACATACGCAGGCGGAGAATTTCCATTGGGTGTACGCAATATGCCCAAGCCTGAAGGTGCCACAATGTCCGAGCTGATAGAGCAAAAACTTGCCGAAGCGGAAGCATTCGAAGAGTCCAACTTTGGCACTGGACGCAATCTTAAAAAGCTGAGCAAATCCAAGCGTAAGCGGCTCCTAAAGTCCATTAACTTTGAAGAGGTCAATGAGGATAATTTTGATGAGATCATTGGGAAAGCATTGCCGGCTAAGCTGCAAAAGCAAGCAAAACGCAATGAAAAGTTGCGTTCCAGCATAAACAATGCCTGGGTAGTGGAGAAGGTGGACGCGTTCGACGACGAAGAGGCAAATCACAAGACTAAGCCGGTTAAACAGGAGGCAAAAAAGGCCAAAAAGCAGACAAAGCAAGAGCCAGAGGTCAAAGTACAGTCCAAAAAACAACCTAAAAAGCAGCCCAATGAACAAGCTAAGGACCAGCTCAAGGAGCAGTCAAAGGAGCAGCCCAAAGAGCAGCCCAAGAAGCAGACAAATGACCAGCCCAAGGAGCAGCAAACATTAGCTCACACAGAGCAACAGTCCACCACAACAGAAGTAGCAGAAACCCAAACAACTGCTCCTGCTGAAGAAGCTACCAAGCCAAGCAATGGCTGGACCGATCTATTGCAAGCTGGTGAAGAGGAATACTTTGTGCCCTCACGTAAGGTGCTATTGAAACAGGCCAACAAAAAGCTGTTGCGTAATCCAATGGCCGGTCCGGCTACGCCCAAGATTCCAGCACAGCTTCATAAAACAAGCAGCGGCAGCAGCAGCAGCAAACGTGTACGGATTGTAACGAAATGTAATAGTGCTTATCCAAAAAGTGACTATTATAGACAGTTGAAGCTATCGCCACAGGTACCCTATGATGCACAACGACTGCCCGGCAAGAGCGCACTAAAGCCTCATGTGTTACCCGGACCCATTAATCCTAATTTTAGGAAACCCAAACGATTATTTAATGATACGCTGTGACGTTGCGTAAACTGGCTGGGACTGAACTGGACTTCGGATACTGAGGCCGATTGACTAGTTACCAGACCTACGAAGTGTCCCTATTATCAGCAGCCATGGCGTGCAGTTTTAAAATTTAACCTTAATTGTTAGAGTAGCTGCTGAGAAATAAGGCATTCAATTGCATAGTAACTAAAATACATTATGTATCAGATATTTTTTACATATACACACTTATGATGCTGCTTATTATGTTTCCATCAAAGTTTTGCTTGTAGCCTATTTTTGTTCAATACGCAAAATATTTTGAATTCATATTTAAAGTATAATAAAAGCAATTTATGTAATATGTGTTGTCGATTTTTTTATGCAGTTACAGAGCGTGTAATTGTTTCGTCACGAAATATTTTTTTTTAATTTTCCAGATATGGTAAGCCTACGGTGTCAATTCTAAGTCTTATAGTAACATATATTAACTATTGATTGATTGATAATACATATGTTGTATCAAAATATCAATTATGCGCTAAACAAACTGACCACATTTCATCAAGAATGGATCATTGTACCATATAGCTGACAAGTTTGGTCGAAAAATAAATAGAATATGAAATTCGAACGAAATTTAAAAAAATATAGTAAATTTGGTATTAAAATTTGGCCTCCATTTCATTTGTGCTTAATGTGAGAAAATTGTTTATCGAAAATTATTATATGCTCTTGATTAAGCACCAAAGAATTTTATTGCCTTTTATAATAATTGCAAAAACATTTGAAAATTAATGCATTTGACGTTTGCAGAGTAAACAGCAAATAATTGTTAAAAGAGTATCAATTAATTCATGCATTTTTAATTTTAATGATCATGTTTTTTTTTACATATTTCTATGATTTATTTATTTTTTTGCTTAAGAGACTTCAATTGTTAAAGTTCGCTTTTGTCAGATTAAGATAAAGCGTTAATTTTGTATAATCTTTGTCTTAATTAGATTCTGCAGCTATTGGGTTTGCTTGTATGATTTTCTCCAGAGTCTCTTCGGCTTGTTTCTTTTGTGATTCCAAGGTTGATAAAGTTGTTGAAGCGCATTGGCTGCCCTCTTCTTCAGAAAGGGTCAAAATTAATCCATTTCTAAGAAGTGTTTGCAGATCCGCGGGTGCATTAGATAATTCCTTCAAAGAGTCCTCAATATTTTGGGTACATTGAATGGTTCTGCTGGTTGTCTTTCTGCATTCCTTCATTTCATTAACCAGTTTATTGACCTTATCTTCATAGAAGGCGAACTGATCTACCAACTGATTTTCGAAATCTATCCTAATTGAATACGTGTTTGACTGGCAGAGTCCCAGAAACAAAGTGTATTGTTTCATCAGTTCCGAAGTAATATCCAGCGCTATTGGTACACCCTCACCATTCGTAGCCTCATCTACACGTTGCAGTTGTTTCGCTTCCCAATCCTTCAATTGCGTTAATTCATCTTTTACTAGATTTTTAACTGGTGTACCGATTTTCTGATTCGTGTGTTTCAGGTTGGCAAGCAGTTCGGCACCCATTTCACTAATCTGGTTGAGTGCATCGAGTCCATCTTTTAGGGCAACTTTCTTCACATCGTTTCTTGATTTTTTCAGCTGAGCTTCAATGTCTGCAATATCAGTTGATAATTCATCAAGGCTTTTTATCAAATCTTCGGAGGTTATCTTTTTTTTATTGATATTGCTCAGAGTTTTTTCGGCTATTAACTTTTCCGATTCCAAAGTGGACAAGCCTCCTGACAAGCATTTGTTGCCCTGTTCTTCAGAAAGGGTCAAAATGAATGCTTTTTTAAGAAGAATCTCCAGAACAGCGGGTGCATCTGATAGCTCCTTTACCAAGTCCTCAACTTTCTCTTGACATTGTTTGCTGGAACTGAATAAACTTCCGCACTGCTTCATTTCTTGAATCAGTCTCTTGACTATACCTTCAAAGAAGTAGATCTGATCTTTGAAATAATTCTCGGATTCTGTTCTAAGTGCGTTTGCATCCGCCATGCAGAGTTCCAGATGCCAAGTGTAAAGGTTGATGAAACCAGAAATGAAATCTTCTGCTTCTGACACACCAGCTCCATTAGTGGCATCATCCACGATCTTCAGTTGCTCGTCTCCCCAATTCTTCAGTTGGTTTATTGCATCATCTACCAGTTTGGCAACTGGTGTACCGATCTTGTCATTCATTTCGTTCAGTTTGGTTTGTAGATCGCCAATTATCTGACTCATCTGGTTAAGTGCATCTAGACCTTCATTTAAGGCGGTTTTCTTAACCTTTGTTAAAAAAAAGTTGATGGACTTAAGGTCTGCAATAGCCGTTGATAAGTCACCGAGGCTCCTGGTCAGATCGTCGGAGATTGCATTGGCCGGAAGGACATCCTCGAACTGGGCCCATATGTTATTGGCGCTTAAGCACAGGGTGAACAGCAGAAGAGTTTGCTTGATCGACAACATCCTCTTAGTTGATTAATACCTTCTAATGGATCATTAGATATATCGATCGACTTTTATATTGAACCTCAGACTGCAGTGCAAATAAATTATCGGGATGTTTACATTTCAACATGTTTGCTTTTATTCTTACGAGTATTGTCAAATATTTAATCATTATCATATTCTTTTTGCAACGGCTTAGATACAGTTTCAATTTACGTAGTTAATTACCTATTCTACAGATTCACACAAGTCTGCCGCTTTCTATTGACGTAGCATGCAATTGCAGTTTGGGTCTGCCGTCCTCCCAATAAACTCCATTGATATTCCTATTCTAAGTCCGTAGGTGTATAATAGATACGTCCAGTAGCAGCTGCTTAAATATTTGACAATACTCGTAAGAATAAAAGCAAACATGCTAAAACTTAAGCAGTCCCCTTAGTTTATTTGCTTTACACTTCGCTGCTCAATATAAAAACGCCGAGGTAGTGCCAAAGATGCATTAGAAGCAACTAAGCAACTAAGACGATGATGACAATCAAGGGAACTCTCTTGCTGCTTACCTTGTGCTTAAGCGCCAATAACATCTGGGCCAAGCTTGGTGCTCTTCCTGCCAATGATCCAGGCACCGCCGTGTTCAAATATCTGCTCAAAGATCTTAATGAATTATCGACTGCTATTTCGGACATTGAAGCTCAGGCCGGAAAACAGACTGACGCGGTTAAGTCAAAGGCTTTAGAAGATGGTCTGGACTCACTTAAACTCGTTCATCAGGCGGGTGTTGATCTACAAACCAACATAACCGAATTACACGAACTGATCGGTAAACCAGCCAGCAGTCAAGTAGATGACGTCAAGAAGGAAATGAAGGATTGGCAGTTGGCCCAGTTAAAGCACCTGAAATCGGTTACTGGTGGATTTGGCATGACATCCGCAAACATTCTCACCTCGCATTTCATCATACGCTACACTGGCCAACTGAATAGCTGCATGTCCAATCTCACGAACATCAAGAAAAATGCTGCGATTCAGATGAAGGATCAGATCAACATCTATGAGGATAATGTCAATAAATTAATTGATGCAATGAAGCAATGCGAGGAGACAACCACAACAAGTCAACAATGCCAAACTAATGTTGAGGATTCTGCAAAATTGTTATCTAATGCAAATACTGATGTGTTGACCCTGCGTGTTAACGGCAAACTTACGTTCGTTGGTGAAAAAACTGCTAGCCAATGCATTGCAGGTGTTAAAGCCAACATGGAATCGGAAATGAATGGAATCGAATCGAAGATTAACGAAATCATTCAGTCCTGTCCTTTTTTGAATAGGCGAGGATAGTAAACAAATCGAATCATATTCAACTGCAATTTTTTTATATAAAGATAAAATTATTTCAAAAATTCAGAAAATATGTTTTAAAATACAAATAAATATATACCTTTGCAGAAAAGTTTTTATTACAGAAAATAATTTTTCGATGGGTGGTTCTTATATTATGCTCCCCAGATTGTAGATATTTTAATGCTCTAAAAGATAAGTCAATAATAGTTAAATTGGAGCACTATATATATATAAATTCATAGTTTATTATTATTATTTATTTTTTAATTTGTCACCGCATTTAAATTTTTAAAATATTTAACGAAATTTTCCAAGTAAAATAACAACGCAATTTAAAAATTCATGTATAGGAGTTATTATTAATAAATTTTTCTAAATAAATCATAATTTTTTGCCGTGTACATATTTATATGGATTACTGTGTCTTCAACTACATTCTTAATCCAAACGAGAATATAAAAGTGCCCAGTAGCAGCTGCTTAAATATTTGACAATACTCGTAAGAATAGAAGCAAATATGCTAAAATTTAAACAACATAACAATTTATTTGCATTTGCATTACAGTTCGCTGCTTAATATAAAAGCCGGTCGGTAGATCTAATGATCCATTAGAAGCTATTAAGCAACTAAGACGATGAAACAAACTCTGCTGCTGCTTACCTTGTGCCTAAGCGCCAATAGCATTTGGGCCGTGATCACTGATCTTCCCGCCAATGATCCAGGCAGAGCCGTCTTCCAATATCTGCTCAAGGACCTTGGTGAATTATCGTCTGCTATTGTGGATCTCGAAGCTCAGGCAGCAAAAGAAACTGATCCGGTTAAGACAAAGGCCTTAAATGATGGACTGGACTCACTTAAGCTTGTTCGTCAGGCGGGTATTGATCTGCAAACGAACATAACCGATTTACACGACAGAATTGGCAAATCATCCAGCAGCCAAGTAGATGATGCCTTACAGCAAATGAAGGATTGGCAATCGGGCCAATTGAAGCACGTGCAATCGTCTACTGGTGGATTTGGCATGTACTACGCGAGGATTCTTACCTCACGTGTATACTTACGGAATAAAGATAAACTAAATAGCTGCCTGACGAATCTCAAGGATGTCCAGAAGAATGCTGCTAACCAGATGAAAGATCAGATCAACATCTATGAAGCTAACGTCAAGAAACTAATTACTGCAATGAAGCAATGCGAGCAGACAACCACAACAAGCCAAAAATGTCAAACTAATGTTGAAGATAATACAAAATTGTTATCTAATGCAAATAATGATGTGTTGACCCTGAGAGTTAATGGCAAGCCTATGTTTATTGCTGAGAAGACTGCCAGTAAATGCGTTTCAGATGTTTCAGCCAATATACAAACGGAGGAGAAACAGCTTGAAGCCAGAATTAACCAACTTATTGCGGACTGTCCTTATTTGAAAATAAAAAGGAGATTCGGATAGTAGGCGAAGGGACAAAGACATTTAAATGCCATTCAAATGCAAGCAAATAAAATTATTCCAAAAATTTACATAACCTGTCTTATAACAAATAATAAGAAGAAAGAGATATATATTTTTGAATTGCCAAACATATCACAGCAGATAAGTTTTTCAATAGGAACAACCAGATATAATTGTCTAATATTAATGAAAGTTGGTCGACTTTTAAAGCGGTAGTTAATCTTTAATTGGCTGATATTGTTCGACAAATCTTAAAAAATATAAATAGTTTTTTAGTAGACACATATTCAGGCAGATTACTTTTATAGATTTAATTATAGTTTATAGTTTTTATAGTTTAATTTAAAACAACAGCATTTTGTACACCTGAGAGGCAATTTATATGGAAAATAGGTAGCCGGTTCCATTTCCTAGATAATCGCAAAAATCTAGATTTTCGAATTATTAAAGAGGAGCTTTAATTAAAATAATTATATAAAATAACTCCAAACATAGGTTAATGATATTAAAATATTTATCTTTTTAAAATAGCCTATCAACCTGTCATTCAAAATTTACAAATTTAATTATTCGTTAAGAAGTTAATGCGAATTGAAAAGAAAAATTTTGCATTCAAAAATGCCAATTTAAAAAGAAACCTTTTTATCAGCAAATTGTTCTTTAAAATTCGAATTTTGATTTTTGTATTAATTATAATTGCATAAATTTAATTTTAAGCGTAATAAATTTATTTTATATTTATTTATTTATTTCCCGGAAAGAATAAATAAAATGTGTAAACGAAGTCATGCTCATACACACAACTCAAAGTGTTCTAAAGTCTGCTCAAATTACAATTGCAATTACTTCTCTTAAGTGCATTTGAACGGAGCTATTTGCAGTTAAGAGAGTTGAGCACTTGAAATACTTGAAATATTTCACTCCACTCGCAATTGAGTTGAGTGTTTTCAAGCACTCAATTGCGTCTAAGAGAACGAAATGCATTTGAGTAGAATTGTATTAAGAGAGAATTTGAGTGGAATTATTAAAATAAACTCAAAAATAAGTTAGTTGGACAAGAATACTTATTTTAAAGTAACAGATAATTTTTTTTTGTTCAATATTAATATCGATACTATTAAACTGAATAAATATAATTGAATTTTCAAATGAAAGAATTAAATTTAAATCTTAACATTTGCCTAAGTGGAAAAATTGTACTAAAAATAAATAAATGTAAAAAAACAGAGACATTTTTTTGGATATTGCTATATAAACTATCGGAAGACATGAGTATCTCAATATAAATTGTCATGTCATGCAAAATAACTTAATAATAATAAATTACTTATCCATTTATATCAAATATATAATTGGCAAATCATATATATACATTTATTTGTAAAAGCAAGTTTGACTTTTGTTTAAAATTTGCATGCATCCATTAAATACTGTAAACTTTTTTGTATTTTATTTAGAATATCCTTTTTAGTTTGATTTGTTGAAATTGTTTTTTATTTGTTTTTCACATTTATAATACTACCTGTCCAGCATTGTGTACGTTTTTTTTTCAACTTTTATATAACCGTAAAACTGATTTATTATTTGCGAATTCATTCTTAACACTTCACTTCAACTGTGCATTTTAAAATGCATTTCAATATTTTTTTGTTTCACAGCATTTGCATATTTTACGTTTATTACAAAATAAATTTATATTTATTTTTTTGGCATTGTTTTTTTGCAAAGGTCAACAATCGGCAATCACCTCTCAATTTATAAAATATATTGTTTGTATCATGCAAAATGAACTTCCGATTCGTTCAACACAAAAGCACATAATAAATTTTCATATTAATTGGATATGTTCACCACAACCTCCTGGCACAAACAATCAAAACAATGTGGCCCGGACTGTGCTTTAGTATATACATATATATGTGTCTGTATGTATACATACATAAAAATCATATAAATCAGCATTTAGTTGGGCATTTTGCGGTGGATACTAGATGCAATAACATTTAATTTCCTTGAGGATAACATCAGTTAAAAGCATTTGAACACGATTTAACAAATTAAGTTTTACATGAGAAAAGCAGTAGCACAGTTTAAAACAGGAAATTCAGGACAATATGACGAATCCTTCTTTGAACTGGCCCCAAAGCAACTTTCTACACATTTGGCGCGTGTCTTGCACTCGGTGTTGTTGTCCTTTCGAAACGTTGCCAGAGTTCCTTGCCAACAACTCCTGTTGACAATCTGTTTAAGTTGCGTAAATCTCAACCAAACAAGCAGACAGCATTGATAGTGCAAAAAATAAGTATAAACCCAACCACTCACTTGAGTTGTGTGTCTATCGAGCTGTATGAACCATTCGCATTCACATTCACATTCACATTCACATTCACCCGAAGGCCCCCAAACTGTCACCAGTTTCAGTCTTTGGGTCTGTCTCTGCCTTTAGTATGTCTATTGCCCGACTGTCTGCAATGTTCTCTATGCACATCTTGTGTATTAAAACTTGTCGAAATTTTATTCAATTTACGTGCACTTAAGCGACGATTGTGCACTAAGATATGATGCAAAAGTTGCAACGCCTTCTATATCTAATGCTCCGTAATAGATACGAATACGTGTTGATGTCTGTGCAAAAAGAAAACAAGAAAAATAAAAGTGAAACAAAATGCTAAGTAGATAAAAATTGACTAACCAAAGTGCGCAATTGAAATACACTTTCTTTAATTCATCTTTAGAGTTGCCAAGATTCGTTTTCTAAAGTTCCTGTTAACGTTAACAGCCACATTAAAAGATTTTTTAAAACATTTGAAAGAAAGTTCATATCTGATGTTTCAACTGACGTATTTAAGGAATGTTTGTACTCAATATATAATTCCAATATATAATTCAAAATTTATAACTTTTCAAAAAATCCTTTCAGAAGACCTTTAACGGAAAACCTACTAAAGAATTGATATTTAATTTATTTGTGACAATCATTAGCTTTTAGTGAACTAACTTGCCAAGTCTTCTAGTCTTTTATATATAAATCTAATGTAATCTTTCTAGAAGAACAACATCATTAAGCTTCAGAACTTTTTGAACTTTTTTTTAGAATGTAGGGTATAAGCTATTTTCTAATTTGCTAGGCGGTTTCTTTGATTGCTCGACTATCAAGCGAAAACAAACTATTTTTAGATCCTAAGCTATATTTAAACCAAAGTCCAACATATTGCATGACCTTTTATGAGACCAGGTTGAGGCTATAAAAGGCCACAGAGCATTTATAATGTAGTTCAGCAATATTTTGATATAAAATGAAATTTTCTCAACTGCTGCTCACCACACTGTTCATTCCGACGGTGTTTAACAATGAAGCATCCTTGGACTACAAGTCCTGTGCTCCGGACAAGCAGTGTGTATCATATAAGCAGTGCAATGAGGGTCTGCTGGTGGATGGACACTTTTATCCTGATCGTAGTCGCACGATTTTGGATGAACAGCATTGTCACTATATGGAAAAGTGTTGCAACGTCAATGAAACTGTAAGCATAGTCCTTAAAAATTATATTTAATTCTTAATTTGTATAATACATACAATTAACAATTTCGATTCCTTTTAATTTATAGCTCTCAGTAGCTAGAATTGACAACCTGACAGACACTGGAAACCATCAACATCAGTGCGGCTCACGTTTGGATCTCTGGTACTATTTGCGTCCGCTGGGCTACAAAAAACAGGAGGCAAAGTTTGGTGAGTTTCCCTGGCTAGTGGCCATCTATGGAACAGCTGGTTATTTGTGCAGTGGTGCACTTATCACTCCGTTGGCGGTGTTAACCGCTGCGCACTGTGTCCAAAACATTACGGCCACAGAGTTGCGTCTTGTGGCCGGGGAATGGGATGCAGCTGTGGAGCTGGAGCCGTTGCCGCATCAGGAACGGACTGTAGCCGAATTGGTGTTGCATTCTAACTTTACACAATCACCGGCGGCTCATAATCTGGCACTGTTACTACTGCATGCGGATGCACCCTTCCAATTAACTGCTCACCTGCAGGTCATTTGTCTGCCACCGCCTCAGTTCATTTATAATTACAGTCAGTGCTATGTGGCGGGCTGGCGACGAGAGGACTTCAATGGCAAAGAAACACTGCCCAAGCGTTGGCCACTCTATGTCCTACCCGGGGATCAATGCGCTTCCAAGCTGCGACTGGCTATTTTGGGACGCCGCTATGCAGTGAATGATACGCTGCTCTGCACCGGCGGCGACAAGGATGATTTTGTGTGTGGTAACATGGGTGGGATTCCCTTAATGTGCCCACTGCCCGGCAGCGAGGATCGTTTCGTCCTGGCCGGACTGTTGGCGCGTGCGACACGTTGCGATGGTCCTCAACTGTTGGGTATCTATACGAACATCAAGTTTTACAGACGCTGGATAGATCATAAGCTAAGAGAGCGTGATTTGGATATAAGACAGTATATGGTATAAGGAGATATGGTATAAGGATATATGGATATATGGTATAAGTAGGGCATTGGATAATAATTGAGAACTATATAATTTGATGTTTTAAAAACGATGTTAATAAATGCTATCGGTTATACATAATATATATATTTATGCATGAATTTTATATATTATGTAGCCAACGGGTATACAAAATTTCAGCTTTATAGTTTCGTGCATTTTTGGCCGATTTTGATACAGTTTAAAGACTTGAGAACTTTCATGGAATCTTTTAATAAACTTAAAATTTTTCTCTTTTTTTTTTTTCTTCTATTTTTTGTTTGTTTTAAGTCCGTATTTCTGCTAGTCTTTCCTACAAAATTTAGTGTCGTCAAGATACTTTATTTCTGGAGGGGATTTCAATACCTATATTATTCTATTAAAAGTTTGATTAGTTTTCTTACTGAGCTCTTTGCCAATGGATTTATTTGCTTAATCTTTTGAAACAATAGTTTCTTAGAATTGACTTGGACCACCTGGTGCCTGGTATCTATCGTGGCATTCAATTTGATTAGCTCACTTTAAAATAAACTACACTAAGAAAAAACACACTTTCGATAAAGAAAATAAAATAAAATTCTACAAACAGAGTAAAAATCTATACAAAAAAATGAAAATACGAATATATTTTCTATGATATGAATAAACGAAAAAAATTATGGGTTTATAATCGGAAGTATGGATTTTCTACAATATGAAATCCAGGTGTTCTATGAAATGAATATAAAATTCATTAACCTGCAAAAAATTTTCTATGCTCAATATAAGTTTTTACAAATTATTTTGAAGTATTTCTTTAACCAAAGTAAAGTAATTTGTTTATTCAAATTTAAAAAAAAAAATCGCATTAAATTTTATTATGGCCATCAAATTATAGATTTTTCCATGTTCCGTAGAAATTAGTTTCCAAGAGTTATCGAAAAAAATTCGATCTCGACAGAAAATTTCAACATTTTAGCAACATTTTCTGCACTTTGTGGTAATAAAATCAACATGGCACAGAAAAAGTTTTATGGAGCTATTTTTATCCTATTTTTCCACAAATTGACGTCAGTTTTCCACAATTGAATGTACACTTTTTTTTGAGTGTAAATATGTTTTATTTGTTTTTGTTTTTTTCTAGCAGTAAACAAACCCTTTCTGTACGTAGAGCATAGACCGACTCTCTTTATTGAACTAAAATTACAGCTATAATTTTATATACTCTCTTCATTGAATTAGAATTTTGTATACTCTTGGAAAAACTCTCCCCTGACAGTTTCAGTTTTAAGTATTGAATCGATCGGCTGTCCAGACTGGCTATAAAACTGCTCTGTGTATAAGGCCTTTGTTTAGTTACAAATCATTTTTTTAGCTGATAGCAATCAATTTTATTACATTAATTCATTTAATATGTCTTGCTGCATACTATTAATTTCAATGCTTGGCATTATATTGTCGGCGGATGGACAGCTAAGCTTTTTTGGAGATTCCAATGAGGATGACTTTGTGGATGTGGATTGTAATGGACGTAAAAAGTGCGAGCATAACTTTCGCAATATGGTCTTTATATTAAAAAAATCGGATAATCAAGCTGTCGTATCAATTTATACCATTATGTTGGTTATCATGTGGTTATGTCTGGGCGCTCTGATGGCTCTACAACGTTGGCGAAATATAAAAAAAAGAGAAAATTATACTCATACGCCACTGCTATGATATTAATAAAATTATTTAATGTCAGTATTTATTATTTATAGAAATATAGGCGAGTTCATATAAAATGTTGTGAATTCAAATTTCGAAAATTGTAAGTTCTTTCTTGAGAAGTGTCATTTGAGTTTCGTCTTTAAATAAATTAAATAAATATTTTTAAAAATTAGGCTTCGTTTAGCTATTTTTATAAAGTTTAATATAATTAAATCAAAGATTTTGGTATAACCCTATTTATGGTATATAGTAAGTGCATTAGTTTCGTGTTTACGAAGAAAAATATAAAATACTTAAATTTTTTCATTTATATTTTTGTTTTCATTGTTATATTTATTCAGGTGAAAATCAGAGCGAGAAAAAAATGTTATATTAGTGAACTCGATTCTTGTTTTGTTTTCAACGGTTTGTTTAAAATCAACAAACACTATTTAATATGAAATGTGTTATTTACAGTATGGCAGTGTGTCTCTATTTACAATAAATATTTATATGACTAATGTACATATTAGATTGTTAAAGTCTCGTCGTTTCAGACGTCATATATTGCTACAGCTGTTGCATATGGTCGTGCGAGTCTGTTGGTGGGGTTTTTCTAGACAATTCTTAGACGATAATCGCTGTTAAATATATCATAATATAATCCACTGATAGGGGTCTTCCTTATGGCCAAGGAACTCTGGCACCATGTTCTATAGTCAAAAAAAATAAGACTTTAACGATACCTACGAGGGTTCTCTCGTAAGTATAATATGTATATGTAAATATTGTCCTAACGGAGTTTATTCATTTTAAAATGTCTTCAAGGACTGAATTAAAAAAATATTAACAAAGTATGAACATTTTTAACAAAAAAATAAATACATTAAAATAAATAAATTAAAAGAAAATGTTTAAAATAAATGAAACACAAGCTTTTATTATTAAATCCCATATATTTCGAACTCCGTCGGGATTTTCTTTATTTTAAAAATGTTTTTTAATTATTTTAAAAATATAATTTGACCTCGAGCCGACAATCATAGCAACAAAAAAAAACAAATAAATAAATAGAGAAATGAACAGTGTTGCATACTTATAGGCACAGAGTAAACACACCTGTGCACCCATAATTCTTAACCGGGTTTAGCTAATAGTATATAAGGCATAAAGGTTTCTTAATATTACAATTTTTTTAAATGGTTTTGTAAAAAATTTTTTGTGTTCTAAAGCTAAGTGCAAATAACAAAATTTCGATAAGCAATATTCTATATATTTAAATAAAAAAAATAACAAAATTTGTATTCTATATTTGTTTGTTATGTGAAGTTTCTAAGCGGCACAAAATCAAAGGCTTTGTACTATCTTTAGAGTGGAAAGTTCAGGCTATACTTCTAGGTTGACCATTCACTTTAAGGCCACTAAATCTTATAGATTTCTTTTTAATTGTGCGCCTGGACCAAACGTGTGTGTCAACTGGCTGGAACAATTTTTGGGACACACATTTGTCTTGTTGCGCCGTTTGTCTGTCTGTGACTGGAAAACTGCCACATTGGTGTCGGATGGTGTCTATTTGAATTATGACCAGTTTGCTGGAATTTTGGCGCTTTGCATCTCGTTGACCAAACGCTGCCGGTGTCGTCGTCGATGGCGTCTAAATTGAAAATTGAAAAATTGCTTATTGCAATTTGTTGCCACAATCGTCTGACCATACACAGAAGGGCAACTATAGCCCATAGCCGTAGTCGCAACTGTTATATGCTCTTTGCGCTTTTGAACTTCCGTTTGGCATTTGGCGTGCACGTGCCGCCAAGACCAAGACCGCCCAAAGACTCCTGATGTCCTGGCGTCCTGTATTTCGCTATACAACCACCCGCCGACTGCAGTTGCAGTTGGCTGTTTCCTGTGCGAGAATTTAGCAATATATTTTTCTTATTTCGTATTTCGTTTGACGTGGCCCTGCACTATCTCGAGCAAATGGTAAAATGGCAACTGGAAAGGACCACAGAAAGCGCAAAAAAGAAAATAGAAAACTTTTGCATATTTTGTACTTTATGCTTGAAATATTTATGATCTCATGCAATTTGTGGCTTACTTTTGGTCCACCGACTGTCCCGACAGTTGTCTGCCTCTTTGACTGCCCGCTTGGTTAGTTGGTTGGGTTGCTTGGTTGGTTGCTTGGTTACTACGGAGACGTAGACCCACAGTGCGACGTGTCTGCCAATCTGTGAAATATGCTGCTAATGCACTTATTGCCATGGCTATTGAATTTATGTGGCAAACGTCTCGGTACTTGGGAGTTAGAACTTGTATCTTGGGACTTGTGGCCTATGCCTTTCAAGAGGCACTGTGCAGCAGCAATTTAAAATAAGTTTTTGTGGCTTAAGTTGGACGTATGTTCAGCACTTAGCCTAATTGTATTTCCTGTGCATCATTTTAAGTTCACACTTTGTGTGTGCTTTATTAATAAAGTTGTAATTTTTCTTGTTATTTATTTGAATAGAATTACAACACAGTTGTATAAATACAATTTGCTTGTAACATAATTTGTGACGGTTACCTAATATTAAATGTTAATAAATTTGAATTCCAGTAGTAACATATAAATAATTTTTTAGCATAAATGCCCTATTTGAGATTTCTACCTATAATTAACTAAAATGTTTATCAAAGTTCACAAAAAAATTAACAAGGGATTGCTTAACTTAACTTAACTAAAACAAATTTAAAATTTAATTCATTACGGTAGAAGTTTTTTTTAAATTAATAAAATTTGCTTTAGAGTTCGATTAAATAATGTCGAAAGCGGAATTTGAAACAGCCGAAATATTAAAATAATTTTCAAATGCTAATAAAAGTATATTAATGATAATAAAAATGAGAATTTTTAAAAGTTGAAAAATATTAAAGCAATTTAATATAAATTATATAATTATTTAAAATAACTAAAGTTAGATTGTTATTAACTATTTAAAAAAATGTTAATTTTCCTTATAAAAATACTGTTTTTTTTAAATTTTTATTTGTGTATTATTTTATATCACACGATTTCGTTGTGCAGTGGTTTTATATACCAAGATATCAGATCATTTGAAATTATATTGACTATAAACTTTCGAGTTATATCAATTTCTGTCCATTGTGCAAAATGCTGTTCTATGACTTTCCCATTTTTAACTTAGCTGGCGCCGACGTGACCCGTGTAGATTAATTGCCACGCCAGGATTTGGATTTGGATTTGGATGTCTGGTCAATGGAAGGAGGAAACTGTCGCCGCTGTTGTTGCTGCTGCTGCTGTGTGCATTTGCCCTTTGCCTGAGCTGTAAAAACTCAGTTGCCTAATTTATGGCGTACTAAATGAAAAAGCCCCCAAAGTGCATTTTAAGTTGAGCATCGAGTGAAGTCGCGTGAAGTGGCCCAGTTCGAACCGATCCCGGTCCATGCAGTTAAAGCGTCAAGCCATGGCGTTAACACAGCCACTCCAGGACACCCAAATATCGTACAGTGGGGCAAGTGTTTCTTTAAATTTGATACAATACAATAATTGTAACTTTTAATACTTTTTGACTTTAAAATAGTATATACAAAAATAGACTATAAAACCTATTTCGAATTTCACCTAATGATAATATTCTGTAAAATCAAATATTGGGCCTGGAAGGTACATATATCACTTCCGAATAACTCTACGCTTTAACCCATGATTTGTTGTAGATTCATTTATTTGTAAAAGATCAAAAAATGTTTATTTTACATATTTTTGTGGACAAATTCAGGACAAAGCCTTAACTTTAACTAAAATGTTATCCAGTTATAAATTAATTTAAACTTGAACACTTAAGTATTCCCACTGTACATTGGGTTTGTTTCACAATTCGTTGCATTTGGTTACCAGACGATTTGGTTCGAATCGATTCGATACGATGCGATTCGATTTGATTTCATGAGTGCTGTTTTTTGTGTGGTAGCTAAGATCTAAATGGGGTGGTGGTCAATTGCTGGGCTTCGTTGGGCGGGCAATTGCTGTGCTTTTGTGGTTTTGTTTTTGCCAAAGTGCTTAATCAATTGGAAATGGATGTGGGCAGCTCCTGTGGGCAATGCGACGCCTTTAAAAGGCGCCCACAGACTCGCACACTAACTTGCTATTTTATGTATTAGCTACGGAAATGTTGCAACAAATTTGTGAGCATATTCTTATATACCCGTATACAACGTCTGACCAGACCAGACCAGAGCAGACCAGACCAAAGCAGCCCAGACATCAAACGACAGACACCAGACACCATCAAGTTACTTGCCAGCCTCATGCAGCTCTGTGTTCCTGATCCTGGCCAGCAACTCCATGCACTTCCGTTAAGGAAATTACCAAACAACGCGCGCATCCGGCTGATATGCGGCGCCTGCAGAGGAGCTGCTGAGTTCTCAACCCACACATCTACGGTTTCTGCTGGGTCCTCGTTGTCCGGTCTCTGCATTACAAGCGTACAAAAAATGAAGTAAAATTAATGAAATGCCTAGAAGCATGCTATGGTTTTTTTCGAGACGAACTCCTGCAACTGCACCAGATGCTGCCTTTACTGCGTGTTCATTTGATAATGGCTAAAGGCTGAAGAATTGTTAGGCGGTTTTTTTTTTGTGCTACCACCATGTTTGAATTGTTGACCTTTATTAAGTCTATTTTTAATTATTGCCCAAGGGCGGGCAGACAATCAAGTTGTCAGTACAAAAGCGAAGCAATAAACCATTGAAATAGTGCAGGTAAATTGATTATTTATTGTTAAACAAAAACCAGTTTTTGGGCTCAACTGAGTGTATATTATATTCATATAATCCTCATCATAATCATGTCATCCTGCCTGTCTGATTGTTAATAACCCATTCTGTCTCAGGTTAAAATTTCAATTGTAAATAACAAAAATATATGATAATGAGTTTCTCGCTCAAGATTATTATTTCAATATCAAAAATCTATATAAATTAAAATTTTATTATATAATTCGAATACATTTTTTTAATTACGAGTAAATATTACCCAAATAAACTTTTCTGTTTAAGTACACATAATTTTAATAATACTTAAGTACATATGACTGAGTTTTGTAATAAGAGTTGAATATATTTCAACTTTTCATTAGATAATAACTATGTAAAAGCTTAACTAACACTTGTAGTTAAGCTACCTTGCCAGTTATGAAACTTTTTTCTCAACTATTCCACGCTTTTCTCGTTATCCGGCTCATCATTTTGGGTTATTTTAATCATAATATTAAACACAGTCGACTGCACGCGAAGGAGACTGCGGTTACTTCGATGCTCGGATGCTCGGATGCTCCGAAGTGGCTTAAGTTGCAGCTGTAAGGGATTCGGAGGTAGAAATGTTTTTCTTTGCAAACTCATCAAAGTTGGGTTGCCTACAAGGTAGCAGCAGTGGGAGAGGGGGCTCGGTTGGCAGCTTGATATGAATGCAGTGATATGTAGGTGTATCTATATTTGTGCCAACTATATAGTATAGATGTATAAATGAAATATATTTTTGGCAGTCGCTGCGTACATTGGTAGAGATAGAGAAATAGAAAACTTGAGAATAAGTTGTCTCAAATTTGTTTGCCTTGCTGAATTTTCATTTTCTTGCTGCAGTTTTATTTAATCTCACTTGAGGTGCAACGAATGCATTCAAGTGTTTACCTTGATGGAGTGTTGGAGGTCTGGAAGGGATTGATGGGGTAAAATACTATTAGGGAAACTATGTTTACACTGCCAGTTGAATATTGTTTGACTATCTACAAATATATGGTTTAATTACACTTAGGCATTTAAAATTCTTATCTACTTGTACTTACGTTTGTTTATATTATTAATGTGTTGTACAAAGTGTGTACTTGGCTTTAAAGCAAATTAATTAAAGAAATTTCATAATGCGTTGGCTTATAAAAAAGTTAGCTCAGTCTGAGCTGCAGTTATGGCCAGAGATCATTTCTAGTAACTGGGCCCAGGAACTTTTGCTATTATTTTGCCATTGTTGCCGTTGTTTGGCATTGCAATGACAAAAGTTTAGCAAACAAAACTCTTATTCCCAGTGCCAGTGCCAATGCCCAAAGGCTGTGGGTCGATGACTAAGGCAATGGGTGGCAACATTACCTTGCCACTGTATCCTTGTCGCCAGCTCCATGTGCCACTTAGAGAAGGCGTTGGAGTCGTCGAGTCGAGCACCTTTTTCTTTGCATATTTGTTTTGCAAACTTTTCAATTGCTTGCTGAATTCTCGTACACACAGAGAGAGGGAGAGGTGGGAATATAGAGAAAGTTTGGGAGACTCTCACATATAGAGACAAGTGTTCTAGCAAATATCTTTTTTTCTCTCAGTTTTCATTTGCTGTTCGTTTTTGGCTTTTGCAATTTGTTCCCAATTGATTTCAAACACTTCAAATTTATTGGTTTTCAAAAACTTTACGAATTTTATTGTTTCCGCTAATTCTTTTGTCCAGCTCAGCAGACACAGCCGGTCAGAGGGAGACAAAGATTCGAGCATTCAACAGTCAGTCCCAAAAAACAATGGATAGAGTATGCAGTATCCTTTCAACCATGAAAATGGCCAAAAGATATATATGCAGCAAAGTTGTGCCGGATATGAAAGTCATAGAATTGAAGCACTTTTAGATACTTAAAACTGCATTTTATGCTGCTTTTATTTTAAACGCTCTTTAGTTTTAGAAAATTCTTGTGCAAATTGATGTGGATATTTATTTTATAAGTATTTAGTTTAGCTAAATTGGCTGCTTGTAGTTCCTATTAAAATTTAGCTTGTTTACAATTGAAAATTTTCAATATTTTTAAATATTAATTAAATTTACAGCTCGGAAAAGCGCTTAAAATTTAAACAATCTCTCAAATAATACCTATCATTCTGAATGTGCCTACATAACTAACAATAATTTATTAAAAACTCAATTTCAAGATTCCAAGAGATCCCAAGAACATTAGTCATATTTTTTTATTGAATTTATTAAGATCGCAGTTTTATTATAAAGAACGCTTTCGTCTTTTTTGTTTTTAAAATTTGATTTAAGCTGAATTTAAGACTATTCTTAAGCCATAGAAAATTGATATTTTAATATTGGAATTTGATATATTTTATGGAAACATTATGGTTTCTTGACACTTCTCATCTAAAATTATCAATTCTAAGTTTCATTACAAATTTCCAGTCAGTTTTTCATATAGCATTGAAATATTTAATTGAAAAATATGTTTTCAATGAAAAACTTTTCTTTATAACATACTTTGTTTTTTTTTTATTAACATTTGTATATATTAATTGTTTATATATTACTTTTACAACTAGGCGCGCTTTTTGGCTAATTTCATGACAGCTGGAAACATTTTGAAAAAGGACAATAACAGCTGTTCCTGTCGCCAGCATTGCGCATGTCCCTGTTGTAAGCTCAGCTGAGCTCAGTTGTTTCCTTGTTGCTCTTTGCTGAGAGAGAGAGAGCCAAGTGAATAAGACTGTTTTGACAGTTGGCATAACCAACCAGTCGATTAAAAGAAAGAAGTTAATAAAAGTTTAAAAATATTTAAAAAATAGCAAAGTGAAAAGATATTACAATAATTTAAGGTGCATTTAGAAATACACAGTGTTTGCCAATATGTATTAAAAAAAAGGTGAAATATTTAAAGAGTGTAACAAGTTAATAGAGAAAACAAAGCTTAGCAACTAAAAACGAAGTCAAAGAAATTAACTTTAGCTTAGATTAAATAGAGTAATCGGCATTTGTTAGAGCACGTAATTTATTGAAGACTACAAAAGTTTAAAGTCGCTTTTAGTTTGCTAAATAATAATACTTAAAATCTCAAACAAGGAAAAGTGTTGCACGGATTTTTATTGATTTTTCCTATAGAATTGGAGAACAAGGAAAACTGTCAGAAAGCAACGCTAGCACTCTCGCTCTATTTATTTTGTTCTCTCTCTCATATTCACTCTCTTTTATTCTCTCTATTTTTGTGTCACTTGCCGGATGCTCGTTTTTGCCGCTTTCGCGATTTGTTTTGCTACGCTCGTTCACTGCAATTTGTTGTGCTAATCAGCTGTCAAATCGGTTTTGCCTTTTTCAGTTGCCACAAATGAAAATAAACATGCCAAAAACCTAAATAACCAAATTCAAAACCCATACGCCGAGCCACCAACAACATCCACCAAGTGTCCAAAATAAAAAAAATAAAAAAACCTAACCACGAACCACCCTACCCATCCTCCTGCACGGCAATATGCTAGGCAACAGGAGCCCCCCAACGTACAAGCAACTCGCAATGGGAACGGGGGGCTCCGCCAGCGCCTCCACTCTCAGTTCCAGTTCCAGCTCCGGTTCAAAATCGTGCAGCACTAGTTCCCTGAGCGGCCACCATTATCAGCAGGCCTACGTCGGACATTCCCACGCCTGCTATCATCATCAACAGCAGCAGCAGCAGGTGCAACATCATCATAATCATTCACACGGAAGTCGCACCTCACTCACACCCGCTATGAAGCGTGGCAAGAAGAACTGGGGCAGCCGGGAGAGATCCAGCATGAGTTTTTTGATTGTCATACTCTTCTTTGCTGTCTTCGGACTTATCATATTGACAGAGGTGAGCTTTAAAAATTATATATTTAATATTATATTTAAATTGGGATATACAAGGAACAATGAAAAGAGTCTTGTCATCATCTGTTTTTGGATTATGCTTCTCATAAAATATTAAATATACTAGTGAAAAAACAATGCATTTCTCACAATGTGTTAAAAAAATTGATATTTCTATATAAATATAAATAAATAAATATGAATTTAGATTTCTGATTAACTTATGTTACTAATAAGTAAAAACATGGACAAATTTAAGTATATATTGGGGAACATATTGTAGTTAATTTTGGTCAATAACATAACTGATCTGCTTAAAATGAAAAGCTGGTTTAAAGATAGAGTAATCACATTTTTTATATATTAGTTTTAGATTAATTACCAATTTTTTATAGCGACTCGAAAGTCAACTTCTACACATACTTTCTACAATTGAATATATCCAAATAAATAGCGTTCTATATTTTTTAACAAACTATGAAAACATGGGATAGCTCCTAGTCGTATATATAATAACTTCGGTTATCTTCAAAATTATATTTCTTTCTACTTGATATATTAATTTTATTTCGTGTTCATTTACACAGATTTTTTCATTCGAGAATTAATAACACTTAATATATAATATCATTATCGTTAAGCACATCTAAAGGTTTTTTTTAGAGGTATAGAACTTCGAATTGAAATAAAACACAAGAAAATCGTTTTTAACTTTATTGGAAAGATAATTTTATTTTTTTACAGTTGCCAAATTTAACAAAAAAATTTGAGCTTTATCTCAACTCGAAAAACCAACCTCTAAAAAGAAACACCCTTTAATATTTAATATTTACAATTTTACTTATTTATTAACGAAATTTTAGTAGTTTTTAATATAATTGTAAGCCCTAACAGTTTTTCCTTTACAATTTAAATTTGAATTTATTCTATATTCTTTTCTAATTCATCATAGGCCACATAAAATATGCATTAAGAAATTACAAAATTTTACAATTGCAATTAGGTTGCATTAAAAATTCAGCGTGCAATTAATTATAGGACCAGACGTTGAATAAAATGCTAAAAGCGTGGCTAGAAATTAGCTTAAAAATCAACGCAAGACTGCTTTTATAGTACTGCCTTGTATACTACTACCTACTATGCTAATGTCCTTTTGGTCCTCTAGGTTTTCATGATCGACGAACGCTCCCACAGCGGCTTGATGGCCATGAGGGCGGGCGGTGGAGGCGGTGCCAGTTTGGGCGGCCGCATGGGCGACTCGATGCCGGATTATGATAATGTTAAGGTAAGTTTTGTTATGCAAATGTATCTACGTTGCCTGCATTTGCCAACCAAATGGTCAACAATTGTTTTTTGTTTTTTTTTGGTTGTTTTACCTGCCATAACGCGATGGCAGCGGCACCAACAGCGGCAAAATCAGCATCAGGCTGGGTTTTTGTGGGCGTGGCAGCTTAACTATTGCGCCCATTTTTATGGTCGCAACTCTTTGCGGGGGCCGTGGGAAAACAAAAGATGTTGCCGTTTGCCATATTTCGCTGCATACTTTTGGGCTTGCGAGAGGCAAAGAGATTTGCATATTTAAGCAAGCAGCACAGCGCATAATGCATATGATTTACTTTTTTGCAAAAAATGCAAACAAAAAGCTGATTTATTTACGCTCCAAAGCGCAGCACAATGCACTTACTTTGTTAACTTATGAAAACATAAGAGACCTCATAACCCATAAGCTGACAGTTCTTAAATCTGTACATTCGTAAATATGCATTCTTGCATGTAGTAAGTGTATTGTTTCATCTTATTAAATTCACAGTCAGATAGAAATATGTATGTGACTGAGAGACTTAAGTCCCAGCCTGACAAGCAGCATGAGCCATAGGGTCATAGGATTATTCAAGCTAAGGAGAATTGTTTCATGAGAGTTATGTATAAACAATAGATTACTAAGAGCATAAAAGAAATATTCACGTTTGAAATATGTGTTGAGAAATATTTTAAAACCATCAAAGCTTTTCACAATTTCATAGAATGGGTCATTCCATTGTTATAAGCTTAATCTTATAAATTATAGTGATATTGCATCCTAAGAGGTCGAATAAACGCATTCTAGTTCAGATTGACAGATTATGATTGAGTTTCTAATTAAACTCACTAATACCTTTAAGTAACTTAAACTTTAAAGTTGTTAATTTAAATTTAAAAGCTAACTCCTTACCTGTAAAATAGTTTGAAGAATTTTGCAATAGTAAATAATTTTACACAAACATAAAAACATTTATATATGAATTTCTAATACAAAATAAGACTATTGTAGTTTTAAACTATATTTTTAGCTGCCTGCTGACAATTTATTGAATTTATATTATGATTGGAAATTGAATTCTGTTTTTGCAGGACGACTACGAACTGGATGACAGCATTCTGAGTGATAATAAATTAGGTTTTATACAATTTCGTGACAATAAACTTAAAATTCAAGGTGAGTAGCAATTGGCAATCAGCTGCACAATGGCACAGCCATTCAGCGACGACCATAATGCAATCAAAGACAGCCATTGGGTTAGATAACAATAGCTGCGCATAACGTATACGCCGTGTGTCTCAGTGTCGCAATGTCTCATGCATTTTCGTCTTACATACAGAAGCCGGAGGCACCGATGGTCAACGTCAACGCTATGCGGGCATGCTACTTAATAGCGCAGCTGGAGCCGGAACTGGAGCTGGGGCCTTTGGGGTGAGTGCTGGTGGTGCTAGCACCGGCCTAAACATGCCACTGATACCCTGGGGCCAGCTGCTGCCCGCTAAGGTGGAGGAGACGCTGCCACATTTTCCATTTGGCACAGCGCCCAGCGATGGCGCTTGGCAGGTTGTCAATGGCACCCGCTTCAAGTTCTTTGTCTACTCCGCCTATTTTGATCGCCGGGATGGAGCACGACTGGTACGTGTCATTGGCGCAACCAAAACACGCGGACCAGAGCGCGTCTGGTGCAGATTCTGGTATGGCCCCACGTCTCACAACAGCAGTGAGGCATCCACATCGACAGCACGTGCCAAATACAGCTCAGTCACGGTAATGGCGCGCGTCAAGGTGAGTTAACCGGAATATTCCACAAAATAAAAATCAAAATATTATAATTGACTTAACTCCGTTGACCTTGTTAAATATTTTAAAGTTTTCACTACTTTAAGTTTGCAAACAAGGTGTTAAATTAGACTTATATTATTTATGACATTTTTCAACAAGTTTTAGAAATGTTAACAAGCATTTTAACAATTTAAAGTACTTATGATTTGTAATAAAGAATTTAGTTGAAAGTTTACTGCAAATTTCTCATACGGCAGCAAGATATAAGCTTTGCACAAATTATGAAAAATTTAAGAAGATGTCACTTAACAAAAAATATATATAAATTAAATCCTTTCAGCTAGCATGAACCTAGCAATTATCATGAGAAAATCGTTTTTAAGACTGTGCTCATGCACAAAATTTAATATATTTATTTATATTTATTTTAAAATTATTATTTTGCCGTAAAATAGAAGAAAGTTGTAGATTGGAGCAAGAGCAATATAATTTGAGTCAAATTGCAAATATGAGTCCTGAAAAGATTGCTGCTCTCATTTGTAAACCATATCCTTAACAATACCTATGTATGTCAACTTTGACAGTCAGTATACCTAATATATCCTTGTAATATCCGGTAATGGTTTTCAGTTCCTTATTTATATTAAGAAAATTAATTCGACTGCCGTTTAAAATTTCAGTTAATTTTTAATTTTTTGTTTTTTATGTGTCAGGTCATTCGCGAGAACTGGAATCTTAAGTACAGCGCCTGTTTTGTGCTCTGTCCGGTGCGTGCACCACCATCGGAGGTGCCACAATATGTCAGTGTGGTTTCCAGATTGCGTGCACCGCCTGGAAATTTGTTAACATTGCGCAACACGGATCAGGATGCAGACTTTGCGCAGTTTGGTAATGCCACTGCTGGTGGCACTGCCGACACTCGCCGGCCGCTGCCTCATGCACCACCCAGTGGCGAGCAGATACCGGATCGGTTGGCTGTCTGTGTTAAACCGTTTCACTTTAGCTATGATCAGGCGCTGTATCTGATGGAGTATCTGGAGTTTTATGCCCTGTTGGGCGTCTCACATTTTACCTTCTACAATCATACGCTGGGGCCGCGTGCCTCTTGTGTGTTGCAGAGCTATCAACGTGGTCAAGTGCCTGGCAATCTGACAGCCTTTGATTTCGAACCGTTGCAGGCTTCGGAGGCAGCCAACAATGCAACACCACGTGTGCTCAAATCGTTGCACTATCAGCGACCTACGGTCAGCATATTGCCCTGGAATCTGCGTATGCGTTCACAGAAGGAGATTCGCACTGAAGGACTTTTTGCAGCGCTCAACGATTGTCTTTATCGCACAATGTATCGATATAAATATCTGGCATTGGTCGATCTCGATGAGTTCATCGTGCCACGCTATACGGACACGCTCAACGACCTTTTAAGGTAAGGACTTAAACTAGGAAGGGTATTTTAAAAAACTTTCATTTATTCTCTTTCCTCTAACAGCTCCTTAAATCAACGATTTCGCAATCGCAACACTGGCGCCTATTCGTTTCAGAATGCTTTCTATTATCTTCAGTTTGCAGATGATCCCCTGGCTAGTTCGGGAATATCGGGTGGCAATGATCAACTAGGCAGCGTTCGTGCCTCCTTGGTAACGCAGCGCAAGACGCGCAGGTAATTTAGTACAGTTTAAAATAAAATGTAATTTAATTAAGCTCATTTATTCTATAGACGATACAAGTTGCATCCTCAAAAGCAACGCTCCAAATACATTTGCAAGCCAGAGGCGGTGGTCGAGGCGGGTAATCATTTTGTTTGGGAATTCTCCCCAGGCATGGGATCATTGAATGTGCCACCGAAAGAGGCCATATTACAGCACTATCGTGTAAGTTGAATTATTGCACAAAGTGCCAAACATTTCGTATTTTTTAAATATATTTATTGTACTGTCGAATTGCTTATAATATTAGCTTATTGAAATTTATTGAATATTCAGTAATTAATAGTTGATTTCGGGTCAAGAACTGGTTTTTCTTGCATCTATTTTTACATCAATTTAAACGTATATTTTTACATTTATTTTAATGCACCGCAGGTCTGTGAATTTGGTGGCAATGATTGCATCAAGGCACCATCCACAATGGATCGCACCACAACCAAGTATGTGAACCGTTTGGTGCAACGCGTGGATGCAGTTTATCGACATTTGCGACAACGCTGTGATCTGCCCGCACTGCCCACATTGCCCAAACGTCCCAATGCCCAGACGGAAGTGCAGCACAACGAGAAACCAAAGTTACTACAGAAAATGCGTGAATTGAATGCACAGCAACCGAAGGAGGAGCAGGTGAAACCAAAAACGAGTGCAACAACGAAGTTGCAACCGCAAACAAAGACAACGACAAGGAAGACGACAACAACGATGTTGCCCCCAAAGCAGCGTATTAATAGAAATGCCAAGCCACCCAAATCTTTGAAAGCAACAACCCTATTGACAACAAGCGTAATGGCTGCCAAGCAGCTTCCGCCTCCGGTGAATGTGCGTAAGAAACGCAAACTGATTGTCTTTGAGCTGGATGATATGGGGGTTCCTATAGCGCGTGTAGAATACCACTGAGAACTGGATTTGATTGGCGATATAAGCATATAGATGGGCCCTGGGCAATTTTTTGTGTTTGTGCCAATTAGTTGAGTGTTAGCAGCGAAATAAGCAGAGCTTCATATTTTGAATAGATTTTAGTATTAAATATAAAATGCATGTTCCGAATTCAACTATCGAACTAAATTCACAGTTGAAGCTGACGATTTATCATTTGTTTGTGGTATTAATTCGAAAGTGGAATTCAAAACATGACTGTACGTATTTCGGTTGTGCTTTAGAGCGGTTGTTCCATAAATTATTACATTTTGCTCAATGTCATATCAAAAATAAATCGCAGATCCATTCAAATGTCCATCAAATGAATGTAAATCTTATAATTATTGAATGGTATTCGATTTATTTACTACCCAAATGGCATTTAAAAATTTATTTATTATATTGGTCGATTATTTTTGGTCATCCTAAAAACATCTTAAAATGATATACACACATACAAAATTATTCCTATGCAAAATTCTGAAAATTCCTAATAATAAAGTCAAACTGTTAGCTTAAGTTTAGTATACTCGTAAGTGTAAGAGCCCAACAGAATAAAATACAATCCCAAAGTACTGTTAGTTGTATGTAATTATGTCCCTATATGCATTATTCAATTGCAAATTATTGCTTTATATATTTTCACAACACCTCCGAGCTAAGCACCAAAAAATAACTGATATATAGTAACTACACTTATGCACTTAGCTAGTCCCTTACTTGCTTAGTCTATCAAATGACACATATACTAAGTAATTAAACAATAAACAGAAACGAATTTTAAATGCTTCATAGTATCGCAAATATTTGTATATTTTATGGCTTGAACAGCAACAGCATACTTAAAAAAGAAGCATCTACTAAGCAATTAAAAAATATAATGTATACAAGAAAGTATTTAGTAATAGTGCTCAGTAGCTTTGTAAGTAATAAAACAAACCCGAATATACGGGCAATTGTTTTACAAATCCATTACAGTCAATAAAGATGCATGTGTGCAAAATATGAGTATATCTTGATTATAACTTTGATTATATTTCAGTTTTCATAAGATTTATTTTTTAGAAAACGAAAAATTTAAGCCTGAAAATGGTAGGAAAAGAACTTTGCTGAATGGGGATGTTTTGAGCTTTTATGGTCACCCTTTAATTCTTTTGCTAACCATAATTGTGAATTACAACTTTGCTTAGCTTTTAAAAGCTGTATGAAAATCAAAAGCTTTTACCTGATTTCATAGCCAAAACTCTACTAAAATGCTTGTATAACAAATTTATTTTGTATATTATGCCAAATTTTAATTTCAAGCTGTTATAAAATTCGATGACAAAGTGTATAACATCAAATATAAGTCATTAACTCTTATATGTATAAAATATAATAGAAGAACAGAATTATAGTAAAAGGATATTTGGGATATATTTTTATATACCACGAAGAGGAAATCCGCTGATGTAGGGGCATTTAGAATCACTCATTTCATAGAACGAGGAGAAATGAAAATGAGTTCTTATTAATCGCTTAAAAAAATCATTTTAAAAAAATTGTAAAACTATTAGCTTTGTAACAATTTTAAATACGTCAATTAAATGCACACAATCAGTGTAAATATGCCCCAAATGCAAATATTTATTTAGTTGTTAAAGCTCTAATATTATTATTGACAGAAAACAATAAAATGCAATTAAACAGCTGGGTGGCATATTGATACTGGTACATAGTATGGAATATAAAAACTATTGATGCAAATATATTTACGTAATTAATTGACATTATATGTATTAATGCAGCTAATACATGTTACATTTTATAATATATGTATTTAGGCTTCTGGGTGTGGTTTTTAAATTAACAGATTGACTTACCTTAAAGTAAAGCAGAAAATATATTTATTAACTAACTTTGAACGAAAAATAATCTAAATGCATTTATGTGTGTACTAATACGTTAGTCCTGTATATTTAAGTACTCCTGATTATCAATTAATATGATTAACTTTTATAATTTTTAATCCAAAAAGTTTACTTCACAGCTAAGTTATAAAAAAAACCTTTATGTATCGCAATTAAGAGTAGTCGATGTCTGTTTATATACAAACAAATTACTTATATCATAATAAAATTCAGTAATTTTATAGCTTATTTAATTTTAATTGAAATTTTATATATTTAAATAATTGCTGCAAATTGCGTAATCATCATTGAATCAATTTTTCTACCATGTCTGCTAAGTTATTTTATACTCTGAACCTGAAGTTGTGTTTTTTTTATTTCTTTTGCATCGTTCTTCGTTGTGCTTGGGTCAACGAAAAATGTTGAACAGTCAAACGATGAATAGCATCATAATTGTAATGGAAATGGAACTTTAAATGAATCTGTGGCACATGAGGTGAGTGTGAATTGATTGGGATTAATTGGTTGGTTGTTCACTTTAAATTTAAATTTTATTACATTTGTGATACAATTTTAAATTTATGTTGATTTTACAATGTTATTATTATTGCTATATTTACAATCAATTTTACGGTTGCTTATCACCTGGTTACTTTATTTATTTGAATGCACTAGGGTTATAGCCAGTGATTCCAACTATTTATTTAAGTTAATTCTTTTCTTCTTTCAAATTCAACAAGAGCTGGCTAAAACATACTTTGCCCAGATAATTATAGCAAGCAAAAGATGATCTGCAATGGCAGATGATCCGCAATTAAATTAATGTTTGCATTTCAGGTTTTGGTTTTATAATAATACCATTTTAAATTGATTATTTTATTTACTTTCTTCAAGTATCCAATGATTATTTTAATTACATGTGAATTCTATATTCTCCATCATGATGTTTACTCAACCGTTGTGTCTTCGCTTGCAGGATTCGCTGCTGTTGTTTCCTCACTTGCTGCAGTTGTTTCTTCACTAGTGTCTTCGCTTGCTGGATTCGCTGCTGTTGTCTGCTCACTTGTGTCTTCGCTCGCTGGATTCGCTGTTGTTGTCTGCTCACTTGTGTCTTCGCTTGCTGGATTCGCTGCTGTTGTCTGCTCACTTGTGTCTTCGCTTGCTGGATTCGCTGCTGTTGTCTGCTCACTTGCTTCACTTGATCCCGTTGTGTCTTCGCTTGCAGGATTCGCTGTTGTTGTCTGCTCACTTGTGTCTTCGCTCGCTGGACTCGCTGCTGTTGTCTGCTCACTTGTGTCTTCGCTCGCTGGATTCGATGCTGTTGTTGAATCACTTGCTGCACTTGATCCTGTTGTATCCCCACTTGCTGGACTTGATGATGTTGTTGCCTCACTTGCTGGACTCGCTGCTGTTGTATCTGTTGTTGTGTCTTCATCGGGAAGATTTTTGCTAGGGTTGTACTCAATGATTCCATCTAGAAGACTTTCGATTTTTTTCATATCCTTTTTCAAATCGATCAAAATCTGCTCAATGCATATGCCACCGTAGTTACTAGCGTCGGTCAAACCTTTGGAACTTCTAAGTATAGGCTGCAGATCATATGGTGCATATAATATTCCCTCGATTGTGTCCCCAATGCCAAATCGACAACGATCGGCACTCTTGTTTTTGTCACAGAGTTTCATTTGAGCAATTAGTTTCTTGGCGTTATTTTGATACAAGTTCAACTTGACTTTCAACGAATACTCGAAATCTTTCTTGACAGTACTGGTACCCGACTGACATCCGTTTAGATTTCTAGTGTAACGTATCACTAGCGACGACGTAAGACTCTTCGCTTCCCGTACACCAACTCCATCAGTGCCCTTGTCCACGCGATTCAATTGTTCCGTTTGCCAAGTATTCAATTGAGTTAGTTCATCATTAACCTTGTCGTTGGATGACTTACTGAGCTTGTCATTTAATGCGGTTAATTCGGCTTGTAATTTGGCAGCCGTATTACTAAGTTGGCTAAGTGCATCTAGTCCACTCTGTAAGGCCTTTTTCTTGACTATTACCCTCTCCTTTGTCGTCTGGGTGGTAAGTTCACCAATAGTAGTTTGCAAGTTTTTTATTGAATCATCAAGGCTGTTGGTGAGATTCACGTTTATAGCATTTGAGTTTGGGCTTGCCGCTATATAACTCCTTGGTAAATACAGATCCCCAATAGCACCGGGCTTGGCCGATATATTATGGGTGCATAGGCACAAGGTAAGCAGTAGAAGTGTTCGTTTAATTGTCTTCATCGTCGTCGTTTAAGCTTCTATTCCGTTTACCCATCGGCTATTTCTTTTTATATTAAACACCGGACAGTACTGTAAGTAAATTGGCATAAATATTTAACCAGCTGCTAGCCAAGAAGATCTCTAATGAGCTGAGCAAAGGGACAGGGAAGCCAAGCTGCAAATGCGCACGAGTAACTGTCGTGTCAACATAATGCTGCATATATATGAGACATGTCTGCAGAGAACGCAGTTAGTTAAGTAACTGTATTATATCTGTATAATATATAATATTTGTAAACAGAAAGTTCAAGCATGCACAACGTGCAAATATTTAAGTAGTTGTTACAATTAATCACTTTTAATTAAATTGTTATGATGCAGTTCTAATACGTTTTTAGTTTAATTACTACTTTAACTATATGTGTCATGTGGACAGAAATTGAAACTTTGTTGTAAATGAAATTTTGGAGAAAAATTTTACATTCTAAAATACCTTTTTTAAAAATAGGCATATTTTTAGGCAAAATTTTCATTTGAATACTCAATAGCTTTTTAACGATTAATCTGATTAAAGAATCTTGTATGGTAGGTCGATAGGCTATTTTATTATCTTTTTAAAAAGATAAACATATTTAATATCATTAATCTATATTATTATATAAATAATAAATAAATCATATTCACTTTACCAAAGCTACCTTTTTGAAAAGGCGAATATCTAGCTTTTTTTCGATTATCTCGAAAACGGTTCCGGAAACGTATTTTTTTTAAATTTCTTTCGGAATCAGTGATCTATTTTATAAATGAATCGATTTTAAAAAGTCCGGGATACAAAATGCTGTTGAATAATGTAATCAATATAATATCAATGCTGTATAATTTAAAAAAAAAACTTTATTAAATGCAGTTTGCACTATTTTAAACATGTAAGAAAATTATTTTAAAAATATTTTAATATTTATATTAAAATTGAATTTATCACACCCTTTTTATTAAGTGTAAAACTGCCGTCTTTTAATACCTGTTTTTAAAAACAATAAGAAACTTAATTATGACCATATTTTTCGGCTTTTAGTTCATTTTAAAGAAAATTAGTTTTTCAAATTTAATATGGCAATTTAATATTGTAAACACTTGAAACTTAATTTTTATTTGCTAAAATACATTTAATACACTTTTTAAATGGTTCTATTTTCCAAACACAAAGTTTGCATGTCATTGAATTTTTCTATCTATAAATTAATTAGATTTTGCTGGACTAGGGTTTTCCCTAATGATTTTTTCCATAATGCGATTGGCATCTTTCCTTTCGTTTTCCATGTTAATCAAAACATTTGAAACGCATTTTTTTGCTACGTTGTCGGCATGAGTTAAGGCATTGGAATTTTTAATCAGAATCTCCAGATCTCTGGGTGCATTAGAGAGTTCTTTTACCAAGTTCTCAATTTTGTTTTGGCATCGTCTGCTGGAACTGAATAGTTTGCCGCATTGTTGCATTTCGTTAATTAGTTTCTTGGTATTATTTTTATAGGATTTGATTATATTGCCCAATTGATTTTCTATATTGTTTCTTATAGAATCAACCTCCGTCTGGCAGCGGTTCATAAGCCAAGGCCAGCTTCTACCAATCCTCCAAATAATATCCAACACCTCTCGCAGGCTATCCCCGTATGTAGCCTCTCTCACATACTTCAGTTGCTCCTCTTCCCATTTCTTCATTTCATTTAGTGCATTTTCAACCTGTCTATTAACTGAATTGGCCAGTTGATCATTTATGTTGACCAAGTTAGCTTGGATATTGGTAGCAGTCTTGCTAAGTTGTTTGAGTGCTTCTAGGCCATGTTCTAAGGCATTTTTCTTAACGTGATCCTTTTCGTTTTCCAACTGATTTTCAAGGACTGCAATTTCCGTATTTAAACTGGTAGTTAATTCTTCAATGGTTTTTGCTAAATCTGCAAAGGTTCCATTATCGAGAATATGTATTTGTTTAAATTTGATTTTAGTGTAAATTGTGAAAAATACCTGTTATATTCGGCCTGGGCCCAAAAAAGTTCGTGGTAATATCGCCTACACTGTTCAACAGATCCTTGGTAATATCACCTACACCGTTCAACAGATCCTTGGTTATATCGCCTACACCCGTAAACAGATCCTCAAACAATCCGGGCTTGGCCCAGCAGCCATTGCTACTTAAGCACAGAATTAGTAGTAGAAGAGTTGGCTTAATTGACATTATCGTTTTAGTAGCTTATTAACATCTTATATATCTTTAGCTCTACATCGAAGCTTTTATATTGCGATGCGGACTATAGTGCAAATAAAAGATCACAAATATTTAAGCAGTTGCTACTGGACGCCTTAATATTTTACTTTAACTAGAGAATATTAATAAATTTGATCAGTTCACATTTGAATTCCATGCTGGTTATAATATTCATAACAAAACGTATATGAATAATAATAAATATTTTATTCTGAATAATTTTGGTATTTATTAACCGCTCGATTTAAAGATGGGAATAGAATCCCTGATGATAGTCCTATTTAGGTCTATCTAGATATTACCTTAAAATTTATAATAAATCGAATTCTACTGAGTTTTATAAGCGAAGGTTTTGCAAATAAGTGAGAACAAAAATAAATAATAATAGATTATTTAATCAATAGGACACAAGTAGAAATAGAAATTAATTTTTGCATAGTGAATTTGATTTTTATTTTTTAACAAGTTTTGTATTTTTCTGCTCTTACACACCATCACCTAAAATAAACTCTAGTATCTGCATTTGTGATTGAAATCCGACTGTATTATATTTTTCTAGTCTGTTTCTTCATTGGGCTCATTCTGTTCTTTCTGTTCTTCCTGTTCATTCTGTCCATCCTGTTCTTTTGGTTCATTCTGTTCATCCTGTTCTATTGGTTCATTCTGTTCATCCTGTTCTTTTGGTTCATTCTGTTCATCCTGTTCTTTTGGTTCATTCTGTTCATCCTGTTCTTTTGGTTCATTCTGTTCATCCTGTTCTTTTGGTTCATTCTGTTCATCCTGTTCTTTTGGTTCATTAGTTTCGGGTGCGACTGGTGTTGACTCAATGATTTTATTCAGACTTGATTCGGTTTCCAATTTTGATCTTTCCAAAGAGGACTTTACAATTGAAACACATTTGCTGCCTTGTGCTTCATAAATGACCAAAGAGTTGCCTTTTCTAATCAGAGTTTCCAGATCTTTGGGTGCATTAGATAGCTCCTTAACCAAAGCGTCAATATCTTTTTGGCATTGCTTGGGCTTGGTTGATTTCTTCTCGCATTGCTCCATTACTTGAACCAGATCCTTGACCTTAGCTTCATAGGCTTGGATCTGATCTGCCAACTGCTTTTGGGTGCGTATCCTATAAGCATTCACATCCGACTGACAGTTGTCCGTATACCAAGTGTAACGTTTCATCAGATCTCCAGTAATTTCCTCCGCATCTGAGACGCCAGCTCCATTGGTGGCATCACCCACACGTTTTACTTGCCCCTCTACCCATTCCAACAATGTCTTTAGTAGCTCCTCTACCTGGTTGTTAACTGGTGTACCGATTTTGTCATTCACTTGGTTCACGTTGTTTTCCAGAACGATAAGAATCTGACCAATCTGGGTAAGTGCTTTTAACCCATTGTCTAAAGCACGTTTCTTCTCCTTGTTCTTTTCTCTTTTCAGTTGAGCTTGAAGATTCTCGATGGCAGCATTCAAACTTTCCGCTAATTCATCAAGATTTTTGTTTAACTGTTCAGAGACTTCGTCGACTAGAAGTTTGTCGATAGCAAGCAGATCATGCAGTAAATCAATAACATGATTGGAGACCTCTCCTGTCACACCAGCCACAGCTCCTAGTAGGTCCTTGGATATACCGCCTACACCGGCCAACAGATCACCAACCGGACCGGGCTTGGCCCAGATACTATTGGTGCTTAAGCACAAGGTGAGCAGGAAGAGTGTTCGCTTTATTGACAACATCGTCTTAGTAGCTTCTTCAGCTCTATCCCGAGGTTTTTATATTGATTTCTGTAGTGCAGTGCAAATAATTTAACACGCTGTTTAAACTTTAGCATATTTAAGCAGCTGCAATTGAATGCTTTTATATTCTACTAGTTTATTCTAGTTTAGACTAAGAACATCAATTAATTTATTTGGAGAGACGGGGAAGCTGCAAAACTGCGTTAACCGAAAGCTGCTTAGAAACCTAAACTACAATAATTAAATTGCAAATATTCTTTTTATTTATAATTTTTGCATCGACTGCAGAATTCTGTATAAATTAATGAATTTAAGTTCAAGCTTTGTTAATGTTTTATTTAAATAAACACTCGTAATATAATATCAATATTAGCTATTAAAATTGTGAATTAATATATTTTACAGGGAAAAATACAAATTCAAACTGAATTTAAAGATAATTTAAGCTATAATAGATTAATAAATATGATTGTTACAGCACAGCATTTTAATAACGATTATGTTTTTTTTTTTTTTCAATTTTATTCAAATATTAATACTTCAATGACTAATAAAAAATCTAATATATAATGCAATTAGTACGATCATTTATTAAGTAAACAAGTTAGGAAAAAAATCATATTTTATTATAAAATTTGTTATTTATTTTTTAACATAATATTTTCTTCTGACGATACATTTTTCTTAAACGAGATTGTTTTTTTCCCTAACTGCTTTATTATATTATATTTATTGTAATATCAAAACAAAGTATATACTATTTAATTTAGCCAATTTAAAAATAAACCAAATGCGAGTTGAATGTCCTTTGTATAAAGGAAAACTCTGCTTTAATTTTGAAATTTATAGGCCTATACAAAGTAGAGGCCATAGTATCATTATTATATTATTTTCTTACCCTTTGTGTTCAACTTTGTGCATAAATAACTAAATCGGCATGCAAGCCATTTAAGGAATCATAAAAAGCTACAAAAGGTAAAAGGGTCTACTGAGGGGTAGTGTGCGTAACAATAGTATTAGTAGGATTGTCAACAACCATGAAGAAGTGTAGGGGGAGGGAGGTGGGCGAACTAGGGGGTGCAGTTGTTTTTCAAGGTAGCCGTAAGCTACATGCAGCCCAAGCATTTTATTAGTCTGCTGTTTGTTTTGTTTAATTATGCTGTCATTAACTTTGTCACATACACACACACACTCACACACACACTCACACACACACATACAAATGCATCTAAGGACACGGATAGCAATACACGTAGAGACAAGGACATCAGTAAAACAAAAGCTTACATGTCTAAACGCAATTATTGCCGAGTGCCGAACAAAGAGCGACGGACATTAGACAGTGTAACGATGATGCCCAGGGACTTTTATATATATATATATATATATATATATATATACTATATATGCATATATATATACTCACTCAATGCGGTTGGTGTGGGCTAAATTGTCCTGGCAGTATCCTGAAAGTGTACTTGCCCCATCTCAGTCGCGGTCTGCTTGCCACTCTCGGCCAGACATTTAATTTGCATTTTCCACTAATTGGCTTGCATACGCTACATTTTCGCTTCGTTTAATTAATTTAATTAGAAATATGTTTTGGCACAAAGAAAGTCACAACCATTTCAAACATATTTCTCTGTGCATGTAACTGCATTCGACTCTGGACATGCTTATGATAATTAGGAGAGTGTGTGGTCCATTTGGTGGCTCATCATTTAGTTCATTTAAATTCCACTACTTTGACGCTTCATTGCATGCAAGTAATGTTATCATCCTAGCAAAGGGTATTATAATTTTGTAATGATGAAACTTTATTGGAAAACGAAAGAGCATTTTATTCTCAATTCAACAATTTAATTTTTTTCAGTTCAACATTTTTATTGAGGTCAAAGAGTACACTTTCAGTCGGCTAGGAACAGAACAAAATAATAAATAGATTAAGGGGAAGTCCGTAGATTTTAATGATGGATTTGTCGTTGTACGAACAGGTAAAAAAACTAAAATATATGTATATATTTAATTTTTAAGCATAATATATATATTTCTCATAGATAGCTGTTAGATGTTCCTAAAAATGTTCAAGCAAGTATGTTAGTTATATATAAATATAAATTAAATAATTAAAATAATATTTAAATGTTCAGAAATATACGCCTTTAAAATTTGAATATTCAATATTTAATTAATTTTATATTGCCTGCAACTTTTCCCTTAATACGCTTTTAATAAGTTGTTTGCAAATTTCCTAAAAACATTAAATTTTATAAATTAAAAAATTGCAAACATCTTGAACATCCTGGAACTTGATCTTTAACATTTGCTGCTCCTTTCAAAATTGCCAAACGTTAAGGTCAGAGGAGCAGACTTGGACCTCTTTAACCCACACTTTTAGCATCATCTATGAATCCATAGATCCTTGTAAGTGCACCTCAGCTTCGCAGCACCAATGCTGGGGCTATCCTTTTATGGTTTTTATGCTGACCTCAGTGCATGCCTGCAATGAATGGCCATGGAATCCTGGAGCCTGAACGCTGATGCTGCTATGGCGTGGCAATCGCGGCCATTAAGTCATTTGGTTTCCTGTAACATTTCCGGTATCTTTTTAGCAAGCTCCTCTGACTGAGGTGGTGCTGCTGGTCTGCCAGGAGTCTGGCACTGGCTCTGGCTCTGCTCCTGGACCTGGCCGTGTGGGTGGCCTCGATGTGGTTGCGTTGGGTTGGAGGTCGCCAAATGCTTTTAAAGTAGGTGGCTGCTTGTTCAATTTATTGCTTGCCAAATGTATTGTTGTTGTTATTATCATCGTTGTTGTTATTGTTGTTGTTGTTGCTGTTGTTGCAGTTGCACAGAGGCCCTGCAACTGCCTTTCAAATTGCACCACATAAAGTGTTGCCTGAAATTAACTTGCAGTTTTTATGCACACAGCACAGATAAAATTCTTGAAAAAGTTTACATTAATGTTATGCCATCTTGTAATTTATGTAAAATGAATGCCTTCGCTGATAGCATTTAGTGAATTTAAATTTTAATGGATGGTAATTAAAATAAAAGAAATATGTAAGCAGTTTTTAAAAAATATTATAACCCATAAAAATCAACAAGCTTCTGAAAACATTTACAACAGCTTATAATATTTGAAAATTATTGGAACGATTGCCAAAAATATGTTTTATAAATTAAGTGCATCTATCAGATATTACAAATAACAGTTACAAGTTCAAAAAGTAACTTTATTTATGTTAACTTTTAAAATAAATAATTTTAGAAGTTTTTTTTATATGATTTTTAAATAAAAAACGAAATTTAATTTTTATTTCATAATTTTAATTTTTGGGTTAATAAATAGAGTTATTGAAAAATATCCATAAATTGTTTATATATTGTTTTAACACTGTGCTTCTAGTGATTTATTATAGGTGAAAAGAATTAACTTATTTCTTTAGCCTTTAACACATTATTCAAAAAATAACCTCTTCGAACTTTGTTTTTATGTTACCTTTATAATAATGCAATATTTACAGAACTAAAATTTTATTGAACATATACAAAATGTCAGTTCAAATATTGCACTTTGTTTTGTTACAAACAATATGCATTTATTTACACAATCCCTTTACTAACTTATTGAATGAATTTGACAAGTTAAATAGACACAAAACTCTTTATGGAATGATGGAAAAATAAACTTGGCTCTATATATGTTTTATTTTATGCATGCATCCTTGCTGCTTTGATCATAACATATCTAAAATCAGTGCATGTCCTTGTCTACTTATTTTGATTCCCAACTGACAGTTGCCTTTGCGCACACTCAATCACTTAATCAGTTTTATGATGTTTTAGATGTATTTTTTTTTGTTTTTTGTTTTTTGTTTTTTTTTTGCTGCTGTCATAAACACTAATTTAAAAGCCCATCATAAAAATCTGTGTGAAATGCGTGCACAGATTGCACAGAGAAATATTTTCATATACATTTGTCTAACTGAATTCAGCGAACAGTAAAAATTTGTGTGCAGTATTTTGCATATGCCAAGAGGCAGAACCCAAAACCCAAAACACAAACTCAAACCAAAGTCCAATTCTAAAACCTATGCGTTGCTCATATGCCACGTTGCCAAGAGGCAAACTGCATTCTGTGGCATCCCCTTGGCGCACATGAGGCAGATTTAGTGTGCCTCGTCCTTTTTATTTATTTTTTTTTTATCTTGTCGCGCTCTGTGTGCTGCTCTGGTCGCAGCAACTGGGGATCAAGCGCCAGGTACGAGTGGCAGCAACATTTGTTCATATGAAAATACCTGACGCGCTTCCTGCCACACACATACATACATACATATATATATATATAACAACAGCTCTCTAACTGTATTGCCAGGCAATCCCATTCAGTACAAACTAGCTCAGTCTCAGTTACAGCCTGCTCTCTCCCGATGGCTAAATGTGTAACAGGAGTCACTTAGCGCACTCCTTCGCGTCCTTCGCGTCCTTTAGCTCCTGTCCCGCTTCATGTGGTCGTTACTTCATTGGCACAATCCCCAGACTCAGGCTGCTCGACTGCTTGACTGCTCGACTGCTCGACTGGTTGGTTTCATTGTTTTGCTGTGCTTTTATGTATGTACACTTTTTTTTTATTTTTATTTTTTTGCCACGTATTTTCCTTTAATGCGCTGCGGATTTGCTGTGAAATATGCCAGCACAGAGACACACACACACACACACACACACACACATGCACTAATCGTGTGTACAGTGTGCCCGTATCTGGCTACATTCCCGGTTGGCACTGCGGCCCAGCACTTTTATGCTAATTAAGTTTATGCTAATTTAACTTATTGCCACTAAGTTGGCCCACATATGCGGCCAGCCGCAAAAGCCGTCGTATTTTCTCACATTTGTATTCACATTCGAAAATTTTGTTAACTGGCATTGAAAACACATTAAAAATGCAACACTTAATTGAATTGCCTGCCATTAAAGTCAATTAGGATATTCAAGGCAGTGCAAGATGAAATGGTGTATTGATTATAAATTTAGTTTATAAATATCTAATGAAATCCATTCATGAATTGTTCAATTGAAAAAGATGAAATAAGTAATGGCATTGCTAACAGCTTCATCATAAAATATATATTAAGAAGTGCGTTCAATTCAAGAGTTTTTTGTTCACATGATTAATAGTGTCGCAATTAATGCAAAGAGTAATTAATATTTTAGGTTATTTTTAAAAAATATGCTTGAATACATTTTTACGAATTTGCACAAACATTTCTTAATTTTTCAATTTTTTCCTACCTAACCTTCCAACAGAAAATCACAATTTAATCACAATTTTCAGCGAATAAAAAGTATAATTAAAAATTTCTTACTGAGTTTCATTTGGGGATTATGACTTGAAGTGTACATATATACTACATATATGCACGGATATATGTTTTATATTTACGACTTAAAACCAAACGAGTTATACTTCTTGGTTTTTCTTCTTTCTGTCTGATTTCTGTGTATGTAAATTGCATTTAAAGCCATAAATCAGTTTTAATCAGACCACAGTCCACGCAGCTGAACCTTCCCGTACAGCAAATGCGTCTGTTCTGCTCATGATAGGCCTATATATATGCATATGTATATATCTATAAATGTACATAAGTGAATAAGAATGGATATATATATATACATAGGTTGGGTGGCTTTGGCCTTTTGCTGTTGCAGGTGCTTCAAAATGGAAACGCACTCCGTATGCATGACGCTTCATTAAATAGTTTGTATGCGTTGGTTATTATTGAAATCCTTTTATTAAAGTGCACAAAAAAAAAAATTCAAAAATGAAAGTCCACAAAATGAGCATAAACCGATCAATAATGCCATATGGAACTGATACCCGCTAAAATATTCAATTGCATTTAATGGTTGTTTTTTTCTTTAAATTATCAGCATATTTTTTTGAAGAATAAATTAAAATAAATACGTATTAAGAATTTCAAAAATATAAGAAATTGATTTGAGATTTTTACTTAAATTAATCACATTAAAATACGAAATTAATAGAAAAACTTGTATGCATGGCAATAAATCTTGTTTGGGAATTAAAAAAATTAAATATAAATTTTATTTGAGTGAAGTCTTGATTTAGATTGTGAATCATATCTGTTACAACTGAAATTTTACTTGTGACTTCCATAAGACCAATAATGCCCTTACAACTTATAATGTCGCTCATTATCCTGGTACAACAACCTTTGAATTAATTGCTGTGCGGAGGATTCATTTATATCCAGCTTATAAATAAGTGCGAGTCTACGCACACGTGCCCAGACCAATGTCCACAAACTCATCTCAACATCCACGGATTGCACGGACATATTTATATATACATTATATATATACATGCATATATTTATAGTGCTTATTAAGTGGATTATCCCTTTTACACGTTGGCATTTAATGATGAAGCCGTATGTATTCAGTAGAAAAAGTAGACACACAATTCAGGTTTTTCCAACCTAGGGAATTTAATATACTGAGATGAAACTGGGAATTATATCTTATAAGATTCATATATAATATATAATGCTGTATGGTTATTATATGAAAAATCATCTAAGTACATTTGCTTCATATTTTTTAATAATTAATATAATCTACATATATTCTGCACTGTGCATACCAATTAAATTTTGAAATATTTTAAAATTGTTTATGTATATTATTTGCATATATACTATAGCAAAAACGATAATTAAATTTTAAATATATGTGTTAACATTTACAATTTAATTGTGCAGCCAAAATAAATGCATGGTAATTAAAATTCGAGTTGCAAACATACGAAAAGCGTTTTGGCCAAAAAATGTGTACAAAACTTTTGGCATTGCCAAATTATTTTGTACATGTAAAATTTGTTGGCTGATATCCATAAACACAAACACACATACACCACACACACACACACACAGCAGAGCGTTGTTGTTTTTGTCATTGTTTGGCATTGGGCGACGAAAAACTAAAAGTTAATACGAGGCAATTATGTTGACATGCCAAATGTCCAGTTGCCCTTACCCGGTCCTGATCCTGTTGCTGCTTCTGGTGCAGGTCCTGGCAACTCGCCATTGCAACATGATATGGTTTATAGGTGCCCCGCTCTGCTCCCTTTACCCCGTTTGGTTGCGTATCTCGTGGCACTTGGCATTTGTGTGCGTTTTTTGAATCATTTTCCCGGCTGACTGTTGCTTCAAGCGTTTTTGGTTTTCGAAAAAGCCAAACAGAAAACATTTTTGACGCCTACACCAACTGACGTTAATTTACGACAAGATTTGAATTTGATTTTCAATACTCTGTAATACATTGGCAACCAGAGTAGATTGGCTTGTTTCACAGTATAGAAAAATTTGGATTTTTGACTAGCAGTAACGGTCTGATAACAGAGTATATCGCAGTCAGAAATTTATTTTTTGAATTTGGATTTGAATTCGGCTTTGAATGTTGCACAGTTAATTTGATTTAAAATACGCAAATTTGATTTTATCCTATTTCTTCTATACAACCAATAGTCCTAGATCCTGCCACACCTCTCGTTCCTTGACATTTTGTGTTGTTTTTGTTGTGGTTTTTTGTCGCGTTGTTTATTATTTTCGCTTGTAATTTGTCGCCCTGACTAGGCAACTTTGTTGTGCTTCTATAGGATGGGTAGGTAAGTAAGGTATATATGTACATACTAGCATATAGTACATGGTATGTTTAATATTGTAAATTGTCTAGCTTAAATGTTTTATTATTTATGCGCTTTAGTAGCCAACACTCAGTTTTTGTTATTTGATGCCCCCAAACATTTTCAGCTGACATGCCAAAACTTTTTGCCTCAATGAAGTTTTGATTTTGGTTGTGTATTTGGTTTGGGATCCCTTCTTTTGAGGGGAAGTGGGGCATGTTAAGGCAATTACATGAAAATGCATTTATTATTGTTGTAAACTTGTTGTTTTCATTGTTGATTTTGTTGCCTCCGAAATGTAATGTGTGAAATTCTGTACAAGAGCTGCATTAAAATTGCAAGTTTGTTTTGCTCTTGGTTGAGTTTTTTTCTGTTGGTTTTTTTTTTTTGTTTTTTTTGTGTTGGTTTTGGTGGGATGATTGTGGTTTTCATTGTGGCCTTGCCATAAATTTGTAAATTTATTTTAAATTGTTTCTGTTCACGATGAGCTTTAAATGCTTGTTGAATATAAATAAATTGTTTGGCAATTAATATCACATAAAAATTTTGTGTGACATTTAAGTTGAAATATTAAAATTGCACTGTAAGTAAATGGTGTATAGAAATTGTTGATTTTTAAATAAATCAGCAGCGGAAATAATTTTAGTGGAATCACACTTGAATAACCCTTTTTTAATATCAGTATTAAGGATTTTGTGGTATGATTTAGTACTAATTGTTTATAGTAGGTATAGAATATAAAATGTTATTGTGTTGTCCAATTCCATCATATGACAATTATATTTTAAAGAAAATATAAATAGCCTTTATTAGTTTGATTACTGACAATTTAATACTTACGTGATTTATACATTTTTTTTGAACAAGTAAAAGTTAAATGGAATTTTTTATTTTATAAATCCTATATAATTTTTTTTTTAAATATATCTGTTCCAAATTATTTTATGTATAAGTAAAATTGCTTTTTAGTCGACAAATCGCAAAACTTTTAAACAAACGCACTATAATGCCCCACAATTTACATTGTTGATATGCTTTATGCATGCTGCGCGTAGCTATATATCATAATAAGGAAAAATAATAAAGTCACCTGAAGAAAATTTATCAATATCATAAATCATTGCAAATGGCTACCAATTTTTTTTTTCTACAGGTATGTGTGTGTGTGTGCAATAATTCCTCAATACATGCATGTGGCAAGGTTTGAAATATATTTGCAAGCTGGCGCTGAAAAGTATGCCATGAAAAATGTTAACGCTTCTAAGGACTCCGCTGAGTGCAACAAAAATCTGCATTACAGAGTGAGTGCAATGTAAACTGTGTGTGTGTGTGCGTGTGTGCGTTTCGACTTGTAAATTTTACACTCAACTAAGAGAAGCATTTATTTATTTACTCATTATTACACTCAACTCAAAATACTCAACTTGAGAGTTGCTCTTTGCTGTCACTCTCTTTATGAATTGAGTGCTTTTGTTGCATGCATAAGAGATTTGAGTTACATATTCATGGCATAAGAGTATAAAACACTGAGTGACATTTAAACTGAGTGTACAAATTGAGTATGTGAATGCACTCACAACGTTTGCTCTTTACTTTAGAGAAGAGTCAAGTAGTGTAAGTCAATTAAATTTTACAAATAAGCTCGTAAAATATAGTGCTAAAATTGTCAAGAGCCTACATATTAAATAAGCTGGAAGTTAATATAATACTAGAGAAGTAGCGTTGCTTGATGCAGAATGCTAAAATTTATACATTATTGTACTTAACATTTCCAAATGGAAATGGAAATTTTAAATTAATTTAATTATAAAAAACAACCTTTGTCTACTGATTTTACACCTTCCAATTGTTTGTTTAATTGATTCTATACAAATTTAATACAGCAATAGTCTGTAAAACAAAATATTCAAACCCAAATATGAGTGTGAGTTTGAATATAAATGAGTGTTATGAGCATTTCTCTTTACTGTCACACTCTTTGTAAATTGAGTATTTTTAATATTTACAAAAGAGAAAATTATTGTAAGATACTTGAGTGATTATTCAAAGCACCCAAGCTGCTTACTCTTGATTAAAATAAGAGATAGATAGAATTGTAATTTAATTGCATGAGTTATACATTTATGCAATGCATTATTTGAAATGTTTAACTCATGCAATACATTTAATATTGCATAAATATATAAAGGAAGTCAATAAGCTAAGAAATGTAAAGTTAATAAATGTTAAAGTAAAATCAGGTTAAAGATATCAGCGGGAGGCATATTTAGTAATCGACATCTAATTTCAATTAACTTTTATGATCCATTATACAATTTTTTGTAAAATTTTAATTTTGTTTATAAATTTTAATATATTTGTGTGGGAATATTAAATAGGCCAATTATCGCGTTAAAATGATTTTTTTTTTTTTTTTTGAATTTGTATTAATATATTATAGATGAATATTTAACAAAAATCTCATTCATAATTGAAGTATGTCTTAATATATACCATATATATTCAAAATTATTTGCTTATATATCATATTTAATAAATAAGGACATGAAAATCTGATTTAATTTGAAATATGATATTGAAGATTTTTTATCTAAATTTACTTTTTTAATAATTGTATCTGTAGTGGATAAAAGATAGAGATTAGAGATGAATTCTATTGTTCCGGGCAGAGCATTTAAACTGATTATTTCAACTAGTTAATTATCAATTTAATTGATCCATCAATGCACAAAAATAATCTAGAATAATTAACAGCTATGAGCTAAAGCCAATTTATGGCATTCAAAAAAAAAAATACTACAACTTTTGCAGTCGATTAATGTGGTCTCAAAAAAAATGGCAAACCGACGGACTGAAAGACCAAAAGACCGACAGAACGGCACGAAAACAAATAAAAACAAAATGAAGCCATAAATACATTTGGCATCGGACGAATGGCCACTTCAATGGTCGAAGGACGATGGACGCCGTTCCAACGTCTCCTGCATCCTTTGGACGCGCTTTGTGTCGGCGACTTTTAATTAAAATAAAAATGCAACACTCACACGCACATGCCAAAGAGAAGGGGTGTAGTAGGTGGGGGGTAGGATGGGAGGTGTTTGATTGAAGTATGGGTATAATGATGATGAGTGTGGGTAAATCACGACAACAATAAAAATTAAGTTTAAGCGCATTTAAAATGCGAACACTCAACGGACAAGGCATAAAATCAATGCGCATGAGTTTAATGCAATTTAAACACACACACACACACTCACACACACACACACACACACAAACAACTGTACAACAAAACAACAATCGTAATAAACAATTGTATACACAGAGGTAGAAAATTAATTTTTGTTTTTAAATAATAGGCTTATAAAATAATTAAACCCAAACGGCTTATGTTTAATGGTTCTGTCTGGTTAGTACTACCAGGGGGGACATTCGTGGCCAGGGGGGCGAGCTCTGTGGTTAACTTTGGAGGGCCATAAAAATATGAAAAATGCTAGCGAAAATTTGTTAAAATATTTTCACATATTTTTTTCGCAATTCGCATTCAAAAAGCAACAAAAACTGACAAGTAATTGTTTAAAATCAATTTACAGAACGCGTGCGGTTAACTCTTTTTATTTATTCGCCTGTTCAACTTGTTGGCTCTTTTTTCTTCATGATTATTAATTTTCGTTTTTTTTGTGGGTGTCATTTAAATAAAACGCATAACGAGCTGAAAATGTGTACATTAAATCAGTCTAAAAGCAGAAATCTGACAAATAGCACAAATATGTTTCTCTTTATGCCCCCTAGCTGAAAAGGTTCAATAATGTTTGATGGAAAAAATGATTTTAATTATATGATATTAGTTGGATTTTGGTTTGTAAATAATTTTTGACTTAAACGATTTGTTGGATTAAAAAAAATTTAGTTTTTTGTGTTAAATAAATGAATGTTTATTTTTTTTTTTGACTAATCGGCTTGCTTATATTGATTGAGCTATAATTAAAAGGTCAAAGAGCTTTCTATTTAATTAATGCAAACATTTTATATTCTAAATAATTCTTTGAACTGAAATAATTTACTTTTACAGAGTTCAATGAAGTTCGTGCGAAAAGTTGAATAAAATTTAAACCTAGCTTATTTATGTTTAATTTACAAATCTAAATATTATTTAATAGTTTAAAATTAATTAGTAAAACTATAAAATGAAATTATTAAATTAGAAAATAATTTATTTGCCTTTTATATTCTCAATCGCACAATTTGATTGATTTTTATTATTATTATTGTAATTTAAAATTCAAAATCATAAAATCTATAAAATGAAATTATTAAAATAAAAAATAATTTATTTTCCCTGATTTTGACAATTAAACTCAATATATTCTCAATCACACAATTTGACTGATTTTTATTATCATTATTGTAATTTAAAATTCAAAATCTTTATAAATACTCTTTTAAATTTCAGCTTGTAAAAAAGCTGCTTGCAAATTGCATATATCCTTTTTAAAGCACATTAAAAGCTGATTTAAAGCGTTCACATAGCTTTGGATGTTGCTGTTGTTGTTGTTGTTGCTGTTGTGAATGATGATAATGCGTATTGTCTGCCTTTATCCTGAATGCTAACTCGTGAGCCTCGTCGTCATCATCAGCGTGATACCGCCAGCTGGCTGCAGCATTACTCATACGACACGTTGCATCGGCCGCAGCCTCGCCTCATTCATTTAGTCGTCAAGTACAAGTGCATTTGCATCGAAATTGATTGCTCACAAAACTGCCGATAGGGCAAAATTGCCAATTTGATGTGGCGTTTGTGGAGCAAAACAGAGAGAGAGAGAAGCGTAGGATAGATGTCCTGGCGTTGCTGCCTTAATAGTTTGTTGATTAAAAGGCTGCTTAACTAAAGTTAAAAGCACATTGGTTTAAGTTTAATGCCACTTAAGTAGCAGCCACAATACATGCCTGTATTATCTGTGTGTCTGCGTGGCAAAAACGTTTAAAACTCTTTAAAAACTACTCGTAAATTAACAGTTTTAACATCCAGCCAGCAAGGATGGCCCAGAATCTACTAAAATGATTGTACTCATTGTTCCTTTTGTTGTTGTTGCTTTTATAGACTTTTCTTTTTTGTATGTATGCTTTTGTAACTTTTTGCTTTCAACTTTTTGCCAGCCAAAAATGTTTCATAAACAGAATTAAAAAATGCATAAAAACAGTTCAAAACTTTTCAAATATTATGGCGTAAATGTAAATGAAAATTGAAATAATTGCAACAACTATTTGCCGACTTTTTTGTTGTATTTTATGTTAAGTTGAACAATCGGTGAGTTGAACACAAAAACAAACATTCACTTTGATAAAAATTTCTGAATTGCATATAAGCAATAATCATATAAATTTATGCTTAATAAATTGCACTGACAATTAAACAATTTGACTTTTGCAGTTCTCATATATGTAATAATAAAATATCATACATATATATAACTTTTTATGATAATAATAATAGTTTTGATGGTATAGTGACACAACTTTGTACTTAATTTTATGGCTAAGAATTAAAATGGGCTTTTAATTACTCAAGAGTCAACTTTGGCAAATTATCATAAATTACATAAATTAAAAAGGAATTCAATTTTGCAAAATCATTTTAATCAGTTGAGATTGATATAAGAGCTTAAATACCATAACATTAATTCGACTTTTTACACATAAATTTACTTTATATAATGAACGGAATTATAATATGTTGGATTTATTTATTTATTAATAAATAGATTTAGTATTGACAATTATTTTATATTTTTTGAAAATTTATGTGCTTCTTTTTTTTTGTTTAGGAAAATATTGCATATATTTTTTTTATTTTATTTATTTTTATCTTTAAAATGTTAGTCTAAGCAAGTTGTATATAAATAGGGTTTTTTTGTAGAAATTTTTATTTTTATAGAATCTAGGTAGCAAAATTCCATTTGCAAAATATTTGAACATTTTTTTTTATTTTGATATTTCTTCTAGTTACCACTGAACTATTGCAATAAAAAATTGTCACTTTAGGCTGTTATGACAGTTGTCTATGAAATACCAAATATTTGGATATATATATTAACCACAAATAGTCAACCGATCCGATAATTAGGAGTCTGGTTAGTTGCGCTGCCAATTATGAGAACTGACAGCAAAACATCAATCAGTCTAGCTGCCAGGCAAGTAGTAGGCAACAATTTGCTGATGCCATATACTCATGAATGTATTTATAAGTATTCGGTTTGCCTTAAGGAGCAATCATGATCTGAGGAACATCAATCAACAGCTTTGGCTCAGACTTAGACTGAGGCCAGCCGATGACCTAGAGAGAGTTGCACATTGAAATTCAAATGCAAAACTCTCAAGGCTTTAACACTGGCTAATAAACTAAGATATGGAATTGGAGTGTGTGTGTGTGTGTGTGTGTGTGTGCCTACTTTTGACAGCTGCCAAACAAGCGTTGCACATTAACGGCAATTGCTTTTAAATTGATTGATTTGCGTATCCCAAGCGCTAAGCGGCTTCAGCTCTGCGTGTGTGTGTGTGTGTGTGTGTGTTGAGTGTGTTGCTGTGTGTTAAAACACAAATATGCCCAGAACGTGCAGAAACTGCTACTGACAGCGAATGGCTTGATTGCATGCTTATGTCCACGCTCCCCCGCTAGGCCCGCTTTCACTCGACTGGCTTTTTGGGCAAACAAAATATGATTGCCTGCAATTAGGCGCAACGCTTTTGGCAACCCTCGGTCACTTGCACAGCGCATTAAATAAGAAATTTTCCAAAATTGCTGCACAACACGCCAAAAACTAATTACACACGCGGCTGCAACATTCGCCACTGCAGTTGCCGTTGCAGTTGCATGAAGGTGGTCAGCCTGGTTAGGGGCACAAACCACACATTGAACAATGTCCTTCGAGGCAATTCAAACAAAGCAGGCAAACACCTGAGCTAATAGCTGCTACTATGACTAAAACTAAAACTAAAACTAACAAATGCAATGCATCAGTTATAATTTGCTAGTTGTTCGCCAATTTGTCTATATTTTCTGTCATCATTTCACAATTTTATTTAATGAGTCACTTTAGAAATGTATAATTAATGAATGAATTGAATTGATTAATATGTTAGAGTAAAGCGCATTTTTGAGCTTGATATGTTAGTAAATTACTACATCAATCAATTAAGTATATTTATGCTAATGTTCACTTAAATTTATTAAATACAAAATTAGAAAATTGCTCATACGCTTAATTAAACAAATTGTATGGTAATTCTGTTGAAAGTGTAAGTAAGTGCATTGATTGATTTTAGATTTTTTACGGAGAAAAATAAATGAATTAGGCAAATAAATTGTTTTTTAAATACATCGTATAATGTAGATAATAATAATTTTACTTTACAAAAAAATTTAATTTTATTTAAAATAAGACGGATTGAAGTCTAATTAAAAACCTCTCATATGTCATATAAAAATTGCAATACGGTTGGAATTTATTTGGAATTCCATCGAGTTACTTTCTGAAACTCATTTTGTATATCTGTAATATCGATATTATTTCAAAAGATTGGAACAGTAAAGGAATAATATTTTTTCAGGCTTGCCAGCAACTTTTATAGCTCAATTCAGCCAGCCAAATTTGTTTCATATTTTAAAATCTTTATTTCTGCATATATTTAAATTATTCGATAAACAAACTTAAAAATGTTGTGATATATTCTTTAAATAAACTTTTAACTTATAGTCAGAAGTGCTTAAACATTTTATATACTTATAACATTCAGTTAATAGTCTTCTGCTCTTATAAATAACTTATCCATATTTATTTTTATATCAGCAGCATTTTTGATCTTAATTATCAGATGTACTATTAAAATTAACATAACACTTAATGTGAATCAATTTTGTGGTTTTAAGACTCTTTGCTTGACAATATCTTTAAGCCAAATTAATTGTCTGGCCGCATACTTGAGTGTGTGTTCTTTCTAAAGTGGTCAGTAACAAGTTGTTGCATATTTTTATTCGATTTTCACACATCACAAAACTCAAATGGCCGACACAATTCATAAACGTTAAGAGGCTTGGCAGCCGCAATGTATGCTAATAAATTTCTAATTGAATAAGCCAAAAGCAAATGTGCCACCCACACACACACACACACACACACACACACACACACACACACACACAGAGCATATAAAGAAATACCCACACATAACTTATAATGTCATTCGAATGGCTTAAAAGCGTTATCATTTCTTTATGTTTTTCCTTATTGCTAAGCGGGATTCGAAGCGTGGGCGTTCGAGAGGGAACAAAGCGAATGAGTTAAGAGCAAAGGAGGCAACAAAAAAATTGTATGCATAACGTATATGGGCAACAAGCAAAATGGCAGATAGTTGGCAGGACCCAACAGGACCTGCAGCAGCAGCCAACGGACCAGCAGGACATGAGCGAACAAGCCAGGCAAAACGAAAAAGCGACGTCTTCGCATTTGCATTTGCATTTTACAAACAATTGAAAAAGTAGTTAAAGTTTTTCATGCTGGCGCTGCTTTCACTTTATCACACACATACACATACACATAAGTATATATACTAAGTATAAGCACATAAACTGGTTTTGTTTTTTTATGCGAACGGTACATATGCAATGGCTCACAACGAAGTCGCAGTCGGAGTTGAAGTTGAAGTTGTAGTTTGTTGGCTGTGGCACACTGCTATTTGGCATATTACAGGCACAGTCAATGCCACAGTGCCACAGCCAAGCAACCACCTTCACGTTGCCACATCCTGTTAAGAATTTTTTAGTTGGCCAAGAGTATAGTACTGTACATTATATGACACTAACGTCAGTGTGTTTTTATATATATCTTTCTTTCTATTTTTGTACTTTTAGCACTACATTTTGCACACTTTCGCTATTCGCCAGCTGCGGTTGCTTAGCTTTTTTTTATGAACGTGAAGTTCACGTGTTCACCTGTACAGGTGCCAACACGTCCACCTGCCACCATGAGTTGACACATTTTGGTTGTCATTTTGAGGCAGCTGCAGTTGCAGTTGTCTCATATGCTTTGCGTTTTTGTTTTTTTCCAACAGATTCCATAATGAGATGAAGATTAGCTGCGACTGCGGACATTGCAGATGGGAATAGTAGAGTATATATATATATAAACATATATGTATATATATACTCGAATTGTGGTTCTTCTCCAGTGTATTTTGCAATTTCAAAAATTTAATTTTTTAGTTTTTAGCAGTTCACTTTGTAGATGTTTCAGAGATTGCATTTTTTTGCAATGTTGTTTTTTTTCCAATTTAAAAATTTAAGAGAAATTCTAGTTTGTCATTTTGCAATAAATAATATTACAGCTTATATATAACTAGTCTTTAACAGAGATCTAAAAGAAATCATAAAATCATAAAGCTGAGACAGGAATAATTCCTTGTCTAATAAGTTCTTGAAAAATAAACTTATGTTTTTTAAAATATGGCAAAAAAACTTTCTAGCTTTAAGTTTCACGGTTTTACATAAATAAAGATTTAAAAACTAGAATTAATTATATACATGATATAACCATATATTTGACCATTGATTTGCTGTACGGTAATCCATCTGAAAATAACAATATCTTAGAATTTGCGAGCTTCGAAGAAGTAATATTTGTAATGTTGCAAAATAAATTTAAATTAATTCTACATTTAAATCAAAATTATTATAAATTGTTAATATTAATATTAACACATTCAAGGTATTATACAATATTAAAATTAAAATTATACAATCTTAAAATTTATTTTCATAATTTTAATAATAAATATAAAAAAAACTTCATACAAATTTTAAAATTTCTGCCATTTATAAAAAGCTATTCTATTTTTTTCGACAGGTGCAACTTAAGCTGATTTTTTAACAATTTTGCAATGCTGTTAAAATATTTTATGTTTAATAAAATCAAGTTACTAAAAAATTAATAACAACTCAATACAAAAATTTAATATGAACAAAACTACTTCTGCTTCATTTTATTACCGAAACATAAACGAAAATATCGAAAGTCTTAAACAACTATAACAAAAACAGCTCAAGTGATATCGATTTAGTTTGCTTTAATGCCACAGGATAATACTCAACTTTAAAAGAGTCCTTGGACGAGGAGCAAGCGATGCGAATGGCATTTGCTGCTCCAGGATAACAGACTATGCAAATCGTTCATTATTTTGACTATCAATAACTGATTTACATTTGTGCTGAATCCGCACAAAATGCTCCTAAGTGCCAAGCAAGAAATTCCTTTCCCAAAACCGGGCAGGGCAGCTCCAGGGTCAGGGTCCTGGGAGAGATGCAGACAAACAGGATTTTCAGCAGAGCAACAAACGGGGGCAAAAACAACGCGGACACAGAGTGCAAACAATGACAACAAAATATGCTGCAACCCGGTGGCTGCACTTAAATGAAATGCCAACAAACCAAATAGTTAAATCGGATGGTTGAGGGCAACGGGGAGGGAATTGTGCCGGGGCATTGCTGGGGCAGATTGGGGCAACATTCTGGGCCGGAGGCGACACTGGATGAGCAGCTTCATTTCAGCGTATAATTGAGCGAGCACAAAATATGCGACAAGCGACAACTGCTGGGGCGTCTCGGCGTCTGGGCGTGGCATGTGGCATACAAGAGGGGCGACGGGAGGGGGGTTGCAACTTGAGTAGTGCATTGTGTGCGACTTTAACAAAGATTTGCGGAAGTATGAAATTTTCCTATTACTTTGTCGCAGCAAATAGAGCGGAAGTCAGTCAACGAATGCAGCCCTGGCAGACGCTTGATTGTGTCATGTCTGTGGGCGTTCAATTTCGGGGCAGGAGTGGGTGTGGCCCAAGGAACGTGCAACATGCACCTCGACTTGCTTCATATTGTTATTGGGTTTGATTTTCTATTTTTTTTGGGTTGGAGTACAATGTGTGAACGACTTTTCGACTGAGACTGCTTGGTGCCCCAAAAATATTGCAGCAGGTTGCAAAGGAAGCGTTGGCAGCAGTCTAAGCACCTAAATACCGCAATGACAAGGTCACTTTTCAATGGTAACCTGGGCAGCAAAATGATTTATGAATTTATATAGACCATAGTTGAATAAGTAAGAAAGTGAACTTAAGAGAACGACAAGTATCTCAGAGACACTTTTGCTTTAAGTTGTGAGTAGTAGCGAAATTTAGTTAGCTGCTTGACTTAGATATTTGGAACAAAATTGGAGAAATATACAATAAATAGATATTTTCAGATATTTTTGTTTCTTATATTAGGGATAAAATAACAATTATGCCAATCAACAACATTTTCTAGCCAGAACAAATGCAATAATTTATTATTTAGCTCAATCTAGCTTAGTAATAAATTATGCGTGACTAGTAAATTTAATTGTAAATTCAATTAAGCCCTGTTTAAGTCATAAGTGCTGACTGTTCTGGAAAATAAATAAATATAAAAAAAATAAAAAAAAATAAGCTAACTTGATAAACCTTTTCACAGCTGCTAATTTTGTATATTTTGTTTTATAACTATTTTGTTAATAAACATATATGAAGCAAACTATTTAATTATATTTAAAATATAATTGATCGGACATGTCGGAGATGTAACGACCCTATTATATCCCTTTAAAATGGATAACTTTAATTTCACTACATCAATCATTAAGGAAGTTCTTTCTTAGTAAAAATATTCAAGTTTCTTAATTAAGAAATGTATTACACACAAATTATAATGTAAACTTTTTTGCCTTCTTAAAATCAAATAAGTAATTTTCTTTGAAAAATCTTCTTATTATAAAATTACAAACCCACAGAAAACGACTTTTCTGGTTTGAAATTGTTTTAATCTCATTTTGTTGATTAGAAGAGTTATGTTGCAACGAAATGTGAAGCGAAATATGTTGGTAAAAGTCTTTTAAAATACATTTTGTGGTTGTTAACTGCACTTACATATTTTGGAATATTAAATGGAATTGCTTCAACAAAAGCTATTATATTTCATATTGTTTTACCGGTGTTTAAAACAATTTAGCTCAATTTGAACGTAATCGTATTACAATTTATGATGAAAATAACACAAATAAATTGTAACTGTTAGGGCAATTGTTGATTTATTTAGTGTAAGTTAATTGTGTTAAAATAATGTTTAAATTAAGTACTTTCAACTCAGTCATTAAATATTGGCTGTAGACCATTTGTCATTTGTCATCTATTATGAGGAGCATAAGCATAACATTTGTTGTCACTTGAATGCTCATTGAATATAATTTTCAATGTCGACGAAATGCATATTTCCGATTTAATAGTTAATTAGTGCCATTTGCGCAATTGTTAATTATAGTTGTCGTCTGGCAAATTCATTTGGCTCTGTGGCCATAATTGTTTATCGAAGCCAAATGACCGCGCTAAGACAATGGCCCCAAAGAACATGCAAATGCTGGGTTCGTAGCTAAAACTAACGCCAGGACTTGCCAAAACAGGATTCAGAATACAGGCATAGTAACTGGCAAAGGCACAGGCGAAGGATATGCAAGCATACAAAATGCTATGCTTGTAAGTGTGTGTGTGTGTGTGTGTTGTGTGCTTATGTATGTGTGCACATAAATTGTTGCATACCAAGCAGGCGCTTTAAGGCATCCAGGCATGGCGTGTGCTGCGGTTTGAAGCCTCAATTGCATAGCAATCTCATTTTGTGTATGGCATTTTGTTGATTGATGGTTAACCAGAAAATCAATATCACTATGCTAATGAGACTAGCTAGTGCTTCTTGACTGCCAATCCAAAGATACTATATCCTAGCATTGGTAATGAACTATCCTGCAATTCGATTGCATTGAATTTTGTACCTGGATCTAAGTCAGGCCGGAACTATTTAAAAAAAAAAACTCATCTATTAGTTGTAGTGAAGCATAAAAAGCATTTTAATGAAAGAATTCATGCACATTCACACTTGTACCTGTGTGTGTGAGTGTGTATAAAGCTTTTATTCAATTATTAAATTGTTTATGCGACGCCATTGACGCGTGATATATTTATCGTTGACCTCTGTCTGATTGAGCGGTCAATTGCATTGCCTGCCCTTCAGCACCTTCCTCAATCAACCATTCAACCATTCATTTATTCATTCATTCATTCATTTAACCATGTGTCCGTTTTGTCAATTGTCTGCCAGACTGCTAATTTAATTAGATTTTAATTTATAATTGTATTTTTGAGCATGCGTCTAAATATACCCTACAAAAGCGCCTGCAAAGGTTGATTCGAATTTAACGCAGTTGTTTGGGTTACTGAATATGATTACTTGATTGATCATTATTAAAATGAATTAATATAATATCAATTATAAAAAATCCTCGAAAAGTCAAAAAAACATCAATCAAAACTTTATTGGAAATTAAATGCTGTATATGTTTATAAAATTAGTAGTATGAATTAGTATATTAAATAACTGTGGCTAACAACTAATGCCATTCTGCTTATGTAACAGCCCTGTCAAATGACAAAGTGTTGGGTAATATACAAAAACAGTGTTGGTATACTGAGTGACAACCTAGAGAGATGGCAAGGATTCTGAGATAGAATTTGAACCTTCAAATGATGTATACAGAATTTATGTAGTATATAACGTAGTATATAATATATTCCCTCTTATTAGATATCTCAGAGTCTATCAAATTGAATTTAATCATTTCGCTTGGTTTTTCGTCATTTCATGCGGCTAATTACAAAATGTTTCGAAGAGTTCAGCCCCGAGTTTTCTGCGGCTTTCTATTAATAATAAATAGCATTTTGCAACAAAATGCATAACTTTAGGCGCTTCATTTGATATTTGCAACGTATGCAATAAATACGACTCGTCGCATAATTAGAGAGCTTAAATGATTGTTTTGTGAAAATTAAATTGCGGCACACATTGTTTAATGGTCTTTGAAAATGTTCAATGGGTTTTATTTGGGTGCTACATCGAATAATATATAGATGGAATGGGGTACATATTTAACAGTATTTAATAATCTGATTTAAAGAGAATGGATAAACATTTTAATGGATTAAATTCACATAAATGCAGATTCAAAGCTGTCATTTCATTGATACTGTTGCAACACTTAAACTAATGATTATTTGAATATGCGACCACCTATATATGTATACATATATATATCTCAACTTGTATTTAAATTTAATTATAAATTAAGCGACTTATCACCTTAATCGGCGCTGACAGCTGGCAACCACTTGTCAATTATACACTGAAATTTTCTGGTTGATTCACACCCTTCCACATCGATTCGTGCAGTGTATAACTTTTGCACCGTAACGCACATTTTAATTATTGTGACATTTTGCCATTAGCTGTAAAATATAATTAACTGCCACAAACACGATAAAAATACAAATAAACAAAAGTACACAAAAAAAAATGTAAAATAATAAAAATATTTGTATAAAAAAAAAATACAAACAAACGCATTGCGAATACTTCTTTAGAAGCGGTAAAAATTTAATGCAACTCATTTAATTATATATTTTTTTTTATTGTTTTGCACTTGCGACAAATGCAAAAATTAATTGCATTAATGTGTACACAATCATTCGACAATATTTACGAGTGCGTGTAGGTCTGCAATGATATGGTATAAGTATATATATACTACGGGTATACACAAATATTTATCTATATACGTAATATATAGGAAATTGTCCTCACTGTCTGGCTCATTTATTGATAAAATGAACTTAAAGGTTGAATTCTCACAGTTAATTCTTTATATTTTCCTTGGATATGATCATTATTTTGAAATATGTGCCACTTAATCGAAAAAAATTTAATTTTACGATCTTTTTTAAAATTCAATAAATTTCGCTTGCTGCGTTAATTTAAAATAAATTATATTTATTATATACAAAAAAATATATTTTTTATTTAAAAAATTTTTCATATATTTTTATTTAAAGCTAAATAATATTTAAAAGAAGGAATAAATTTAAGAAGAATCATATAATACGAACAACGCCGTGTAATACCAACTATTATATTATATAGATATTTATATTAATTAATTGAGTAACCCACCGTATTACATATAATATTTTGTTTGCATTTGGTCGTAAGCGCATTAAATTTTGCTGCATTGCAAAATATGTGCAAATGATATAGATGGCAATACCTGACAGATTTTACGACTTACAGCATTAACTGATAAATCCGTTTGACAGGCATAAACACACGCATTGCATATATTTTATATTTCAATTTGCAAATATTTATTGTAACCTGATAACATGACAATGAGATGTGACAAAAGTTATGAACAAATTTATAAACAGACATTTGAGCCCAGAGTCAATTTGATGGGATTATAATATGCAAAAAAAAAAATTAGCATAGCATGTGTCTTTAATTAGTCAGATAATATTTACAGATTTATATATTTATTGTGATGTGGACATATTTATCAATTTTATTAGGTTCTTATGCCAAGCAAAATGGTGCTACAAAATTCAAAAATATGGCCAAACGAAACTTAATAAATTTTTTTTTCTATCAAAAACAAAATATCGACTTTAACTCATTAGTCGTAGTGGTTTCAACACTTCCATAACTCCAACTGCATAGTCAGTATACTATCAGGACTGTTGATAATGCTTCACTGGTCACATTAAAAAGGCAACATTTCTCCTGGTTGCCGTCTGTTGAAGGATACCATCCATCGAGCAGTATGAGTTCCACAATTAACAAACAAAAGTAAATTACAAACGTCTGTCCTGTCGACTGCCTGATGTGTGTGCTCTGTAAATTTCTTTGAGAAGACTTCGTCGGCATTGACAGTGGCATCGGCATCTGCATCGGCTCTGTCTAATTTTGCATTTTACTTGTGCAATTTTCTGCTTCAGAAATCGTTGCTGCCTGCAGGTTGCAACTTGCGACTGACACCTTACCACTGCCAGGATCAAATAGCTTCCTCATCTACTTGCAAATTGGCAGCAACTTGTTGCTGCTTTTGACTGTTTGCCCAATTGCCAATGAAAATTTTCGACAACTGCGCCATTTGCTTTATGCATGAGCAATCAATACACTTACGTATGAGTGTGTGTGTGTTTCTATCTGTGCATGTGTGTGTATGTGTGTGTTGCAACAATCAATGTTGCTGGTGTGCGCCTGTTTGCTTCCAATCACAACAATTGCCAATTGGCAGCAAAATATCGCAATTGCAAGCCCCGAAATGATGATAAATGAGTGCGTTTAGTTTTGTGTACATTTGCTTGCAATTTATTTTTCGTATGCATTTATTGCATGTCGAGTCTTCAAATTCGAATTTTGTGCCTGCCAAAATCATTGGCAGAAAAGGACGCTGATAATAGAGCAATGTGCAGGCATTGGGACTATAGTTATGTCCAAGAATTTGGAGTGGTGTCAAATAGTGGTAAAAATTCGATTTTCTTCTTTGTGAATCAAAGGAGTCTTAAGTTGTCCATGTGTAAAAAACTAATTAAAGATCAGCCTATGTTCTGAATTTTTATGAGCTATAAGATGAGCTTGAACTACATAAATTTAAGTATATTATTGATGATAAAGGCGTGCATATTATAGCATTTATATTCCTTTTCTTATTAAGCTGTCTTTTTTAGCTTTCGTATCCAATTACGTTGTTAGCTTTGGTATCAATAGCCCGCTCTGAAAATACGGAAATAGAAAGTAGCTGTTTAACCCAATAAACAAACCTGAAATCATTTTGACATTGGTTCAAAGCCATGATAAACAGCATATTTCTCATTAAATTCTGCCGCCAGAGGGCGATAAATTGCACTGCTTGAAAACTGCTTGACTGTGGTTTCTGTCTTGGGTGCGAACCTAGCGGCAATTTTAAACGACAACATTTTGTTTTTTGGTTTGTGAACACGCTACAGTTACTCTCAAACATCGACCAAAATCCCAAACTGTAAAAACAGTATGCAGTTTACTGAAAATTTTATGTTTATGTTGTTTTAATTTGAAATTTACAAAAAAAATGATTGTATTTCGTCTTCATCGTCGTGAATTAAAGCAGTTGTGGCATTTAAATTTTGGCGGTTGAAAAGCTTGTTGATTCAAACAGCGCCTACTTTAATAGAGCATTTAGAACTTTTAATTGCTTTTTATTAATTTTAATATACAAACAAATTAAAAAAGTAAAAGACCACAAATAGAATTAAAGACATAATTGAAATATATATATTCCACATTCTTTTTTTATCTTTTAAAAAATACCAAAAATATTATATAAAACCGAACAATATACTAGTAAATTTAAGTTATATTTAAAAGATTAAAAAAAATTACTGTTCCACCCCATGCCAGCATAAATAATTCCTGGTCACAATCAAATCAACATTTCTCTTCATTAAAATAATATTTGGCTCTTTATTTCAAACTTGTTGTCACTTCTCAGACAAATGTGCAACATTTGCTTTGGCCCGAATGCATAAACTATGCGAGTATATATTGTATTTGTTGTAGCTGTTGTTTACTCGGGTCTTCAGTAGCAAACCGAAAACTTTCTCAATTACGCTGAAAGACTTGAAGAGTTAGCACTGCAAGTGCTACTACTAATCAATTTTTAATGCAACTGCGCGAACTACACAACTACAGGTAGGGCAACAATCAAAATGGTAACCTAAGAGACGGCAATTAACCTGACAGGACGACGTACAAACTGTGAAAGTGAAAGTTGCTGGTGCATGGGGCACACGGTGCAGAAGGACGTATGCAATGTTGAAGCCCCAATTCACTGGGCTGATGCCGCGACAGGTAAGCAAACAACGTAGAACAAAGCTAACTGTGATGGTTTCACATATCCTTTTCTTGACTGCTGCAACAATTCGCGATTCGGACAGGGCTGCTGTCAAGGTCTGTTGCGCCGCCTCGCCCATGACTCGCGAAAAGCACAATTCAGCTTTCGTTAGCCACAAATTTCAAAGTGCAGCTGCCGCTCGACGCACAGACGCACAGACGCATAAACACGCAACACCAACAGTAGCAACAACAACAGCAACTACAACAACACTAGCAACAACAACAGCAACAACTACAACAGCAACTACAACAACAGCAACTAACAACACCACAACTAACCTTTCCTAATATAAAATGATTACAACGGCCTTCAGCCCCAAGGGTCGACCCCATAGGGTAGCACCAATCTCCCATACTCTTTGCATTGTCAAGCAGAGCACGCTTGCATGTTGCATGGCCCCATGTGCACTATGGAATAAAGGTAATAATTTTTACATAAACATTAAATTTTTCCTAACATTTCAGATGTGATTTTACGATATGATGCATGTATAATATTTTTTCGTACTTGTGAATTTGGTTCAGATATCTGGGATAACAAAATTGTTTTATATACAAGAACTTATTTTTCGATCAATTGGTCTAAAATAGTATTTAATATTCGTGTTATTAATTCTGGCCCCAGGAAGCAAGGCGATGCGGTTTCTGATCATCCGAATATGCGTTGTTGCTGGTGTTTATTCGTTGGCTGAGTTCAGTTTAATAAAGTGCACATTGTGAAAGGTAATGTCATTTGTCATCGACAATCAATAGAATTATAATTTTGTAAAATTCTATTTTTGATTTGCTTTCGAAGATGTTTACATTGTGAGGTTATCACATTTGTGATTGTGCACGGATCGATAATTGCTTTATTATGAAATTTTCAATTGTGTGATTAATTTAACAGTGTTATTTACAATGTCGCGAGCCAAAAGATTTTAATCTTTCCCAACAAAGTCATAATGCACTAAGAATTTGTAACTCTTTAAATAAATTCACTGCAAAAGAACAGAATATATCAGGAAAGAGTTTCACCTCAATTATTGAAAAAGTTGCACTATATTATTATTTTTAATTATGCATGTAAATATTTTCAATACAATTTTATATCTATGCCAACTGATGAAATTTAACCATAGTACCGTAAAAATAGTACCAAAGCTTCCTAGAAATTATGCGTGAACTTTAGCAAAAAGCTGTGAGCGGCAATTTATAGAGCTTTTCATTGAGCACAAACATTGGGGCAGGTAGTGTCGGCTGTTCTGCATAACTGGGAGTGCAAGCCAGGACAACGACGGCGTCCTTTTGGCTAGCGTATTTCTGTTCTATACTTTTGTAAACTGATATAAAGAGAGAGATATAGAGAGAAAGGGAGTACCTTACATCTCTCCGAGATAGACGCCGCGGTGTCTGATGGCATAAGATTTCTTAGAATTCTTTGTTAAGACCATGGTGTAGATGACAAAATTTTGCAATAATTAGGATCGTAACTGGAGTGAGTAAATAGAGTGCTATTATCCAAAAATTAAAGTGTACCCATTTTTATTTCCAATTTTATACTTGAAAAATAAATAGAAAAAAATTAGTTATTGTAAACAAAAATAGATGAGAACAAAACGTGTCAATTATGAACCCTCCCTAATTAGCATTCAAATCTGCTGTCTATGGCAAATATATTAGATGTAATAAATTTGTAATACTTATCTACATGAATCAATTTATTTTTACTTATTATGTCATCACTACCTCGACTTCCAAAAAACGATTTGCCTATCGATTGCACCCTTTACTTTCTACCTTACACCATATACGTATATTAAGCCATCATCTGTCTAACCGTGCATCTATCATTTATAAGCTCACCTGCCTAAGCGTCAATTCCTTCGATAACTAACCCTTCAGGAAACCAATAGCTGGACCTTTGTGTATAGCTTAAGCTTATTTTTTTCATTCTTTTCTTCCTCTAGCTCGCTCTCCCTCTCTCTTTCTCTCTGCCTCTTGCTTTTGGAAGCACTTGCAAAATGTAGCAACTTCAAACCGGCTTTTTGCAAGACAACAACAACAATATAATAATGCACAACAAAAATAATAAGGACGCCTAACACACATACACAAACGCACATCAGGTGATGGTGACTCACGCAGACAAGCGCCGTTTCTATGGCTGAGCCAAGTGTCGAGAGTGAGAGAAGCTTGAAGCTTTGAGAGCGGCGTCATAAGCACATCGTCGCTCTCCCGTTCGCTCGCTCTTGGTCTCTCTCTTTTTACCGTCTGGCTCAGCTGATGCAAAGTTGTAGTTGTCGTTGTCGTGTTTGCTGTTCACGTGGTTGCCAGTCGGTTTTGCTGCTGCTGCTTGCTGCTGCTGCTCGCTGCTTCTGCTGCTGTCGTTTTGGGCCATGTGCAGTCCTGGCAACGCACATTTCATACACACACACACACACACACACACATACACGCCTACAGAGAGCAAAGCTGGCTCTCATTAGCGTTTGGCTTTTTTGCAATTTAGGCTTTGAGCACTTGACAGCGCCAGCGAGCGCTCAGTTGGGCGACAGACTCTGCAAGCGCTAGACACGACGAGCTGAAACGCACCGAGTACCAGCCGCTGTAATTGAATGATTTTTGGAAATAAATTTGTGAAAATCTAATAAAATATTGCAACTGTCAATTCTGACTTGAAGGATTATTGCAATTAAGCAAACACTGGTTGGTGTGCATATGTGTGTTTTATAAGAAAAGTGCGTGTGCAATAATTGACATTTCGCCAAGCATAACCCTTTTTGCCAGCTAGTATGTGCAATAACAAAAGCAACAACAATAAAAGCAGCAATCTCAAATGCAAGGCAAAGTGTTTTTGTTTATGTTCAGATTAAGTTGAGTTTCTTTGCTCTGACAACAAAAAAGTTTGGAACTCAAATGTAGCGTCTAAAAGGTGAGCATTGTGTATATAAGATTTAATATAAATGTTGCAATCATATCCTTTTGCAACGACGACGGCAACAACAAAGTGCCCCCAAAGCTGCAGCAGCCAATCAGCAAATAGCACAGCCACAGCTAGTATGACATTGGCTCTTCTTCTTCTTGATGTTATTCTTGTTGTTGCTGTTGTTGTTGCTGTTGTTGTAGCTATTGTCGTTAAATGTCAGGGGCATGTGCACCCAACACCCAACAATGTGCACCAACTCGGAATGTGCATATTCCCTACAACCACATTCACTTTCTTTATTTTCACTTTCAATAATATCATTCCGATTTTTATCGATAATTGGAGTTTTCGATTTTCTACTTTACCATCAAAAATTAAAGTTTTCTAACTTTGGTTGCATTTTGATTCTCAGTCATTGTTATTTATTAGATTTCAATTTTCAGTTTCATAAGTTTAATATTTGGAGTTATCAGCTTGATCATTTTAATTCCCATCGATAGAACTTTACATTTATTTTTTAACTATCGTTCCCACATTGATAATATTGCGTGTAGCACGAGATTCTTTTGCCGGCTGTTGACCATCGAAAGCAAAAACTCATAGAATTTAATTATAGTAGTTAGGAGACTCTTTTTGGTTCTCCTGTTCATTATTTCGATCCCAGACACGCATGAATGGGCACAGCAACCCTAGAGGTACTTAAGTCACTGTACAGGACATGCAGGTATCCTGCATAGCTGGCCAAGTAGTCCTGTGACTTGCTGAGAGTGAAGCCGATTATGCCAAATAATTGCCAGACGCAGTCAAATACAGGCCAAGGAATGCCAAACGCCAGAAACTTTTAATGAGATTTTTGCTCAAAGTTTCTCTTCTCGTTTTGTTGTTTCGCATTTAATTCGCTTACGGGGCAAAACAATCGAACGCATTTTAAAACTCAACTCAACTCAACAGAAAATCAGCAGCTGGCGAAAACTGCGCGATTTGCATGCAAAATGAAATTAGCACAGTAAAGGACTCTGCGGCAGGAGCTCAGGGGTGTGCACAGGGGTGTTTCTGGTAATGGAGCAACAAAGATAAGCGCATAATTACCAAAAAAAAAAAAAAACAAAATTGCGAGAAATTCACGAATTTCTTATTCTTTTGTTTTTCCTGTTTTCCGTTTTTAATTTTCCTTTTTTATTTCATTTTATTCGTTGCGCATTCAAAGTTTTTGCACTTTCCTGCGGGCAAGCACCTGACCAGCCGCCAGGCGCCAGGAAATCATCCCCCTTTCACCACTCCCCTGGTCCACAGTTGCCAACCCGTCGCGTGCATTAAAATTAAAAATTAATACCAACTATTAGAGAGTTCCGGCAATAAGCACTCCTGCGCTGAGGTAGTTCAATTAAATTTCTACGCTTGCTTGGAGATGCTTATGTACTATAATCCAGCCAGGTTAAATTGTTCCCCGGTGGCTAACAATTGTATTTTTTTAAAGCTAAATATAGATTCCATATGGCTGATTCTTAGCTATATGATTGCACATTTTGCTCCCCCCAAGGTGGATGCTAAGCATCAAATAATTATCCTGATTAGGTGCAAGTATGCAGATATTACATTTTGATTATTTGATTTTTAGCTAGGTAAATTGAAAACATATTTTGGAGATAATTAAAGTTACTATATATGTATATATATATATAATGTTGCAAATTTAATTGAGCGAATTTTTTACAATCATAGTTTTAAGTCGCTACGGAAGCCGCAAATGAAATATTTTTAATATTTAAATTTGGTCAATAAGTAATTTTTTCATTTTTAATAATATTCTGGCCTTAAGTGTAATGTAATTAATTATTAGAATAAAATTAAAACACAACAATTTCAATAAAATAAATCAACATTTTTTGGCATGTTTTTTTCTTAGGGAAATGAAATTACAAGCTGAAAATATCATTTAAAAGAACTAAAATTGCTTTTTTTTTTTGGCAAGATGTCAGCTTAAAAATTTTCCAGACTGTTTTAATTGACGCATTCATTGTGTTGAGATACCAACAATTATTCGAAATTTTTTAATTGTTATAGTAAAGTGATATATTTATATTTTCAATCTAAAACAAGAAACTAGTAGAAATAAGTATTTGTTAAAACTTTCCCTTTTACACATTAAAAAGCGCTTTATTTGCTGCTCAAATTTAGAAAGCAGTCGAATGAAATTTTTGCTAAAATGATTTTAAAATACACCTTTAAAAGCTGTTACATTTTAAGCCTGTTCGCTGAACATAGCATAAAGCTGTTATCCCCTAATGCTTTGCTGTATTCATGCAACACTTGCCACGCCTAATGCATTTTAATGGCTTACAGATGTCGACAGATGAAAGGCTGAAATAACTTTTAGTGTATGTGAGCGTTGGAAATCTCAACAAACACAAAAAAAAAAATTTACACGTAAATTTAGAAACCAAAACAAATTAGTGGAATGTGAAAAAGCAATGTAATGAAATTAAAATTTCATTTCATTTTAGTGCCGGTTGGGCGCAACTATTTTCCATTGCATACTTTAGAGCGCCTCTCACAGTCTCTATTTTTGGAATGCAACTGCAACAAACAGCAGCATCAACATCAACATCAACATGAACAGCATCATGTCCATGTGCCATGTGCCATGTGCATGTCCTTGAAAGTACAGCCATTCACTGCGCCTGCGTTCACCTTCAGTTTATTCCTTGGTGGGCAAACTGCGTCAACATAAATTTAATTCAGTTCTCTTGGCATATTTTAGAGTTTATTTTGTTAATGCCTGTAACTTTAACTAGGCCTAGAATGATCCAGCAGTTGGCCACAAGCCACATTTGACCACTCAATTGACATTGCAAAAACACTCGTACTGTGGGCAAAATTAAATAATTTTTTGGCATTAATTAAGAACTCAAAGATTGAGCGAGATTTTTTGAGTTAATTGTTATTTATTAATAATATTACAGGTATTGTTCAAGAGTGTTTTCTCATTCATCCCTTTTCAATTTGCCAATCACAATTTAACAAAAAAAACTTTAACTCTTTGGTACACATAATAAATATTCATAAATATTAAAAAAATGGTTATTTGTGTTAGAAATTTCAGCAAAAAAGCAACTATGTTCTGTAAACTACAACAAAAAAATATTACGCATAGTGGTGGGAAATTCTTTTATTTACAATTTAAATTATATAAATATTGTTCTTTGAGAACAATCCGAACTAGGGATTAAGTTAATAAAAAAGCCATAAGCAACTCATAAATTCCTGTTCAAGCTTTGAAATAAAAGACACTTTTTTCAATGTATATTTCGGCAATATTTATAATAACTTATTATTAACCGCTCAATAGAATAGATAGGAAAAATTAAAAAAATTATACAAATCAGTCAGTTAAGTCTGGCAATTAAGCTACTATTTAAAATAGATATTTGTTTACGGTATTTGACTATGACACAATAAATATACTTTCGTAGATAATCAAATAATACACTTGATTACTATATATTAAAAAGTAAGCTTAACCAATAATTACGTTTCAAATTGAATACGGAAAGTATTATTTAATTTTCAATAAAATAATATTGAGTTCATTTGCAAAGAGTTGTGCTTAAGCTGTACGCTTAACAGCCATAGCCCTCAGTTTGCTGAATTTTTAATATTTGAATAACAAAAATTAGTTCAATTATGCCAGATAAATTATCAATTTGCCCCACAGTGCTCCGGTAGCAAAATAAAATACATCACACGACACATACCACACACGCGACACACGCATCAATTACGGCACTTTCTTTGAGAGGGGGTGAGAGCACCCGCAACTGGGGGGGCGGGTAGAGGCGGGAGCTCCCACGCTGAGCATCATCGGGTTTATTATTATTGGCACTACAGTTAACTCTGGGTCTCTCACGGTCAATTAAATTGATCCAGCGCCACCAATGGCAGTGGCACATGGCAATCTACTATAAACGAGTATCAAGCGATCGATCAGCTGCTGTGGCAAGAGGGCATTCGCATGTGGCATGCACCTTTCATTAGTTGATAGAGACACATGGCTCTCGATCTTCGGATCAATCATTTTGGCAATGTCAAAGTTAGGCGATCTTATATATTCTGTTCGGTTTGGTTCTGTTCTGTTCTGTTCCGCATGTTATAATTGGCCTGATTCCAATTTATAATTGGCTAGGCCCTGATTTAATTGATTCAATTGAATTAAACCTGTCTTTAATGATCGTCCACATGTGCAAATTGAATTATGTGAAACTGTTGATATTGATAAATTGCAAATTTACAATCAAATGATGGGAAAACATATTGGGGGGCCCCCATAATACATAATAGGTGCTCGTATGATTCACATAAAACACTTTAAATTGACTTCAATAAGTGGCCATAAAATATCAATTTAGCACTGTAAACTAAATACATATATATAGATTTATGGATACTGCAATATGAGTCAGTTTCATTTTTCTAAATACACAGAAAGATTTTCTTGTCATGGCTTAAACAATTTAATCTTTGGCAGCCACATGTTATATTTGCTTGATCTTCTGTGAAATGCTTTGACACTATAAGCCCTAAGTTTAGATATTTTTTTTTTGATATAAAAGCAATTTGTCTTTCGTTTGTGGCAATGAATTAAATATGGTTTTCTCATCACAAGTTTTTAATAAAAGTAAGTAATATTATTGCTTTGATAAATACTAAATGTATTTATGCTGAATTTAATTTCTAATTTATTTTTGACAAAATTCCATGAACTCCAAAAATTGTAAATTGATTAAAAATTGTAAATTAGTTAAAAAATAATGATAAACTTTAATAGAGCAGATGAAAATACAGGATATAAAATTAAAGCATATACAATTAAAGCATAATAAATTAGACAAATATAATTAAATTTCCAAAAATAACAACATAACATTTTATTTTTATTAGACAGAAAGTTTCTTAGAAGGAATTATGTTATTTTAAAGTTTTATTTAAATAGTTAACACCAAAAATTAATTTAACTATTTAAATAAAACTTTAAAATAACATAATTTCTTCTAAAATAATTTCTTCTAAAAATTAATTTGTTTTATAAAGTTCACAAAAACTACTGGTTTATTTTTTAATTTTTAACTTAGCATTTTTGTTTCAGATCACCCAATATTTATAAAATATTTTATTTTTTATAAAAAAATACAACTAATTAACTAAACTTAGTAAACACATAATTTCTCTTCTTTCTTTATTTTATTATTTTTTATTATTTTAAAATATCTTTTCAGTGCAAAATTAATATATTTCATTATATCCAATTTAAAAAATTGTTTGCTTTATATGTATATTCATAGATTCAAAAATCTTGGGTAACTTTAATGATATTTATGGGTCAAATTTGAAGACTACTAATTTAAAGCAGGTAATATTTTAACAGTAATTACACGGCTCAGTGCATATTTTCCCCTCCCGCACCGCATTTGTGGACTGTCAGGGAGCATTATGCAAACAAATGGGTTTTGTAATTTGTTGTTTACACTTATTAATGAACTTGAAATATGTATCGATTCCCGTGAAAAGACATTGCAAATTTATTCACCTGTAAGACCGGCCAATACACAACAAACTACAAAAATTTGAAGCGCGTATAAAATTATATATTATTATATATTTACTCGGCGAGTTGAAGTGGTAACATTGATATAAAATAAATTCTCTCGAACTGTCATTTAAATAATAATTATGATAAATATTTTTGGTGAATTCTCTGTGTGCCGTTGTCACAGTTAATGAGCATTAAAATTGCGTTGAACTTTATTACAGCGACATCAATAAATGGAGCTTGAAAATTTTGCATGGGTCAGTGCATAATTCATAAATATGTATTTCACTTAAAACTTCGCAAACACACCAATATTAAAGAGTTGAAAACATTATATTAAAACTTCCAACCAAAACTGTGATAGTTTCGAAGCGATTCATTGGTTTCTCCAGCCTAAATTATTCGGGTTTGTTATCTTATAGCTTAAGTTCTCTAACTCTAAAGTTGATTAAAAGTACTAACAACTTTTCGTCCAGAGAATTGGGACACACATTTGTCGCAGATTTCAGCTGATGATATTGTTGAACTGTGAATTTGAAAACTGGGTAAGGTATAAATATTTCAATTAATGTTGTAACTGCGCCAGGAGTCAAGAATTCAGAGCCAGAAATGTGCTCCAGCCTGGAACCCTGGCAAATTGTTGTATTTATGTGCACTTATCCTTCAGGCGCAGTCTTTTCTCTGCTCATTTGCTTTTCCGGTTTTAATGGCTGCCCCTTTTGTTGTCGCCATTGTTGTGCAATACCTTGTAGCCCGAAAATTCTACAAAGGGGGTATTATAGAGTTGTGCACTTATAAAGAATATATATGTATGTATATGTAAAATACACCTCAAACTAAAGGCAGTAAATATGCTTAATTACAACATGCACATATAAATGTTATAATCAGATTATTTCAGCATCATATTGTTCTCATATGAATTTATTTATAGCTTTGCCAGCTATTTATGAAGTTATATGAATAGAATAAGCTTGAAGTGATTAAATAATTTGTGTTGCAGCTAAATTATTTACAGCAAGCTATTTAAATGAGTCAAACTATAGAATTTTATTCAAAAAAAAAGTCTAATCTCAGATCAGAAACTAAAATTTAGTAAAATTACATAGAATTTTAAGTAAAACAACTTTGTTAAAGATCCGTTTGTTTGTTTAACATTTACTTATATATTAATTAACATTGATGTTTATTGGCTGCAATAAATAATGGAAATTGAAGAAAATCGAAAGTAAAATTTTACTTATAACTATTTACAACAATTGTTCAAAAATTCTTGAATTAAAAAATTTTAATTTTAATTTTTCAATTTTGTTCATATGTTAAGACAGGCGCCTATTTCGAAAATAAAATTTAAAAAATTTACGTTTCAAGCTAAACGAAAAAGGCTGCATTTCTGACTGCCCGAAAACTTAGCTTTAAAACAACAACTTTTAATATATTGCTACTTAATCAAGGTTACCCGACAACACAAAAAAACTCTTAATATACAAGTTTAAGTAACTTCTGTTTAAATGAGCATTATTATTCGATGGCTATTGATCTGATGTCCAGTGATTCTATTTTGTTTAGTTAAAATTTAGACCAGCACCTGCAAAGGGGTATCTCTAAGTCAAACATGTTTTTCTTATTGTTATTGTAACTGTAATGCTCTGCACGCGTTTTATACAAAATAAATATTGCATACTTTATGGCACAGGCGACAGGAGGCAGCAGCAGCAACAACAGCAACAACAGCAACAACAACAAAGTTAACTTTTCGTCATCGCCGTTGGCTTTTGTGTGTGCCCCAAGTATTTTCGCCTTTTTATGACCCAACAACAATAACAGCAGCAACAACACTGACAACAACAACAACAACAACAACAACAATGTTCATTATGAATCGCGCTCTGCAAATTTGCCAGCCTCTCAGTTTTGTGTGCGTGTCGTAGTTATATTTGTATTTGAATTTTTCCCACGATATTTAACATGTGGCATTGATTTTATGGCCCTCTTTCGTTGTTGGGCCAACTGCCAGTTGCCAGTTGCCATTTGCCGGCTCAAGTGTTGGCCCAAATTAATTGCCGGATAGGTGTGAAAAAGGCTGACATGATGCCACGAAATGGAGCAAATGGCTTTTGCCTTTTTGGCGTAAAAAGGAAAGAATAAAAATGGAAGGAAAGTTGGGATATGGGTTAACAGATTATCCTTACAAATTGCTTATGATCTGTGCATACCTAACAAATTTTATATTATCTATACAAAATTTGGTCAAAGTAGATTGACTACTTTACTTAAAGTTATATTATTATTTTCTTGAGTTGGCAGTTTGACCAATGAAATATTTCGTTTTATAACCCCAATCTCAATTATCTACAATCTACTTTTCAAGTTTATTTAGACTTTTTTGTTTGCTAACAAAGTTAACCTTGCATATTTATGTATTCAACTGAATTATATTCTATATGTTAGTTGTAATGTTATATTTGGTTGTCATGGGAGCAATTATTTTAGCATCTCTGTTAGGGTATTTTATTTTGCTTTTTTTTTTATATTTATTTATTTCTTGTTTTATGTTATTCAACCTGCTCAAGGCCATGTAGAATGGCCCCAGCCATACCTTAAACTCCACATAAAATGCGGCGCAATAAACAGTAACTTTTCGAATAATTTTTAATTATGCCGCCCCTATTGTGGGCTGTGGTAAGATCCAGGTCATTAGATGTTGCAGTCAAGCGGCTAAATAGCTGGTATATTTAAGAGTAAATGTGGCGTTATATAATTGACTATAATTTGAGGTGACTCTGTTTGTTTGTGCTGCACATCAAAACAAATATTTGCATATACACCGTAGACATTTATACAACCTTGGGGTCGAAGACGAGCCACAAAAGCCGCATAATACACGTACGAGGCGTGGGGTAATCAATCATGAGGCTTAGTTTTATTTAATTCAAAGGACAAGTAATTAAAAACCAAATCGCATCAAGTAAGGATTTGTGTGTGTGTGTGTGTGTCTGTGTTTGTTTTTGGGGGAGCCTCTCGAAACGAGCCCCGAATACTAAAATTTCCAGTAAAATCGGACAGCGTATAGAATTTAAATTTAAATTGCGATGAGTGGCAGAAAATGTAGAAAAAGCAGCAGAGCAAAAGTAATACAATGGAAAGCTATTAGGTTAAATGGGCAGCAAGAAGCAGATGAAGATGAAAATGAAGATGAAAATGGAGCTAAGGTAAAGGAAGAAAAAGAAGGCTCGTTGGGGCAAGCAAATGACTGCCAATAATTTTTCAAGCTGTCAAACAACCAGAAAAGTTTCGAAAAAGGTAGAGAAAAGATAAAGAATATATATATAGGCTTAAGCATAATAGATTGATAAAACAGCCCAATAAATACCCTGTAACATTTATGGCAAAGGATTGCCAATAAAATATAGTGTTTTATGTGAAACAAGCTTTGTGCATTTAAAGCTTTAACAGCATGTAATTTAAGAAGAATTTTAAAAATGTTTTGTTTTAAGCATAATATATATTTTTTTAATATGTTTAACAGGAGGTCATGACTATTAAAGTCCTTCCTAAAAATAATGTGGAGCGCTGTTATAATTCACACATTCTCTGTTAATAACAGAGAGAGCATAACAGAGCTGTTAGTATTCAGACATTCTATGTTAATAACAGAGAGTGCATAAAAGAATAATTTTTATATTCTATTTACTTTTAATCAACATTCCATGTGGGTTAAGGCTAGTTTAAAAACTCAATTGTTTGTTTAAAAACTCAATTGCTTAATTGATTTATAATATGTATTTTTTTAATTAATTTTTTGCAATAATAACGTATACCCTTTAACTAACTAACCGTGATTATAATTGCTATTTTCACATTTTCCGGCTGATTTGTCAAATTTAATGAGCGTCATTTGTGCTCAGTAGTTGCCAATGGACAAGAAAATGTTGTGAAGATAGGCCACAAAATTTCAGAGCTTCACCACGCTAACCAAGCAGATGGTCTAAAGCAAAATGCGAACTACGCAATTGTCATGCATTGAGGAAGTCCTTGCCACGCCCCAGTCGCCACACACACGTACACACTCAAACACTAACACAGGCACAACTATGTACAGGAAGGCCTGTGCGTTTTGTCGAAATTGAATTCATTCATGATTGATTGCGCATACGCCATGTTCGCCCTTTCGTCCTCTTGCCCGCCCGGCTGGTAGTCCTGCTGCTGTTTGCCTGTACGCCGCAATCGAGGCAACACTTTTCCGACTTTTGCTACCCACAATTCAATTCAACACAATTCGTTTACATTTTGTTTCAATTTCAGTTTATCTGCGTTTTCTCACCGTCTCGAAATATGTACACAAAACATTTTTGGGTTCCATCGCATATTCATTCAGCTTGGCCTTGGTTAAGGTATAAAGTATTATAAGTTATAAAGAAGGGGGGTATAGGTATATGGGGGGTTGGAGGTCTATTGAACTTTCATTGAATTATGTTTTTTTGCAGCGTTGTGGCTGGAGTTTGCTTAATTCTGTTTGATTTGTGTGCGTGTTGAAGCGCTTTTGCCCTGATATCAAATTCTGACTGAGTGAATGACTGACTGAATGACTGACTGAATGACTGACTGAATGACTGACTGACTGAATGACTGACTGACTGACGGTATTAAATTTTGACGAGCTTTAGAATAAGTTGTTTGCACTGTTGCCTGTTGCTTTTGTTAATTTAATTAAATTTATATGTATCTGCATTGAGGCAAAGAATTTTGTTGCTCTTTGAGGGATTTCAAATGAGAAATAAAATGTTCATGCTTTTGGAATTGACGTTGATGTGGGCTTAGAAGCATCGGTATGCAACTTGTGTTTCAAAGAAATAACACACAAATGAATTCAAGTATTTAGATTAAATTCTCTACTTGTGTGCTATGAAATGCCAATATTTAAATTATTTATAAGGTTTATTTAAATTTCTCAAAATTAAAGTACATACTTTGAATGAACAAAATACATATACTATTTACTTTTTAATCAACATTACAATTGTTCTTCTTGGAATCTCTTTATATGTTAAATAAGTGTTTAACTAAAATGTGAATTGATTTAATAAATCACTGTTCGTAATTGAATTATACATTCTTTTAATATTATTTAGCTGTTGAAAGTTAAAAGTGTTATTTGCACTTTAAGCGACACGTCTCATTTCCCTTTTAGTTTTAAAAAAAATTCAAAAATATATGTGACATATACGCTGGCATTATTATACCCCTAAATTTTCTTATTTTATTTATAGTTTAAACATTTTTTTATTTGCTGCAAAGTTTTTGTTAGTTTTGTTTGTCGAAACTATGTGCTATAAATTGCAAATGTTTTTTTTTTGTGTTTTTAAATGCCATCGAATTTTATTTCATTTGCCTTGCATATAAATTCTCACGCACAATTGTTTTTAAGCATTTATTTTAATAGTTTTGTGTGTTGTGCAAGATACTTTTTTTTTGCTGTATTTTCTTTTTTTTTTTGGCTACAAATCTCTTGAAGTGTGCAAATTTGGGCAACATTTTATCATGCTGTATTTTACGACAAGCTTGTACGACAATTTGCAGGCAAATGCAATTTGCCACAGCTTTGGCATGACGGGGGTATGTGGGCGTATCCAGGACACAGTGCCTCCCAAATGCCACTCAATGTCAAATTCAAAAAGTGGAAGCAAACGTCGTCGTTGTCCTGTCCACATTAAAGTTGTGTCAATTTTTGTTAAATTGGTTTGCAAACATGTGACAGCATGAAGCAGAGATGGGGCAGGCAGGCGCTTGCGAATTGAGTGCAACATTTATGTGCGTAAGTAGCTGAAGTTGCAGCTACAGCTGCTGCAGAGTGTCTATATAAGCTATATGGCTATAAACTATATAAAACTTTATATATACTTTATGAATCCATAACCAAAACAACCAGCTCCGGTCTGTTGCAATTTCTGGCGCTTTTAAATTGCATTTTAAATTGACATTGGCAAAGCTCAAAAACCTTCTGGCCAAATTCAGCCAGCTGCTGTGTGTGTGTGTGTGGGTGTGGGTAGTGGGTAGTGGGTATCTTGACTCCCAGAGGTATATGCAACGTCTGCCAAAAATAGCCACTAAAATCCATTTGGCAAATTTGTTGTCATCATTTCTCAGAGGACAACACAAAATGCACAAAACTTGAAGAATGGCAGATACACTTAACAAATTATATGATTCTTGCTGAAAAAACTGGTGAAATTTTATAATCTATTTTTTTTTATATATTTTAAGTAATTTAAATTAAATTTAACAATTGTTAAATACAAATTATGCTTTTAGACTCAGTATTATTATAAACATTTGTATTTTTAAAGTAATAATTTATGCAATGATATAATTTTTATTTTAAAGCTCCTTACGGCTAATATTAAATTAAATCTATATAAATAAATAATAGTTTTATTAAGATCAACTAGAATATTTATTGCTTTATTTTATTTATTTTTTTATTTTATCAAAATAATACTTTTTGGTTACTTAATTGATATTTAATATTATCAAAATTATATATTTTAACTAAATATTATTTAACTGGAAACATTCTGTATCCAAATATTTTATCTTTTACGTTAATCAAATAACATAGAAGCAAACAAAAAAAACCAATTGAACAGCAAATAATAAAAATACCACCAAGAAAATAAAACAACAAGAAAGTGAAAATTAATTGTTGACATTAGATATTTGTCGTAATAAATAGTTTGGGATTGATCGATTACAAACAAGACAAATGCAATATAAATGAAAGAAAATTAATTACACTGAATAAACAGGAAGAGAACGCATCTCGAATTTGCGTTTGGTTGACGCATCAAATCTGTTCGCCAGATTTCCCCAGATTGCCATCATTTTATCACACACACACACACATGAATACATACACTGAGACAAACAATCACTTATGTTTGTTGTTATTGTTGTTGTGGTTGGATATGCTGCTTTTGGCACTGCAAATAATTGCCCAAAAAATAATCAATTGTCAGCTTATAAATATGAAATGAACTGAAAGCGAAGAAGATTTTGTTATTTTGCTGTTTTGGATTATTTTTAGTTGCTTTGGCAGCTGCCGCTGTGTTTTGACTGGCTTTGTTTTCTGGGTCAGGTGTATAAAGATAATTGTATTTATTTATAGTCTGTATACCCTGTTCAGTATAATCGGTAAAGAGTTAACTGATACTCAGACCTAGAAATGGTAAATTTTTTATATATACATATATGTATATATACATGATTAATTGAGTATCAAATAGTTGTGTACAGTGCTCAAAATACCAAAAATATTTATAATTTATTTTATTTCTTTAAAAATAATTGAGAAAAATTTAAGATAGTCTCTTATACTATATACAAATTTTGGTTTTTTTTTTTTTACCTATTATGTAATGTTTATTGTACAAAAACGTTACAATTAATAAAAACAAATATTTCTTTATTTATTTTAAACTCTTGAAAAGGATTAAATCATTTAACTTTTAACAAAATTTCAATTTTTTTCAACTAATTTATATTTTAAGAAGTACAATAAAATCAATTATAAAATATTTAAAAAAAAATATTTTTTCTATAAGAACGGCTTTACAACAATCACTGAAGTTCTAACCAAGTTATATAACTGTTAAACTAGACTTTTATATTCTCTAATAAACTAAACAAATTAAATAAATACAAAATGCTATAAAAGTTTTTTTATAGAAATTACAATAAAATTAAATTGAATTAAATAAATTTCACATTTTATCCACTGTGCCGCAAAAGACTATAAAATTGCTTTCAGTGTTGTTATTTTTACAGTATGTCACAGCTGCATGTATTGAGCCTGTCGTGCCTTTGCACTTGTCTGTTTATCTTTGAGGGCTCTTTGGGCCTTTGGGGTCTGAGTGTGGGCCACTTGAGTAGTCCTGGCCTGAGCCCGCTCCAGAGCCTGGCTGAGAGTCGCCTTTGGTTTTGGCCTCGTCTTTGACGTGCGGCGCCTCTTGTTTGAATTTAATTTATTGTTTTGCTTGAACAACTGTTTGCTTTTTTGTATTCTCTTTCTCACACACACACTCTGTCTGTCTCTTTCTATTTGGCACAGTGTCTGTTTGTCCGCTTAAGTGTCACAACAATGTCGCAGTCACTGTTTTTATTGCCAAAATTTTTTGCGCACTTATTTGCGCTAATTTAATTTCTTGTGTAATTTCATTTTTATGTAGTCAACTTACGGCGACTGCCTTGAAACTGAGACGCTGCCAGCTACCAGAGTCTCTGCTACCACTCAGCCATACGGCAGTTGTTTGCCTTGAGGCAAACTTTGTCAACAATTCCGCGCACAACATTGAAAATTGCTGCTATTGCGCAAAAAAAAAGGACACAGGACCAAAGAGACGCGGAAGGATATATGCTGCCTGACACAAACAGCGCATCATTATGAACACGAGTCAGAGGGGGCGATGCGGTGGTAGCAGGCGGAAAGGGAGGGGCGTGACAGTATTTCAGTGTGTCACTTTAACGTATTTTCGCTGCTCCCCCCCTCTACCATGCGCCCTGCCCCCATCCTACTTCAGAGACACCGCACAAGTGTCTCGAGGCTCTCTCGTTGCGCTCGAGCTCGAGCCTAAGGTCAAGCGTCTTTGTCAACTGGCATTGCCTGCTTTTAGGCGCATTTCTAACAAATAAATAAATTTCAGACACACACAATTTAGTGGCGCCTGCAGGCGTCGTCCTGAGCCACTTAACATAATTCAAATGGCCGCCGTTAGATGGCGCCACCTCAATTCCAAAATGCACACAAAATGCCCAACTGCTTTAGTTCTACAACTGTCAAAGTATCATCTTGATCTCTGTCCTTGTGGCACTACCGGCCGCTTCTGCCACCAAATTGATGTTGCTGCTGTTTTTTTGCTGCCATTCAATGCAACCAAATGAGCAAAGTTTTAGCGTGGGCTTAGCAACGATAATGGTTATGGTTATGGTTATTGCAATTGCAGTTATTTCTTGCCATTCCAACTGAAATACAGCTCAGGTTGGCCACTTCCGGGCTACTTGGAGGCAGCTACTAAGCCAGAGAGTATGATTGGATGCATTTTCTGTAAATCTTTAGATGGTTATGTGTTTACTTCTAAATGTGCATTGAATATATTTTAAATTGCCTTCGACTTGAGTTCAGTTTGGAATTGATTGAAATTTTGATGTGCATTCCAAGAACATGTTACATATCTGAATAATTTATTTTCAATTCATTTTACAAAATACAAATTTAGCCTATATTACTTTATACCAGAGATGCAAACTTGAATACAATCTAAGCTTAGTAATGTATAAATAGAAACAAAACCTTCCGGGTTAACAATGCATTGAATATTTTTCATTGAGAGTCAACTATATTTGTAATATTTCTTGTATTATATTTTAAAATGGAAATAAGTTCTAAAAGATGAGAGTTTTGTTGGAGACTCTACGACCTAAGAATTATTTTCTTAGACCTTTGAAAAGAGTAATTCTAACTCTATAATGAAGATAGATATTATTATTATATTCAATTTAGCATTTTATATAACTTACTTATTTTTTCCTATATTGTTATACTTTTCTGTATTTAAAAATTTTATAAATAACTGCAAAATATTTAGCATATTATGCATTATACTAAAAATTGCATAAATTTATTTTAAAAGCTGAAAGCAGCAACAGAATTCCACGAATGGAAGCTTCATTATTGCCTCACTTAATTGAATGTTTACATTCCATGCAAAGTTGTGAAATTCCAATTATAAAATTTTTGCTAATATTTTTAACTTTTAATGGGCTTAAAGGGTTGCTTTACCCACTTAAACAAAGGCTGTGTATAAGCCAAGATATAATTGGAGTACCTGTTATTAAAAAAGTTTATAGTTGTAATCTAATTTTACTTAGTATAACTTAAATAGAATTTTCCTCATATTCAAGCTAAATGACCAGTCCTATTAAATTGAAAACTGCAACGTATGTTTTAGTCATTATGCACTGTTATGCTTGTATAGTATTTGAATTTCCAGCTCAACATTTTTTTGGTGTATATATATACCACATTCTCGACTCGCTTACGAGGCAAAAGTTTAAGCACAGTTCAAATGATTGCCTCAACGTTGCTGGGGCCAACATGAAAGGACATAGATAGATAGAGAGCGGGAGTGGAAGAGGGAGGGCCAGATGAAGGTTGAGGTAGAAAACTCATAGATAGGACACCTACACGATGCGGCATTGAGAAATGTTTACATTAACATGCAAAAGCGCAGCTACCCACACACAACACACACACACAACACACACACATGCGATAAAACTTTTGCCAGTGCACTATGGAACCAGTAAGCAGTTTTCTGGCCAAAATAAATAACAACAAAAATCTCATTGGTTGCAATGCTGTCAAAATTTATTTTTCTTTCCCAAAGCTCTGCAAGGGTTAAATTTATTTATTATATTTTTAAAAAGGCTAATTTTTAATTTAAACAAAGCTTAGCCAATCTATTAAATTTTCATCATTGAGCGAAACCAAGCCATAGTTAAAAATAAAATCCTTGGATTTTGTGATAAGTTTTTTTTTACAAAAATTTGCTTAACATTAATTTGAAACTCTGCAAATTCATAAAAAATTTGAATGCAAATTTAACGGGTATTATTTTAACAGTGGCTTATAATGTTAACTTTTCTGGTATGTAACATTTAAGTATGATATATTTATTATTTTATAATACATTATCATTATTTAATTTGGCCAGAAAAAAGAGCAAAAACCCCATAGTGCAGTGTATCGTGTATATATATTATATTCACATGCTCGCGTTGCATTTTGGCAAGCGCACAAAAGTATGCAGCAGCGAACACGTGGCTGGCAGGCACATACACTCATTGCATATGTATGTGACCGTGTGTATGTGTGTGCGTTTGTGTGTGTGTGCGTTCTATGCGTATAAGTGCCAAGTTTTGCGTCAGATTTTGGCTATGCCGCTTAAATAGAAAACTTGCAGCTTTATCTTGGCAGCCAAGTTGTCGCCAGTAAAGCCGCATTGCAGCAACTTAATTAAAAGGTTCACAAACACAAACACACACACACACTTTTAAATATTTAGATGCTGAGTAAAACTATTAAGAGAGTCAAAAGTCAACACGCATTAAAATCACTCGACACGTGCGCGTCAAACGCACAAAGCACAAGGCACAGCCCAAACATTTAATGTTTTGAGTACAGAATAAATAGAGAGGTGGAGGGCGTGTGGGCGTGGCTGTATAAATTGTCACGACTTCAAGACGCACTGACACAAACAGAGGCAGGCTGGCGACTGTCACCAATACAAGCAAACATACATAGGCGCTGACACACAGACACAAAAGTGTGGCATACATTTGAGCGCCAAAAAACGGAAATGCTTGACGTAAAAAGGCAACTAACAACATGGCGGCCGACAGCTACAACAACAACAACAAAAACAACAAGAACAAAAAGCTGCACACTTCACTTTTGTTCTTCTTATGTTTATATGTTTGTGTGTATGTGTGTGTGTGTGTGTGTGTGTGTGTGTCTGTGCGTATAAAGCGCTGAGTTGATTTTTGCCAAAAATTTCGTTTTCTTATACCCTTCGCAACGGGTATTACAAAATAAGTAATTTCGTTACAACTTGAAGAAGATTTTTCTGAGAATCTAAATAGATTGAGCTGTCTGTTTGCATTAATATTGTGTTTCTCTAGTTCTTGCTGTCATATCATCACTAAAAATCCTGTTTCTCACTTTCCACAACAATGCCATTGAAATCTTGACTTCGTCTGTTAAATAAGTTCGCAAGTGAGAATCGTAACAGGCCGATATTATAATTGTGTGATATTTAAACAATGTTTATTCGAATTCCTTAAAAATAAAATTTTACTAAAGTTTTTTCTTTTTTCGCACATCAAATAAATAAAATAGCGTCTAATGATGATACGGGCGAAATGTTCTCTGTGAACACTGCCGCTCTCTTGAGTAGGGTTACCATTTTGTCCTCACAAATTTGACTATTTCCGGTAAATAATAAGTTCATGTTAAGTGAGTCAAATTTTCTAGCATTGCCTTCTACATTTTATTGCAGCATAAAAATTGAAGGTTCATTTCTGGCAGATACTGAAAACATTAAATTCTGTAACATGCCCTTAAAATATACCTCACTTTTTGGTTCTTAAACTTTCAAGCAATGAAAAGTTAAATTTAAAAAAGGACCAAATATTTTATCTGTATTTATTTATTTGATTGAATATTTCAGTATTTCGTATATTCGATATAAAAGGAATTTATAAAGATCGTCAATAAGTCTATTAACTGTCTGATTAATATACTTTTCGGGAAAGAAGTCGAAGTCTTACTTTCTCTACTTCTCTCAAGGATTTTAAAAATTATTTTTAAAATCTCACTGCCATCGCTTATATTGTATGGACAAAATTCAAATATTTCTGTTGTTTTAAATCTACGCAATAGCATTATTATACAATAATCTGTGTCATTCGTTTTAAATATTCAGCTCTCTGGGAAACTTAGTATATTTTGACCTATCAGCTTTTATACAAACTGCAAAGATACATCAGAAACTTATTTGATAATATCGGAATATTTACCCTAAGGGGCACAGCTAGGTCACATATTTATATGCAAAATAATGTACTTTTAGCAACACGATTCCAATGTCATTTTCAAAGTTCTATAGAAAAAAGTTTCATCTACAATAAATTTACTTCAATTTAGAAGAAGTTAAAATAGCTTGTCTCTTAAAAATATATGTTTATTTAATAAGTTTGATAGAGTATTTAATTTACGTTACACCAAAGATAGCTGCGCCTTCTTGAATCTTTTTGTGCTGTCCTTATTTTTCGCAATTTTGGCTTTTATGGTCTTGTTCTGGGCATTTGTTGTGTTTGGCTGCGGCTTTGGTGCAAATACTTATGCCCTTTATTTTGCAAATTATGGCCAACAACAGCCAGTGTACAAAGCAATGATGTTTATGGCCAACCATTTTGGCCACTGGCCGCACATTTTATGCAATTTCTTTTGTGCCGCATCGCACTGAAGTCTCGAGTCTTCCAAGTGCCCAGTGATTTAGTGCTTATGGCAAGTTTATAAATTAAATTTAATGAAGCAGCACAAGTCAAACTATTACCGCTGCGCTCCTTCGACTTGCCCCATTGTCCTGTGCATTGATTATGCGCCAGGCGTTTCCGTTATGTGCCCACACATGTCCTGTGTATGTAAGTGTGTATGTGTGTGTCTGTGTAAATGTGAAACTTGATTTAGTTGCGAACGGAAACTTTCGTTGCTGCTTTAAGTTTGAAGCTGCGTGCAAGTTTAATTGGCACTCAAGTTGACTCCTTTGCCAGCAAATAGAGTCATTTGAAAACATATGTATGTATGTGTGTATATATGTATGGATATTATGCAATAACAATAACAGGATATCAACAATAGCATCAGCATCCAAGAACCCAATTTCCCTGTACAAATGTCGCACACGCATCAATTACAAGTGCCGGGGCCACCCACAAAGGCCAGCCAAAAAGTAATTATCGACAACTTGTGCCGACAAAGCTACCAAAAATAACAACAACAAAATGTTTTAAAATTCAATAGGCATCCTCACACACACACACACACACACACACACACTCACGCACACTCATACACATATCAAGAGTAGCAACAACAATAGAATGTCTGAGCTTATGCAACATAATCCTAGTTTATGACAGTTGGGAGTCCTCCTTGTATGAGTTTCTTATGCCCTTTGTATGCCAGCAGCTGCTCAACCAACTGTACACAAATACACACAAACACAAACACACACACACACACACACACACATGGATACCTATTTGTACTTCATAGAGATATTTTCGAAACAGTAGTTCGAAATTGCCTCCAAGGAACCTAATTGGAGCTATGTAATTTCCCATAGGGCCAATTTGTTTAAGCCTTTAATCAGATCTAACAGGCTCTTAAACAATTTATTTGCTCTTTTTTAAAGTCTATAACATTTTTATGCGCTGTTACGCTTCTGCACAGCGCTGTTAATAACAGCTTAATGTTATTGCGTTACGGTATGTTAAATATTAGAACTCTTAAAGGTGTTAAATAACAATTTAAATAATTTATGTGTTTTTTTAAAGTCTATAATGGTTGCATTTATTATATAGCTGTTTTTGCTTAAATCTGCTAAAGCATTTGTTTACCAATTCTTCTTTAATGTAGCTTGCTGTCAGCGAAGCAAACATTTAGATAAATATATGTAATTTATTAAGAGATTCGACAAGTTCAACAAAATAATTTAATTTTTTATTCCCAAAATTTCAATATATACATAATTTTATATTTATAAGAGATCCAAATAGTTCGCTAAATGTTAATGCCATGTTACAAAGTTCTACAACACTGTTAATAACAGGATATTTAACAGTGAAAGCTTACCCTATAATAAACCAGGGATTTTTGGTTTTTTTTAGAACGTTTCCTTTTACCACAAATAGCCAAATTACTACAATTAAATAAAATTATAATAAAATTAAATAAAATAAAGTTTTTGTTAATTTTGCAGCTTGCTACACTGTGCATTCATATATGTATACATAGTTTATTTGAAAATTCCTATAGCTTTGACAAGTGTCATCAGCACAAAAGATACGCCGTAATATAGGAATACTATTGTTGTTGTTGTTTGTGTGTATGACCCCGGTTCGTAGATTGAAGACGGTGACACAGCCTTCACAGCACCCAGTCGCTTTGTGTGTATGTGTGAGCCATAATTGAAGGTTTCTTTATATTGAGGCACAAAGTAGGCAATACAGTTTTGCTGCGATCCAATTGGCACCCACAATTAGAGTATAAATATTTGGCAATTGTGTGCCAGCTTGGTATTTTATGACACTGCCAGTAAAACTTTGCAAAGCAAGGTCACTGCTAACTCGTTTGCCCAAATGTTGGGTTCCTAAAGGATGCGAGTAAAAAATAGCTGTGCCCTCATGTAAATATGCGGGCTCAAAAATGCATATATTTTGAATTGTTGAGCCAGGACAGGGCAGGGTAGAGCAGGCAACATAGACGTAGACAAGCCGTTGACAGTTGTCATGGGCTGCTATTCCCTGGCCCTGGCATTTGACATGACAAGCGAAGAGATAGAATTCAACAGCTTTAGGCTAAGGCCTAGTCTCAGGCTCATTTGCATGCTTTTAGGCGCCACTTCAATTTCAAATGACCCCCAAAAATGCATAAAACTAAAAGTGCGACATATGTTTCTCCAGTCTCCTACAGCTGCATACCCTTCACTTCAAAATGGAGGGTATATATATTTTGAATAATCTTATATTAATATATATTATATTATTAGTTTCATAGTTCGAGTCTCAGCTAAGAATTAGATTTATAAACATAAATATTTATACATTTTACATATGTACATATTTTTACTCTAAAAATGTTCACTGCTTGCGACTTAGTCTGGCTTTTAAGCTCGTATCAGAGTTACAAATGCATTGTTGTATATGTAAATGTCAAATGTTAAAAATTTCGATCAAACTTTACAATTCAGATAGTAACGTCATAACAAACGTACACAACATTTACACATCTAACTTTAGCGTTGTTTATATACTTTTTAGCATATGCGCATTATTTACAGGATATACCATTGTCACACTAAACTATAGATTACTTTTTGTTGTTGTGGTTGTCAACATATGTGTTGCACTTTGTATGCTTCACAAAGTTGCAAAAATGTTCATTGACACAGACCAAAAAAAGAAAATATATAGTAAGAAAAACTAGGGAGAGAAAGAGAGATGCACAATGTTGGAGAGTTACTATATATAAAAATTGTTCAGAGATTTACGTTAGGGTCTCTGGTGTGTCTGCTGGTTGTCAGCTGTTTTTTTTGTGTTTTTGTTTTTGTTTTTTTTTTTTTTTGTAACTATCCATCCATGATTTTCATCCAACCATGATTTTCAGCTTCCGTTCATTGGGCAAGGACGAGCTGTCGTCTGGCTGCTCGACCATTTGTCCTGTGAGCTGGGGATATGTATATGCCAAGTTAAGCTTTAATAGCAGCACCAAAATTGATGTTTGCCATTAAATGCAGCAGAGGCACTTGAGCAGGAGTTGAGACTGAAGGACAACAGATGCTTGAAATCCCTCTGAGAAACCTTAAATACGTATCAAAATATCAAAAGTTACGTATACTTAATATTGGCATGTCAATAACCCCGTTCAACAGCCTCATTTCTGAATGCCACAAAATTGACAGCTAAATTATTAATGCCCAACTTAGACGGCAACCAATGCAATTTTCCGGCACAGTTAACAATTTTAATTGCACCTTAATTACAACTAACAAGAAAATGCAAATCAGGCCAACAGCTGACATAAACCATATAATATCCCAGGCCAAACGGTAGGCGAATGAAATTATGTAAGGAAGGCAATGAATGCGATTTTCCTTAGGGTGGCTTTATTATAAACAAACTACATATATATTAAATTAGGTTCTATGAATATCAAAACAATTAATTGGAATTTAAAATCAATATTTATAAATTGATTGAAGTTTATTCTTTTTCTCATTTTCATTTTATTGAACATGTTTTATAACATTTTAAATAAATGGGCATTGAAGCATTTGTTTTTCGAATTTTTCCATCTGAAAACACCAAGTTGAACCTACAATAATATTTATAGTTGATTTGCATTATTCGCATCGGGTGTTTCACTTAAAATAAATATTCCACAAAATGGCAAAAGTTGTCGATTATACTAAGATTTTTATATAGCTAAATTTTCATATGACACTTAATCTGATATCAATAAGTCTCATTCATAGACAGTTCCAAAATAAAACATTTTTTTTTTTATGTTTAGCCGACAAAACTGAAAACTTTCTTTAAAAGAAAACATATTTTTAGATTCATTTCTGAGTCTAAGTACACTATGCAATATTCATTTGAAAAAAAAAAAATAACAATTTGTCTTTACCAGCTGCTGCATTATGAATATCCTTTCGATTCTGTTATGTGCCGGACGTAGTACTTGTTTTAAGGATTAAGCTTTAAGATAGAGTTTCAAACTGACAGTGTTTCCTGTCTCTTGTGCTCTGCGGCTGCCATTTTGGATTTTCTGCAGCTGCCACGCAAAAAAAAATGTTGCAACGTTTTTTTGTTGACAGTAAATTTCTTGTGCTAAATTTTTTTTGGTGCTCTGACAGTTGAGCGTAAAAAGAAGAGTAAAAGTGTGTAGAGAGGCATTGAGGAGGAGTGAGTGCCCGTTTGCTTTGTCGTTGCTCACCAGGGCAGCAAAAACCATTCTCATTCGCATACCCCCATCTCCAACTCCTGGCCCTCCCCTCCACCTGCATATTTCGCTTTAATTGCGGTCAGCGTGGTTATGTCTTTGTCTCCAACTAAATGGACAAAAAGGAAAAATCTAAAAACTCGGCAAACAAATTTCGTTGCATACTTTTTGACGCTCACCACGCGCCTTGCGAATATTTTGCCATGAATTCTATGCAGTTTTATATATATATATACTAGAACAGTTAGTCGACAGAGTTGTGTTCAGGTATTAAAGATTTTTTTATTTTTTTTTTATTTGTTCATGTTTTCTATTTTTTTATTTTGCGTTATTTTTGTGGTCGGGTTTTTCGTTGTTGTTCTGCAAGTTGTTTCGTATGTTGTTCTTATTTTTTACAATATTTTTTCTTTTTTTTTCCTTTTTGCTTCAGTTTTTTTTTGCATTTACAGATGGCTGCGTATTGATTCGCTGCCCGCTGCGACGTCAACGTTGGCGTCGACGCTGGCAGCAGCTGCAACATCAACGCAATTTGCGCATTTGTCGGCCTCTGTTTGGTCTACATGTCCTTTCCCTTGCCTGTGTAGTACTTACATCCTTTTTTTTCATTTGTGTTTTATGTAGCATTGATCTGAAAATGCATTGCACTGTGATCCGTTTAGTGGGAAATATTGTGCATTTTTTACATGCATTTAAATTCAGTATTTCAAAAATTCAATATTTAAATATAAGTATGGGTTTTTGGTGCATGCTGTTTTATGAATAGCCTTGTGCAGCTTAATCTTTGCCATAAATAAATTAGAGCATATGGTTTAATTAATATATTAATGAAATAAATTTAAGTTACTTTAATTGAAGTATTTTTCGAGTAGTTCTTAGCTAAAATCCGTTCTATTCCTAAAAATATATTGCTCCAAATTTTGAGAAAAATTTGAATTAAAAATTGCTCTGAATACCAATAAACAGAAATTATATTATATTTAATAATTTATTTTATGAGTGATTTATTGGTGTATATTTATGAGCAATAAAATAATTAGTTCAGTGTGTTTAATAAGTAAATCCATTCAAACTAATATCTAATATAAAAAACAAAATACATTGAAGAAATATATGTTCTGTTAACATACTTAACTTTTTATTTAAAAATATGCGCTAATCCAAAACTATAATATTATAAATATTTTGTTACATTTCTTTCTATTTGTGGTTCCACGGTGCAGTCAACGGCACGTTTGGACTATCAATTAAAACCGATTTCCATATGCTATGATGATTTTTAGTTTTTCAATAACTGAACACGAACAGTTGCGTGTTACCGCATAGCATTTTATTATATTTTGCATATAAAACAGCATCCAATCCAGTATTTGTTGCAGTTCTACTTTAAATATTTCCCTTGTTGCATTCCTATGTAATCGGCGATAATTGGGTATAGCTAGAAATATGCTCACGTGGCGTATGTGCAATTTGTTGCATTTGCAGCTCATTATGTGAGTCAAACGCTGTATGAAATGGCAATTACGCATACAATTTCAAACCATAATGTGCATAAATCATATACTACAGACACGCACACACACACACATACACACACACACATATATACATATATTACCTATAAATTAGCATATGCTCAGCTGCAGTACAGTTGCTGGGGCAACCGCTTAATTGAACTAAAAGCAACTGCTTCTGATCATAATGATGATGTATGTGCTGATGATGATGATAATGACGTTGCTGTTGCAGCAACTGCCGCAACATTTAAGTGATTTATGAGGGTCAGACACACACACACACACACACACACAAAAGAACACACGCCAAAGAAATCGCGTTCTATTTTATTTTTTTCGCCTGTGTTGTTCGCTCATATATCAGATATACTTCTATACATGCATATATAACTTTTTTAATATATGTATATGATTTTTCAAGAATGTCAACAACTGACAACCAGCTAACGATACTATGCTCATAAATATATTTATAAATATAGCGAATAAATACATAAAAATGAGTGAAAGAGAAACTTGATGTATACATAAATGCATGTATTGTGTTAAAAATGGGAAAATTTACCAAGAATTAAAGCAATAAATGTATCGCTCAGTAAAAATTCATAGAGAAACCGTTTTTGGCTTTAATAAAATTGCGGATTCAATAGAAAAATAAATATATTTATTTTTTAGAGGAAAATCGCTGAAGTTTTTCCTAGAAAATGTAATGATCTTTTTTAGTAAAATAAAAAAAAATAAAACAAGCTCAAAATGTAAAACTAAATTGTATTTGTTATGTACTTTTGTACTTCTACGGAAATGTACAATAAACATGTTTGAGTACACTAATTCATACATACTATTCTATCGAATTTTACTTATATAAAGAAAAAGCATCGTTGTTGGTCCAGGTCCATTAAATATGCTCATTCTAGAATAAATAAGTATTTAGACATTTGTTTTTCCATTTACCCGAGTGAAAAGTACTTAACCACAGAGCTCTGCACACAAAAGTACAATTGTTACAAATTCGTTGAAATATTTATAAATTCAAATATGGTCTAACCCAAAAATGTAATTATTGTGTGCTGCAAATATGCTTAAAGTTGAAATACCTTAGAACAATATTTACAATTTGTTTCGAGTAAATCAAGAAATACAGTAAATGTAAAAATTTCAACCTATTTCAAATTGTTCCTTTCTTCTTTTAAATTCGCATATTTATTTTTGCTGACAAGCATTCTGCTACCTTTTATTGGCAACTTAAGCTGGTCGTAAAGTTTCTACAGATTTTTCAAGGTCGGTGCTTGACGATTTGTAAATTATGAATTGTGTATTATTAAGGTTTATAGGAACCGAACATAATTTCAACATATGATTATATATTTATAATATTAACATATTACACAACAATCCGGGTTGTTAGCTCCTGACGGCTTAAGTCTCATTTTTTGGCCCTAAAACTTATTGCCATTGTGTTTATTCAAGATACTCATAGCACTTTAGTCGACAGACAAGTAAGCCAAACAGACTGACCATTTTAAATATTTAAATATTTAAAAGAAATATACACAAAGTTTCGAATCAATTCCATTAAAATCTATAGCATACTTTTAAGAGCTTGCAAAATTTATTAAACAAACAAATTTGAGCTTTTTATTGTTAAAAACAGAATTTTTTGTGAATTTATATTAAAAATGTAACTGGAAAAATAGAGCTGATTATTTAGAAATTTAAACTATTTGTACAGTTTTTGTTACTTGCGTTTTTAGAATCGATAATTAACAGCAATCAACAGAGATTAGGCGAAACGCATTAATTCATTATGACAATCGTGTAATTCATCTCTCATAATTAGCAGACTACTTTTAATTAAATAATTATTTGTACATGTTTTTGTCTATCCTAATAACAATGTTGTTCAGCTCATCCATGTGTCAGCTAACTCGATACAATTCCAGCTTTGATTAGTAACATGAAATGTCAAGTAGGCCAAAGAGCTACACTTCACTCACTCACTCGATGCAATTGTTGGCAACAAATGAAGGCCCAGTCTGCGTTCTGAATGGGAAATGGCAAAAACGTAGGCGGCAACACATTTAATTAAGCCAACTTTCACGTCAAAGCCCTGACAAAGCCCACTATCTCTAGCCTACTCTGGCCGGATTCAATGCTGTACGCAATCAACGTCGATGCGGTTCACGATGATCAATGTCCCGCCACCTCAGCCCCGCTCAGTCACCACTTAGCTGCCATAGGCAATTCCAGCGGTGACATCGACATAGTCCTGCATCCGTTTCTCCTCATATGTATATGCTGCGCTCTTATGCACTCGACGGAACACGGCATAGACATACCTTAGATGGTTTCATCATACCAGCCAATTTTTTTCTATCCTTTCCCTCTCCTGTTATGTCTATCAGCCTTTGTTGTACTTTCAATGAGCATATATACCTGGTCTAATAATGTGGGAGGTCATATTAGTTCACAATTTTGCATATATGGAATATTTTTCGATGTACATGTTTTTGAAAAATATTTTACGTTTTTCTTTCATTAGAGTTAAATTTTTCTTTTGATTAGATTTTAGATTTCAATAATTTTAGATTTCAATACGGCTTTTGGTTTGAGTATATAACAGTCAGAAACAGTGTCCTTTATATCGTAAATAAATTAGCTAGACTAATGAGTCTGATATAATGCTATTTAATTCGGCTTTTTTTGGCTTTTTAAATATGACAAAAAGGTAAATTTAATAATTTTCATTCGGGTTTATTACAATCAACCAATTATGAGCTTAGATTTTTCCATTTTCTTCATATCTTAACTGGTCAAAAAATCAAAATATAATTTTTCACTTTTTTTTCGATTTGGATAGAGTTTTTCTTTCTCTTTCACATGGTGAAAGCCAGAAAGTCATAATTCATTTGAAAGTTTGCTACAAATTGATAGAAAGAAGAGTACAAATATAAAAGAAACTAATATTTTTTAAGTCTTTATTCCGGGATTTACACGAGTTTTTTTTTTGGGTCCACTCAACTTTTGGTATTTGACTTTTCTTCATTTTAAAAGTTGCTTTTCTTTACCTTTTAATTTTTTTTTTCTTCATTTTAAACTCTACTTAAATTGGGATACGTTCTGGTTCAGGTATATTGCAGTCGAGCCACACTCTATCACCTTATATATTTCTTTTATATTTTATTTTCTGTTGCATTTTTTGCCCATCATGTGCGCAGTTAATTTCCCCCAGAGGGGGGTTAGTTGTGGCTTTGGTCGACGGGGAGGGTAGAAGTTATTTGAATTGACTTTAGTTGATGGATTGTCGTCTGCATGTTGCAAACGAATTGATAATGGAACTGTACTATTGTTGGTTTGTGTAAACCATTTATTTACATAAATTAAATTGACAAAGCCTTAGCTGGAAATTGGATACGAGGAACTGGAGAAACAATTTAATTTTTAAATGCATTTTCCATTTTATTGTCGCCTTGCTAACTGGATTTATTGTATTTCCTGATTGATGTTCTGGAAATACATAAAAAGAAATGTTGTGTTCATTACCAGATTTGTATTTAACATACTTAAAAGAATTTAATTACGGTCTCAGCAAATTCTGAAGAAATACGACTTGTTTTGCATGTATGTGGAAATTTATGAGCTGGCAGTTAAATCGCAGACTTCTCACTACAAAAATACAACAATCATATATTTGTATTTGTGGCATAAGTCAGCAAAGTTATGGAACCAAATAGTTTGTTAAATGCGATTTAGAATGGGGGAAAAAGTGCCGTAAATCAAAATGTGCACACGATCCGGCACAAAATATTGCCGCAGCAGCATAAAAGAAAAACTTGATAAACTGCCTGGAGCGAGCATCCGGGATGGGATGTGTATGTGGGGCGAATGTCCTCAAGATGCCATGACAAAATTGAATATGAAAAGCACTTGGCGTTGGCAAAGCAGAAAATATATTTCCGCTAACGACAATCAGGCGAAATGCACAAAAAGTGTCGCGGAAGTTGTCAAAACATTCGAAACGATACGAAACAGAATGCCAGATAGCAGCGAAAGCGTTTGCCTGTTTGGTCCAAAACTGACAGATGGACAGACTGACAAACCGACAGACTGATAGACTGATAGACATCAAAAGTGAGACCAAGAAGGAGAGAGCGAGAGAGTGAAAAGCGAGAGAGTCTTTTTCGACCTTAAATGAAGGCCATTCCTGCAGGCTCACCTTCGTTGGCCTTCAACAACAAGGTGTCCTTTAAGAATCTCCGCCAACCAATTGGCCGAGCATCTTCTACGTTTGAGCCAGGGCATAAATTAATTTTAATGCGCTTATCGGAGCGGGAATTCATAATCTCAGCCACTAGCCACACCCAGTCCTGTGGGTGAGCTTTTTCTTATTTATTGTTTAACTGCGCAAACACTGATAATAAATTTTGCCTTCATTGTCGTCCTTATACTGCTTGCTATCCAAAGGGAACAGGAGTATATTGGTTCAGTGCACAGATCTGTCTATATGTCTGTGCGCCATTTTTTCCAATATTTTTGTAGCCTGTGCAATAAAATGCTTATTTGCTGAAATTCGCTAATTTGTTAAATTGCTGTTAAATTTCTCTTGACCTGTTTGACAACTTGGACGAAATAGAATTAATTGTCACGCCCATTGCTGTCCAAAAAAAATCATGAAAATCTTTATTTCCTACATACTTAAAGCTTAAAATATAAGATTAACTAACAGCCTGATTAAACAAAATGAACCCTATGCCGACATTTTTCCCGATAACAGAACAGAGTATATCACATTCGGGAGTTTTCGCTCTTATTTGTTATTGTTGTTGTTGTGCGCTTGATGTTGCAGGCGTGAAAAATTGTTGGCGTGCATTTTACATTCATTTCGTGGAGGTTTTTTTTTCTTTTTTGAGCAGCCATTAAATATGCAGCCCGGACATTTTTGCACACTCGTCTCCTGGTTCTTTTTTTTTTAGGTTTTTTTTTGCCTTTTCAAGGATTTTGTGACAACCTTTTAATGAAATTAATCTGACCAGGGATAGCGTGCAAGCCACACGCGCAACTGCTGCCAACAATTTTGCATATAAATTGCAATTTAAGATGACCATTTATCAATGCTCATAACTTTCAATGAGCCTTCGACCCGGCCTGTCTCAAACTGCAAGCCAAGGCTTAATTCATTAAACCAGTAAATGGCCTATAACAGGAAATTGTTTCATTATATAGTACCCTGCATATTGTATATATGTCCATTAGTGAACACTTTCAAAGCCTTTTGCAATAATTGACAATTGAGTGCAACAATATTTATAATCGAGCGTTAAATCAACAATAAATTTTCGTATTCTCTTGGCCCAGACTTAGCCTGCAGCTCAACAAGACTTTTTATTAGCTTTGCATATTAATATATTTTATTTGATGATGGCCATGTCATTGAAATGTAAAATTTTGTGAATATTAAGGTGTTTTTTAAGGCTTTTGACTGATTTATGATATTGATCTGTTCTCGAAGGCAGGCGGTCACTAAAGCATTTATTAAATTTTCGAATTTAACTTTATGTGAAACTTACACTTAATTGTGAATATTTATATATACATTTTCTCTTAGAATTAACATTTTTCTATTAAATATATACTGTATATAAATTAAACATAACACTAAATATTAATAGCAGAGCGCTAATTATTTGTAGCTGTTGTATATATGAATAATATTAATTTTTCGAATAAAAGTCAATTAATGCTTCATATTAAATATATTAAGCAACAGATATGTAGATTGAATTATATAAATTATAATGTTATATAAATTAATATATGACCTTAACAATTAAAACTGAATAAATGCTACATAGTAAACATATTAAGTAACAGATAAGCAGATTGAAATTCGCATCCTAAATATGTGTATACATATATATAAGTATCCGATATGCCATATGCAATGAATATAATTAAATGAGAGTTACGTACTCAATTAAACAAAAGCAAACTTTATCAGCTTGCAGTGGCAACCAATTCTCACTCTGAGTGGTCAGTCATGCCACAATAACTGGCATGACCTCGTCCTGGCTGACCAACTGAGTGATTGACTGACTGACTAGCTGACTGGCTGACTGACTGACTGACTTGCATATGAGAGTATGCAACTGACAATGCCAGAATTTGCATAACGAAAACGTTATAAAGAAGCAAACAGTTTGTGGGAATCATTGAATCGGTTCGTGATACTTCCACACGGATACATTGCACTTTTTAAGTCAATTTATGCAATTGCCAGTATAACAAACAACAGATGCTAACACCCGAGGCAGGCATAAGGTATCAGTTGAACTATTGACTTTTAACTTGGCCAATGGCAAAGTATAACCAAAAGTTCAGCTTAAGCCCTTTAAAAACATAAATTCTCAGGCCACATTACTCATACGCCGCTTGCGATTCCGAGCTGTACACACATACACAGCTGACATGTAAATAGCTCATTAAAAGTTGTACAGAAGCACACACACACACATTTACACTCACACACACATACACACACTCTTTGGGGCCATTTATTAAATGTTAGCTCAACTATAATTTCATGTGGGCAAACATTTTGCTATAAAACAAACGAGCAGCGCAGACAGCTAAACAAAAAATGTCATAAGAGCATGAAGGCATACAGAGCATATACTATATATCTCTATCTATATATATATATATATTTATGTTATGTATATGTACTGGCACTACATGGCTGCCATAGCAAACAGGGCCGTCTACTTCCGCTTACCCCCCCCCCGTCATCGCTCAGCGTGCGTGTCTGTGTTAGTTTTTGCAGTGTGTGCCTGCAGCGCAACACTTCCTGTTTACATAAACAAACACGTCGATGTGTCTGACGTGCAGCTTACCAATTCACCCGCCCCCCCTTTCTGCCTACATTACCCTACACAGCCCTAACCTACCCTGCCACCCCCTACACTCTCTATTCTGCATTTTTTGCTTGCCGTGGGCGTTGCAATGCCATCACATGCATAAAAATTTTACATTAGCTCAACAAGGATTTTTGTTTTCAATATAACATCTTTGTTGTAGTTGCTGTTGTCGTATGTTAAAGGATGCATTGCAAAAGTTAACTTTATCTGCCGACAGCTAAATATTTATTTGACAATGTTACCCATAATGATATTTTTCATAATTCCCTCTAAATAAACATTTTCAATTGCATTTTTTTGCAACACAATATTAAAAATTCCTTCTTAAATTAGAATAGTTTAAAAATGATTAAATAATCTTCAAGGGGAAACTGTTCTTCTGCTTTAAATTGACTCTCAGTCTTTGAAAAGAGCAATATTTGCTTATAGTTTTAGTTTTCCTTTGCAACTTTGTTATTACGGAAGCGGAAACTGTAAAATATTAAAGTCAATTTGCTTTGATACTGACAGAATTTTTAATTAAAAAGTGACCAAGTCATTAATAAAATCAATTACAAATAAAAGTTTCAGGTTTGAAACCGCGTATGCCTTGGACCAAGGCCACTCTTAATTACGTTAGTTAGCATGATAAGTTCAGCAATTATGTTAAACCTGTGCTATACTCTGTTTCTACTCAGTTTTAATATGATCAAGTACGGATAATGGCGTATTCTTTCATTCATAAATTATCTGGTAAATGGCTTTAAAAATTAAAAATGTTTATGGCTTATATGAACATCCAAGCCAAATATACTTGCTTCAGTTTCTTCTGACAACAAAATATAAAATCATATTTGAATAATATATTTACAAAACTCAACTGCATAATTTAAACTCAGTCACACGCGCAGCACAGAATATATTTTCCTGAATTAAATTTAACTATAACAACTTTAAAACTATGTGCAACTGTTAAGAAAAACTTTCATTAGTTTGCTTTATTCACGTCGCATAGTTCGCATCTTTTACTTCGTCTTTTATTACGCAAAACCCTTGGCAAAAATTATTGGCAAAGAAATAACATAAAAAAAAGAAAGGAAAAAAAATACTTTCATTTTAATTAGATTGCATTCTCTGGCAAAGTCTCTGGCAGCAGTCTCATCATTCCTCCGGGGTTAAAATCTACTGACTTGGAATTTGAGTTAATCAAACGCAGCATTCTGCATGAAAATGCTTAATTGTAGTTATTATTATATAACTTTAACAGCACTGATTGTGAAGACGGCGGTTATGTCTGTGTCTGCAGCTGCCATAATTCATTTGGCACTCGATACAAAAGTCGTTGGCAATTAATTCACGCGCCCGTTATTGATAAATCAATGCGAAATTCGGTTTCAAAGGATAATTAATGCGTTGAACGCCATTGGCAGGCTGCATGTGACAGCAGCTGACGCAGGATGTGTGGTGTTAAGGATCCGAGTACATAACACTGATTGTGTTACTTAAAGCGTGTTGAAGCCCTACAATTTTAATAAAAGTGAACTTATCCTGTATCCTGTTTGATATACAGTAAGAATACGGAAGAACTGTAGTTAATATGGAAGGATATTTTGTGTATCCACTCAAAAAGGGAAAAATGGGGCACAAACATTTATATTTGGTGGATAGCGTATTTAATTGATTTTTTGGAAAATTTAACAGCAATTATTGGCATTTTTGTAAGCTCTCTTTGCATTACGGGGGATAGAGTGACGATTTCCCAAATTAGTTCAAAAAATAATAAGCTTAATAAGTTAAGGCAAACTAATCGAATTCTCTCCATTGTCGCCAAAGGGTCAACTTTAATATAAAGGATAAAATAAATATGACAACAAAAAAACAAAACTTTTACAAAAAAAAAAATAAAAACAATTTTTGGCACGCTTCCAATTATTTTGACCTCATTTTCAGATTATGCGGGCTGTCAAATTTTTTTGACAGGATTTCCTAATAACTTATGTGATTTTTATTACGACTAGAACGTTTCGACTGTTTATTAGTTTTATATTCCTCTGTAAATGTACAGAGACTACAACAAATGTTTTGTCTTAGTCGAGAATGGTATCTATTAACTATTTTATACCATTTTAAACAAAGTAAATGACGCCCAAAGCACTAACAGAATAAGTTGCAAAAAGACCAACTAAAACTGAATTTATATTAACATAAATACTAAAACAAAACACATATGTCGTAGACACAAAGGTTCTACCTGTTTTTTGTTTTCCCCCACAGAAGCAATTAAGTTCTTAATGCAAATTGCAGCATATGTCTGGAATTTAATTACTTTTGGAGATATAACTCTGAAATCCTATTATGAAGCATTTTTCAATCGTTCTCGTATGAATTCACTATGTGAATTTTCTATATGCAAAATGTGCATGCTGTTTCATGCGTACATCAGCGCAAGCAGCAAACCGCAAACAGCAGGGAAATCCTTGAACAATTTTTGTTTGAACGCATTAGGGATATAATCAAGCGGCAAGTACAGTTGCGCCCTGGTACATTTAAGTTTAGGGTGAGAGGTAGACAAGTGCGCACATGCAGAGGCATGCTGGGACATGCTTTTGTAATTAAATTAGCATTTATGTTGTCGCTGGGATTATGGACTGCCAGCATTCTTCTTACCATTGTCGTCATCATCATCATCATCATGATAATCATCATCATCATTTCTCCGCTCTCCTCTCATAGTCAGACGCATTCGCCTTGTGCTACTTCATTAAATATCGCTCATACGCCATGTATGTGTTTCTGTGTTTCTGTATGTGTATTGATTGTTGGACACTTGAGTGATTTTATGACGCATTTTATGCTTTCAATATCGTGTCTTAGATTTGATTTCAAATGTGCCATCAAATTACTATTTCAAAATCAATTGCAACAGCACATGGAAGTATAGTTTATTGCCCACTTTTATGAGCTGCAAATGCAACGTGCACCTAATTAGCGCTGTATAAACAATTATCAAATTTTCTTGCATGCCTGCCAAATGGCTATAAATAAACACCCGGCACTGCAAAACCAGCAGCTTTAGCCAGCAAAGTTTTATTTAAATGGGCTGCAAAGTTGGGTTTTTTCTGATTTTTTTCTTTTCTTTTATTTTGAGGAAAAATGATTGAAGCAAAAAGTTGGAGCACAAAGTTAAACGAAGTTTTTAAGCCCAGTGGGAGCACAAAAAAAAAACCAATGCAGGGCAAAGGAAAAACTTGAATCAAGTATGAGAAAAAGTTGTTGAGAACTTTCTATTCTTCCTGGGCGAATTTTAGACACTCTTTCTGTTAAAATTATTCGAATTTACGAGGTCAAGTTAACTTAAATTATATGAAGTTAAGAATTCTTATATAGATATATTGTTCAATATGGAAAATATATGGAATTCTTATGAAAGAAGAGTGCACTACGAGTATTGGAAAATTTACCATAAATCCAGCGTCATATGGCTTTAAATAAAAATAAATAAATATTCTTCTTTAAGCGGAAGACTATTTCATAAATAGAGCTCATAATTAATATTACAGCTAGATAGCATTTATATTTTATTATATCTTTAATAAACAACTTTGTGTTTTTTTTTTAAATGTTTAAAAATATGTTTTATCTAAATTGAGCATCATATAACAAATAGTTTGCAAATTATTTATTTAAGCTGCATTCACACGGAGATTATATGCCAAATTAGTCTATGGGGACTTCCAATTATTACTTATTCATGACAAACAGTATGACATAGCTAATTTATTGCTCAACTGTGGGAAAGAGTGTGCTAAAATGAAGGCAAAAATGAAAGTGTTGGGTTAGAACCAAGCACAGAATTTGTGGCCGGAAGTGTGCATGTAAGCAACATACTAACATGTGTGTGTGTGCATATTTGTATGCGTAAAATTGTGTGTGTGTGTGTGTGTGAACGTGTATATGAAGCTGTTAGAAAGGCTTTCGCAGTGCTTAGGTTGCTGCTCCTGGGTTATGCTGTGTTATTCAAGCAAATTGCCAATGTAAATGTTGCAACAAGCAGCAGCAGCAACACAAAACAACAACAACAACAGCTCGCTGTCCGGCAATAACAACAAATGCGACCCTCGTCGCAGCTGTGTAAACAACGGCAATAACAACAACAATACATATGATGCTGACGTCAAAAGACACGCACACGAGTGCGCATTTATACAGACACAACACACACACACACACACATTAGTAGCACATAAATAACACACTAATACTCACACACAAACACACGCACACACTCAACCAAAATGCATTTAGCTCGCTTCTTTACACTTATCCGCTCACTTCCCCTCTCCTTTTGTCTCTGACTCGTTCGCTGTTTTATGCACACAACTCAACTCAACTTAACTTAACTAAAGCGAAACGAACCCGGAGCCCCAATTCAGGCGAGCTACTAACCAAAATGGCCGCACCGGAAGTTGCTTGGCCGCCATTTGCATTGCTGCTGCTGTTGCTGCCGCACGCGCGTTTCAATTTGATCTGATTTTATTGCTGTTGTTGTCGTTGACGTTGTCGTTGCCTCTGTTGTTGCTTCTGTTGTTGCTTCTGTTGTTGCCTTTTATTACTGTTGTGTGTAGTGGCATTGTCGGTCAGTGTTGCCGTTGTTTGTATTTGTTACACCGTTTGTTTAAGCATTTAAGTTTGTTTGTTCATTTGCCGTGTAGTAAATGACGCAAACAATTCATTAGATGCTCCATTGGACAAGCCAACAACAACAGAGCAAAGTGTGCAAAAAAAAAGGATTTGCATTAGCCACTTTCAGCAAATTAAATGGCTATCACTAATTAATTTGTTTAATCGTAATTATTTTATAAATAGGCAATAGAATTCAATAGTATATATTAATTTTTATATGAATATAATGAATTGAGCTATTTTTTAAAACAGCTAGTCTCATTTTGGTTTTTGCTTTAAATATTATTGCAAATATTTATAAAAATTTCTAGTTGATCTTTGAATTGTGTTTGTCACTTTTCCATGAAAGTTAAAGGTAATTTTTCATCAAAAAAAATTAGGAACAAAAGTTCAAGTTCATAAATTTTGTTTCATTTATACAAGAGTAAAATATTTTTAAAATTTTTTAGTTTCAAAGCTAAAAGAGCACTTGATATACTTACAGTTTTCCATTTAAGAATCTTGCAATTCTGAGAAATAAAATACTACATTAAGTAGGTAGGTTTTAAGACAAATAGTACAAGTAATTCTCTATAAAAAACATCTCATGCCTGATTACTGTCTGAGCTTCCTGTTTCTATTCAGACTAATTAGGGAGACTGTCTGTGCAATTCGCTGATTGTAAGAAACTTCTTCTACTTCTGGTTTGCGGCATTCAAAGCGTTGTGATTTTATTGAAAGGCTGCAAAGCGTAAATTCAATTAAGGCACAGAAATGTTCTCTATTTTCGTTGGCAAACTCACTTGTGGCATCTTCTCTGTTGCCACAACCAAGCACTGCTGTCCTCACTCAAGTAGCAATGGAAAACCGCAGGGCGTATACTTAATACCCGTCTAATTAGTGTCCTAATAGGCTGGCATTACGCATAAGCCAAAGCCGAGCCGCGACACGTCGTACGTGGGAAGCCCTCAACTCGACTCAAAGCGCATTTTACACTTGTTCTACTTTTAGCAACAACACCAACTGTAAGAACAACAACAGCAGCAACAGCAACAATAACAGCAATTGCAACAGCAACAGCAACCGCAACAACACTTGTTAAGTGGTAGGCGCGAGGCAAAGTAAACAACAACGCCTTCACATTGGATTACGCGCAGTTATACTTTAGACCGGAGCCAATTAGTGGCCAACAGCAACAACAACAACAGCGACAACTGCAAGTAGCGCAGCAACAGACACAGCTGACGCAACAACAGTTGCAGCTGCAGCGACAGCAACAGCAGCAAGTGCAGCAGCAATTGCTCGCCCAACAACAGCAGCAATTGCAGATACAGCAACTTCAACAGCAACTGCTGCTGCAACGGCTCGAGCGTGAGTTGCAGCAGCAACAGCAACAACAGCAGCTTGCCCAACAGCAGCAGCAATTCCTGTACCATCAACGCCAATACTACGAGCGTCTGAGTACACCTAGACGACATCGTTGGTTGACCAGCAGCAATCACTACGATTACGGTCCACCTCAGCAGCAACAGCACCAACAACAGCAGCAGTTGCTCCAGCAGCAACAACAACAGCAACAGTACAGCTATTACTTCAGTCGCGGCAGCAGCAGCACCAGCGGGCTGGGTCTGGGCCTGGGTTTGGGCCTGGGATTCGGTCTGGGCAGCAACAATCTAGCCAGCTGGTACCATTTGCCCTCCACATCGGCTCATATTTACATTGGCAGCAGCAGCAGCGGCACCGGCGGCACTTCCTATCCCTATCGTCTGGGCTACAGCGGCGGGGGTTATCCGGCAGCAGCGTTGATTAACTTTGACGCCTCGCCAACACCACTGCTAGCATCGACGGGAAGTTCGCCTGGTTATCTGCCACCACTGCCGGCACCAGTGTTGCCGCCACCGCCACCGGCGCCCAGTGTAGCCACCGATTACTATTTCAGCAGCAGCAACAACAGCCGAGCGCCTGCAACAGTCAGAGCCGAGCCGTTTCAGGAGTACGCAACGGCAGCAGAAGCTGCATCGGCGGACGAGGATCTACAAGCTGGCGGCTATCGTTACAAGGCCACGCCACGCCGGCGCTTCGACGCCTACGACAACTACGGCTACCTGCCGGGCTTTGCAAGCACCACCGAGGACGAGGAGGATCTGCTTGAGGAGTGCCTGCCAGCGGCATTGCTATCCACGGACTGTGAGAGTCTCGAGGACGTACGCTTTTTGCAATACAACAGCAACAATAATCCGGAGTACGACGACGACGACGACGAGGAGGCGCACCTGGCGCAAATACTTGATCTTGATCTGCCCGATTTTCTACGCCCTTACAGCAGCAGCAGCGGCGGCGGCGGAAGCAGACACAGCCACAAAACGCCGCCGCAACACGAATATCAAACGGAGCACGCCGGCACAGCCGGAGCAGCAGCCGGAACGGGGACGGGCGGCAGAGGAGGCAGTGCCGGCGGCGGCGGCAGCAGCGTTGAAGCTGGCGGCGGCAATCCGTCGCATCACGAAACGGAACCACAGCGCTATCATCACTACCAGCAACAGCAACCGCAACAGCATCAGCAGCAGCACCAGCAACAGCAACATCACCACCAGCAACAGCATCAACACCTACACCAACACCAGCACCAACACCAACATCTGCCAGCGCAGCAATCGCAACAACAACAGGCTTATCAATCCTATCAATACCCTTCTCACGACAGCTGCGAAGGCTTTAATCAATTCGCCAACGACGCCAGCAGCTGCCTGGGCAATCAGAGAATGATGGTTAGCAAATTGTGGAACAGCTGCTTTCCGGAATTTACGCCGGATCATGTGCATCGACATAACTTCTATCTGTGCCAGGTGAGTCAAATGAGCCTTTGATAGTTTACTTTAAAATTGAATTATATTGAGTGGAATACTGAAAATACATTTAGCGGCTGCAAAGATAAAGCTAGACACAGCATAGATATTGCGGAAATGTAATGTTATTTTATTTAATATTAATTTAATTGGATATTAAACAAATAATACAATATTTAATTTTGTTTGAAATAAAACATACGCAATACTATTGAAAACTATCGATATAGTGATAGTGCATCGTGTAATTTTATCGATAGTTGCTTTGATCATTGTGCAACACTTATGTTAGGATAATTAAAAACCGCGATTAAGCAAGCTCTTTTCAATCTGTGCTTCACGTGAGGGAATAGTGAATATTCCAATCAGCATCTCCTAACTACCAATAATTATTTAACAAATGTTTCCCATTCTCAGTGGCAACGCAATACGCAGGTGCGTATTGTATATTTGTTCTATCGGTGGATAACGGCAATAACCTGCTTGGCGGCACTGGTCTGCTCGCTGCTGGACATTGGAAGGACAGATGAGCACTTTGAGCACCATTATGCCAAGTGGTGGATCTATTTGACCCATTGGGGATTGCTGTTCTGCACGGTGCAGGCATGGCTGGCCGCCTGGATTGTCACCCAAGGCATGATGGTAGAGCGAGAAGACTTTGAGATTGTACGACAGGCGAAGAAGAGTCGTCTGCATCACCTGTACTGGGTGCTCTACACTTGTGCGACAGTCTATGCCTTCATTGTAACCATGTGCTACTGGCTGCTGGTACACAATCCGGGTAAGTAAACGCGATGCATCAAAGTATTGAATGTCTATTTAGTATAGTGTAGTATAGATACAAGTAAATCATTTTTAAAAACTCTCAATTCTCAATTGTGATGCTGGGGGATCGCTTTTGGCAAAAGAATACCTCCTTGCAGTTCTCGGTCTCAACGGACTCTATCGCAATCTGACTGACAAAGACCAAACCGCCCACAGTGCAGCCATACGTCATGTACAGCCTGGCCGCGAATTCCAAGTATCTGTACCTTGAACTGAGATGTATCGATTCCGCATGCAGCAAATATATGTTGTGCATGGTCCAGGGTCCAAAGATTGCGATACACACAATCAACGGCAGATAGATGTGTATGGCAAGACTCGTAATCAAAGACAGCAGTGTGATAATTGAGACCGAAATGCTCATAAATATCAAAACCCATAGATTTGATGTCAGATTAGACGGTAGCCATTGGCCCAGTGTTGTGTAGACTAACATTACAGCAACGCTGACCATCACGAAGTGCCAAGTTAGATCCAGCTTACGAATGGACAGGCACATGACCAGCAGCGTGAGGCTCTCGAACATGCAGGCAAACACAATCCAGTTCAAAGGAAAGGTAATCTGCAATCGTCTGAAGCCCAGAAATCCCAGCGTCAGATTTATCCAAGTCAACAGCAACAGCAGCACATAGAGACTTTGCTGTGCAGCACTAATCTGCGGCCTCCAGCGATATGTAGCACCCATCCAATGCAGGGTAGATAAGCACACCTGAGCGCCCAGCAGTACATACACGACGCTGAGAAAGGCCAAACGGGAATAAAGCAAGCCACGATTGCGATTGTGTTCATTGTGAAAATATACTGAACTTTCATATCTAGAAGTATCCGAGCTGGTTTGATCAATTCCAGAGCTTAACGAAATGGCATATTCGTTATCATTTATTGACCGAAATTTCGACTGCTGTGCATCGGAGGATCGTGCGTAAAGTTCGGGTGCTGAAACTGATCTTATAAGGTTTTGCATCTTGATTGTCAAATTTTTTTTTGACTGACTGAGTGGCTGACAGACTTTGACAGGCAGCTATAATTTGAAAAACTTATCACCCAACAACACAACAAAAAAAAAAACAATGTGATGAGCGAACCGCCCAAGGAACAGACGCCGCACCAGAAACGCAGCTTCTATCTGCAGTTATTTGGAGCTGCACTCGCTTATATAATCATCTCGGTGTTGATGCTGCTGCTCTTTGGCCAACTGCGTGATGATTCCACAACACACAATTGTGGCCCAGGTATAACTTTCTATGTGATCGGCCTAACAAGTTTCTGCATCTATGTAAATGTAACTCGGCTGCGACGCAATTTTCCATTGAACTGGGTGATCTGTTGCTCCATTGCCTTGATGTTTGCTTTGGGCAACGCCTGTGTGCTACCCAGTCAAGATGTGGAGGATCTGCTCTGGACGCTCGAGATCCTTGCGCTGATGTGCATCTTTCTGCTGATCGGTTTGTGGCTGCCACCACAATGTCGACCAATTCTCTACAATGGCCTGACATCGTTTGCTTTCCTAATATTGGTATTTATCTTGCTGGTCATAGTGTCAATTAATTGCCAAGATTCCGATAGTCTGCCAATATATATATGCCATGGCATACTGTGGGTGTTCATGTGTCCATTGCTGCTTTTCCAGGCCCAAGTAATTCATGGCCATCTGCAGTATATACTGCCCATTCTGGACACTCCTCTTTGCTCAGTGCTCCTACTGGTCAACTTCTTGGCCTGCTATTCATTCCTGGAAGCCGTCGATGATATTGAGCTGGCCTGTCGCATTATCTCCCCAACCAATAGGAATCTCATTCGCAATGCTATAGAAAATACATAGCGCAAGTTGACCAGGATTAAAATCTATGCACAGGGAAAGAAATCGTTGAACTACGCACGTTTTAAATAATAACAAACAATAATATTTTTTAAATATACCAGCTACTTTTTTTTGTATTAAGCAATCAGTTTTCGGTTGATAATGAAGTGGCAAAGCACATAAATTAAGTTTTAATTTTAATACAAATTTAATTAAACAAATATTTATAGACTGCAATTTAATAAAATTGTCTTAATTAATAATAATAATTTAATTAAACAAATATTTATAGATTGCAATTTAATAATAATGTCTTAAAAACATGAACACAATAATCATTTATTTACGTTTATTTAAAGCAAACACATTAACTAAATCTACAAATGAATTAAGAAAAATGTCAATAATAATAATGAACTGGAACATATCAATTGCACAAAAAAAATTCCCGTATTCTCTCAGCATGTTTTAAACTTGTAAATAAATATAAAAAATCCACTTCAAAATATTAATAATAATAAGTAAAAAAGTAATAAGTAACATTATAGGATTATTAAATGAATTCATTATAAATTTTATGCTGAACAATTTCATTTTTCAGCTCAGTTGAACTATGACATTGAAATACATTAAAGAGAATTAAAGGAATTTGATTAAGAACCACGTCTTTTTCTCTCTTTATTTAATACTTTTATTTTCTACTTTCACAGATATCCACAAGATTGATACACTGAACATTATGGTACATGTGCTGAATACAATTATAATGCTCATCGATATTGCAATTGTGGGGCATCCGATTAAGATGAGCCACGCCTACTTTACCACAGGCATTGGATTGGCTTATGCTATTTTCACGGGCATCTACTTCTTGGCCGGCGGTACAGACAGGTAAGCATCAGGCATTTGTCAGTTTGAGCTATCAATCAATCTCCATTCCTAAAATGCGTGTGTTTTTAGGAAAGACCAAACTGCCATCTATCCGATGATGGACTGGACCAAGCCGGGCAAAGCCATCATTGTGACGGCTTGTGCCATCATCTTCACCTTCTTCGTTCACTTCTGCTGTTATTTGCTTTATCGTGGTCGCGTCTGGCTGTTCACCAAGCTGTGCATACGCGGACGACACAATCGAGATAGTGAAATGGGCGAGGGGCTTAATGATGACTCCGGTTCACGCATGTGCGGTGGCGGCGGTGGTGTTGGTGTTGCAGCTGCTGTGGTTGGCGGAGGCGGCAGCAGCCAGGACTATGCGCATCAGCAGCAGTATCCAATTGCGCATACGGAGCAGCCGCGTGCCATCATACAGCAGCCGCAAGCCAACTACCAGTTGCCTCCACAGTATTCGGGCTATCTGCAGCAGCCAGTGGTAGCTGGTGTTAATGTGGGCGTCGTTAGCGCGGAAGGAGTCTATCAGCCCATTGGCACGGATACAGGACGCACTAGCGGAGGAGGTGGTGGAGGTGGCGGCAGCGTTGCCGATGGTTCCAGCAAACACAAGAGTTCCAGCTCTGGTTCGGCGCTGACGCGCACTGTGGCTCATTTGGATGCTGCACAGCGGGAGCAGTTCCTCAATCCAAACAAAATTGTCGAGTATAAGATGTAAAGGCGTTGTACCCGGCACCGGTATACGTTCCACTTGTCCATGAAGTTTCTGGAGAAGCACTGTGCGCAATGCGAAGCGGCGCGTCTGGCCGTTAGCGAGGAGCAGCGCCATTTGGCGGCTGTTGAATCGCATGCGCACAGTGGTTAGTTTAAGATTTGCTTTTACAGTTTGATTTCCAGACCATCTGCCAGACCGTGTCGATAGATAGATCAGCGCTTAGTATTGTATTGTATTGCCTGGTATTTAATATTGTAGCCTGTATTCGGTATTTGGTATTTGGAATTTGGTAATCCGTATTCGGTATTCAGTATTTGTAACTGTAATGTAGTTTCGTAATTTTGTAAAAGCTTTGCCAGTTTTTGTAAGTGTGTAGCCAACCGCTTCTGCAAGCTACAGTAGTAATTCGTTTTTGTGTGCCAGCGCTTCACAGAGCGTTAGCTTAAACATAATATGTCATATCTTTTAAATATTTATGTATGTAGTTGTCGTATCCTGAAACGAGTTTACGCAAACTCATCGAATTTAAGCAATTTTAAATATATTCAATGGACTAAGTTGAACATTTTTATGTTGCAACTATATACAAGAAAAAAAAAAAAACACTATCGCACTCACTTTAATTTAATTAACAGCAATTGTGTTCAGAAATAAGTAGACAACATTATTGACACACACAATATCCATTAATGGATCAATTGTTTAGCCAAACTATAAATCCAAAAAAAAAACATATGCTGCCTTAAAGTGTGGCAATTATTTATTCACTTTCATATTTATTGCCATTGTTTATTTAATGCTTGATTTATTCACGAAATTATTTATATCGGTGCAGGTGTACAACAAGCGCATTCAAAATGTTCTGAAATCCAGCAAGCAATGCAGTAATATTTTCATTCGAATTTGCTGGCACTCGGGACACTGTGCATACGCTTAACAAACTTAATTGGCAGTATGTTGTGGTGCAAAACTAATAAGAAAATAAATAATTATATAGATATATATACAAATAAAAAATGAATGTTAATTTTAAGACATGCTTGGCATTGCTTAAAGTTTACTGAATTAATGAAAATACCATACAAAAAAAATGAAAAAACAAAACACAATTTAAATTATTTTACAAGTAACTGCGTCTTTCAAGTAAGCACAAATGCTGCATAAAAAAAATGAATAATAGCGCACGACATTAAATATTATAAAAAATATATATCTAAAGCAAATATTTAAACAACAACCTTCAAATTTAAGATTCTCATATGATGTTACAAAAAAAAAAAAAAAAAGCAATTGAAACCAGTATTAAACAAAGTTATGAACAATATTTATTTGCTCAGAACCCACAAAAAAAATAGTTGTATGATAGTAGTAAATGTTCGATTAAGGGCTCTAAAGTTTTGTGAAACGCATACCTTGTACCACAATTCGATGACCTGAACACCTGGACAACACAACATTATATAATCTACCTACCAAATAAATTGTCATTTAACAAGTGATTAGAGTTACTGCAATACTTATATGTATTTTAAATACTTATGTGTATGTAAATAGTTGGTTCTTATAAACGTTCTATATATAAATATATATACTCAAATGCATATGCAATTGTTGAACACATAATAAGAAATCAAAGAGCAAGGATCGTAATAACAAACAAATACTATATGAAATGTTGTAATAGAAAACTTGAACAAAACAAACAAAAAACCAAAATCAAATGCAATGAATATAACTCGTCAAGAGGAATGTGTTAACAAACAAGCAAAATAAATACAAAATGATATTTAACTACATACAATACATACAGTAAATGGAATGCAAAAAACAAAAATTAAAACTTAAATATGTACTACAATATGTTTGTACAATTAAAAAGTAATTTAAATTACCATTAATTTTCGATAGATTTACATAAAAACAACAATAAAATTAAATATGCACACAAGCTCAGAACACAGAAAAAAAATCAAAAAAAAAAAAAATAAAAAGAAACTTCAAAAATATTAAATTTGAATCAATTCTCCATTTCAAGAGTCATCTGCATACCCTTGCAAAACATTAAAGTAAAACCTAAAAAATCCGGCTCTATTTAATAAAAACATTGTTGATAAGAAAGATCTGTTCAATTGATATAGTCATATCCGTCTAATTGTTATATACTATCTACTCTCTGAAGGCAAGCTTGATTAAATTATTTAAAACTAGGTTTTTGGAAAGACGTAGCTAAGTTTTGAGCATTATAAGTCTCTGCAAGGGTATAAAATTCTCGGTTCTCCGAAGATAACTTTTCTAATTTATTTAATTTGTAATCATGTTTTTAATATACATAGTATGTGTGTTTTTTGCATTTTCGTTAATATTTTGTTTTCTTTTTTTGGGCAGTTTTCCAGTTTTGGATAAAGTTTTAGCAGAACTGAAAGTGTTCTTCATATATTTGCTTTCTGTTCAAGCCTTTAGCATAAATGTATAAATGTATGTTTATATAGACTGAATATTATTAAATAAACATCTAAAGTAAAACAAAATAAAACTAATTATTCGTACCATAACAAATTATAAAAGCAAAAACCCGTTTTGGATTGTGTAATATATTAACAAAAAATGAATCGTATTAACCACAAATTAAAAATGTAAGCACATATCAATAATTAACAAAATTAACAGAAAAAATAATATATTCTTCAAAAACCAAACTCAAAGTTGCATATTCTAAAAACCAAATCAAAGTTGACCTCATCGAAAAGCAAATGAAAGCATCATAAATTATACATAAATGTTAAACAATCATCATACAGAATAAATATATATATATATATGTATCTGCAAATATATTAAGTAAAAGAGAAAAAATTTAAATATTATATTTTGTAGATTTTTAGTAAATTAGCAGAAATGTCAAGATACATATATCTAACTATATACTTACTGTAAACACACATATACACGGTTGGTCAGCTATATGTACTCGAGATGACAATTTGTATTTGTATTCAAACAAACGAGAAATGGCAAAGCTTTAAGATACTAGAACTGTTGGACGGAAACTTTTTACTAAAGTATAATGGTACTAAGTGTTTCAGATCTTGGCAAGAAGTTGGCTCATTAAGAACATAAACACATATATGTACTATGTATTTAGTATGAGATTCCATGAATTGCTCAATACAAGTATTTAGCAATTAGTGAGAAAACTATAGAAAAATGAAATCAAAAACTTATTAATGAATTGCACACAAAAAATAACAATTTTAAAGACCCCAATTTAAATGCATGCGTTGAAAATAAAACCATACTCGTATACAGAGACATAAATTTCAATATACTTAATTGTGAAATTTAAACAAAATCTACACACAACACATATAAATTAGATCTAAAACAAATTGTTTACTTTTAAAGTATTTCTGCGCATTTAAGCAAAATGATAACAAATATATAATAAACAAAAACCTGTTCAAAATTATTTAATGTAAAGAGCCGAAATTATAATTATAACCTGAATTGCATTAGCAACTGCAACTAAAAGAACAAAACTGAACAGATAATTTACAAAACATATTAAAACCAAGGTTTTTATTAATAACAACTATACAAGAGCAAGAAATACAACTTTTAAAAGTGGAAAACTTAGAAGGATGTCAAGCACCTTAACATAAGCTTAGCAAATGGAGAACTACATGAATTATAAACAAAAAACGAAAACAATTAAAATAAAATAAATTAAAAAAAGGCAACCCATAAATACGCATATATACTTTCATAATAGGAAGTATAATTAACTATTATTATGTATTTGAAAGCAAAACATTGTGAACTAGTATTAAAGCAACCAAAACAACAAACAAATGGTGGTAAATAAAGATTGTAAACGAAATCAATAAAAAATATGCAAATGTTTTATTCGAGGAATAATATAGTTTCCTTAGGTGCAAACAGTGGTGGTGAACCAAATGACTTCACCTTATTCTCTTGGGGATTCCACATCGTCACTTTCTCTTCTTCAATATACTCGCCAACAAAATCGCCATTGCCATGCAGGATCAATTCTAATTGAGCTAAACATCTTTGCTTGCAGGAACCATATTCCCGAATATCCTTTTCTGCATATATTATACAATCATGGGTGCCAAAGAGCATCACCTCATTGCCCAACAACGATGCTTCTGAAAGGTCGCGTAGGCAGCGCTGGCCACGCACTAAATTGGGCTCCCGTAACAAATTAAGATTGGCGTAAATATATCGATTGGGCCCGGAACAAACCAAATATAGCACGTACAATTTTTTCATATAGGGCTGATCGCTGACATACATCATCAGCAATAAAGGCAAATGTTTGTATCCAATGCAACCAAGAATATCCTCAGTGCCGGCATAAGCAATGGTGCCAACGACATGACTATATCCTGGTGTTAGTTTTGCCAAATCCAACTTAAATGTGGATCGCGACTCGGGTCCAATTTCTAAGAATGATTTCTCAAGACAATGCTTCGCCTCCAGATGCGGCAGTATTTCATTCGGAAATGTTTTCACAAGACAACCTTTCACTGGGCACTTTGCAAGACTAAACTCAAATAAATCTGGGTCCAACTGGTCGTTTAAGTCCTAGGAAAAAGCGTATTGTCATCGCTGAAAGTTAACTTGAGTACATGCATAGCTTACCACAGATTTAAATGGTAGTCCCTTTAGACTATTCTTATTTTCAAGTTTCTTGCGATTATAGCTCATTTTAGTTTGCGTGTTTGTCGAGAATTTATAAAAAGTTTCTTTGCGGACAGTTGACACTTATATCTTGGGTTAGTACTTTCAATGTGCAGTGTGACCGAGCTTAGTTTGGGCAAAAGTTCTTAATTTTGCATATTGAAAGTGGATCAGTTGTATTTAGTTTGATAATTCAACACTGGCAAACAGTATGTAGAAGTGTAGTTTAATAATTCAACGCTGGCAAGCAATATGTATAAGCACATACCATTAATTTGAATACACACGAAGTAACCTGACGAAACCCCAAGTGAACATTTAGTTATTCACAATTATATACACAAAATCCAATAAATTTGCAGAAACATTACTCTGGCCCATTCATTAATTTACAAATATATCAAAATTAATGGTCTTCTTTTATTTTCAACAAGAAAACATATTTCTACTAAAATACGTGTATATTTAGAATCTGAATAAACATATCTCAGAATAGCGAACCAATATTTCTACCTTAAGTGATCATCTGCTTACCTCGACATCATCCACGAGAAATTGGAAGATATTTCCGTGGTGATGAAAACATTTACACAATTTGGTTTTCATTAATGTATTTATATGTATATTTATGTATATGTTGTGATTTTTAATACTTAATACAAAAACTATTTGTCTGTTTGCTTTAGTTTCATACATTTATAATTGATTTCAGTTTTAGTCATCGATACATTTAACTTTAGTTTTACTTTATTATTAAATAATTAGTAACATAATTTGGTTTACTGCGACTTAAACATTAATCCTCATATAAATGTGTTTACATAATCACTTTCAATTCACTTTTTTGTGTAATTCAACAAATTATACAAACAAAAACATAAAAGGGAATATGCAAAATTTAAGTAATTATAGTTTATATCACGTATGGGGGGTTTTGTGTAGTTGGCAGAACTTGGACAAAAACAATATCAAGACAATTTTAATAAATCATAGAAAATGTGCATAATTTAATTAAAAAAAGAGATATCCATTATTTGAAACGAAAATTCGACGCTTGCTCGGCGTGATCCGTATCTAAGAGAGCTTCAAATAGGATGGTGGCGAACATTTCTTGCGCAAGAACTTGATTATATACAGGGGTAAACAGGAGACTACTGTGATGAGGGATACCTTCCAGAGGAAGTCGTACGACCAGATAAACTCCCAGTCTAAAAAACATGTATAAAACAATATTATGAGATAAAAAAAATATATGCTTTAAAAAATATAACGCACCGAAATACTCGTGCAGCACAGCCAGTGAGATGAGATAAAGCGCCAAGCTAAATAGCTCTGCCAAGACCATTAGCCTGTAAGATATAATTTAATTATTAATAAATCTGAAGCTGTAGAAGTGTATATCTTTGTTACCTGTGCCAGGTGCGCACTGTCAAGGCCACCATGATAAGCTCTGTCATAATAAGCGCTGAGAAACTGATGGCCACAATGTGTATAAACTCGTCCACAAAAAGTATAAGGGCGCCGTACATAATAACGCCGCCCTGGTAAATGCTGATGAGCACCCAAATGAAGAAGGTCTTATAGCTGAGACTGCGCCCCTTGGATAGATCCTTGTACAGCTCCGGATACATTACAGCCGTCTCTGTGCTAATATCTTGATCTAGCACCAGAGAAAATACCGGAAACATGGTATAAAGCGTGGAATAACCGACCATTAAAAAGCCCTGATATAGCGCCACCGAACTCAGATAGAACACTGCCGAGAAAACTGCCTGCAGTGTAGTTATAATCAGACCACGGTGTATAACAAACTGGGAGAGTGCCGCCGATCGTTTGTAGCTACGTCGGCCATGGATCAGCAGCAGCTTGGCAATGTGCGAAAACTGCGGAATGCTAAAGTCTCCAGCCAGCGATGCCTGACGGCCCTCGCGTCCCTCGATGCCTACGCCAGCGTCCGCCTGCTGTATCATGCTCACATCATTGCCACCATCGCCCACCGCACAAGTGCGCTTGTGCGTATGCTTTTGGATGAGAGCCACAACCTGTGCCTTTTGGGTGGGCGAGCAGCGGCAGCAGACGACCGCCGGTGAAGCAGTGGCCAGCTCCAGAAACTCAAGTCGATAATACTGCAGGCAAACCTCCAGCGACTCACCGGATATGACCAGAGCGTGGCCCTGCTTTCGCCGGAACTGATTCAACTCCTGATGCGCCTCCGTGCGCGTTTTTACCGAACGCAGCACATGCAAGCCCTGATTGCGTCCAATCAGCTGAGATGATTTGGCAATGCAACAAGCCGTCTCCAGCTTATCGCCTGTCAGCATCCAGACACGCACACCAGCATTACGCAAAAGCTCCAGCGTGGGACGCACATTTTCCTGCAGCCGATCCTCGACGCCGGTCAGACACAACAGTTCCATTTCGCGTTCCAGCGACTCAACAACTGCCGCCACCTTGGCCACACGATCCGAAATGCTAAGTCTCGCCGCATTGTAGCGCATCTCAAAGTCGTTGTACTGCTCCTCGGTAAGCACTTTCTTGGCAACGACCAGGGTGCGTAGACCCTCACGTGCCATATTGCCGGACTCCTCGCTGAGCCAATCGTTATACTGCACAATGGTAGACATGACTACATCGGCACCCTTCAGATAGAACGTTATCTGGCCCGACTTGCTCTCGCGCACAATTATGCCCATGCGCTTGCTCTCGCTCGTAAAAGGGAACAGCTGCAGGATTTGATAGTGCAGCAATATGTCACCTATGAAGGAATTAGAGAATGAGTTGAAGAATCTAATCGTGGAAGTAAATACTCACTCTCTTCGCTGGCGGTTTTCACCTGCAGCGTCATAGTGTTTAGATCTCTGGCAATGAGTGTTAGGCCCACTTGTTCTGTCCATTTGACTAAAGCAATCTCATCGGGCGAAGCGGCCTGATATTGATGTTCCGTGTCTGTGCTGCCTGGTGCCTCAATGTTTATCACAGATTTGGTGGGTGAGTTATTGCCACCAGTCACCGTCGAAGCGGTGGACACCGAACGATTATCCTCATCATCACTGACCGGCGTTACATTGTGACACAAGGCTAAAGCACGTACGGCCTCCCACTCGCGCCAGCCCTCGGGACGACGCATGCGATTGCCAGCAAACATAATCGGTTTGCCAGAATCACCGGTGCTACTGGAGCTTGAGAGACTACCCTGTTGCTGCTGCTGTTGCAGTATATTCCCCGACAGCTTTTGTATTATCTGGCCGATGTGATGAAAGGTTTCCGCATCGTGCGATACAATGCCCAAATGGATTTTCTTGAATACCATTTCGTTTTGCGTCAACGTACCCGTCTTGTCTGTCAGCACATACGAGATGCGGCCCAGCTCCTCGGGTATCGTTGTTGAACGCACTACAGTGCCTTTTATATTGTCATCATTTTGCATTTGCCACGAATAGAAGGCCTTGCCCATGTCCAGATTCACACGTAAACTGATCGGTATTATGTAGGAGAACAGGAGCACAAATCTAAACATATAACGATACCAGGGACCACCAAAGCCCTTCAGCATCATCATGACCAGCGACAGCCCGAGAACGGCACAAAATAGCACCTGTTGGGTAAAAAAAAGTGTGATAAATTTAATTTTAAATTTATTATTAGTTTTAATTGAAGATATGATAACCAGCGACCGTAAATAACGATTTTCTTTGTGGTATTTTAATCAACAAAAATAATGTACTTTAAAACACTTAATAGAAAAGAGAATTACACCAATGTAATCATTAAATACTTGTATTTTATTTTGCATTACGTACCTTTGTCAGTCCATTGATTTCTGTGTCCAGTAGTCCCACCTTTGAACGTGGCTGTGAATTATTCATAACGCTGCGCGTTTCGCAGCCAGTGTAAATGACAATGCCAGTGGCGGTGCCGGCAGCTACCACCGTATTAGCCCAGAGCGTATTCTCCACGCTGAGTCCAGTGTCTTCGCTGCCATCGACCATGCAAAAGGTGGCAATAAAGCTGTGTATATCATTCTGTGGCTTCTCCACATAGAAGCTGGCATCGATGTTGTGCAGATCTGCATCTCGGCTAAGCTTCTGAGTATACGGCACCGCCAGTCTTGGCTTCCAATCTGTCTCGCCATCGAGCTGATCTGTGCGCACAAATACTGAGCCGCTGCGATCGCTGGTGCGCAACAATATAAGATCGGCGGGCACACGTTCGTTCTTCTCCACAATGATAACATCGCCCACTTTGAGCTTGGAACTCGGCACCATTTCATATCCGTTGCCATGTGTCGCCGAGAGGCGTTTATACTTCTGCGAGTTTACCTCATGATCGCGCTGATGCCGACGCAAATCATCAACGGCTTCTCGACAAATGGTTACCATTAGCACAAAGCCCAGAGGACCCCAATAGGTATAGGGGTAGCCGATGCGTATGTCCGGTATAAACTGAGACAGCGCCATCAGCAGAAAGTATAGATTGAGAAAGAAACGAAACTGCTCGAAGAGCACCAGCGGCAGGAACGTTATAAAATTGTACTTCTGATTACGAATCTCATTTGGTGGAAATTTCTCCGTATTGGCTCTGCCCAGATTGACGTTGCGAGCTCGCAACTCGCGCGGCCTGAACCATTTTCTCCAGCAGCTGTAAGATAATAAAAATACAAATATATAATTGCTGACACACAATGTTTGATAGATCATCTGTAAAGCCAGTCTGATGTTGTTGTTCGATGCTCAAAATCAAGTTCTCAATCTAGTTTTTTAAACAGTTAGAAACAACTCTCTACAGGCCGTCTATTCAACTTCGACTGGAGTTGATTTTAGTCAAAGTAAAAATGCACCCATAATTCTTAATCTTTTAAAGCTGATAATATATAAGGAATAAAAGTTTCTGTATATTAACATGTATTTAAATTTTTTCTAACAACATAATTTTTTTTTAATAAAACGGAAAAGTCTTGAATTAAGTGACATTTATCGTTTATAATTTTATATTAAATATTTTCAACCATATATAACCGAAAGGTGGTCTAAATAAGTTCGTTAATGGAATTTGAACAAATAATAAACATATTGTAACTGTATTAATATTATAATAATTATTTATATTATTTATAACCATGAATAGTATTAAAAGTCAGTGCTTTAAATTGCACAAAATTGTGCCAACGGAAGTGGCCTTGGACCAAGAAAATCAATAATAAAAACTCAATAAAAAGTGAAAATTAAAGCAGCAGCAGCAACAACAAAGTACAAAGTGTGCTTGGGAAGTAAGTAAAGCTCTGCCATTGCGTAATAATATAAGGTGGTGTCATGTTCAACAGTCAATTACCAGTTGCGCGTTTAACTTCATATGCGCTCAACTGACGACAATAAAAGAGAGCGCTAGCGCTGGCTTGCATGGCACCACCTTATAATATAACACCATAGTCTGTGTCTTGTAGTTGTTGGTATTAAAGCGCCTGTCACAAAGATAAGAGAGCATTGCGATTTACTGCAAAGCCTCTCTGGCCGTCTAACCATGATAGTCCAGATATACTCGATGTGAAAAATTATAATAAACTAGCTTGATGCCGTTAGACGGGAATGAGGGGGGGCCACGGATGTTATGATGATTCACCTGAATGTATACCAGCGATTACGCTGGCGATTCAACAACGGAATATTTTCTCTGGTCATGGGCGCTGAAGGTGTGCCTTGGGATGTGCCGTCATCCATTTTACAGTTGCTTTGATAAACAATTTAATTTATTTTCGCTTATTTAGAATTGCGGGGGCTGAGCTGGCGCTGGCTTTGTTCTGACAGCAGCTGTGTCGATGTTTGTTTTTGTTTTTGTATTGTTTTTACAGAGTTATCCACATACTTCATGGTACACGCTTCGTTTGGAGCAACATGCCAAAACTTTCATCAAAATTAAGTGCAATTATTTTAAACACAAACACAAAAATTCTTATGCACAAAACTAACGCAAATGAAAATTCCGTGTCGAAACTACGTTGTCTGTATTTTTTGTTTAACAACCCTGTTTGCTTGCAAAGAGAAATCAATAATAACGTCTGTGCATGCAAGTGGGAGCGAGTACGCACTAGTTACGTATGTTGCTACTAAATGTTGCCCTCGTATTTTGCCAGGCAACAATTTTGCTGGTAAAATACCGCTTGGAACAATCTGGCAGCACTATGTTAAAGTTATGCGGCGCGCAATTTGAATTTGCAACAGTTAAATTTATAACAATTTAAATGCTGCTGACTGCGCAGTTCGCTACGTTCGCACAACGTTGTTAATTAAATAAGCTTCGTCAACAGTTTGTTGTTGGTTTCTGCTGCTTAGATCAGCAATATCAACAAAGCTGAAGCTTTGGGTATCACCGGCTGGCATAATTTCATTGCTTGTTTGCTTTTGGCTCTCTGTGTAAACTTGTTTTATTTATTTATTACCTTTATGGGCATTTGGTTAGCAGCGTTCGCTGTTGATGTTAGTGCGGGCGTTGGGCGTATTAACCTATCTGTCGGTACGTTATTCATCGACATAGAGCGAACCTCAAAAATGTTTTGTCAATAATAGCAGTAAAGCGTTCGGGCTGCCTTTTCGTGTTATGATCTCATAAGAAAAAGTTGCCAACAGGCGAGCCATAAAAATGAAGAGACACCACAAGAATAATAACAAAAACACCAATAACTATCATAAAGAATGGCAAAAACAAAAAAAGGTTCAATGACATCAACTTTTGTTAAACGCTCGAAAAATTGAGAAATGACCAAAGACAAAAATCTTAATAAAACTCAAACACACAAAAGGGTCAGTTGTCAGCTGTAAAAGTTAAAGAACAACCGTCGAACATTCCCAAGAATAACTCAGACTCAGTTAGCTCTGACTCAGAACTCGTCAAGGCAAATTGCACTTCAAAAGATTGTGCCGCAATGTTGTCACCGTTCCATTTCCCTAGCTCGTGCCCAATAGTTAACATATATTTATTCTTTTTATACTATTTCTTATAATTGCTTAGCCAAGCCGAAAAGGTAAACAATTTTAATTCGTTTTTATTGTTATTTTCATTCCCCCCCTTGCGCTGCCAACTAATTGCAACATGCGAAATGCAGTCGCTGCATTCGCTATAAACACGTCTCGAAATAATATGATATTGTGAAATGTTTTCCAGAAATTCTGACAACAGTAGATATCATTGTTGTTGAATATCAAACATTGATATTTTCCCTGTTGTTAAGTTGTATTACAGCTGTACTATATGAGCCCATTAAATATAGCGAATGCTCAAGTTATTACGGAACTTAAATCATTGTTTAATGAGGGCTTTTGTAGTGCTAAGGCAATAAAAATAATCTATTTAAATTCTGACTCAACTTGAGTCAGCGTAATTAGCGTATAACTAATACAATAATTAATTTAATTAAATAGGTTATGTTTGGAATAAATCTACATATATAAGCGTTAGCTTACATTTTGCGTTGTATTTCTCTTTTTAAATATTTATCCAGCTAAGAAAGAGCTTTTAAAAATTTGCAATCAAACAACATTATAAACCGTACCTATCATTCTATCTTTTTAGAACAAGTCTTAAAATTAAAATGCTGATTTAAAAATAAAAAAGCTTGTACAAGATGGATTCTAATAAATCGGTAAATTCAATTGAAACTAATATTTTTTTTTTTGGAAATTTGAGCTACTTTATCTTTAAAACATTCACGTTCTCAAAAGTTATTGAATTGAAACACAATTGACAAAAAAGCGTTAAATTGTGATTAATATTCAAACGCCGTTTATAGATTTTCTGCACCCACATAGAAGTAATATATATATATGTTTTTTTTTATGTAAATAATATATGCAGCTAGCAATACACTTAAATAAACAAATTGTATTCAATATGACATTTGCCAACTGGCAATAGACATTTTCCCAAGCTTTTCAACGGCAGTTTCGTGTTTCTGTCTTATGCTCTTTTAAAGTGTATTATGATTTTGTTACGAATTATGTAACGCTTGCTATATTGATCAGCAAATTGGGCAAATTTAATATGAAAGATATATTTTAAAAGTAGTATATTAAATATCAGTTAATACTAGAGTTTTTGATATCAAACTAAATTGCCGTTAAACTGAAAATAATTTTAAATCGTTTACTAACAGGGCATAAAAATTAATACACTTGTGCTACATTATTTATAATTTAATTAAATAAGTTTTATTTTCGTCTAAGCTTAAATAGAGGCTGTGAACACAAGAAGGATCTATTCATCAATTTAATTGTCAAAAAATTAATAAACTCATTTTAGCCGGCAATATTGTATTGCCTTGAGAAGGGTTTTGGCTAAGAACAGTTTGTTATTTGGTTTTAATTTAATTGCCTACAAGGGTATTAAATATGCGGCGCCTAGTTATAGGTGTCTCTCTCTCTCTCTCTTGTTTCACTTTTGACCAGGTCTTTATTGTCGTGCCGAATGCTAAACAGCCCTCTATGTGTTCAACTTTTTAGCTAGAAACAAACACCAGCCCCCAAGTCAAACCAAGTCCCAGATCCATATTCAGGGCCCGTCAATGGCAACGCCTAATGTTATTATTTGCAGTGTTGTTTTGGCCGCAACTTGGCAAAGAGTTGGGAACAATATAAGAAAGAATCGGCGCATTGTTTCACCCACTGCTGGCAATGTGGGTTAATAAGCAAAATATACTCGTAGTCAAGTCAACTCAACTCAGCTGGGGCCCTAGGCTAGACCCTAGTACCAATATATTTATAGCTCAGTTCGCAGAACCGGCATCGTCGGACCACTTATCATTGGGGCTTTTCTATTTGCACAGAATTCAGTCGAGCGTTGCTGGGCGTGTTGAAGGGGTAGCGGTGGGGGCTTCAAGCATTGGAGGTAACCCGCTTGTTGACACACAAATTGAAAATTAGTTGGCGTGGGTCCGCCCAACAACCGCCCATCCCCCGGTCACCTCTTCATCCAATCTGCCTCCGGTTAGCGGTTACCGACAGGTGGTAAGTGGCGCATAAATTATGCGCCTCAGTCAAACAGTCCATCAACCAGTCTATCAGTCAGTCAATGGCTCATTGTCTGCTCTGAAATTAATTCCTTTGCCGCAGCTCGTTTAAAAACTAAAGAGAAAATTCTGCAACAGTTGAAAACTGGAGATGAACTAAAATCTGATTGTTTAACACAAAACAGAAAATTCAAATACAAGTCGAATAAAATTGCAATTTTGCCTACAAGACTGCTTTCTTCATATGAGTGTAGACTACAACTTATTTATTAACCTGATCTCTCTTAAGAATTAAAGCATTAACTATGATAAGTAAGCTTACAAATTCCATTTCAATGTTTTTTATATTTTGAAAAAATTATTTAAGCAAGTAAAACAATTCGAACATCTCTTAACCTTTTTAATTAACAATCTGATCAATAACTGTTATTTTCGGTACCAGTAATAAACGAAAATTTATTTTAAAATAAAAGGGCAAATAATACACCATTCTGAATTTTAGATTTTGATATAAGTTGTCAATGTTATGATCAGGAAATATTTCACTACAAAGAGATATCATAATATTTACATGATTATTATTTTTCTAGAATTTTTGTACATTCATTTTAAAAACGATCAATTGTTTGTTGAATAAAATAATTGTTGTATTTTTCTAGAACATATAAAGTAATCAGAACACAAAAGCCGTCTTCAATTAACGTAGAAAAATATATATATATTTATGCAATTTACTCTTTTAGAAATTTCTAAATTGTACAAGCTCGTGTTTTGAAGCGTGCTTGTGTCACAATAGAGAACATTACATTCATCTCTAGAAACGACACTTTTTGCGGTCTTTAAAAGCATGTTATGTGTTATTTTTCAACCGACAATTCTTTCTTTCTTTCCATTTAACCACAGTTTGTAGTATTAGAAATTTCTGCTCAAGGCTAAGAAATGCTAAGAAATATATAGAAAACAAAAAATCTAAAAAATAAAAATAAAAAATAAGAACTGATAGAGAAATTAAAATATATAGTTAAATAAAAATAAAGTAAATTAGGAAACTAAATTTAGAAAGTCCATGTACGAAATTAATTTTTTATTAAGATACCTATTTTGAAAATCCAAATGAATTATTTATAAATAGCAAAAAATTATGCAAAGCAACAGAGAATCGTAGATATAAGTATTTCTACTACAATTAATTTTTAATTATTCTGAATTCCGTAAATTTTTAACATTTACAAATTCAATGTGTTTTTTATATCAATCAACACATTACACGCTCAAAATTATAGTTTTCTCAAGGTAGCTATAAAATTCGGAGCATTATCGTTTTATTGCCTATTTAGTTCCCGAGTAAATGGATGTGGAAACTATTTTGACTAATGTCTGCAATTAGACCCGTACCTATAAGGTCTAAAACAGGGAACTGTAAGGGAAGTTAAACGACGACACATTTGGTTTTACGTTGTGGGTTATGCCTACAAATGGCATTGCAATTGTAATCGGCTGTCAAAATCTTTGAGCCTCATATAACAGGCAAAGCTTTGGGCCAAATTGGAGGTATGCCATGAAAGCAAAATCGCAATAGTTTGAGTAAGTCAAATGTGTGTGTAAAAATAAGTTTGGCACAAAAGCCACAGCAACAAGACCTTCAAATAAACACCGAAACATAAAACACAAAAAAGCGAGAAATTCAAACTCTGCCGCCACAAATTATAAAGCTCAGGGTCGAAATTTGAAGAGAGTTTTGTAAAGTACAATCAAGTAGAGGCAACTGAGTTGTTGAAATATTTCATTCAAGTTCAAATTTATTAAGCAATTAATGATAAAAGAAGTCTTCATTTTGATTCGATTTAATACGTCAGTGACTTAGAATTTCATTTCAAAAATAATGATGACTCCGATCGTCGGATTATTCGGTTGTACAAATTTTTTAAATTTGCATATTATATTTGAGAATTTACATGGCAATGATGTCACTAAAATATGTATAAAAATATGTATAATTCATAAATTATATAAATGAAATTAAAGCTATTTAAGCTTATCTATATTTATAAGCAAAAATTGAATCTGGATTTTATGCCGACTATTAAAAACATATTTATATATAAACCAAGTAATTTTTCGTTAAAATAAACCTCTCAGAGCTTTCATATAATTAATTTGATAAAAGTATTGCAGATAAAAATTCAATTACTTTAATGCTACAATTGTCATGTTAACTGATAAGAAATCAATTAGTATAATATAATAATACATAAAGAAGTATTACTGCAGCTGCTTCAAAATTGGCCAAGTTTTATATAAGAGATATTCGCTAAAATAAATGCATATTATGAAGTACACATAATTGCTGTGCCACATACCCCAAACAATGTGGCTTAATTCTCAGGCATAAAATTTGGTTTCATTGTAAGATTTTTGTATAATGTAACTACATCAATCTTATGTATGAGCTTTTACTACGACGAGTATATTGTAGGCATTACCCAATTCAAACCTGTGATGAGCTATGCGACGAGATGCGGCATTTCCATTCAATTCCCATTTGGCCACTGTGTAGTGACCTCCTTCTGATAAGCCACGAGGGCACATAACTTTCAATTTTTGGACATAAAAAGAACGAAACATGAAAAATGCAAAAGCACAAAAACTATACGAAAAATAAAATAAAACTGGATGCGACTTTTGCTGCGGAACTCGTTTGTAGTATTTTAGAAACCTTGAGAAAAACAAAAACATATCTAAACAAACTGGTTTCTGTAGTTCAGTGCTCGGCGGGCTCTTCTAAGTGCGCAGACGACACCGAAAACGAGTCGCTTAGTTTTCTTGAAGGAGTTGCATGCCACAAAAAAAAAAAATCGATTACATATGCAAATTTACAAAAGACCGCACCCGAAGAAGGCCCCCCCCTCCCACAACAATTAGAGTCTTACGAAAATGCCTGGCGTGAGAAATGTGACGGTTCCAGTGCCTTGTCACTTGCCGGGTATCGCACTACTACGAGTATTTATAGGCGTTTCAGTTTGCTGAAATTTTTCCATTTTCCCTTTTTAGCTGGAACGAGTGCTGGATGTGCATATGTATATGTATAAACAAAGCCACAGACGTTTCAGCCCGAATATTTGTAGATCACGTTTATCGATTTTGATTTCGTTATACCCTGTACCCATTAAATGGATTACAAGCTGTAAAACTAATGCTGTGTAAATGTAGCAATAGGCAGAAGAAAGTTATTTGAATACTTAAAGTATATATTCATGCCGATCAAGACGACTAAGCTTTTAATGTTACTATCGATACTGTCGATATTTTATATATATATTTGCTGAAGAGCATATGTTTATATTCGTGCTATTTAAATAATAAACAAAGTAACCACCACAAACTATTTCCAACCTAAAATACTGGGTATTTCTCAGTTGAGTTCACTCGACTAACACATTTGTTTTAGTTTAGTTTCTTTATTTATTTTGCCGGCGGCAAATTCTGTGCGTTCGCTTTCCATTTGCTTGTTCTTGTTTTCCTTCTAATTAAGCAAATTAAAAATATATTTTTATACTATATATGTGTATTTTGTGTATATGTGTACTATGTCGAAACAATATGTGCCACATTATGTATACATAGTATATATTCGAAGACAATTTTACTCACATTTCAAAACACGAACATTCAATTTTCCTAGAAATGTTTTCTCGAGCTCTAAAACAAATTTTGTCTGTCTTTGCAATTTTCTCTTGGTTTTACATATTTGTTGTTATTTTTTTACTTGTACATTTCGAAATGTTTTCATATGGTGGCTTAAATTTCAACGTATTGTTGTTGCCCATAAAACAACAACAGTGCACAATAACAAAATGATAATAAACAAAGTTGCTGAAGCAGAACTCGCTGCCAAGAGAGGTTTGAAGATGAGCGCTTTAAGTTTGAGGTAATAACTAAGGTTTGCCTCGTTATAAAAAAAAATGTTAGCTCAATTTAAAAATGATGCAAGCAGGAAGTTTATTTCAAAAGAGAGAAAGAGCAATGTTTATTATACATTTTGTGGGATCATAGAGAAAAGAAGTACCTATTTCATATAAATATAAAAAAAAAGAACTTAATGCTCTTTTTAATGTCATTGTGTCTTTAGAAAAGATCAGCTAAAAATATATTATTTTACTGGGCTACGTGACGCAGTGCATTCAAGATAAATATCTTTAGAAATAAATTTTTTGCCTAAAGCAAATTTCTATACATAACTGAATCATTTTTGTACATACTTAAATAATATATGTACATATTATCCAACTTAATGCAGTAAGATATATCATAAAGTTAAGTTGATACTTAATATTGTTTCGTGTTTCTATATTCCCAATGAGAACTTGTAATCTTCAGTTTTTAAAATGTGGCCAGGCTATTTAAAAATTAAAAAGCAATATATTGCAAGGTGGCAACACTGTCATGAAAATTTCCTTGCAAAAATTTAATATTAAGATGAACTTGACAGGCAAATGAAATATTAACAGAAATATAAAATAAAAATAAAATAAATATAATATAGCAGCAATTTAAATAGCATAGATATTGTAATATGTATGATCTGACGGACTGATCAATTACAATAAAAAAATAAATGAAAAAGTAAATTATGTTAACCAAATTTAACACAAGCTAAAATATCTATTGTATAAACGTTTTTAAGTTAAAACTCTAGTCTCTCTCAAAGTACAAGCTACACACAGTAGTATAAACACGTATGTATGTATTGAAGATTGTATAAGAATCTCGTAGCCCGTTTCTTGCGATTCACTCCAAAAAGCTAAGCAGACCGAAGAAAAACAATTTAATATACAATTATGGTAGAGCAGCTGCTTTGAGAACACATTCACTTTAGCCTTCAATGGTTAATGATTGTTGACAGCAACTCTTGCGAATGTATGTACATAAATATGTATGTAGTACATGTAGTATAATAATGTTGTGTATACGCAATGATTGACAACTGAAAGTCATTGTTAATAGGTTCTCCACTTGATGATCTCGTTACGTACCTGCATAGACACATTTTACAGACATTGCTAATGCTGCGTGATTTGCTGCGTCTGCGATTGTTCTGATAGAAGACGGTGGAGGAGCCGCTTTCGGGATCGATCACCGTGTGGGCGCCAATACCGTTAGGTGCGCCAATATCTGTGCTGGACACATGTGGTGCATGTGGCGTACTGCTATCGACGCCACCGGCGCCCGTCTGTGTTAGTTGCGCCAGTTTTGTCGTATGGTCCGTGTTTGGGTCTCGCGTTGCACTGGCGCTGCCGCTGCTATTACTATTTGAGTATTTCGCGCGCTCGCGGCTCCGCTCATTTCTATAACGTATCTGGCCGGCGGCTGAGCCAAGACTGAATAGATTGCCCAGAAAGCTGGTGCTGCCGCTGCCGCTAGAGGGGCTAATAATGCCGCCGATGCCGCTGTAACCAGTTGAGCTTTTGCGACGTCTTTGGCTATTGTTTTTGCTGTTTTTATTGTTGCCATTGGCAGCGTCGCTGCTGCTGCCCGTATGGCGTATGAGCAATTCTGTTTCCGAATCAGTCTCTTCGCTCTCTTCGTCGAAATCACGTAGCGGCAGCTCGTTATCAGTCATGGCGTAGAGAGCCTTTTTATATCTATGTATGTGTGAGTTGAGTAAGAGAGAGCGTGTGAATGAGAGCGTTAAAAACGCGAGCGGGCAGCGTTAGATTTATACAGGTGTGTCTTGTTGTTTATGCGCTCGCCTGCCTCAATTTTTGTGTTACACTTTTATTATTATTTCCTATTGCAGTAGTTTCCTTAACGTTATAATAGTCTTTTCTACTCTCTTTATGTTAAGTTACGTTTGCTTATTGTTAACAATTGTTATTGCTGACCTGGTGCAGCATTGGAGCTTCCGCTTGCCACGTTTTCTTTTCGCTTCAATTGATTAATGTGAATGCCTTGCAATTTACTCAAAGTTCATACAAAACGTGTCGCTGTCTGGCGTGGCGTTATCAAACAATTCTTTTTATTTGGGCGCGTAAACATTTATTTATTTATATACTATATGGCGTATCGTAAATTAGATTAGCGAACAAATCTCCTCAAACGGCAGCTGGTAACATAGCACACACGGGCGTTCCCCGAAGACGTCATCTACACGATTCTAAAAGCAACTCATGCTTGTATATTATAAATGATCAATTGATAGTCATTTGAATGCCAATTGATACTTGTAGCAAGCAATAGTTATGATATCAGCAATAAAGAGCAACAATAACAACGCGGCACTTTACGTTTTATTAGCAGAAGGCCAAAAGCCCGGGCCATACACACACACTAACGCACACACTGTATCAATAAAAAATATTTTCAGCTCTTTCGTTTTTTGTATTTATACTGTAAGCTCGCGTAGATATTTTGTAATTCTAAATATATGAAATAAACTAATATTTAACAATAATTTAGCACATAGTTTTAAGCACGTTTTCTTCTATTTTTGTTAATTGTGTCTCTTTTGGACCCGCTGGCCAATTGTATTAATTTGGCCAAACTGTCGAACAGCTGTTGATGCAGTGTTGCTAAACGTTTACTGTTTTGCATGTTGTAAAACGTTGGGCGCAATTTTGAATTTATTTTATTCACTCAACCTTAAGACATTAAGCAAAATGATAAATTTCTGATAAATTCTAAATTAAACAAAATTAATATGTATTTTAGAATATTCATCTTTGTATTAGTTGTATTCCTATCAAATTAAAGAAGATCAAATACTTTTATTTATATCAAATATTCTCAGATATGAATACTATTTCGATCTGGATCTGAAGATTATACATTTTTATTTATGTCTGACCAATATTGATTTCATGTGACTCTTTTATTTGTAATTAATCGAACCCCAACACCAAAAGCAGAAAGCAGATATAAAATTCAGCTACTTTCCGCATGATTTAACAAACTTGCAAAAATCTGCTCTCAAACATGTAAACTTTGATTATAGACATCTCAAAATCGGTTCAACTTAAAATATAAAACGTTGTTTAATGATGTTACAATAATTAACTACTATTTATATTTAAAATATTTATAAATTTAATTTCTATTCTTCTCTAAATACAGTATAGTTATATATATTTTATTACCTTTTGGACAAAGATTCTTAATTTTTGGTTAAAATATATTGCAACGAAATTAGAAAATATTTATTAAAATTAACACTGGGAAAATGATCCTTGGGAAATATTTTATAAAATCGTAATTATTTATTATATTTATATTAATCTTATTTATTTAGCATATAAACAAAGAACGGGAATTTACAAAGAGATCTTATTCAAAGAAACAAGTAAATATGCACATTTAACCAGTTTTTTGTTTCGCTCATCAAAGCAGTCTATCATATAATATTTTAATACATGCTACATACACAAGTGTCTCAATTACAAAATAAGTTCAAAAGCGATATAATCTAAAATCAATTTTCCTAGAAATGCGGCGCAATAATTAACGACGTTGCTTTGTTTTTGGGGCTTTACGATAGGCATATGTATATGTAGTTTATATAAATATAGATACTTGTATTATGTATAGGTATAAATGTAGTAATATTGCATTTAGCATGCACAGCTCGTCCTATCTGCGCTCCGTTTGCAGTGTTATGTTTGAATCCGAATTGGAATAGTTCTGCTCCAATCTTGGCCGATAATCGTCTTCGCCATCCGAATAGGAACCCACGGAACGACAGATTCTGTAGAAGAAAAAAATAGCATTATAAAATTTAATCAAAAGTAGAACTAAGAAATACAGTTTAAAATTAACTCAATTCAAAAATTAATTTAAATAATATGCTAATTAAGCAGCAATCAAAATAAAATATTTTATACAAATTATCTGTGATTTGCACATCAAAACGTTAAGCACAATGTGATTGACAATAAAAGTAGCATACAACAATTAGTTCAGTGAATATAAAAAATATAAATAGCAAAAGAAATTACAATTAATTGATAAGAAGTTTGTAAATCATACCGCTGCGTTGACGCATAGCCCTCGATAGCCAGAGCCTGACTCACGCCCGGTGGCATCAACTGCTGCATTAGTGCATCTTTAGCCACATTTGCCGTTGTAGGCAACGGCACATGATTCATGTCCACCGATGAGTGCGACTGGGAAAGCTGTGGGTTGGCTGCCGAAGCAGTCAAACCGTTGACATGTCTACCATTGCTAACATTTAACTTATCACCGCGATCAACTTCATCGCGCTGGGTTCGCTCAATGTATCGCAGCGTATCAAATAGCTCCAGTAGATTGCCAAATGTGTTGCGCATTTCACAGTGACCGGTGATGTCATAGCACAGCTGGCAAACGTCTTGCCGCAGCAAATAAATGGCATACTTGGTTTGTTGCGATGGCAGAATGGAGCGTGTATATAAAGGAAACCTACAAATAGAGTGGAAACATTAAATAAAGACTTGGGTAACTTTTTAGAAAGCTTACTCTCGCGTGTTGTAGGTCAGCTCCTTGATATCGTCAACAATGCGCGAACGCGATGGTTCATAGTATATGGGATTGCGCAGCGGACGATCCATAATGAAGGCAAGCATCTGTACAAGATGAGCCACATAGCCCAGCGCAGCGCTCACCGCCAGCGGCGAGACATTCTCCAGCATTTGGGCATTAGCCGCTTGTCGTGACTCGCTCGTATAGTGATCCATATGGGGAAAGGTAATACCACAAATGCTAAACTGTTCCGAGCCCAGGGATTTGATATTATAAATCTCCTGCAGTTCCAGCACTAGCGTGGACATGCGACGCTCCACCTGATCAAAAAAAATGTATAAGTTTTTTTTTATGAATTATGTACTAGGCTGCTGCTCACCTGCAGCACAATTTGACGCTTCTGATCGCGCTCTGTTTGTTGCTGTGGCACCGTTGCTCGCCACTCCAGACGCCGTTGCTCCAACTGCAGGCGTTGATCATGCAGCCGACGCTGTACTTTTTCTCGTTGTTCCCGCAGTAGTTGCAATTGTTCCTGCTGTCGCACGTTACGCTCTTTAAATGTTTCGCGTTCGGCCTGAAGTAAACGCTGCTTGCAACGCAATGCTTCAATCTGCTGCATCAGCTGCTGAGCAGTATAGAGGGTAAGAGGCGCAATTTGCTGCTGTTCAGCCAGCAACACGCTTAGCGTGCGGCCCATGGAATGATGATAATGCTGAGAGTTTTGACTGCCATACGGCGTTCCAGAGATCGATGTGGTGCGCGGTTTTAGCCTTAACTCATTGCGCGTAATACAGGGCACGCTGAGTCGTGCAATTTCCTTGCTCACGTCACCCACATCGATCAATTTCTTTCGTTGATCTCGCTGACGCCGCTGCAACAACAATAAATTATCTAAATTGTAACTGCGACGCATATCCGCCAAATGACAGCTCAGTTGTGCATAGCGCATGGTGCTCATGCGTAATACGGGACTGTTGCTGCGACTGACAGACGGTGAATTTATGCCGCCCGTGTCGCTATCATTGATCGCATTCCTTTGATTATTGTCGTGTTCGGCATAGCGCTGATAATGTAGGTGCAACTGGGCGTGCAGACCCTGTTCATTGATTAGCGCCGGACAGGTAAAATGTTCGTTATTTAATTGAAAAATCAAACAGTTGGCGCGACAGTTGGTAAACGCCAACGGCGCTAGCGGTATTAGGCCGGAAAAGTAAACGCCCCAAGTGAACAGTAGCTCCGGTGGGCGTGGCAGCTTTTGAGGCGACAATTGTACATTGGCCAGACGCTGCGACAGTTGCGCGCTGCAAGGAAGTAGAATTATTAAGTGGCGTACAAATACTAAGTTTTATATCTAAGGGAATCCCCAGTTTTAAGAGGATGGAAATGTTTATTATTTGCTCCTATTACAGCTAAGTTCAATGTTAATTTGATCTAAAATAATGCTCAGTCAGCACTTTGCAGTTTATATTACAATATCTTTGAAGACAGACTTGTTTATGTACACAAAATCTGAAATATCAACAAGCAGAATAAGTCCGGTAAATTGATACGATAATCATATAAATCAAATTTTGAGCTACTTATATTTCTTTAACTTTTGTTTGAACACTTTTCACGGTGATCTGGAGAGTAATACTGTTCCAACGGGTTAATGGGAGACATCTTTGCATTTGGTTCTTCTCCTAATCATATTTTTAATCATCTAATTTAACTGATCAATGTTATACTGCTTATGACTAAATATAAATAAATATATAAATATACCAATAAGCACAAGTCTGCTTAGAAACAGACAACAATGCAACTGTAAACTGAGCTTGTTGTTCTGATAAAGAATGTACATGTATTATCTATGGGGTCGGAAATGCTTCTAACAATGAGTTGCGCATATGTATGTGACATAAATATAATACACTCATATATAAATTGACTTTTCTTCAAATTGTTAAACGAAGCAGATGACTTTGACACACTGCCTGCATATAATAAATTATCTGTGAAATGGTTCTTAAATGTAGATTTAAAATAAAGTCAAGAATAAATAAATAAACATTAATAATTTATGTGGTCTAAATGTTGCAAGGATGTATATAAACGCACCTTAGCGTTGGCTCCGTTGGACGTTCAGTCTCGTTTGGTTCAGTATGTGCCGATCGCTGGCCGGTTGGCTGATAGTGCGCCCAGACTTTTACACAGACACATTGCGCATTAGATTTGCGCCAGACTTCGTCACCCGCGCAGATCTCCGCCCACTTTTGCTGCTGATGACGCTGCGGCAGCGACTCACTTGTGTAGAACGCCTGACTGGCCCCATTCGTATGCAGTGTATAGTAGATATATAGATCTTGCTCCTCTGTGCCGCACTCGTCGCCGGCGGCGTTAGCGTCTAAGCTGTACTCAATATTAAGTCCTTGTATGCGCGCCAGGTTGCGAAGTCGCAACTGCTGCGTTGCTAGCGGCAGCCATTCGCGACAGCGCGGACGCAAATGCATGGCACTTTTGTTTTATGTTACGCTGCGTGATATCCGGTGTACATGGTAGGCTTGAACAAAATAATTGTTAAAATTTACTGCAAAAATTAACTTTGAACAATATTGGCTAAAACAGCTGTTTTTTGCTGAACAACGGAATACAGTGTGGCCGTATCTCAGTCTTAATTACCTAAGTGGCAGCGCCGGCACTGAGTTGGTCTGTCAGTGATGCTATGATATATTTTAAATCATAATAAATAATAAAAATATTAACATAATAATAATGTTAAAGTCAATTGAATACGTTGCCATAATTTAACTATATACGTCTGTATTACGTCTGACTGGCCATTACAACATTCTATTTACTATTAAAATTTTAAATTCAAAAGAAAACTTTGAACAAATATTAACCTATTGATGTTAAATACTTAAATTTGGCTAAATATGCTAATAACTAAGGAAAATGCATATTATAAGTTTTGAAAAGAGCTTTTTTCCCATCACGCTTTTCTGCCAATCTAAACTTGGGCATCACTGTTGTTTGTTGGTACAATTCAACAACATTGGCAACGCTGCTGCAGTAGTTTATATTGGTGCGCGTAAAAGGCAGCTTGTTGCAAGGTTTTCCAAATAAGATAATGTATTTGCATATATTATATACATTAAAAAATCGAACAAAGCTAAACAATCATTTTATTTACTTGTAGATGCTCAACTACATTAAGGAAACATTAATGGCGCCGTCCACACGCAGCAGCTGTAGCAAAAGCAACCAAAACTTGGTTGTCAAAGGACTGGACAAGGACAGAGATAAGGATAAGAATCAGGAACTTGACGCGCCAGCCAAAATGCAAGGCTATAAAATAACTGACAATGACCGCACAAGAAAGTTCGGTATAGGTGCAAATTCATTGGATATGCTCGTTAATAAAGCACAGCTTAAATTTCCGGTAAGTATTGTTTTTAGCAAATTGCGTTTCAACATAATACCTGACACTGCCCACACCCGCCTACATTTGGCCGTGTCCCTGTCCCTGAAGATTGAAGGCCAATGTTTTTTGCCTTGTCTTCCGCTTTGTATGTCGCTCTCCGAGCTTCAATGCCAACCATACTCCAGCTGACAGTGCGCATGCTTAAAAAATGCAAACAATTCGGAACCAGGCCACCTGTTGATATCAGAAGTGCCTTGAAGGCACGTCATAGGTCAGGGCCCAGTCAAGGGCAGTTTACTCATGTTCTTAATCCTTGTTGTCCTTTACAGCTGCAGGAGTTGCACATTTATCTGGCCACAGACGGCTTTGAAGTGTCTGACGACGAGTATTTGAAAAGTTTGCCAGCACAAACGCTTTTCATCGTGGCTGGACCCGATGCAGTCATAACAACAGGTAAGTTTTCCTTTCAAACATGAAATAACTTCTAAATTCTTTAATGTGAAATAGATTTTGATAGATTTTCATGTAAGATTTGACTTAGAAGTTATTTCATGTGTATGAAGTATAGTACTTAATAAAAGTGCATTTTATTTTTAAATAGATGCTGATTTTGAGTTTGAAAAAATGCGTCAGCAGTCGCCGCTCCTAAAAGTGGCAGACATTTTTTACGAGTTCATTAAGCAACATCCGGACAAGTTTCGGCGCATGATTACAGAGTATGAGCATCAGAAACAGCGACGCGCTTTGGATAATACCAAAGCACACCTCAGCCTTAAGGCCGAGCACGTGGAATGGTTTGAGGGCAGCGAAGAACGATTTCAATCCAAGGAGGAGGCCATGGCCATGAGAGCTCAGACACGAGTGCGCGGTTACTACTATAAAACAAAAGAGGAGTTAACGTGCAATCAGCTTTACAGGCAAAATGCTCAGGCGCGTCAAGTGATCAATGCTGTGCTGGAACAGTTTCGTTATCTACTCATAGGCTGCGATTATTTCTCCATGATGTTTAATCGTAATTGTCAGCAGAAGCACGAGATGCTGTTACAGCGAATGGGCGAGGAAGAGCCCGATGCGTCTGCCGTGCCCAATAAGCGGCTACGGCAACTAATTAAAGACTATACGACACGCAATGCCATACTCGACGAATGGTCCGTTTCACTATGCACAGATTTAGGCGACTTCTATTGCCAGGGTGCCTACTCGAACAATGGAAACTATTGTGCCCTGCAGCACACAATTAATCCGTATGCCTCACGTGAGAATCTCATATTGTTTCAAGTGTGGAATCTTGACCATCAAATCGAGCTATCTCGCTCTATTTTGCCTGCTTTGGTTGCCAATGTCCAAGAGCTGGTGACACAGCCCCAACGAAAGTGTGCGCTTCATAACAAACGCGTTGTAGACATCTCTGTGCTGGAATACTTTCTAGAGATATTCTCATTGAAGAACCTTAAGTTGGTTCATATTGTATGCCATGAAAAGGTACAGCGCTCCAATCGTTCGAATGGCCGTCTCTTATGCGCCGACTGCCATGAGTATCGCATTGTACAAGAGCTCATGGATATGCAGACGCCAGATACAACTTCCTAGATAATTAAATCAAAAGGTAACCTACTAAAGCAATATATTATACAATAATTATATAGAACCTTGTACTTATATACATTTATGCTAGCTGCTTTAATAAGGCTTAGACCTTTAAATGTGTGCCAATTAAGCTGTATGCAATATGTAATTTATACTGGTCTCAAACTCAAACAAAATTAACTCAAAGTAAAATTGTACAAATCTGAAGTATCTCAAAGTTAACTATCAAAGTTTAATGTTGAAACTATTTATAATGAAAGAAGTTTGACATATTTATGCATTTAATATATGATAAAAGTCTATATGCATACCATTTATAAAGAAATATACATTCTATGTATATATACAATATAGCTTTAAATGTTGTTAACTGTAGATCGTGTAGTTGAGTTTTGAACAAGTATTTTAACCGTTGCTTTGTTCAATATGTCCATTTTATGATATATACTCAAAAAATTTAAAATCAAGCATGATGACTTAATATAAAAGTTAACTAGTACGTGGATACACAAAAGTATCAGTATATATATATTATATAGAATAATTAATCGAATTTCGAATATAAATTGAAGAATTTTTTGATTTTGTTGAAGTGCAATTTAAAAATATAGAATATACTCTGCTACAATGTTACTCTACAGTAACTATATATTCATGTACATACAGATACTTACTATAAACAATAGTTTGTGTTTTTGCTACACTCGGCTTCTCTGTACCTCTAAAGTTATAAGAAATTTCTGAACTTTGAATATATTATTGCGGTCTCCTTTAACTGTTTTTTAATTCAAATGAGCTTAATTGAAGGTAAAGGATTTCAGGTAATTTGTTTTTAGATATATATTTATTTACTAAAAATGTCACTGCATAAAAAATTATACAACACAAAATATATGAGTATTAAATAATAATAGTAGTCAAATAAATTTGATAACACATTCGTATGCATACGAATACCATATGTATGTATAAATAACTATGACATAAACAAAAAGAATCTTGTTAAAAATGAAATAATTGAAAAATCTGTTTGCTGTTTTATGAAGGCAACACAGAAAGAATTCTTAAACAAATTTATTATTATTATTATTATAATTTTATTAATCGTTTTAATGTGCGCTTTCGTATTATCCGGATACATTTTATTGTCGATTTTGTTGTCATTGCGTTGTTTTCGTTTCGTTGTTACCTCATTGTGTCTATTATATCTGTCGTGTAACCATTTTACAGCTTAAAAATTAGAATTAGTAATGATTCGCTTCGAAAATTGTGTTAGATGTTTTAGTGCTGCTACCAAATCGAGTTTAACAATTAAAGAAATACATTTCCTTTTCAACTACAATGCTAATAATAAGGAGTTAGTTTCAAAGAAATTTCACTAAAAACTGTTACTGCAGGGCCCGTTCCCAAGCTATTTGATTGTGGTGATCCTAAGTGTGCTGGTACTTAAACTAAAGACATGTGCATTTAATTGCATCGTTTGCTGTAGTTTGTCAGCTATAATTGATTTCTATGGCTTTAAGAAATAATTATAGATCCGATTGTCCAGGTCCTGTAATAAAGCAAACAAAATCACAATTAAAACATATTTCAATACATAACAGCGTACACAAATAAAGCTAACAATAAATTGTGGAAAGTTGTTTGTCCTCGCTTTTTGCTTTGTTTGTTTAAAGGTATTTAAATCCAAAGACTAGACATGGGTAAGTTTATACATGCAAAATAAAAAAATTAAATTAAATTATAACATGAAGCAGCAACTAAAAAATTGAAATTCGCAGCAGTGCAATGCAATCAACAGAAACTCGAGAGAAAACTTCACCTTTATTGTTTAAATTGTTTATTTTTATATATTTTTTTTCTTGCAATATTATTAAATGCAAATTTTGTAAATTTTTATCAATTCGTAGTGAAAAAGCCATTCATATTCATTGTCATTATCATTATCATTAAAATGAACGATTAATTTTTAGTTAAAAATAGATATTTTAATTGTGTGTAAAAAGAAGTTAATCAAGTATAAAGAAAATAAACATTCAATTATGTATTGTAACTCATGAATGGTTAATGTTACGAACGACTTCCATTTTATAATATTGTACAATTTTCTTGATTGATATTCTTTTATAAATGTATTTTTTTATTTGTTTCTTTACTAGTGCAAAAAAATCTTCATTCGTTGTTCAGCATTGTGTTCAAGGTGGAGTTTGCTCTCCAAAAGTTCGTTTAAGTACTTATTTCAATTTTGATATAGAAAGCATTTTTGGAAATATTTGAATATTAATTGAGTAAAATATTTGCGATATGACATTTTTACTATTGATTTTCTTGTGTCAAAATAAATGTTATTATCATTTATATATTTAATTTATTAAGTTTGAACTAGGAAATTACGATACTACGTGATATCTAAATAGGGTTAATGTTTTGGGCAGCTACGGGATATTTAGGTGTTAATTGAGTAATATTATTTAGATACAAACCTGGTTAATTGGGAACTTTCAGTAACAAAATAGTATATAATGTTCGAGTACAAAATGTAACTATCGCAAATATTTGTCGCAACAAATTAATTATTAAGTAAAATATACGGCACACATAATTAAAAATCAAATAGCGGCAAAAATAAAAGAAATACATAGAATAGATAGAGGACAAATTTGAAATATAATGAAAACATTCAAAAAGAATTAGTTCAAATTTGGGTTTGATATAATTTTAATTTAATTTAGGTACCTTAGGATTTTGAACGAGTTTTACAAAATCATTGAGTTGATGAAATTGTTTTTTTTTTTATTGTGGCGATTTGATAGATATTTGGTTTTGTGCTTCTGGCATGTTTTCTTTTGTTTTTAGATTTTTTGGTTTTTTTTTTTTGTTTTTTGATAAGTATAATTTGGTTCGATTTTAAAATATGTAGTTGAATTTTGAAATGACTGGGCGAAGAATTTGCGCTTTAACTGAGATAACAAACGAACGAACGAATGAACGATTTTTCTTTGGTTTCAGTTGTTTTTATTTACATTATTATCATTAGATATTTAGTTTATTAATAATCTGAATATTGTCATATTGTACAATGTATGTAGATGTGATGAGAAATGCATAAACTGGCTACCAGAGCGGTTTTCCCCTTTCCAGCAAGGGCAGTGACTGTTCCTAACCTGCTTGGCGTAGCCAAGACCCAAATGCAAGTCGCCTAAGGCGCTACTTAACTAAATATTTAAGTGAATGATCCCCAGCCCCTAGATATACACAATGGTCTAATCCATACTAGACCTTTCTAGACTTTGCGCCAGCTATTAACTGAACGTTCCCGAGATTGTTGTCGAAAGCACTCGGGACTTTTACTGCCCCGACTGCTCAGAATCTCCGGAGACTCTGTGACGCGTGCCAGATCTCGATTAATGGTCTTGGAACTCAGAACTCGTGGACAGCGCACTGTCCAGGGGCTACGACGCGGATCCTGCAGCGCTCGGAAGGCCTTCGAAGGCACAATCTCCTCACCGCCGCTAGCCTCCGTCCAGCTGCTGTAGTAATCAGCATATTCATTGTCCTGCTTGGGCGTTATTGCAGGCGTGCTGTCCAGAGAGCTATTCTCCACGGAGTCCATTTCCTCAACTAGGGCGCGTTTGGCTGCGGCCTGCAGACGTTCCATGGGCAGGTTACGCAGATGTGTGCTATCGCTCTTGAGCAGCAGACTCTGGACCAGTTCGTTTACCAGCTTATCGCTGACCACACGCTGCTTGCTGGGCGATGGGCCAACAATTGGTGAGGCAGGACTGTTGGGCGTGGAGGGATTGTCTGCATCGATGCTGGTGTTTTTGCGCAGCGGCAGCGAGAGACGTTCACGGCGCTGTGTCATTGTCTCAGCCTCACTAACTGCATTGGGATTCTGGCGACGTGTGATGGATACATTGTGCACAATCTTGCGTCTACTCGGCTTCAACTGGAATTCATCTGGTTGGCCGGCTTGTGACCCTTCGGGCACATCGTTCTCGTCCTGCAGCAGCTTAAAGAGCCTGGAATGTGTCGCGGCACGCTGGTAGCTAGTCATCTTACGCAACTCTGGAAAACTCTCTGATTCGGTATCAGTTTCAGATAGTTGTCGATTCATGTCCGTCACGCCTGAATCATCCTCCTCAATCTCTGACTCGGAGCGCTGTGTGCTGCTATTACGAGAAAGCTGTCCCTTTCCATGACCGCTGTCTACGGACAAGGAATGTAGATTCATTGCCTTGTTGGGCGTGGCTGTAGTTGGAGGGCTTGTCTCGAAGACATTGATGCGGTCACGCACGGAGATTTTCGGTGCCTCGTCGAACTTATCCACACCGAGATCGGGCAGTCCATTGGGTAAAAGTTTCCTCTGTGTTTCTGGTTCTGGTTCTACATAAACCTCGGGTAACTCTGCTACAAAGTTGGTTGGCGTCGTAGCACTTCGTTCCTCTTCCTCTGCTTCAACAATCTGTGTTGTATTTTGTTCCATCACAGCCCCATCTTCGCCAACAATTTCATATTCACCTGGAGGACCCAGGTCTATTTCAACGTTCTCCTCAGACTCTAAAATGGCACTGTTTCGATTGGTTTGCGTCTTTTGCTGCACTTTATGCTCATCAATCGAAGTATTAAAGAATGCCATGGCCTGACGATAATTCTGTCGTTTCTGTTCGGCTTCTTCAACTTGCTCACCCTTTTCGCGCTCCTGTTCAATGTCTGCCCAGAAGTCGGGTTCATCGGTGTGCTCCGGTTCCGTGTAGGGCGTCCAGGTATGCACAGTTGCTGGCTCATGCATGGAAGCAAGCGACATAGTACTAACCATATTGGGATTTTTCTCGGACGCTTCTTTTGTATATTGCTCTGCGTTTGGCATCTCATCAGCGCTCTCATGTTCCAGCTCATTGTATTCGTCGGCTAACCTGTGCTCCTCTTCTACAACTGGATCAACAATCAGTGGTTCCTCACCGCGAGCTGCCTGTAGTGTTGCCCACACATCGATTTCCACAGCTGGCTCAGCGGGCAATTTGGCCCGAAATGCTTTTGTCTCCATGGGCTTGTATGGCGCTTCTTCCACCGAGTTCTGACGTTCTTTGCGGGCCCAGAAAGTAGCTGATTTGTGGAAAGTGACATCGTCATCATCTGGCTTGCTATTCGCTTCGATTTCTGCCCAGAAATCGATTTCTTCATCAGTATCCACCTCGCGAGGTTCCTCGGGATATTTTGTGGGATCGAATTCAAAGTTATTTGTTTTGCTATTATTGCTGTTTGCAGGGGCCCAGAAATCACGCTCCTCCTCTGCTGCAGTTTCCTCAACCATATTTTCAATTGATTTTTCATTACGCGTATCCGCTGTCTCGTCTTCCCAGAAGTCCACTCTCTTTTCATCCTCATGTTGGTTCTGTTGGAAGTCTTGATGCTTATTTTCCCAATAATTGTCGCAGGACTTTGTTGTAGTCGTTTCGATTGTCTCTTTTTCTATGGATGCCCAAAAGTCTTCCTCTTCTTCTGGAGTTTTTATAACTTCCGGTTTTTCTTCTACCACAAAGTGCACTTCAGCACTCTGAGCTTGAGGCATAAATTCTACTTTAGCTTTTAGGGTGGTTGTCCAATGTTCTACTTTGGTCGTCATTTCTTTTTGGAGTGGAGTATAAGTTACAGTTTTTTTTTTTTTGTCCATTGATTATCCTCCTTTTTCTTTTCTATGCTTGCCCAGAAATCAAGTTCCTCACTCTGTTGTTCCGGCTCACGTACCGGCTCTGGTTCCTTGGCAGCAGTTGCAAATGTTGACCAAAAACTATTTTTGGCCGCCTGCAAAGAGGCCTCAGTCTTGGACATGTCAGCCGATATTGGCCTAGGTGGCTTCTCCTGTGCATTGTTCTCCTTAACTCGCATCTTCGGAGTCTCTGTTTGCGCCGCGTCCTTTTGTTGCACTTCTGGCTTTTGATCTGGCGTTTTCCAAAAGTTCTTGGATTGTTCCATCATTTTTTGAGCCTGCATTTTGGTGGCTAGAAGTGTTGCAAAGAAATCAAATTCCTCTTTGGGAGCTGCTGAAGTTTCCTCAGCTTCTTTTGTCGGCTCCAACTTGGCAATGTTGTTTGTTACCTCGCCGGCTAAAATCTCTGATGAGAATTTATTGCGCATGCCCAAAGAAAATGAGGTGGAGACATCTTCATTGCTAGCCTTCCGAGGAGGTGTGATTATTTTCTCGGCAGTAAAGGTATTATAGGGCAGTGAAGACTTCTCCACTGAATTGGAGCGTGAAGAATTGGATAAGCTTATGGTAACGCTAACCTCACAATCATTATCATCCTCATCTTCACTCTCTACCTTGGCTACACTGAACGAGTTGCGTTTGCTGTCCAAGCTAATACTCTGTCGTCTCTCCTCAGTCTGTGTAGTGCTGCCCACCTCTACGGTAGCTATATTCTCGTCATTCGAACTGCGACTGAAGGAAAAGCGTAGTGGCAAACGAACGGTTACTGAATTGGATTCTTCGTCATCATCATCAATCTTGACTTCATCTAAATCATTTTCCTCAACTTGTTGGTCTAACTCGTCGTCCTCTTCGACGTGGCGATCGCCTATGGTAGCATCGCTAACACTAGATCCATTGCGCTTTATAACTGTCTTGGCGTAGTCGCTGCTGCGTTCTAGTTCGCTTTCCTCCTCATATATAATGCTTAAATCCTCCTCAACAACATAGTCATCGTCCAATTCTTCAATGAGACACTCCTGCTCTTCCTCCAATTGTTCTTCCTCATCAAACATTTCATCAGCGGTCGTCACATCATCATCCTCACTCTCAGATTCCAGCTGCTCTACTGGAACCTTACCTAGACCTTTATAGACCTGTATATTGGTAACAGACTTGATTGCCTGGAGTGGGGATGGAGTGTTGTGACCTGCATGTTTGGGTGTATCTGTATCGTCCTCATCCTCGTCGCTGCTATCTTCGGTATCGCTGTCGTTACCGTCGAGTACAGCGTTTATCTGCACTGGGGAGGCATTCTCACTGGGTGAACGTGCACCCAGTTCTTTGGACTGTTCGCCAGCATAGTTTTTCTGCAGCTGCTTTGATAAATTTGCTTGGGTATTACCACCAGCGATCTTATTAATATTGGCTAGCCGCTGGCTGAGCATATCGATAACCTCCGCTTTGTTGCTGCATATATTGCGAGTCTTTGGTCGGCTAACAAGCTCCTCAATCTCCACAGAGTGCGCTCGCTTGGGTGGCTCACGTGGTTCAACCCTTATGTGGTGCTTCATTATCACCTGAGAGGGCACATCATCAGTGCTTGGCGTTATGATAATATCAGGCAGAACGCTACTAGCGCGACTTTCGGTCGAGCTTTGACTAAAACTGGGCGCAACTGGATAGTTAAAGGGAGCATAAGGTGGCACAAACTGGGGATAGTTTGGCAGTTGCTGAGCATCAGTGGGTGTAGATGGCTGTCCATAGGCTGGTGGTGGAGGTATATAGTAGGGATAGTAATAGGGATAGGGTGGATAAGCGTCTGAAGGTTTGCCATCCATCGTTGGTGGCATTGGTGGCGGATAAGGATAGGGATAAGGCCAATTTAATATTTGAGGTGGTTCCCCATTTGCCTGTCCAGACCCTGGATGAGGTGGTGGCATATACCAGGGATAGGGATAACCATAGGCATAAGGATAGTGCGGGGGCACCGATTGCGAGCGCTCTGGTTGGGTCTGTGCTGGGCAAGAACTATCTGAACTAAGTGATGAATTGGATGAATATGTGGCTTGAGATGTGTTTGAGTTTGTGTTTGTGTCTGTGGTGGGTGGTGGTGTGGGTGTGGGTGTGGCTGATGTATAACTATGACGTTTATTGATTTTACTGTTAATTTCTCGGTTATGGTTACGATTACTGTTATTCTCATTATTCTCATTATTATTATTGGTATTATTATTATTATTATTATTATTGGTATTATTATTATTGTGTTCGTTCAATTCAATATTTTCCAAATCCGAGTCCAGCTCGGTGTGAATTTTATGTTCTGAGGTCGGTTTGGTGCACGGTTATCAAAAATAATAAAAAGAAAGAAGAAAAGAAATAGACACGGTGAGAGTGCATATTATGTTCAATACACCAACAATTTGACTGTGATGATGATTTATTGATTAAACGATCAAGCAAAGCTATATACAAGTACACATACATACATATATGTGTGTATATGTGTATGAGAGTTTTTATGGAAAAATATGATATTGTGCAATAATAATGAATATGATGATTTATAACGAAAATATAAGATCATTTATAAAATTAACAGTTGTACATAAACTTTTATTTGATTTATTTTGAAATGCAACATGCATCGATTTCAATGCCTCCCAAAAATGGAAGAAATTTGTATTTTTTTATTTTTATAATTTGTCTCACATCAATAAATATCGAGTGCAAAAAAAAATATATCAAAGCGATATATTCAAATATGAATTTCAAGAAAGGTGAAATCTCTCTATATATAGAATTTAATTAGAAACACTGTGAAAATAACATGATGCAGTTTTACATATAAATGTCAGTATACCTGTACGTATTTTGTGTATGTGTGTATAATGTGGTTGTTAATGGTGTTCTATGGTATATATACAAGATAGTTAGCGTCTAGGCTAAGCCTGATGTCATTTATAGTATGTGGAAAATAATCATATAAATAAACCCAATTTCTTGCAGTGTATTATTATTATTATTAATTCAATAAAACTTCACTTACCGGCATTTTCTGGTGTTGTCATTGCCTGTAAAATTTTAAATGATCGACTTGGTATTGCGCTACCGGTATATTTTTTGGGTTCCGGTGCTTGTTGTTCACTAGCCGGTATATATTGTTGTTGTTGTTGGGGTGTATCTGTGAAGAGATATGGTTTAATAATGTGGATCTTAAACTTAATCTTAGCATCGTGATAAAGTTAACATGCAGTTCAATTACATTGTAAATGTAAAACTTACCGTACAAAGAACGCTGTGGTGTAAAGCGGTTCTGTGCGGATATTCCATTACCTGCAAGAAGAAGCGATTTCACATTGATTTATTACCTATTTTATTCTTCCAGTTATAAACTATCACTGCTTAGTAGTGCTGGCGAATTTTGATTCAAATTGAACTATGGCAATATTGCATTTATGGTGGACACACACAAGAAGCGTATTAGTTCTAAAATATTCCAAATGTTTTGTTGTGCGCTTAAGCGTTGTATTAGTGAAAGTAAACTAAAGACTAAGCCCAAAACCAAGACCAGGGGAACCGAATTGAAACCTTAAGACACTCTCCGGCTATTGACACCTTACCAATCCAATTTGCTATACATATAGAGAGAGAGAGAGATGGGAACCATTCAGAGCTCACCTTGCGGAGACCAAACTGTTGGCGTACCCGACTGCTGCTGATCCTGGGCAATTTGCATACGCCTCATTTGCTCTATGGTCGGACTATTGCGCGCCTGTTGAGCGCTCATCTGGCGAGCGAATTGTGGACGCTGGAGCTGCGGAGGCTCCAATTCCAATTGGGGCTGATGATGCGGGGACTCTTGCCTGACATCGTTGCCGTTATCATCCACTGTGTCGGTTATCTTTTGCAATATTCTAAACGATTTCGATTGTATGGGCGGTGAGCGTGGATCGCTGCAAGTAGATATAGGCGTATGTTAGGTTAGGTTGTTGGTTAGCATGCACTCGAAAATGTCTGAAAACCAAATTAAGAAAATTTTGTTTAATGAGCGAAACATTGGGTTAACTAGTATTTATGAGTGGGTTTGCTTGTTTGCCGTAAACGAAAATTTATTTTCGAGAATTTTGCAAAACTTAAGCGAGCTTTGTAATTTATGCCCAGGTATTGAATAATGAGCGCATGACAAGGGAATGCCTTGCAAATTACAAAAGAAATGCACAAAAAAAAAATATACACACACAACATTTAAACGAAAAACTATTAAAGTCATTTGGAACAATCAAAAAATGGTTTTTTTTTTTATTTTTAATTTATATTTTCAATAAGTTTGATTGATTGCTTGCTCCAAATAACAGTTTACAACACTGTTAAGTACTGCTGAGTTGTATAGGTTTGTTATCGGGCTGCGACTGTGACTGTACTACCTGAGTCGATTCTTTCTGTAGCGTATCTCCGCTTCGAGCGGACATTGATACACATACAAACTGTAATTGCCTCTAAAAATGCATAGGGTGTTTAGGTATTGTAAAGAAGCACAAAATTAATACGCATTAGTGCTGGGTAGTGGTGCAAAAACTATTGGTTTAGTGTTGGTAAAGCACAAAAAGTATTGTAAAATAGCTTTTGTTTCATATGTCAGACTGTACTCACTTTTGTAGGACAACTGGTGATTGGGAGACGGGTCCTCCGCGACCAGCTTCAATCGAAATGGGTATAATGCGTGTAGTATTGTTATTATTGTTGGTGAACACCAACTGTTGCTGCTGCTGGTATTGCTGTTGTGGTTGCTGTTGCTGCTGGGTAGGCGACATGACACGTTGCACCTGCCCAGATGCTGCTGATGTTGGATAGTTGTTGTAACCTTGATCGACAAATTGATTAGCTGAGCGTATTATGTGGCCAGCAGGCGCTTTCGTAGGAAAGAAAGAGTATACATAGACACATATTGATATCGAGATGGAAAGTTAAACTATGGACAAGAGTCTTGGGAACATTCGGGATTGTGGAGAGTGCATGGGCTTGCATTCGGGGTATATGGGGAATACTAAATTGGGGGCTTGTTTTAGTGACAAACAAATATAGGGTTTCAGAAAGCGCCATATAGACTATGTTTTTCTTAATTACTTAACACAAAACAAAACACACACATAAAGCAAGCTAAATTATAACATTGCAACTTACCACCAAAATTGGGCTGTGCAGCGGCATATGTTGGCGTTTGTTCCAGTGTAATGGGTATGATGCGCTCCTGTTTAAAAAAAATATTGTCAGCTTAGAGTTTGATCAAGGATTAAAGACTTTCTATTTGCAATTTTACCCTAGGTCCACTTTGGTTTGCATTGTTGCTGTTGGTATTGACGTTGATTTGCAAGCGTAGACCACTTTGCTGAGCATTTGAGCCAAAGTTTTGCTGTGAATTTGGACCGGGAGAGGATGCAGTTGCATAACCATTACCCTGTGCTGCTTGTGGCTGCGCTTGAGCTGATGGCGTTGCCTGACGCAAAGTGGATGGCACTACATTGCCATTCTCCTCGGGACGTGCCCAAGGTGCCTGCTCCTTGGATGTGGGCTGTGAGCTGAGCCAGCGCAGTGGCTGGCCACCAACCTGCTGTTGTTGTTGCTGTTGCTGCTGTTGCTGCTGTTGCTGCTGTGGCAATTGACGCATTGGCGAATCACGAGCTCCAGATTGTTGCTGCTGCTGTAGCAATAGGCGCTGGGCCTGGGGTTCTGTGGGCTGTGCCAGCGGAGCTATGTAAAGTGAGCCAACGTTGGTCTGTGTGTAAAAAAAGAGATTGGTTTAAAAATTATAATTATATTTTAAACACATGTGTGCTATATAAAAGATTTGTTTGTTTGCTATATTAATGAAAACAATATAAGAAAGTCAAGGTTTCACTATATAAGCTTTTGCTCATCAATAATTAAAATGTAAACCATTATTTCATTATAACAATGAAAATCATTCTTGTCTGCCTCAAGTTCAAAATTCGTGTTTGGCCTTTGGCAAATTTCTAATTTTAACTAAATGCGTTCAATGTTCAATTTGATGTGCGAATCTTTTGCTGTAACTCATTGCAATTGTTTAAAAATAAATTGGAATGCTTCCGCGACTGTTCGAGCATACAAAGAAATAGAGATTTGAAGTGCAGAAAATAATTTCGCTTTGGCCCACAGATCGTAAAAACCACAATTTCTGTTTTCTTTTTGTTGCTTGATTATTTGTAATGAAAATATTGTAGCTGCCATTAAAATCTTAGTCATACTAGGCACATGAAATTGCCAAAAGAAACTTTAAGGCCAAAATAATATGGGAAATACACAGCAAGACAAAGACTGTTGAATCTCTTTAATGTCATTGAAAATATTGCAGTTGTAGTCATTGGAAAATTGTAATATCTATTATTCATATGATCGGACTACTCACCGGCTTTGCTCCTTGGTATGACGATTGCTGATTGCCATATTGTTGCTGTTGTGCATTGAAAGTTGCTGCTGGCTCTGTTCTAGCTGGGCTGAAGACATCTCGAGATCGTTGCTGTTGTTGCAGCTGTTGTTGTTGCTGTTGTTGTTGCACATTGTTGTAGATGGGCTGTGGATGTTGCTGTTGTCCAGCGGGCTGAGCGCGTTGCGTACGCCAGGGCACAGCTTGTGCTGCTGTTGGCTGTTGCTGTTGCTGCTGCTGTGGCTGAGCCAATGGAGATATTGCTGTGGGCGGACGTTGCTGCTGTTGCTGAGCCAGCGGAGATATTGCTGTTGGTGGACGCGGCTGCTGTTGCTGTTGTTGCTGTGCAAAACGGAAGGGACTTTCAGTGGCACGCTGCTGCTGCTGCTGCTGTTGTTGTTGCTGTTGCAGCTCGAAGGGCGAGCGTGGACTATCCGTTTGACGTGTGTAAACATTAACAGCTGGTGACTGTGGCATGGGCACGCTGCGGAACTCCTGACGTGGCTGCTGCTGTTGCTGCGGTGGTGTTGCAGGTGGCGTTGGTTGCTGTTGCTGCTGCTGCTGCATTGGCGGTGTTTTGGGTGAGGGCGATTGTGGCTGCTGCTGTTGTTGTGTTGGTGTGTAGGGACTGTAGCTGTTGCCATTGTTGTTGCTGTAGTTGTTGTAGGCGCCATTGTTATAGCTGTTGGCATTGCCAGTTGGCTTAAAGGCTGCAGGAATGTATCATAAATCAAAAATTAATAGACTGTCTATATAAAAAGTTTAATTAAAATCAGTTTTAGTGCCATTAGTAGGGGAAATGCCAATAGATAATGCCGCTTGATGTCTGTGGTTAGTTTTATGTCGTTTTAAAGCACCAGAAACCGCTTAGTAATTAGCCGGCGAGCAACATGAGGCGAGCTGAGGGCCAAGAACTGTACCATGAGAACTTTGGCCCACTGACTGTGGAATTAGAGAAACCCAAAACCAAACCAAAAGCCAGCAAAATGATGTGAAATCCATCTCTCTCTGCTCACCATCAACGGCATCAAGGCTAATGTTGTTGTTGTTATTGTTGCTGTTGTAGTCGCCATTGCCATTATGTGCTGGCTCCGGCAATGGGCTCTTGGAGCGCTCCTTGCAATACTCATCCTTCCAGAAGGTGTTCTTCTCCACGGGCGGCGGCACCTTACGCAGCGCCGCCATTGGATTGGTCGGTATTTTAATCTCCGGCCGGAATCCAAGTGGCGGCGGCTCAAAACGCTGAGGCGTTGGCGACTTGCGTGCCGCTGCCGGCGAACCGGGCGCACTGCCTCGGCCCCCTGGTGGTGCTAATGTACTTTGTTGTGGGGGTGGCGGTGGGGGTGCAACATGGCTGCCATTCTTACCCGACTGTGATTGCGGCTGCGGCGGCGGCGGTGGCGGCAGCACCTGAAACGGCATGCCCATTGCCGCCGCACCCATAGAACTGGCAGCGGTGGTGCCACCCGTGCCCGGCGACTGTGGTGAGGGTCTGTTCTGTTGGGAGGCGCCCGTAGCGCCCTCGGCTTGAGCATTGCGCGCCAAACGCTTGGCCATGCGCTCCGAACGGATTTGCGAGAGATCTATGCCACCGGGCGTATAGGTGAAGGGCTTCTTGTCTTTTGTCATCATGGCGTTCTGCACACAGGCGGGCGCCTCATAGCCACCGCCTCCAGTGGCGCCTCCGCCACGTTGTCCATAGCTGTGGCACAAATAAACAATATTAAAAAAATTGCTTGTAATTAGCATAAGATCAGATTGTATATGCTCATAAAAACGGTTTCATTTTCATGCAAATTTTTGTGATTCTTATTTGTTGTTGTTTTATTTTGCGGTTTCTGCCTCTTCATTTTGTTGCTGTATTTTAATGATATTTATCATCATTTTGGTTAAATCTTTTGTTATTAACTGTTTAAATTTGATGCTCCATGCCAAGAGCCCTCATTTGTTTGACCACTCTTCAGTCTTTTGTATTTTGTTTTCTTTTGTTTTATTCATTTTTTGCCCCCCTGCTTGACTAATGATTCGCTCATCGACAGTTCAATGAGCCAATTTTTTTTCTTTTGATATTTTTATTTTTATTTTATTTTTTTTGTCGCTGCTGTTGAACGAGGGAAAGTGAACTGAAGATGCTGCCATTGCCATTTATACCCTCTTATTAGTTGAAGTGCAATATACCTAGGGCCATAACGGATACCAGTTAAAAGTGAGAGGTTGCAAGATTTGCCATTCATTACAAAACTTAAGAAAATGCAAAAAAAAAAAAACCTAATAAAATTCATTTTAAAAATGATTGGAAACGCATTAAAAACAGCTTTAAAGGTCACTGCCACATAAATTGTCTAAATAGCTGAATATAATGAAAATAAAAGCAATATTAGAAGTATTGACAAAAATTATCTTTATTTTCTGACACTCAAAAGCCGCTTTTTGTTTATATATTTTAAAAAACAAAAGTGTGGGCGCAAAACTTGCTGCTAAATTCTTTGGTAAATTTTAAACAAATTTCCTTAAATATCAGCTATTACTAAGTTTAAGTCAAACTTAGTCATTTAACAAAAATTATATTAATACACAAGATTTCATCAATTCACCGTAAATTAATTAAATTAAACTTTTAGTGTGTTTTTTGCGATCTTTTGTTTAATTTCTTATTTATAAAAAATTTTGAATTTCAGTTTACATATATGTTTTATTTAATTAAATCTAGAGTTTATTTACAAAACAGCTTTATAATTTCCAAGAAATAAATTTTCCTGCTATTTAATATACTTGCTGTTTGATTTAATTTACTTTATATTTTTGTAAGTCTAGCTACAATTTAATTTATTATATTGCATATAATTATTTTCTCTTAGCTGAAATTCAACAAATACTGAGTGTCTGAACTAAATCTGTAGTATTTTATAATTTTCATCTTTTTTTCATATATATTCCACATTTTATAGACTAAGCAAAGTTCAATAAGTAGGAAATGTGCATTGCATTTTCAATGTCTGAAATCTGGCAGCTATCTAGGCATGTCAGGCTTTAATAATTCTCATAACTGCACCCCCTTAAATGGTCAACGACTATTAACAAACAAATATAAATGAACAAAAAAATAAATAAAACATTTAACAGTTAAACTCATGAATTTCCTAACTTGCCATAAATGAAAGGTGCAAGTTGCAGGCGCCATAAAATGTTGCCTGGACCAAAGTCAGTGTACGTCAACAAACTGAGAAAAATAAATAATTTTACAATAATAAACTAACTGAACGACCTTACAATTTTGGACACGTCTGGAAAATGATGGAGCGCTAAACTTTAGCTAATATAAGAAACAAATCAATAGCAGCTTCAAGTCCAACTGGCCATAGTTTAACTGGCATTTATATGGTCAAGTAGCATATCACAAATGATCTTTTATGCAGTAAACAACTTATATTACTACACAGTAAAAAAAATGTAGTTTTTAATTTAAAACCATTTATAAAAGGTTGAAAAACGTATGATATAAAAACCTTTAAAGACAGAGTAATTATTATAAATAAATAAATATAATTAAATTTCAATGCTCGAAATCTGAATTTTGTTACTTATTTTCATTAGTTTTTGAAGCAAAATGTATTAAAATTTAAATAAATATTCATTCTTCAATTACACTCTCTCTCTGAACTAGAGTTTAATTCATATTTAAACATAAATTTATCTAAATTAATTTAATTAATTTGCTTGTTCTCTTTAAAGTTTATAAAAAAGAAGAATTATTTGAATAACAAAAAATTGTAAGCTCTTTTATCTATTCTGCGCAGGTTTTGTATAGAATAAAAAATGTTTTAAATTAACAGCGTATTTTTTTATTTTAAGCTTATAAATTGATAATAGTACTAAAAGTACAAAAGTCTGTTCAAATTTTTTATAGGCTACAAATATCTTATATTAAATTAAATTAAATTACCTAAAAAGCTTAAAATTTCTATAAACGAAAAATGTTTCCAAGTCTTAAAGGAGTATTGCAAATTTATACTAAGTTCCACATTAAAACTATAAATCAACAACTATTACTAATATTTTCTACTGTGTAGCAAACTGCCTCATATGGTCTCAATTAGAGCCGCCTTTGTCATCGATCTTCAGTCAGTTACGTCACAATTTGAGTCAACGCAGCTTTGAATTTCCATTTTGTATTTGACATTGATGCACTCGCTCCAATTTGCATGTAAAGCGATTTGTGGGATTGCCGCACTGTGAATTGTGGGTGCTCGCCTTTTAAATTTGTGCAATACTGTCTGTGGTTTGCCTTCGCATTTGCGGTTATTTTTATTTTATTTATCAAAAAAACGAGTACAAACACATGGAAAACACTTTTGTTATAAGTCTTTAACGGCAAACCGCATTGGACATTGAAGCACCTGTTCCTGTTCGCCTGACCCACTTGGCCAAAGTTGTTAAAAGCGCATCAGTCACGCACCGTTCATGCGTATTCTACGCACAGGTGTGTATGTGTATCTTTGTATCTTTGTATCTTTGCTTGTATGTTAACATAAAAACTAATGAAGCTGACAGGCGACAGGCTAACAGACCAAGAAACCAACATGCCTGACAACTTTTCAGAACCAGAGAGCCAATTGCCGGCCTGGCCAAGAGAGCATCATTTGCCCATCACTTTCTTTTGGCATAACTGGCTGGCCATATGATGTTGATGATGCTTTCTGGGCCTATGTTGACAAAGCCACAACATCTACAACATTCAGTTTTTTAATTAGCAAAATGTCAACAACAGCATCTAAATCACAAAAAAATAATGTGGAGAAAAGTCGTCTGCAAATAATTAGGCGAAAATTGAGGATTTTTGTATTAGAAAAGTATTTAGGAAAAGTTTTCTTTAAACATTTGTTTAAGAAAAATTTCAAATGATCTCGAAGATTTGTTAAAAAAAGTTTAGCAATATCAATATAATTTAGCTTTAAGCTAATATATTTAACTTTGAGTTATTAGAATTTCATTTTTGCTTTTATTTAGCTTAAATTCTATTTTATTTCGCATTTTAATTTCTATATAATAAGTTCCAAAAACATATTATTTATTTTAAATAAACACAATATACTGGTACATAGGATTTTTCTTTAAAGAAATTTATAAAATTATTTTTATTATGTATAGAAGAAAATTCAAAAATTCGGCTTTTTCCAATAAATGAATTATTATAAAATTGTGTTTCAGCATCAAACACAATTTAATGAATAATTTTTCAGTTGTTTTTTATTTTAATATAACTCATAAAAATATGAAACAAGCAATAAAAATTTTAAAAACTTAAAATATTTTATGTTTTAATAGATGGCTTGTGTCCTTCCATTGAACTGTCGTCATAGCCCATTTATTCTTCATTTTTTGACTTACACGTGTCTGAACTAAAACAAAATAAACCACAGCCAAATCAATTTGTTCAAAAACTTTTCAAACACACGCGATAAATTTGATACTAAAACTGAAAGAAAAAATATCTACTGAGAACAAAGATGAGGCGACAGCGTCGTCTGATGACGTCAATCTAGCAGGGATTTGGCTTTAGTTCACCCAGTTGAAGTCTGTGCTAGATTTTTTTTTGTATTCTAGGGGTAGCAAATAGAGCATCAGCTGATTTTGACAGCATCGGCAATTAAAGTGTCAACTTGGCAGCAGGAAGAGCTAACAAAAAAGTGCAAAGTCACGCACGAACATTGCAATTGCTTTTGAGAACTAATTAAGCAAAACATTTGACATAATTTACTTAACATTATGCATTTATGAATCACATTTGCCATTTGCATTTTTCAGCTAAAAATAACAGCTGTGATTTAACATATATATAGCAAGCCAAATATATATATCAAGGCGCTACACGGACCTTGCAACATTTAAGAAAAAATATGCCAAAAATAATACAAAAATATTATTTTGGCTTGCAAAGTCCATTAGCAGCTGGCGTGCGTTGGGTGAAAACAAGAGAAAAACAAATATACTATATATATGTATATATAATGTTTAAAAAAAACACACACAAAAATAACTAAGAAGAAATCATAGAAATAGCAGCTGTACAATTTACATTTTCACTTTTTTTTTTGTTTTCTGTGCTCGCATGCAAATGAGCGTGCAAAAATCTTGCAATGTACATCCAAAAGATACTCAGATACTTTAAGAGAAAAAACAAAACTCGTTGGCCGCTCAGCTCCTCTAGAAGTTGCCAGTTGGCGCATATTTCAAGATCAAGGGCAGGCTGCAGCACACAACTTGAAAGCTGCCACATGCAACATGACATAATGATAGTCATTGTCCGCATCTTCGTGTCTGTTTTTGCTGTGTATCTGTGTGTGTCTGTGTGTATCTATAAATAGAGCTAGAGCACTACAGGGTGCCCCATATGAGTTGCACATTCCACAGCGTTAATCTCGCGTCAGCAACTAAATATTTACATAGAAATTGTTTCAGCACATTTTTTTTTTGCGCACTGGAATTCTTATCGCAAATTTCTGTCATAAATTGTTGTTAGATAACCCCAACCCCACCATCCACCACCCACTTACGTATCCGAGAAGCTTTTGTCATTGCCATGACCAATTCCATTGCCCTGCAACGGCAGCTCCAGCTGAAATCCACGATCCTCTCGCACCATATAGGCGGGCAGCGTTTCGATGATGGCATTGGCCTTATCATTATAGGAACCAAGTAGTTCCCGATACTTGGAGTATACGACGCGTTTCAGCTGCGGATTCTTGATCGCTGCCGGAGTCGGAGTCGCTGTTGCAGTCATCGTGGAGGTGGCCATTATTCTCTTTTTGTTGTTTTTATATTATTTAATTTATAAATATGTTTTATAATCTGTACTTTGTCACTGGCACTACTTTAAGATACTTTGCATAGCTCAGTGGCTCTGTCACAGAATGAATCACACACAAATGTCAATCAATGCAAGCGTCGAACGAGGAAATTCTGATAAAAAAAAATCATCCTCAAGTTTAAGAAAAATGTCTAGTGGATTTCAAAATCAAAACTTATTATTTTTATACTCTGATTACTGACTATTAAAATGCCATGTTGACCAAGGTCTAAATATATACTGAACCTATATCTGCATATTTAAATATATTATCCATCTATTTCAGATAAATTATTGTTAGATTTACTATTTTCATATTTTTGGTAAAGAAACTCTGCCTAATACTATTTATAGCGATTATTTTTAAATGGCCAAAATATTTTTAAATAAATATTATTTTAATTTATTTATATAAGCTTATCATTTATAATTGCAAAGAATTTCAAATTTTACTTGATATTAAAATTTAATTAACTGTATAATTGAAAACTAGTCAGGTTTTATATCATATTTATTTAATTAGTTTTTTATTTATTTAAACAAATGTTTTTTTTTAATTTCTCAAATAATTTTATATATTCCCGCAACTAAATTATTACTTTCTTTTTAGCATGAATTTATTTCTAATGAATATATTTTAATATATATCATGGCACTACCTATTCATCTATTGTCTACTTACAATGATATATTTATGAACGTGTTACCCACAAATTTACTTAATTTTATTGGTTCATTTACCTTCCGATAAGCCATAATGCTTAAGGGGAAAAAAATACAGAGGTAAAAAAAAAAAACTCCATTGTTTGATTGTGCAACCCATTTACATGTCCAATCCCCGTGCAATTATTGACATTGTTAAACAAAGGCGCACAAGTATTGACAAAAATAAAAAACAAAAAACAAACTAAGAAACTGACTCAGTCGATCGAACGATTGATCTAAGACAATTGAGAAACCTTTGGCTCTGGGCAGCCGCTGCCTCGCAGATCGATGACTCACAACCCTACAACAAGAGCATCATTATGAGAATCTTTAACTTAATAATGGAATTGAGAATGCCGGGTGGCTGTGGCAGTTCAACTGTATCCATAAGATACATTTACGCTCACGCACGTTTATTATTTTTAGGCATGAGCTAAAGTTCGTCTAAATAAACAAATGATTGCGACATAAGTAGTATATGTATATGCTTGGCATTGATTGGACATCCATGAGATATGCTAGTTAATATAAGCTTACAGCTGACGTTTGGTTAATTAACACTAAAGTGCTTAGAACACACAAAACAACACCTTTTAATCGTTTAAATATACGCGCCGCGCAAATGTATCTGGAAGTTGCGATCGTAAGTATCTGTATCTGAAGCGCAATATGCGACTGCACGCAGCAAAGTCTCGACGCGCTTTGAAGCCGAGTTCGTTCGACTCGCGACTTCGACGTTAACGTTCAACGTTAAACGTCAACGTCGACGGCGCTGTCGACGTTAGCAACTTGTTGCAGATACATTTGTGGTAGTTGCTGCCGCAAAAGGAAAACCGAGTGCATGACAAACGTTCAGCTAGCACGCGGCAGCGGTGGCGGCAGCGGTGGCGGTGACGCTGGCTGTAGCTACAAGATACAAGATACACGGCCTGCCTGCCACACTATGGAGCAATTTATATGTCTGTCAATTGCCTGGCAAGTTGTTGGACGGCCACGGCGAGTGGCATTTCAAACGCGGCGACAAATTTAAAGCTAAACGCCAAACGCTTTCGACTTTTGGCTAACCAGTCAGTATCTTGTATATTGTATCTTGTATCTGCGTCTCTTATCGTGCGGCTAATTGTTTTCATTTTGGTAGTCATGTCGTCTGCTTATTACTTCTGTAGCTTTTCATAATTAAAACGACGTTTATCTTTTTGTTTTTCACATTTCGTTATCTACGCTCTCGTCCCACAACAATTCGTGGAAGTTTCGGGGCGTGTTTTTATTTTTTATTTTTGCCAAATATGTTTCACCGTTTAGCGCCCTAATTGAGGCAGCTCACAAGCTGCGGAAATGTGTATTAGTTGCCTTGAGATACATATGTATTTGTTGCCTGATAATGTCATAATTATTATCAATTTGCTCTTCACCTACAAAATATAATAACTGCGAAGAAAGCGCAGTGCAAAGATTACGGTGACCTTTGAAATACAACAAATTAATAGAGAGAAAATTTTATTTTATTGGAAATTGGTATTCCCGTTAGTAAATTAATTATAATTAAATATTAAATTAATAATTTTAAGCATTTTTTGATTGGTTTCGGTAAAGCATTTACTTGATATATTTATGCTTACTTTTACTTTTCCTAAATTCTGTAAATTTTGTTTGAACAAAAATGCTTAAGATTTTTTTATATTTTTTAAGCCTAATATATATCATACTAAATGCATAATATATTATTAATTACTGTTAAAATTTTTTGACGCCAAATTAAATAAAAATGTGTCAGATACAAATGCAATTTTTAACTTGATTCTTTTAATTTAATTTTTGATAGTTTTTTTATTATTAAAATAATTTTTGTAAAATATTTGTTAAAGAATAAAAATATATAAAATAATATAATTGAATATTTTTTTTTCATCAATTAACATAAATAAAAATCATTTAATTTAAACAATTTTTCCTTTCTTTTTCTATGATTTATTTAATTTTCCAATGTTTTTTCCCCATCATCATCTTAGTTATTTAGCTTAATGTAAAATAAGTAACAATAATAATTTCAAAATAAATTTGTCTAACTTCCTTGCCTTCAAGTAACCCTAGATCGAATTGTCAAGCTTATCATTTGACTGTTTTTAATATTCATTGTGAAAGACCGAAAATTTGAGTCTGAAATAATTTAAAATAAATTCAAAAGCCTTTTACAATTATGGTAAGTCATTTGATCAGCTTTTGAACAGATTTGGTTGATCAATAAGTTTTTAACTAGAATGCCTTTGCTCAAGTGGATCTATTTGATGGCATTCCCACCAGATGTCCGGTAAATGGCTGCAATTCTCAATTGATCCTCCGGGAGCTGCTGGCACATTTGCTGATGCACCATCGTCCTGGGGATTCGATGCATGAGATTGGCGCAGAGTGGCATACTGTCTATAATCTGGATTTGGCCAAACTGACACCTGGCTGCAATCATGTTGTGGATGTTATTGCTTATGCCGGGTCCCGTGATCCAACTCGCAGTTGCGCAATCGGACCCGAGCTGCAACTTGTGCATCATCTGCCCATGTTACTAATGCTGTATGTTAGTCCATCGGCTAGAAATCTGGAACAGATGTATATAATCTATCTGATCAGTCCGGTGTCCTCGAAGAAAGTTAGAGCCCATGTCAGCTTGTTGAATGGCACGAATTGCCGTGAAGTGCGTGGATTACGCTGTTTGCGAACTTTCCTGGATGCACCGTTGCTGGATTGTGAGGAGCTGCTGCACAGCAATATGGACTATTTGATCTATACGGCAACGGACGTTTGGAAGCATTGCACGACCGGAGCAAAATGTGAGCTTCATTTAAAAATGGTCCTGCACGGCGAACCCGACTTGTTTGAGACGGAGGAGCAGGCCCTGTGGTAGACCAGCGGGTGACTCATACGGAATGCCTGAGTATTGACAGCTGGCCCATAACCAGAAACTATATACATGTGTATTAAGAGTCCATTGACGCACACTTGAGTTTTGAGTGCCTGTCAATAATTTTTGTTGTTGTTATTGAATGAAACGCTACTCAACTGTCAGAAAATTGTTTCCAACTTATTATTCATTCAATAATTTCTTGGCGCGCCAAAAAGTGGGTCAGACGCACAGCTAGATACCAGATATATAGATAGATAGATAGATATATGCCATACTATGCCATCTAGCACTTGGGACAGCCGGCTCAATAATCAATCAACAAGGGCTACCTAATTAGTTGGCTAGATTCCTCATTATATCTATTGACTGGGTTGTGGGAAACCAAAAAATTAAAAAAAAAAAAAAATATGGCAGGGAAAATTCTTGAAATGATGTGTAAAATACTTTTCTCTCTTTTGAAAACAATCTTGAGAATTTTCTTAGTATTTTTCAAACAATTTTGTTGGCCTAATTTGTTTGTGCTAGGGGCTATCATGAATGATTTGATTGCCTCTTAAATTTATGTTGAAGTTTAATGCAATCTTGGCTAATTTGTGTTTTTGACAAATGGTTTTGGACAGCTGTATTATCAGAGGTGTCTTAGACGCGTGTGAAAAAATAAATGTAGTTTTTTTTAAATATAATTTATAAAGTGCAAGAATTTCAGTTAAGTTTTTACACAATTATCTAGATTCGCAAAGCATTATACTATTAAATATTTATTATTGCCAATTAGTCTGCTAGGCAGACTCATTTATTAAGTACAAAATAAAATACGCGAGTTTCAATTATTCAAAAAAAATATACAAAAAATGAATATAAATATAAAACGCATATATATTTCTTCATATATAAGCAAAATCAATTTTGCAAAAAACTAAACTGAAAATTCACAAATAAAAAGCACAAAATTTATGCGCCATTAGCGACGATCCAAACAAAACGAACTTTTGGGAAAAATAAATGCGGAAAAATTAAGATAAATGCTGGGTAATAAAAACTGTTCTATATGCCAACAACACACGCAATAAAATTTAACAAAAATAAATAAATAAAATAAAAACAAAAAAAAAACGCCACAAGCATGTTATAAAATATGATTTTAGGCTTAAGTTAGCTGTAATTAATTTGTATTATGTGAATCATGTGCGACCTTGAAACTAAATGTTGATAGAAAATGTTTATCAAAACAAAACCACATTAATAAATAAATCAGCAATCAGCAATTGAATTCGCTACAATGTCCATTGATCATTTAAAGTCGCTTTCTACGAGGCAACTGCGTTTTTTTGGAGAATGCAACTGCAACTCGTTTATTTTTGTATTTTTTTGCTACACTTTCGAAAAGGATTTATGCGATTTTTTATGAAATGTGTAACGCACAGAGAAAGGTGTCTCTGAGATCATAAAAAATTTTTTTAGAAAATTTAGTTGCTATATGAAAAATTAGTTTTATTTTTCGAGTTATTTTCATCAAACTTACAATAAATCAAAATCTTAACCAAAATAAGTTGTATTACATACTCCTTTAATTTGCAGTGGTTTTTAAAAACTACATAATTTAATTAAAGTTCTATCAAAATGGAACTTTTATATTAAATTGCTTTTATACAAAGAATCAGTAGAAATTTGTATTTTTATATGAAAAACTCTTCTTTCAAGGGTATATATTTATCCTGAATAACCCAAAGTTAACTGTTTTTACTTGTTTTTATATTTGTCATTTTTATGTCTGGGCCGCGTTGATTGCATGACATGAGCACATCAGGCAGGCTGGCAGGCTGGCCGCCTGGTTGCCTGGTTGGAATCATAATTATTAATATTAATCTGCCGGGTCACCAGCGGCGCGACTTAAGTGAAAGTAAAGTCTGTGCCCAAGCCCAACTTTAAGTTGTAGTTGCAAGTCCAAGTCCAAGTGGAAGTGGAAGTCCAAGTCGAAGACGAAGTGGCAGCCAGTTGCCTGTTGCACAATATAATGCAGTCATATTTCTTCTTCAGCTAAGATATGAACAATATATTTTGTATATTTTTGTATTTTTTTTTTATCAATTTTCCGACCATTGGATGGCCACATGTGGTCCGTATGGATAAGGCCTGACAGTGTCAGCCAACGAGTTGGACCCGCCAGCGTATTTTTTGTATTTTGAATTTGACTAGTAAACAAATTGTTTTGTGTGCTCTTTGTGTTTACTGTGAAAAATTGCAGCAATATTGAATTGGGCATTGGAAAAATGACGCAAGCAAATTGTTAGAAATATGAATAATGTGAAAATATTCATAATATACAAAAACTTTCGCTAAAACTGAGCTAAATGTTTAAGTAAGGGAAGACAACAAATTTTCATATTTTTCTTATAATTTTCCACTTAAAAATTAATTTTCATTCTACAATCTGTCGAATAAATAAGCATTTAATCTTGCTGTTTATTTTTTTGCAATTGTGGTTATATTTTTCACGGTCATTTCTCATGCACTTGAACTTAAACATCAACAAAAGTACAAAAAAATAAAAAATTCCACTTAAATATTTAAAATGCAAAAATGCGTAAAATAAATAAATTCACACCTGATTTACGTAACTCACAATAACAAACCAAAAAAAAATAAAAAAAAAAAGTGTCAAAATAATTGTCGTTGACAGAAATCTGCGTAATGCATCAAAACATGATCGTAAAATACACCTTCGAACATTAAATATATACATTTATCAAGTACATATTCGCATATATATATATACTATATGCAATATTTATTCAAGTTCGCACGAAAAATTAATGAATTTTTGTGCGTTTCACATTTTGTTTAACGATGTTTACAAGTATATAGCATATGAAAGTCATCACTGACATGAAAGAGGTAAATATGCAAATTTTTACTAAATATATATTAAAGTGAATTGTGTGATTGATGGAAATTTTGGGTATATAATATTGGGTGAAAAGTGGCTTGTTATTTTTAAGATATTTATAATTTCAATAAATTCGATTTTTCTTGTAATTATTATCAACTTGATCCTCTGATCTCATTTGTTATTATGATCATCTTTATTATTCCTTCCCTTTTATAACTATAAAATAGTAGTTGCTTCAATTGAATTCATCCAATTTCTTTATAGTAAAATGTAGTAAATATTGTATTTAAAATTACAAAAACATTTTCTGAAAAACACTACAATTTTTTGGCTTTTTTTTCTGTGGGAGTATTAAATAAAAACTTTATTCTGACCTGTAAAACAGGTGTCCAAAAATTCAACAAACTATCTAATTCAAACATTAAATAAAATTAATTAAATGAAAATGTATTTTCAATTGCATTTTGCAAAAGTTTTTCCTATTTTAAAATGTGATTTACCTCTTTAATACTTTTCGAATCTGTATTCCTAGTACATAAATTTGACCCAAATTTCTTAATATATATATTTTATTTTTTTAATTTTTTTTTTTTTGCTTTTCTCAACACATTTTCGTGATGGTCGTTTGAGAATTTATGCGCGACACATCAACGTCAACAAAGAAATGCAAAAAATAAATCGACTATTTCAAAAAATTTTAAAAAATGAAATGCATTTTTATGCCAAATTCTTAGCTCTTTTAAATGTGTGTTTTTTTCGGTGATTTTTTAATGGCAGAGTCGATGTTTTCTCAAGTGCGTGGCACATAAACTTCCGGTGCTGTGTCGTCAGCTAAATTTTGAACACGTGTGCTACATTTTTAAATACATTGAGTATAGGGTGTAAGATACAAGATACAAGATACACAGATACACAAGTGTTCTTCGAAAATTAATTAATTAATTCGCGTGTGTGTGTGTGTGTGGGAAAGTTGAAAAGTGGCCAGACAAGATGAAAATGTCGCCTGCCAAAAAGCGCGTGCAGTCCCGAGGGCTGCCAAAATAATCACCCACCGCCTCCTCACTTTTAGGCGGAGGTGTGTGGGGGCGTGAAACGTGGGCGTTTTGCTGGCCTTCAAATTTTATATGAACCTTAATTGTGCGGCATATATATATATATTTATATTTCGCAATATATATATTTATATATATATCTTTCTTTTTTTTTGAGTATTTATGAGCGCACATAAAGAAATGCGTTCACATATGTTTTATTTATTTCAAGCTAAAAAACACAAGTTTTTATTTTTTTTAATTTGCCGGACATAGGTGTTTTTTTTTTTCATTTGGATTTTTTATGGTTTTAGTTAGAATAGCATCGGCAGCTGCTCGGGATTTGTATAAGTTTGATGTCAACACCAGACTGACACTAACAAGAAGTTTAAAAGTCTTTAACAATTGTAAAACTATTTAAAAATACAAAATAAACGATTTAATAGATCTTGCAGTCTATAAATAATTGTTTAGCTAAATTTGAATTCTATAAGTTATCAATGAAAATCTGATTATAATAGAATTTTATACCACTTTTTAGGCATAAGACAATGTTGTAATTTAATTAAAATCTTAATAAAATAAACTAAAATACGATTATATGCTTTCTTGATCTACTAAGCTGTTAGAGGGTATATTAAAATTTTAGGCCTGTTTTTATTACAAATTAAATTTTCAATAATTTTTTTAGGAATTCAGAATGACTAAGAGTTTCAAATTTAACTTATTTGAATGAAATCAGAAATAAATATATGGCATATATTTGCTAGAAACCCAGACCAACCTCTATTTATCTATTTTTTCATCCTAAAGATTCTAATTTAAAAAAATATCCTTGAAACCGTATTTTTGACATATACCCTTTAGATTTTGATATAAAACTTACCCAGAACTCATTGCCCTTTAGTTTTTCTTTCTCGCGTTTGTTTTTTATTGGACTTCAATTTGTATTCACTTGCACAGACAGCAATCGATTGTAATCGTAGTCGTTGTTGTTGCTTAATTGCACTCAATTTCTACGAAAATGTTGCCAATCTATGCACATAAAAACACTGAAAAATTTACAGAAAATTTGAAAATCAAAAATCTTTTAATTTTTGCACAAAGATCACGCCTTCTTATATAACATAAAATTCAGCGCGCATACACACATGCACTGTGAATAGTTTTTGATATAAATTTGTAGTTTGTTCGTTTGATATAGAACAGTTTCCAAAAAATACACAACTAAGTTTTGTTTGGGTTTTCTGCAACAACAGTCAACATGATAAAAACCTTATTTTCACACAAAAATTTTTCGCGCAAGAATTTTGTAATTTTCTATTTTTAAAACGCGGCACGACGCATTGCTCACTTTTGCCAGTGCTGCAGACTCAGCGAATAGATCTATCTCTATATATACCACAGTCGGCTATATAGACAAATAGATAGATAGATGGATAGAAATATATATATATAAAAAATATATATATTTATATATACAAGTTTATGTATATAGTATGTTAGTTTTTAGTTGAAGATTTCTTCTGTTTCGGATGTTTTTCTCGTTTGCAACGCGTTCAAGTTAGCAGCCCAAGTCGCACTGAATTCGCACACGAAAATTTCTTGGCCGAAAAGCCGAAAAAATTCACATTTCGAAATGAATTTCCTCTATATATTTTGGCTATAAGTGTGTGTGTGTGTGTATTTGTGTGTGTAAAGTGCGTCTGCTTGGAAAATTCTATGAATTTTGAGTTTATTTAAAAGAAGAATTGAGCAAGCAGCAACCAGTGGGCGATCGCCCGCAGTTGTTTGTACTTTTTATTTATTTATTTGTACTTATGAGCACACGGCAGACCCCAAAGCATTATGGCATATTTAGATATACTAGATTCTTGTTGAATTTTAAACAATTTATTACTGCTTAATGTTTTTACAAGCGTCATTTTCTGCAAACAATTTTGATCAAATGAAAAAACTAAATTTTTGAAATGATTTTTATAGGTTTGCATATTTTGTCAAGTTCGGCATTTCTCATTTTGTTCAAAACTGTTTCTATAAACTTGCCCGCTATTATATACATCTGGTACTTAAATTGTACATAGCACTGGCAATATGTTTTAGCTTTTTGTCAAATTGATCGGTTGCCAAAAAAGCGAAACGCCAAAAAGAAAACATAAATACAAATAGGCGCATGCAGCTCATGTCCCGGTATATAGCTACAAGTATATAGCAAAAGCGTCGAATCATTTCATATATTTATATATATATGATAAGTTTATATATCTTTGCAAAAGTTTGGGCCAACAGCCGTTAAATATCATGCACACAATGCTGACAAAACAGGAATCAAAGCCATGTGAATGATTCCAAATGGTGTGGTCAGTTTTAAGGCCCTACATTGGGGCCACATGCTGTCAGATGTCATAATAAATCACATATGCTTAAAAAAAAAATATAAATAAATAAAACAAAAGCTAGAAGATGTTTAAAAATCAAATATATACCAAGTATATATTAGAAAACAAAACATAAGCTCGGCCAGACAAACCAACAGAATATATACTTATAGAATATGCAATGTCTGCGGCATTAAAGATTCATTCATCTTCATAAAAAAAACATATATATTATATTTATATATAGCTACATATATTAGTATATAGTTTTAGTTTAGTTGAGGGATTTGGTTATTTACAGCTTCAACTCTGGACCACCTGCCTTAAATTTTAATTAGATTTTTATTTCTTGCACATCTCTTGGTTGTGATCATTAATTATTTGCTGATGAGTTGATTAAACATAAATAGACTGATCTTACCTATAATATATGAGCTGCATACATATAGAAATTGGTTTGTACTCAACTTTATTTTTGTGCAAAATGCGCCATTAAATTTTATAAATAGATTGTTGAAAAGCGCACAGCGCCTGGGTCTGAGTCAACGTGCCTCGAACATTAACCTCATTAGAAGAGCGTAAAAGATTTTATTTGAATTACGAGCATGTACTTATATTTTTGTATATCTATCTATCTATCTGAAGCTTTCAAGTGGCCGACAGATTGTCTATAAAATGGGTGCGGCCACCAAAATATTGAACAACCAACAATACATAGGATTGACAGGCAAGTACTTAAAACTAATCATAATACACTCAATGCTATCGAAATTTAACACATTTCAAACGATAATATATAATAGGATTTTATAAAATAATATTTTGAAATTCATACATAATTGCTAAAATATTTTACGAGCATTAATTAGTTCAATTAACTAGATATTGTTATCTTGAATGTATCATTAATAGTAAAAATTGATTTCGTTTTGTTTATAGTAAAGTCTTCAACTGATCCTTTTATTAATGAGGTTCAATTTCGCTAATATAAATAAATAAATATAGCTTTAGAATATATAGCTAACCCGTATTAATTTCTAAACAAAATGATTGTAGGCTTTAAGTAAAAAAAAAAAAAATATATATACAATTTAGTGCAAATGTTTGGAACTTTATTTATTTTCTATTGCGAATCGACAAATCATTATCTTCAACTTTTTCATGCGAATTATGCTTATCAATTAAATGTATCAAATATAAAAAATAGAACTAAAGTATTTTAATTAAAACATCTAAAAATATATAAAGAATAGTATTTTATTTTTATTATAAATATTTTAAATATTTATTACAACGAGTACAGGCTCTTAACATTTAATTTTTTGAATTTTCCTGTATCAAAACATTTTTGTTTTTAATTTCCAAAGCTAAAAAATAATACATTTTATTATTATTATTATTATTTATTATTTTTTTTTTACTTTTTATCACATTGAGAGGTATTTTGCAGTATATTATAGTATTTATTAATATAAAGACTTATAATATTATTAGTATAAGTGTCAAACTATTTTGTAATATAAAGTTTAACCAGGGACCGTACCGTTTATATTAAAAAAAAAAAAATATAACATCAAAATTATTTGTTGATTGTTATGAAAAGCTTAAAAAAATAAATCTTATAATTGATTTAAAAAAAAAAAGAAAAATAAAAATTATAATTTAATTTTTATTATAAAAATCAGAAATAAAATTTTTTTTGTATTTTGCATAATAAAAATTAAAATTAAAAACTATTTTTTATCCTGTTTCCAGGATAGTGCAACCTGAATTAGTATATCCAAGATTTGCCCCTTCATCTAGACAATTTTTTTCAGATTTAAATTTTTTGAACACATAATTATTATTTGCGATCCCTGAGTTTAATATTTATTTATTTATTTTTTTTTTTTTTTATAATATTACCAAAATTTGTAAATTTCTTCCTGCCTATACATAATAATTAGTTAACTTATATATTACTCTACACAAAGATGAATAAGTATGTATTATTATTTTTTTTTTTTTTGATTATATGGCCCACCATACAATAAGATAAAAAACATAAAATAAAATCCATTAAAAGTTCATTGCACTCGTCGTTGCCAAAATTGAACGAAAAGTTCGAACAAATCGCTCAAACGAAAACTAAATACATGTCATAGGCATCTGATGTACAGCAACAAACAAGGCACAAAGACACTGAAAGAAATTTGCTAACACTCATTGATGTTGCGATTTTGTTCGTTTCAAATTCCGTGAATTAAAAAAAATCATTACGCGTGTTTTAGACATGCAAATTGGCTTCCTTGGCAACCAATTCTGTATGTCGCTAAATCTAAAACAAAAATCAGCAATCAATTGAAAACAGAAAAGAAAAACAGCTATCTTTCTTGCTGCATTTAATTTATACACTTCCAGAAGAGTTTTTCATATAAAAATAAAAATTATATAGATCAAATTTGTCTAAGACTTTAGAAAGTATAATTAATATGGCGATAACTGAGTTAAGTTGTATACTTTTAATTCAACAATCTATATGACAATTATACATATCATATAAATAATAATCCGATCTGTTTCCTGTGCAAGCAAAAGGATATGTTAAGATCCTTTTGAATTTTGCAAAATAACATCGTGAGTATATTTTACGAAATCTACGCCACTTTCAATGCATTACACATTTTGTGTGAAAACTATTAAACCCTCTAGAAGTGTATAAAAGATTCAGAACAAACAATTTTCAATTTGCAAACAAAAAAATATTGTAGCCAATAAAAAAAACCGCAACATAAGCCTTGACCATTGAAACGGACGCGTCGTCGCAAGTGTTTCAATGTTTTTCAATTTTTTATTTTAAATTTTTTTTCTGTACTAGTTGCAATTAAATTTGTTTGGCATAAAGAACTGCGTTAAAACGTTAGAACGAGCATCTTTGTATCTGTATCTGGCCAAGATTTGTAGTTTAGTTTTGTGCGTCAGCGGAAATTTGGCTGCCGTTTAAATTTAGCGCAATTGAGTTGTTTTTTATTTTATACGTAATTAGTTGAACGTAACAAAAAAGAAAGATTGTATGCCAAAAAAAAAAAACAGAAACTGCCTTCGACACGCCCTAATAGTCGTCTTCACTATCGTCATCTGAAGGTAGACGCACAGGCTCCCTGCTGGCACTAATTAAGGATTCACATTCGGCATCTATGGACAAGGGCTTTCTCATATCGAAGGCATCCTCTTCCGGACCCATTGGATAATATTCCAGCAGAATACGGCGTTTAATGAAGCCCAGTGCACAATACAGTCTGTAGGCGGATATATTGCTGCAACGTAAATATAGATCCACATACCAGGCATATCTCAGATCCAAGATATGACTAAAATAATTCATCAAGCTAGAGGCGATGCCCAGGCGACGATAATTGCAGGAGACAGTTAGGGCGCAGACATGTCCATGCAACTGAGTGTTATCCTTTGATCCATCCAGGCACTTGCCAAATATAAAGCCCGATAGCTTACCATCTGGTGTTATTGAAGCTGTCGCCAACTCAGGCCATTGTGCAATATGCCGCATATAGAAGCTGAGACGATAGACCTCTGTAAATGGATCAAAGACTAAAGCATTGAATTTGAACAGATCGTCAAGCTGAAGTTCACGTAGACAACTCATGCTGGAAGTGGGAAATTAATGTAAATATTCAACAACAAGATTTTGATTGGTTTCTTTTTAAATGAGTGTTAATTCAGAGTACATTCAAATAAAACTGAAACAAAGTTTTTTAAAATTCATTCAAAATGCGTTCACTATTGCATTCTTGAGGCTTTCCAGACTATTTAACATCATTTGTAACAGCTGCTGTATAAACTTAAAGATGCCTATACACTCGATCAATGATTCCGGCTGCTGCAGGCTTTTCCTTTCCACATCCTTCGACAGCGGCATGCGCATTTCATATCCATCATCATCGTGATATAACCGAGGCAACCGACGATATTTCACATAGCCCATTGTTTTATAGAGCCTTATGGCACCTAGATTTTTGCTGCGCACGTAAAGATCCACATATATATTCGCCTGAAGTTCCAGTGTGGCATTAAACCGATTCAGCAAAAGTGTGGCCAGACCCAGGCGTCGGTAATCGGAATCCACAGATAAAACACAAACGTGACCATAGTTGACCTTCGAATTCAAGTACTTTCCATCGCCAATCCTTTCATCGCCAACAACTAGATGACCCAACACAAATCCCGTCAGCTGTTCATTTGGTGCAACGACAGCTTTAGCCAGGTAAGGAAATTCCAAAATTTTAGTTACAAAGAATGAGAGATCATAGACTGCAGTCATAGGATCGAACACAAGCCGGTTAAATTTGAAAAGATCGTCAAAATTAAATTCACGTATCGCTGACATATTTTATTTGAGGATATTTGCTGATTGCACTTAAATTTCAAATACCGCTTCTGTATATTACAGATATTGTAAAGCGAAATGATAGTTTAATCGCAAAACGTAATAATATTTTCAGAATTTGATTTGCTATTCAAAGGCTACTAAACAAATTGTTTTCCGATTGTTTCCAATTAATAAAATCGAATATAGGCAAACCAAATGAACAAGAAATCTTCTTCATCAAAGTTTGTCCATCCTGCTTTACCTATTTCTCTATTTAAAGTTTATGTGCATTTGTCTTTTAACTGTAAATCATGTTTATATCTAATTCTGATCATTTATTTAATAAAATTACATATAAAACAAATTGCACATACAAAAAGTGTAGCATATTTTGCGGCTGCCATTGAAAGTGGTCTTAGCAAAGACTGCAACCACTTTGTGTGAAGCGTCTCATTTTCTTGTATCTCTTGAACAAATAAGAGTTCTCTAGTCGAGATTATGCGACTAGAAGATACCTCGTACACAGCTGCTAACGATTCTTTTAAACCACCTGTTTTAAATTTGTAAACTCTCGATACATTGGACAAACCAGAAATACTCGTCTTGCTTTAAAAATAAATTATATAAATTGAAAATATTATTTTTCATTCGACTACAAATCTTGCAGATGCACTTTATATTGTTTATTATTACACTTGTCTCAATATCACGACTTATACTAAATCAAATACTAAGTTTATTTGATATTCTTGTAAATCCATGGCAGTAGAGAGGTGACTCGAGTGTAAACGCCTGGATATTGTCCCTTGCCACAGCCAATGCCCCAGGAGACGATGCCCACTTGTGTATAGCGGCTGCCTTCGTTGACGATCATTGGACCGCCAGAGTCGCCCTATTAAAAATTAAATAAAAAACTTTAGAATATACCCTCGGAGGAAATAAACAAGATTTTGACTTACACTACACGAATCCTTAGCTGCTTGGCCAGCACAGATCATGGACTCGATAATGCCACCCGGCGCAGCACGTCCATATTTCTGTGCGCATTCCGAATTCGCCCAGATTGGAATGTCCACCTTTTGCAGAATGGATGGTTGTGGTCCATTCTCCCGCAAACTTCCCCAGCCGGCGACAGTAGCCACGTGGCCGCTGTAGGAACGTGACTGTTGTGCCGGAGAGGTGGGCAGACAAATTGGTTGGATTTCAGTAGAGAACGGCACCGGCTCGCTCAGCGTTAGAATCGCAATATCATTGTGCTAGAAGTTGGAAGATTATAGCAGAATTAAATAAGAAAATCTTTTGGAGCTTTTTATGACATAAACTTATAGTATATTTAAATATAATATTAATTATAATTACTATGAGATTAATTGTATTTTTAGTTACTCTAATCTTCAGCATTATATTAAACCGAAAAGAGGCACATAAGTTGTGGGAAAAATCAGTATATATTTAAGAGGGTTAGAGTATATCTTTAGTAAGAATCGTAATATTCAAATAATATAAAAATATTGCCAAAATAAATAAAGTTAGGAAATTATAAGTTTTGGTCAACTCGGACTTTCATCAAATGAGTACCAAATTTTTATTGAACAACATATTTTTTTAATTCAAAAATATAATCTTCCTTAAAATATAAATCTCCTAAAATCAACTATATATTTTATATTTTTGAGAAAACTTACCAAAGTGCTAAACTCGAAGCCCTTGTGCCGCACCAGGCGTTTAATGCGACGTGAAACATGCTGCACCTCAAAGTCTGTGCGAATATTGTAATCTCCCAGATGCGCAGTTAGGGCAGCCACATCCCAGGATGTCATACTAAAAAGAGATGAAAAGGTATCAAAATTGTATTATCTGCCAACTTGATTTCTGGCCAACTTACCGCGCCACACAATGCGCTGCTGTGAGAATGTGATTGTTAGTTATCAGACTTCCACCGCAGAATTGCTTGCCCGATTTAAACAACACCGCAATCCAGGGAAACTCGTGTGGACTGGCATTGATGCCGCCCACAATACGCTCCTGATCTGGCGATACTGGATTCTTTTGGCCACACTGCAGAGGCAGTCCCTCGGCACTGGAACCGCCCGTTGGGCGTCGTGTTGTCGTAGATGTCGTCGTAGAGGATGGATAGCCGGGATAACTGGGCCGTCTGGTGGTGGTGCTAATAGGCCTGGCAGTAGGACGAGCTGTGGTACGTCGCGTGGTCATCCCCGAGCCTTGCGTGCTGGATATGGGCCGGGAGGTTGGATGTGTCGGATATTGATGGCTTGGAGGATGGGTTGGAATCGGTGGTGGCCAGCCGCCCACGGTGGGCGGATGTGTGGGTATTGGTGGCGGCCACTGAGGTACGCCGCCAGCAAAGCTGCCAAAAGGCCATTGATAAGGATAAACTGCAGTTGTGGGCGGTGTCGGGGATGGGGCTGGTGCCGGTTGTGGCTCCGGTGATGCATTTGCATCAATTGTGTTCATATCCTGAAAGTCGGGCGTATCCTCTACGCTATTGACATTATCTATGGGATCTGTATCAATTTCTGCCGGCTGTGCATTATCTATTTGCTGATCTGTTTCTGTTTCTGGTTCTAAATTTGGATGTTCCTCCTCTTCGTCAACCTCTTCCACTCGATCAATTTCATCAGCCACTGTTGAGGGTTTCTCTGTAGTTGTTGTTGTTGTCGTCGTTGTTGATGTTGTTGTTGTTGTTGGTATTGGAAAAGCGCCAAAGGTGTTGGCATCCACATCTGTGCAACAGATGCCATTGTTAATGCGTCCCAGCTGATCATAAAAGTTGCACATATCAGCGCCCAATCCTAGAGAGCCCGTTGGCTGCCATTGGCGAACAGCTATAAAGGACAATTGTCGAACTACACGGTAATATTGGCGGCAACTGTGAATGCGCACACACACTCCGGGCTGTCCCCTGGCAGTTAGACATCTGGAGCCCTCCCAGGCTCCACTGCCAGCCAGGCCAGCCTGCAGTAGAAACAGACTGGGATCAAAGAATAATTGTCGCTGATTCCGGGCGTGGCTAGACGTCAAAGAAGCTATGCAATGAGAAGATAATAAAGTCATTGTTAAAAATATAAAAAATTATAATAATATATTTATTGAAAATATATATAAATAGGCAAATAGGCAAAGTTGAGAGAAGAGAAATCTTATGGAATATATAGGCTTTATAATGGTTACAATAATTGCAACTTTTGTGGACAAGCTTTAATAAGCTTCTAAAGTAAACTTGGATGTTGAAGTTTTAAGAAAATTATCTTATTGAAACATTTCTTTACTATATTCTCTTTCGATAAATCTTTAAAAAGCTTTACATTCCATTTCTCTAAATATTAATTTCAGATATTTCTGACAACCATATTAAAATTATGTTGTTGAACGTAACAAAGGCAGATACGCCTTCAAAGACGCTTAATCGTATCTAATTGGATGCTGAACAACAAAAAATAATAATCCCTAAGATTTGGCAAATCAATAACCATTCCTTGGGTTTTTTGACAGCTGTCAAAACAATTTAAAATCCATCAACACAAAAATTGTGCCATAAACAATAAACATAAAAATGTATGCATGATTTGGGGCACATGAGTAAGAAGTCATTTGGCTTTCTACAGGAATATACGTATTCTGCACTGGAATTCAAATTAAATGACTCACAAACCGTCCAAAAATGTATCATATAACTTGTTTACTAACATTTTCCTTTGGCTATGTGGCATGCGTGCAAAAGTTTCCTTTGTAATATGCAAATATCATTTACAAAATGCTTAATCAATATGCGTAACATGTTCTCAACGCCTTGACCACGGCCAGGGCAACAAAACACGTGCATTCCGGTATTTGTGAACATTTCTTGGGACGATCCATACGATCCAATTTTATGCACTTTTAAGTATACATTAATTTTACACCTAGTGGGCGTAAATGTTTTGCATAGACTTATCAAAAGATTTAGGCAACAAACTTGCTAAACAGCTTACTGAAAGTTTTTAATTTGAAACTAATGGCTTAACGAGAAAGAAATAAACAAGAAATTATTTATCAAGCAACTATATCGACTATAAGATACCCAGCTTTAACAGATGTCTGATAATTTCAAAGAAATTTAATATACTCGTAATATAATTAAAAAAGAAATTTTCCTTAAAAAAAAATATTATTTTTTATAATAATACCCAATACCTTCTATATTTATGCACCAATAGCTCTAAAGAATACTACAAAAAATCTAAATTCGAGTTCTGTAGAAAATTTTACATAAAATATACATTTTTTTAAATAGTTATACTATTTTGGTAAAACATTTTAATTCAATCAAATATTGGCTATAAACAAATAATTTCATTTAAAAGTGTTATCTTTAAAAAAAAATTAACATCTTCTATATTATTAGACTAAGGTTGGAGTTAATTACTTTTCTTACACAAAAATGTCTTCTTTTTTTTTTGATTTGCTTAAGAACGGGCTCAGAAAAAAGCTGTTTATATATATTTATTTTTTGGATTCAGCGACTGACTTTAGACATATTTACATATTTCGAAAATGCTGTGGAATAGTGTAAGTACCAAATAAAAAATTAGAAATTCATTTGCGTAAATATATATAATAAATATATATATGCTCCTAAATTTCTCGCGCTAAATAAAAGCATTTATATTCCTATGAAAGCTGCTTGAAATGATTGTACGGAAATCCTGTGCTAATTTAATTCGTTTTTATGTGAAAGTTTAGAAAATTAATTCGTCAAACACGCAGAAAAAACAAATAAGGTAATATGCCCAATTAAACTCAATTGACTACAGGGTATTATAGGCAATCTGAACTCTTAAAGCAAACAATAAACTAAACGACTCATTTAGTCTTTTGTTTTGTCTGAACGCATAAATCAAGTCCAACTATAATGTGGGCCACACGCGAAATGCTAAATAAATAAAAACAAATGTCAGAATTGTGCTAACTGAAAAGAACGACAAGAGCAAATGTTGACAATGCCAAGACAGAAAAAACAAAAAGCCGCCTAGACCAATTTTAAGAAGCTGCCAATGGGGTTTGACAAATCTACGGGAAATATACTTGCATAAATAAATATGACAAGTGACAGTAGAAAGTTGCTTAGTTGACGTGTGACAAATTGTGCGTTTGAAAGGCGAAAAAAACACGTTAAGTAAAACAGATGAAAAAATGGCACAGCAATTGTCATTCAGCTTGAAAAGCGCTTAAGTTTATTGTCAATATTCTAGCTATTGTTTTTGTCATTTATTTTCGTATAGAAATGTCAAAATATTGAGTAATCACTGAAAGCATGAACGCCAAACTTCAAACTGGAACTGAAAGCATGAACGAATATATTAAGTAAACATTGGTTTGTCTTCTTTTGTAGTTTTTTTTTTTTTTTTGGCTTTGTCAACAAACTAAACAGCGCGACAGATTGGCTAAAAAATATTGTACTTTACTGGTCTATACAATAGTTTTTGTCTAGGTAAGTATGTAGTTGCGTATGTGACTTAAATCTTTCGAAAGGCTAATGAACTCATGCTATGTCATGCTGTAATGTTTGAAATATAAGTCTAATCATATTTAACTGCAAATTACTTAAGAGATTTCTTTCAAGCCCCCTGTAAATTTACAAACTTATTATTTTTAGTGTCAGGACACTAAAGATACCCAAAGATAAGACAGCCACAAGTTCAAGGTCTCTGTGTGTCTATATATATGCCCCTAGGTCTGGCTCCCATCAGACATCTCATATTCATTCTCCAACTAGCATATACACAAATTAAACTGGATTAATATAAGCACAGACAGATGCAAAAACTTGAAATTAACTGAGCTTGGCCAGCTTTATGATGTCTTTAATTTTAAAATGGTTAAACAAGCGCATCCATAGAACTTTAATATATTGCAGTGTCAGTGTGAACTGAGGCTTCTGTTAACAGTAGTTAATTAACAAATCGATGCTCAATTATGTTAAGGACTGTTACAAACTTAATTAGTTTCTCTCTGCCAAAAACTCTATTAATAGGCTTATGTCGTCGCGTTGTTTTCACAGCTAAACATAAGCACAGATCACGCCTGAACAAGAACATGAAAAGTGCTGCCTAATTGTCCAATTGTTGGCCATAAATAAGCGGGATCCAAATAGAACTCATGTCTGGGCCATTGACAGCCAAGAAACTTATAGTTCAGGCCTGTCAGTTGCGTGGAAGTGCGCCAATTTGAGAGCTCTATAAAATACGCCTCCACAATGATATTTGTGTTGTCTATTTTGGAAGTGAGCACACATACTTATCGTCTTTTAAGAGTATATAGTAGAAAGTTGGCATATGCTCCAGAGAGAACGCAATTTCAATGTGGCACAAAGGGCCGCAACTCTGAAAGGTGAGAAGATAGGCAAAAGCAATTTTCAAGATTTGCATTTTCTCTATTGTTACTTATACGATTTATGGATTTCTGAAGGTCAAACAAGTAATGTGACTACGTGTTAAGCATTTAATTTATCAGCTATTTAAGCGTACTATAAAGTCGTTGAACCTTTGAGTGACGTATGATTAAATGATAGCTATATACGATACTATTGTAATAAATGGAAATAAATGTAAATAACAAGTTAATTTTAAAAGGATTTTTAATTTTAAAACTCAGCCGCTCAAGGCATATTGTTAATGTAATATAATAAATAATGCTGGAAAGGTTTAAGTCTTATTTTTAACATTATTAAACAATTCTAAAATTCTACATATTGATCTTTTAAATGTAATCGAATGAAAGTTATATATTCAGAGCTATATATATCATTTCAATGTTATTATTTTGTAATATTGTCCCTGTTTCTGTAGCAAGTTCGCCGCCTAAGTGTTATATTTATTTTTTTAAATTATTATCAATTATATATATAAATATTATATATATCAAAAAATTTTAAATTTGTAAAAATTCTTTTTATTAGAACTTTTCAAATATTTCTCCGGCTACAGCAAGTTTGTTGCCTAAGTCTTTTGTATTTTCTAGCTTTGCTAAAAATCCTTTTAATGGAGTATTTTTAGAATATTGAACAGCAAGTTTTTTAAGCTTTTCAAATATCTTTTGACTAGAATTTATTTTTGTCACCTGTTCTGTAACAAGTTCGTTAGCTGAGTCTTTTGATTTTTACTCACAATTTCACTTTTACTGAGAGTTTCACAAACTTTTAGTCAACTTACCATCCGCAATGGTGCCAAGTTCTTGATCCACTGTGGCATTGGCAACTGCCAGGGATTCCACAGCCTTTGTGTTTACAATTTGATCCGATAACTCTGACGTTGCTGTTGATGTTCTTATCGATGGCACATCCTCGGCTAATGTCGTTTTAAAATGCAACAAATGCACACAAAGTAATAAAATTTGCAATAATGCAAACATTTTGCCCGCAAAATATAATTCTTTATTTATATACTTTTATTTTTTTGCTATTTTGTTTTCGTTTTTGAACTCAGCAAGAATTGCAGACCATATATAAATGGCACAATATATGTATGTATATATATAGTATATAATCGCACACCGAAACGCGTCTCGTTTTTTTGAATTCGACGCACGTTACCACACGATGGCATTCACCTGAACGGCCGGACGACTCTGAAGATGTTCTCGTCTGGGTCTTGTCTCGCAATTGGTAACGTTTTGTTTTGCCGCGTTTATTAGAAACAGGACCGTTGGCCAGCGAGATCCGCGAGCTTCTGAGCCAAGTGCCGGCAACGTAGTTTGGTCAACAGCTTTTGACGGCTGCGGCAACGTTGGCAGCGACGTTAACTGCGACGCAGACGCAGACGCAACCGTAGCCGAATTGTCAATTATTATCAAGCATTGATTTGTTCGTTTTTCGATACCTGATAGGTGGAGTATTGGCCGCATTTTGGCTACCTTTTAACCAGCTTTTAGCTTAATTCTAATTCATTTGTAAACTAGTTCTATTAATGCCAATAGCTGCTCCTGTTCCTTCACTTTCTTGGCCTTTGCTGGTGGCCAGACAGAGCCCAAACATGCACATTGCTCCAGTTGCAGACAAACTGGGATTTTGTTCGTGAATGTGGAAGTTGTGTGGCTGCATACTATTAAAGATCAACAACAGCTCTGCTTTCTAGCCATATCTTTATTAAACACTGGCAGAAAATTATGTGTTCTAGATCAAGTCATTATAATTTTTGTAGTTGTACCTGTAAACACATCAATTAAATCAATTCGTTATTATTATTTTAACCCAATTGCAAATATATAAATAAATCGTTTTTCGCAGCTTAAGTATATTGTAATCTGAGCGCTGAAATTGTAGAATAATTTATAGTCGATCGCTTTAATTCTTACTGCATAATTTCTTGTTTATATGTACCTCTAGTTCATTAAAATTTGTTTTCATAATCAATCGATGAGTGCAAAATGCAGACTAAATTATATGCACATTTGACGATTTTGACATGATTAAAAAAATGTTTTGCAGGATTTAAATAAACCCCAAATGAATTAAGAACCCGTCAAAGCACATTGTCACGAAAACCGTCGGCGCCTTAGGTGTTAAAAATATCACAAATTAAATCAATTGTTTGCAAGAATTGCGCAGCTCATTGTTGGGTTTTTATATTTCAATATTTTGCCAACTAATTGTGTGTAATTGGACCCAAGGGGCAATTGTCTTGTTGATTGATCGCCAAGTGTTCTCCATTCGTTTGGGAGTGTTTGATATTTGAAAGCAGTTTCAGTGAGTTCAGGCAGCAAGAACTGGTGAAAGGAGGTAAATTGAAATGGTTTGATAAATAAAATAATAAGAAATTTAATTTTACTTTAACTGAAAGCCATCTAGCTTAATATTGGCCATGAGAATATTGCTGTTTATTTTATTTCTTGTACTTTTTAAGAAATATTTTAATTAATTCATATCAAGTTTTGAGTATTCAAACAGCTGCAAAGTATGCTACACTTTCTGCAATTGCTTCAATATTATTATATACATTTTGTTGCCTACTTTTAGGAGTGTCCAAAAAATACAGCAGTGGCTCCTAAAGCGTAAAACAACATTTTAAGGCATTTAAAATCCCGTAGCATTAAAACATTTTTAATTATTGTATACAATTTAATAATTTTGAAATGCTTAAACAATGGTGTAAATTCTGAAAATTTTGACATAAATAAATATAAATTTCATTTTGTTCGAAAAAAAAAACAATTTTGTCGCCGAATCGTTGAAGCATAATAACTATTTGGAAGCAGCATTAAAAATAATTCGTAACTCGTAAATAAAAACTAACAACTAATTAGCCATAAAATGCATACAAAATTATTCATTTGAGCGCATTACTGAAGCAAGAGTTTCTCTATAGGAACCGGAGCGAAGAACTGATTGATATGCTCAACCAAAATGGGCGCCCACTGCTCGCGGGTAGCGGGAATGCCCACACGGGTAATCTCCGGCAAATTCTCATTGACCAGGTTCAAGATCATCGCATCTGCAAGACACAAAGAAGTTAATAAAACGGCGGTTAACTCAACCAGCTGTTACCCACTTAGATTGTGGTCCGAGAAGATGCCATTGGCCAAGACCCGAGCACTGCCAACATTGACATTCGCATTTAATCGATGCAAACTGAGACGCTGATTGCCGCTGGGCAGTTGCTCAATGTGTCCATCGGTCAGAATGGTGGCCTTTACATTATCTGGTAATTAAAATTGAAGAATTGTTAATTATGCTAACTATTATTGCCTGACAGAAGAGCAGCATCACCCACCAATGGTTATGTTGAATGGTCCCTTGGGCACCAGACGCAGACCGCCAAACTTCACATCCGCCTTGAAATGACCACCAGCCTTCAGCTGTGGCAGCTCCACGCCCAATTTGATGACAAAGCCGCTGTCCGTAAAATTGGATGATACGGTATTGACTTTCAAGCTGCTGATGCCATAAATTTCCATGTTCTTGATCAGCAGGCCACCCTGTATGCCATCGTTTGTATACCGAAAGATACCACGCTTATAAAAGTACGGATCAATGGAGCCCATGCTATATTCAGGCAGACCCTCTTGGCTCCTTAATCTTGGCACAATTGCGTAGAAGAGTCCACGTATGCATTCATCTAGTTGTGGCGAACTTAGGCTGCAGCCGGCGAGGGCAGCACTAGACGTTGTTGGTGCAACTGTGGGAAAAGTGGCAGAGATTAGTACATCATATTTGATATGGGCCAAAAGCTAAAAGTCAGTCGGTTAAGTCATGGTCAGGCTAAGAGCATGCGTATTAAGCTTAGTCAGGCATGCATCATAGCGCTTAGCGCCTTTCGAGGCATGCAACCAAGCGTGGCACAGTTCACCTCACGTGTTCACAGTTTTTCTTTAAGTTTGACATTCAAAACTGGCTATTTAATCGTTGTTGTTATTATGCGTGACTTGTGTCAGGGTGACAGGTGACAAAAACGCGTCGCTGTCAAGGTTTTTGAACTGTGCGGTAAAATTGGATATAAAGTAAACTGCATAATGCAAATAAGCAACAGGATCAAGTTTAGCACATAAAGCATAACAGCAATTTACCAAAATATATATTCTAGCAATGAAAACATTAGTTAACTGGTTACATAGTAATATATATTCCCGTTTCAACTGGTTTTATGCAATCAATATCATAATTTAAACAAACTTGACCCTGTTATTTGATCCTTTTGCATATTCATTCAGGTACTATATAAATTTTTATATGGAAAGAGTTTTTTTTAAGACCTTGTATAAGAAATTGTAGCTTTGAATGCTTGAAAGGTTTAATTAACCTCCAGGATTTAGGGTTGAAGGATTTGTAACTTTTTTTTTATTAAATATCTGTAATTTAGGCCTTAATTTATATTTAACAACTTTACCTGGAGGAAAAAGTCTCTTTTCTTATTTTTAATTGTTCACAATACTCTGATAAATAATAACTTAAATTTTGATATTAAAAATATTGTCGGGCCATTTATTATATATATAAAATTATATAGCAACCGAAATTTAATTCTGACGATTTTCTTGAGCTGCTAAACTTGAATAATAAAGACAATATTATTTTATTATATATTATTATTATTATATTATAAGTGTGCAGCTTGGAAACAAATTAATGAATTTTTTTCTAAATTTGCAAACTATATATGTTGTATTTTAAAATAGTTAAAATTTAGCCATTGTTTTATTTAAATAGTTATTGAATAATTAAATAAATGATATCCATATATTTTCTCCATATACTCAAAATCGTGTGCACAATTGTAATAAAAAATTAAATGCAAATTAAATGCCGCATTAAATGACATTTAAGTGTTTAAATCTAAGCGGAAATAACAAAATTGCAATTATTTTTAAAATATTCTTCAAAGTTTACAGCAGTAAATTACCCAAGTAAGCACTTTTATAAAGCGGCTAATTGCCAAAGACAAAAAATAAACTTTATTTAACTTTCAAGGGTCATAAATAGTTTATTATAATTATACAAATTTTGCTTAAGATTTGACTAAGCAATTTGAAAGCCTGAAATTTAAGCGTTTGCGTGTTTTTTTGAAATTTGGCATTTTTCGTTGATTGCTGACAAGTTCAATGCCAAAGGTGAACCAAAATAAAATAAAATAAGGTAAAAAAATAAAGTGTAATTAAGCAGTCAACACTTTGCAACAAATGTCACATTTAAAGGGCGTCACAAAGGTTTTTGTTTTTCTTGGCCGCACATTAGAGGTAAGTTCGTTGCCTAAGTCTTTTGTTTGCACAAGCCTCAATGCAAATGTCAATAAATTTTCTTGCGCTTGCCATTGTTGTTGATATTGCTGCTCGACATTTTACGCAATTAGAGACAAACTTTACAATTGCAACTTTCAGCGTCTTAAACTTAAAGGCCCAGCAAAGTTGACGCCGTATTCGCATTTGATGTAGGTCAGTTTTTGTAGCTTTTAGGAGAAAAAAAAAGCGCACACCAGAAGCCGGTTTTTTTTTTTTTTTTTCAATTTGATTGTTACTGTTTTTGTTGTTTTCTCGTTGTTGACACGAACATTTTTTTTTCGCAAGAGGCCGAAACCAAATACCTACATATATATCATTTTTTTCTCTCCTTGTGGTTTATAAAATGATTGGAATTGAAAAGAAATATTAAAGGTGTGCTAGTTTGTTTATTCTGCAATATATTTTGCATAATCGTTCAATTTATTTTTTATATTTTCGCCTGAGAATTTGTATTTGCACAAGAGCCGTAAGCAATCGCTGTGCAATATATATAATAGTAAATTACAGCATTCACTTTCAGTGGTTGCGGTTTTATAACTTTTACTACACACAAACTCAAATAATAAAAACGAAAACGAAAATATATGTCAAGTTCAAATGACGCAGATCTGTTTTTATGGCTGTCTCAAAGTGTTAAAAGTCAAATAAATAAATGCTTTAAATATATATATATGTATATTTTTATTTGGGTAAGTTGACTTGCTAATTTCTTTAATTTGTTTTTCTAATATTGCGCATGGTTTTAATTTTAATGATATCTTGTTGAATAGACAATTTAGGATTATTGACGCTTTGGTTTTTTTGTTATTTATTGTTGTTAAATCTTCAAGGTCTTAGGCGTATAAAATTCGCTTAAACTTTACAAAAACTTTACAATGAGTCAGCCAACTAATTACACAAGCAGCACACGCTGTATGGATGAGCTGAATTTAAATTGATCTTTATCCTTATAATCGTAATGTAGAAAAAGAATTATGTAAACTGATATAAGAATTGGTATTTTTTAATAAGTAAACAATATTAATTAGAATATTTTGATAATGTAAATATGAAGTATATAGCAAACTGTTAAACATTCACTTTACAATCAGTTAAAAAGCTAGCTGGAAAATATATATAATTAATCAGTACGATATATTCTAAGAATATCGCGAATAGATAATTGTTTGCTTTTATGCTAAAGTTTATGAAGCTATTAAACGTAGTTTATTTCTCATTGTATGCAATTTATTATATAGAAAATATATTTTTCTTAACTTTCCACTAACATTTCCGCATTTATTATCATAACAACTGCGCAATTGAGCTTAATCTTTAAATACATCACAAAATGTTCATATGTTTATCACATATGTGAATTATAAATTAATTTCAATTCCTTTTTTCACTTGCCACTTGCCACTTAGCAAATAAAAGACTTAGGCAACAAACTTGTTGATTTACGCCGATTTCTCAGTTTTGTGTAATTTATTTTGTTTTGGTTTGAATATCAAGTTCTTGTAGTGTTGTTGCATAACAGTTACCCAAACACACATTCATAGATATACTATTAGTTACCTGCATCAAACTGCAAGCCGCCATCGACTGTGGGATAGGAGGCGGCCTGCTGCTCCGCCTGCTGTGGGTCGCCAGGGGCGGACATTGGCAGCGTGGCGGATGCGGCACTTCCGAGTGCAACTGCCGCAATGCTCAGCAAAATGTAAAACGCTTGCATATTTTTGCCGTTGTTGTCGATTTGGACAACAGTTTTACACAATTGGTAAAATAAACTTGTTTTAATTGATTTTGTTTGTGTTTTTTTTTTTTTTTTGGAGCTTTGTTTGACGATTTTGTGGCTTAATTTAACACAAGCACACAGATAAACACACACACACAGATACAAACGTACAAGTGGGCAATTTTCGCTTCGCTATTTTTTTTTTTTTTATTTTTTCTTTTTGCGTAATTTTAAAACCGGCTTCACTTTTATTTCGAGTCGAATTTTTTTACAGTTTGTTGTTGCTGTCGTTTTCTCGGTTAACTGCAATTGTTGCTGCAATTGTGCACAAACATACAAACACAGTCACACACACACCTACACACTGCTACTGCCAATTGCCAAAGACACAGAAAATATATATCTAGCAAAACTTCAAAAATCAGCGAACAAATTCGTTGGCGGCCCGCCGCTTGCAAATCTTAAAATGAGCGCTGCATAAAACTCACGTTTATTTATAGTTTTTTTCAGTTCGCGTTGTTTAAGTTTTTCCATGCGCAAGCTGCCAAAAAAAAAAACAACAACAAAAAAAAACAAAAGTACAACAAAAATAAACCAATTCGAAGGCTTTCAGAGCGCGCTGGCTCTGAGCTTTTTGAGCTTTTCTGGTTTTTGACTCGAGTTGAGTTTATTTAGTTATTTTTTTAAATTTTTTTTTGAGAACATGTGTGCTACAGTTTGAGCAGCATAGCACTTTGCAAAATGTTCAGCATGAGTTGGCATAATTGTGAGCTGCATTTGAATATTAAGTACGCAAGTCTAGATATTAATATTATCTAATTTAATCACGAAAACAATTACAGATGTTTCTAGTAAGCAAATTAACAGCCCTACCTGTTTTCGAACTACATATTTATATATATATATATCTATAAAGAATTTATTTTGTACTTAGCAATGTAATAAAATTAAGTATTTATCACAAAGTGTTAGAATAATTTTTTTTTTTTTTTTACATAAGAGAATCAAATATTAACATTGCAGTCGGAATATGCTGACGTTTATATACTCTATTCAGCGGTGGGTTTAGTCAGGGTTTTGTTAGATATAGATATAGATCATGCTTATTCACGGGGAGAATACAGATCATTAGACTGTAAGGCTTTATAAAAAAAAACGTAATTTAATTCCTTAACCAATTTAAGCCCAATAACTCTTTAGGTGCAGAGTATAATAAATTAGTTGCATTTATTATTTACAATTATCAAAGCACTCAGACGAAATAAATTAGATATTTTTTTTTTACTTATTTACATTTATGATATAATTCTAATAATAAAGTACACTGTTGTTGCGAATATAAATTAATAATATAAATGAAGTATAAAATAGAAAAATTGTCTTGGTTATTTCAGCTCTTCTATTGAAAACAGTTCAACCTGACTGACTGACTGACTGACTGATTGGCGACTTACCCCCAGGCCAAACGGTAGAAGCTAAAAATCTGTTAAAAAATAAAAATTTGTGGCAATAGCTTTCTATTATATCGTAGGTTCGAACCCTGGAAAAATTCTATTAAAAATATATCGGAAAGTGAGTGGAAAATGCATTTTAATATAACATATAAAAATCTAAGCTGAAGCGTAGCCGGTGGCGCAGTAGGCTACAATAACATTGCGGAACATAATTGGCTTTTTTTTCCTATTTTATTTTTTTGGGGAAGATCTAGTAGTGTATATAGAGAGTAAATAAGTCTGCGCAAAGTTATGTATAGACCCTATACTACTGAGATATTTCAATATACATACATATGTATATCTGTTAATGTCAATCAATTAATTGCACCCACAAAACGATCAATCTAAAAACAATAAGGAAGCTATCAACACAATAACGATTACACACCCAAGATTCCAAATCTCAATTCAAGTTTGAATTGCACTGTTGCAGTTGGGCAAACGCTGGGCGTGATCTGAACAGACCTCGTCTGGGCATCTCTAAAATGTAGGACAGTTATAAATCTTTAAAACCATTTGGACTTGCGTATCCCCAACAAGAAAAACCAATGTCGTTTTGAAGTATTGTATTGAAGACCTAGGTTATTTACGTAATATATATTTTATGTTCAAATTCATTGAGTATCTGTTTTTTTACTCCTGTGTACACAGATCTCTGACTTTCAATTGTCTAATTTAATAATTCTATTGTTAAATATGTTCAGCGGGCAACAGTCTTCATAAGCAAACAGACGTGTGCCTCGCATATCCATTCAGTAATTAAAATATATATTTATTACTATATATTGTTATGCGAAACACATCGTGTGATTATCGTTTATAAACAATTTGCATAAATAAATATAAGCTAGTTTTATAAGCTGATTTATGTTAATAATTACTTTAAGCTGAAAGCACCTTTAGTAACAACTATATTAACTTTAAGCTCGGCATTACATTTAATTATTTAGAGCCTGATTGCCTAACACAACAAAACCTGTTACTTAAGCAATCAGATAGATTTGCAATATTACATAATTCCTTTACAATACAACAGGTAAGTAGTTCTACAATTATTGGATGTATTTATTCTGGCCCAGCAGTGCTTACCGCCAGGCACAATTAAAAATTCAATTTAGACTCATTAGAGTGTTTCTCTCCACGGAAATCTTTAGTAAAAGGCGAAAGATTTATTCGACAACTGAAAAGAAACCAGAGTAACTTTGAAGGATCAACCACCCTCGTCTTGTCACAAAAATGCTTAAATAGATTGTGAATTAAAAAGCACACGATGTCAAAAAGCACCCGTAGGTATGCAATGCATTTTTTTAATATAAGGATTTTGTTTTTTTGGGCATACTTATTTCTTTCTTCTTCATTTGTAAGTGAACGGCTATATTATATAGCATTAGAACTATTTGTCAAAAAATGTATTAAATAATCTCTAATTAAGGTTTTTTCAAGCAAGCTCAGAAATTATGGTTTTTATTTTGCTTTATATACTTTACCTTAGTAATTTAAGTATTATAGCTTTAATTGCATAGCTGCAAAAGCAGATAAAGGATTTATTCTACATTTAGTAATACAAATTTTAATAAAAATGATAAGGCTGCCTCTTAAAATCTATGCTCTAACTATAAAAATTTCTAATTAATTATTGCAAATCGTGTTATACTATTTTAATGTGAAACATGCAGTTGGCCCCTGTCTACGATACTAATAAACATACTTGTACACTTAATATTATATGTTAATAGATACTTGCATACATAGATAAATAAATATATATACTATATATATATATTTATACAGACATATATACCGGTCTTGAGGTCAACATGTCGTGCACTTAACCCCATTTACTGGGAGCAGTCGGGGACAATTACGAAAGATAAGTGAATTTTTTGTTTTAGGCAAGTAAATAGATGCTTAATCTGGGGCATGACGAAAGCCATAAAAACCTGTCTTAATTTGGACGTTAATTGCGCATGAACTAAGGGCGCCTAGAATAATTAAGTAAAATTTAATCGTGGAGCTAAAATCAATTAAATTAAACCTGTTTTGTTTGAGAAATTTCCATAATATAATATTTTCTAAATTCAATCACATATGTTATTTAAATAGATACACATTCAATTGTTTCTAGCTTATTTAATAGCCTATTCCGATCTCTTTATAAACTGATCGATGGGAACGTGTTGCAAGGACTCGTTGATGAGGCGCAGCATGATAGGAGCCCACGATGACCGTGTTTCTGGCAATATAATGCCGTAGATGTCACGCCAGTAACTATTGGCCACATTAAGCGCCAGTTCATCTGTTAAGAATTCTAGTTAAATTTCTGAATAATTGAGAAGTCGCCAACAAACATACCTAATTCGGGATCCGGAAATATTCCATTAGCCTTGATCGTCATATCGCGAACTTTTGGATTTGCTTCGATATCGGTGAGACGCAAAAATCGAAGTCCATCCTTAGTATAAAATTCACCATCCACAATAACTCGGTTCTCCACATCAACTACAAATACAGGGATATTTAATTCTAATCCCAGTTGCAATAAAATGTATGTTTACTTACACAACGATATATTGAAATCTCCTTTGGGTTTGAGCTGCAGCGAATTCACCTGCATATCCGCTTTGTAGTTGCCCAAAAGGTTCATTTTGGGGATTTGGGAAACAATTCGAAGTTTGACCTTATCACCATTGGTCTTGACATTAACCGATTCGATCCTGTGCTCGGCAAATCCATAGAGCTTGACATTACGCACCGAAATCCTTGCTTTAACCGCTCCACTCGAATACTGGAAACTCATACGATCTATAACAAGTGGATCGTAGGGCTGAATTTGCAGTTCGGGATCTCCATTCCTCAAACGTGGTATTATCTCATTCATGATTAACTTGATGCAGTCGCCAGCCTCGTCAGCATTATCAGAACATTTTGGTAAATCTTTGCCTGACAATTAAGAATTAAAGTACGTTATACGCGTCGTATGCGCAATATGCATTAATTGTATACACACCATCTAAATATTTAATTTCCGCAGGTGCTGCATGCACTCGGCAGGCCAAAAGGCACAGCATTGCCATAATGAACTGCATTTTGTAATAATTTATGATCTTGTTATTAATATCCTTTTTTCTAACAATTTATTCAGCTGAATTCACGACAACCTGCTGCTAGAACGAACACCCTGAAACTGAATCACCCGATCGAAGCTCTGTGCTATTTTATTCTCTCGAATTAGCACATTCTACACAATAACAACAGGCACGTTTTCAGTTTAAAGTTAGTCGCTTCCACTAGGCTGGAAAAATTGTACTTATAAATCAGCAATCGTTGTCGGCCAATACACAGCGACTGATTGAAAACTCGCTGCGGCAATGATTTATAATGAGAAATCATTAAATCAAAAACGATTTAAACAAACGACCAACGTCACAGTAAAACCTCTAGCCCCTCTAACTACTAACTACTAATACAAGTACTAATACTTTATAGTTATATTGACAATAATTTGCATTAATAATTTTAATAATTACCTATTCACTATAAACATGGGTTGTGTGTTTGCGGTTAAGTAATTTTTGGATTGTGAATTAAAACCAAAACCGAGTAAATGATCATGACTTGGCTTATTTTAAATTAATTAGCTAATGCTTCTTTATTTTGATAGAACTCGAAATATATTTATGTTTATGTTTTACGCTTCTATATTTATTTAGTTTTGTAAAAACTTAAGACTGTCGACAATCTTTGGAAATTTAATACATTTTGAAAAAGGTTTGTTTAGAAAACTTTCATTATTGCTTTGTTCATTGCGAACAAACATTTAAATTTGATTTATTTTTATATAAGCAATTTAAAATCTACCCATTCTGTATTACTGAGCAACTAATTGAGCACTTCATGTAATATAATCGTTAACTATTCAAAACGATAAAACAAGCTTCACTTTATAACTTATCACTTTATAAGATTTAAATGTGTATAGCAACAAGAGTTATATAATTGACTATTGATTCTGATCAAGAATATATCTATACATTATCTGGTCGGAGATGCCTCCTGTCACATATATTCTCACTGTTTTATGGCACCCTTAAGCCCATTTGTGATGGGTACAGGGTGTAAAAATAATTTTAAATCTTCACAAAATTGCTGATTTATTTTGTAACTGAGTTTTGTCAGTAAATCCGAAAAGATTTTTTTAAAAGTATTTTTTTAGCTTAAATAATTTCTGAATTAAGCTAAATATAAATCAACACAACATTAATAGTTCTGTTAATTTATCTATTCATTTTATTTATACAAGTACATACTAAATAAACACATTGATTAATACAATACAATTGCAAACAGACTACTACAAATATTAACCATTATATAGTTAATTCTGGGTTATAATCAAATCAAAGGGCAGGGCAGCAAAGAAATCATTGCTAACTTGCAACATTTGAGGCTCCACAATGGCCAAAGTCTCCGGCAACATGGCCTGATAAAGTTGACGCCAGTATTGATTGATAAAGTCCAGTATGACATCATCTAAAAAATTGAATAAATTTATGGTTAATATATGTAATAATATATGTAGCTTTAACACGCAAGAGATAAGGTATAAAATCTCTTAAAAAGTGCAAATTTCGTATGGCAAACAATTTTATTTTTAAAGATATTTCGATTAAGCTCTCCAGTTCTTAGTTTATGTGTTGCAAAAAAAAGTAACTTAATTTGATCAAAATTGAATTACTATATGATATAGATTTGATTTGGATGATCGAGCGAAAAATTGTAAAACGAAAATTTCATTCTTAACTACCATAATTGATATCTGCACGGGATTAATACAAAATCGCACTATAAAGTTTCTTAAAAAAATGCCATAAAAGCAAAAAATCTATATATTTATTTATGAAAGCAAAAAATTATTGTTGCTTAATATACATTTACCAAAATTTATATATTCTTATCTTTTTACAGTCCTTATGAATTTTAAAGTTTTTATTAAATTCGGAATATATCAATTAACCTGTATAGAAATAATTTGCAGAAAATGCGTCGTTTTTGATTTTATACAGATTTATAAAGCAAACTGTACAATTATGAGCTTCATTATAATTTAGATAGTTAATATTTAAGTTTAAGTTATAGTTTAATAATTTTTATAAATATAGCTGCTGTGAAAAATTGGACAAAAATTCGATTTTTGAAGAAAACATTGCTTACAATCCCAAATATATTATACGTGCATATTTAGCATATAGCTTTTTCCCGGGCCATTTGATTACCTCGGTGCTTTGACTATACAATAGAAAGTATATAATTTAATTAATGCACTCACTCAGCGTTGGATCGGGTACCAGGCCACTGGCAAAGATGCGCATATCGCCCACTTTGGGCTCAGTCTGGAGCTTAGTAATACGCAAATAGGTGTGACCGTCGCGCTCGTATAGTTCGCCAAAGGTGCGCGTTTTCATGCTGACATCGGCTTAAATATTTAGAAATTAAGGTAATTAAATTATTTAATTATGTTTTTTTGTGAGCTCTAAACTTACACAACGTAATGTTAAAGATGCCCTTTGGGGTTAGCTTCATGTCATTCAGTTTGATGTCCGCTTTGTAGGATCCCTCGGCTGACATATGAGGCACATGGCTGTGTATCTCCATGCGTACACGCTTATCCCTTTTACGGAAGTCCACCTTGTCGACAATGCTATCACTTAGACCATAAACCCGAACATCTCTCATTGCAATCCGTCCCTGCAGCATGCCCGAGTTATAGGTATAGGAGCTCTTGCCCACTTGGAAAGGATCCATTGGTGGCACGTTCAGAGTAGTGATGCCAAATTTAAGGCGTGGCATCAGCTGTTGAAAGCCCTGTTTAATACACTCATTGATATTGTTATCATTTTGGCGGCAGGTCGGTATATCGGCGGCTATTTAATTTCGGAAATAAACAATATAATTGATCAATAAATGCGAGCACAAAAACATTCATTAGCTCTGCCTTGACATATAAACGCAACCCATATCGTCTATGATCTATGCGGTTTATGCTCAGAACGTGACATTTAAATTGAGAATTTTTTTTCGTTTTTTTTTTTTATTTTAATTGTTGTCGCACATAATTGCAAGTCTCCCCTATATCCCCAGCCCTGCCCCGTCACAGTCGCTGACGCGACGCTCGTAATTTATTTGCGGCTGTTTAGATTTTTTTTTTATGATTACTTCAACATTTTTGTGTGACAAAAATGCCAGACAGCATTCAATTGCAAATGTTTTGCCAGAGCATTGACTAAACGTTTCATTATTGCGCATATCGCAAAATTTGTATCAAGTTTGTCGCTTAAATCTTTCGTATCCAAGGCTCTTTGGCAACGTAAGCTGTAGCACACGAAGGCCATTAACCGGAAGTGGCAATTGTCTGCGACCAGTTCCAAATTTTGTTGTGCTCAAATTTTGATATAGAGTCCAATAAAAGTTCTAGTCATTGTATTTTGTACGTAAGAGTATTATATTTTAATGCTCAAACTAAACTCTGGTTATTTACAGGAAGCTTTGTAGAATCTTCACTTAATACTTATTTTAATCTTAATAATATCTACACTTGCATTAGTTACTGGAAATTTGATTAATAGATATAAATACATAAACCTTATTTAAGTTTAAATTATTTATATTTAATTTTCATTAATATATTTTAAGCAAACTTTTATTAGAATTTAATATATGAAAAACATTTCTTCAAGACAAAATTTTATCGCTGAGGCTTCTAAGATAGCTGTTCTCACTTATTTTGTCAGAATTTCAATAATATTTTTTTTATAGCTTTCTATATTCATCTAACTTTTCATCAGGAATACAAATTGCAATATTATTTTGACTACCAAATTTAGGATTGAACATGACTCTGCCTAATTTAGCAACATCACCCATTAACATATTGGCACAATTAGCAATTAAGAAACCAATTTAATTCCATTAGATTTATCAAATTGCATTTCAACTTTTTTACATAATATATAATAATAGTGTCATATTAGTGAAATGTTCAAAATCTGGTTGCAAATGGGATCTAATAAACATAGTATAGTCGCAAAATAACTTTGTTATAAAATTCTCACAATGTTTGCGTGTTTCACACGATCGTTGTTACGATTGCATTTTGTTATTTAATTGTTAATTTGACAATTCTTTGTCAGTAAACACGCAAATGCACTTAGATAATATTTTTTTAAGGGCTTGTGTACCTTAATTTTGTAGACACAGCAATTAAACAGTTTTCAAGATTTTCACATTGTGTAAATAAATTTACAAAGTAAACCAAAATAAAAAAAAACATTAGTAAAATATTATTTAAGTATTTTAGAGGTTTACTACTGTGTAAAAAACACATATGCATATTAAATTACATTTATTTATAAAAGAGTTTTTAAATGAACTATATCAAAAGACTAAGAACACAAACTTGATTTATTATTATACAATAATTCCGTTTGTTTTTTAAATATTCACATTGAATTATGGATACCTTGAACAAATATCCTTTCTACCCTTTAAATACTCACCCAATTCTGTGATGGGCTTGAACTCAATTGGGGCAAACGTAAGACCATCTTCATCAGCAAAACTCGTAACACACAGTGTGACCAAGATAATAACGCTCAAAAAACCCGACATTTTCTTAATTTTAATTTTCTGCTCAATTGCTTTAAATCTTCTTCAAATTCACTTGCACTTTTGTTAAGGATCGAGTCAACTGGATGGTATTAGACAACAGCACCCCTAGCTCATGCAAATACAAATCGACATCTGAGACCTACGATCGTCGAAAGCATTGTATTTATGGCAAAAAATAAAGATCGAAGTAAAACGTGAGTGCAAAGCTAGACCACAATGCGTCAACACTGGGAAATGATAGGCCCCCACAGCTGGGAACTGGGTACAGTAAATGGGTGGTAGTGTCAGTTAGATTGCCAGTTGAACAAAAACTGCTTGGAACTAATGACGACAACGGTGACTTGAGTCAGTTATAGAAAACAAAACAAAACAAAGCAATATCAGTAGCGACATACAAATGGCATTATTAAATCCCTAGTCAAAAGTCGTGAAGTTGAATGAATTCTCCGACTAGCCGTACCCGAACCCGTTCCCACTTCACTACCGGCAGCTGTCCGATTTCGATGTGCTTCCTCGTAACGCTGATTATAGGCTCTGTCAATGTGAATCTGCTTTCCAGGCTGACACTTGAGCTCTATCCAGGCGTAAAGCAACTGCATTGACTCTGTCATCCTCATACTTACAATATAATCACAATAAACAAACCTAGTACTTACGTATTTATTTAGTTGTAACATTTAATACTTGGTCTACATTGCAGTCACAAACGACTGTTTTGGTCACAGTTCATACAACATATTTTCTGATTTTAAAGATACAGTGTTAAAAAACACATTATGTAAGATATTAAGCTATTAAAGCTACTACCATCAGACTCCATATAAGATATTTGTAAAGTATCTAGAGTGGCTACCAACTTTGTGCAGAAACAATTTTCAATTTTAAAACGCTATATCTTACAAACCACGAGAGATATCAAAATATTTTAAATGTAGAAATTTTAAACATTTATTTTAGATTCTAAATAAATTAATATAATATGTGGAAAATTTCTTCCTCTTCCACTGGAAGCCACTGTATATACGGACGAGCCCAGAGTGTACAACTGTTAAGGGATGTAAGAGCAATATTTAGAGCTCCGAATCCAAAAAAAATATATTTTATTCCAATTTAATATTATCCCTAATCATGCTATTGCTCATTTATGCTATGACCACATCCAACAGAATTAGACAACGCCATTCAATTTAAACTTTTCCTCTTACCTTTAAACAATATCCAAGTAAATGTTTAAATTTTAATAATTTGAAAAATTCGAACTTTTAAATTAAGTTGTTGAAACAAATTGCAAATATTTTGTAGTTGCGATTTCAATGTAAACACCATATTATTTGCAGTTTTTAACTAGCTGGTAACGACCCCGTTCTGACCTCAATATAATTCAGGTATTAAATGTTTTAACATTCAAAATTCTCGAACATGTATGTGCATGCTCGGATCTGTTTTATTTAGCGTACAGTTCATTAATGGACGGATGGAACGAGAATTCACTTATATTTTGTAGCATAAAATTATGTAAATTATTTTTTTATTAAATTAATAATTATTATTATTATAATATATATATATATATATTATAAATGTAATATATTCAATTTCTCTCGTATGTTTATCCTTAGTACTGCAGAAAGTCTCATTAAAAAAGAAATATATAAATATATAATTTTATAGTAATTAATTTAATAACCATGCGGCACAATGGAGAAACTGCACTTTAATTTCATTCTGTCTAAAGAACTATAAAGACTATAAAGACTATGTATTATAAGTTTATTAGTAACAATTAATCAAATTTAATAATAGTTTGTGGATCTCTTCCCAAATATCAAGCACGTTTTTGTCTTTTGGCCACGTGATACGTAACGATATTAACGCTTGGAAATTTTGTAATTATTTATTGTATTCCATGGTAGTTCCCACACATAATATGGAAGTCTATGAATATTTAGAATGTATTTATAAGCTCATTTTTATTATCAGTCTTTCAATTTGTAAATGAAAACAATTTGATTTGAAATTTCTAAGAACGTGTAAAGTGAAAATTAAAATTAAAACTATATAGTACTTATTTTATGGCCTACGAATGCATTATTTATTATTTTAATAGTCTTATTCATTGACTTTTATTATTTCACCTTAAATTAAAATTAATTTACAAATGAGATATTGTTTGTGTATTCCAGAAATTCGAAGAAAAAGTATTACTTAAAGAATTGTATTCATTAATTGAAATATCAATTAAATATAGAAAATAATTTTTTTTTTCTTTTTTGTAACAGATTAAAATAATTGATTTTTTACCGAAAAATATCTAAACTCAACTTTCCTGTAATGTGCCTTATCTTAGTCCCAACAAGTAAATAATATTTTACCCTGCATCAGATAACTCTGCAACATTTCTACCTACATAACTACATCTAACTTGTATTAATCTAGACTTCTAGACAAAACCCACCTTATCAGCTAGCGTAATGAATGCCACTGGCGGAGTCTGCCTTTTGCAATCCGAGTAAAAGTCAGTGAAAGACGATGCATCTTATCAAAATCAACAGCATGATGCACCAAAAATCACAATTCCAAGAAGAAAAACCTCAATACAATAGAAAGAAAAAAACACTGAAAACAAGTATGTAGAAAAACAAACCAGTTTGAAAATAAATATCTTATCAATAGGACGACACACAAAAAGATTTTGTTCGGCACGTTGTTCGTTGGACAAATGAGCCGCAAATTCTGTAAGTAAAACCAAAAATTGAACAATTCAAATGGAATTGAAAGAAAAACACATGGCACAGCCCAGACATTTACTTCATATTGACAAAAGCTGCAACAATGCCAATAACAAAAAGAAAATTATCTGCAAGCGGAACAAACGCAAATTGAATGAAATACAAACAAAAGGCGCGCATTTTGCCACCTAGGGAGCTGGGTAAATAGTATAAACTCAAGATGATACCATGACCTTTTTAAGACCTGCCACCCAGCTCATTAACTAGACCTGGTCACACTCATACACGCAAGCACAGACATGCACACACAAAAGGCTTATCAGCGGGTGTGCTGAGTTTAGGTAACGGCGCATGCGCGAATGCGAATGCGGGTGCGGGAGCGGGTGCGACGTGCGCAGGCAATCAGCTAATTTTATGGTCTTGTTTTTGTTTTGCAAGTTAAAATTTCCTTTAGATTTTGTGTAAACAAGATCATAAACGGCAGCGGATTACCGCAACCTCAGTCATGATAAGAGTCTGCATATAAATATGGCTCGCGACAGCACAGGACATCAGTCAATCCAGAGACAACAATCGAATCACATCACTTGACACATTAATAATGCATAACTATCGTCACAAGAAATTTGACATGAGGCGTCCACGCAGTGATGACATGGACTTGGAGAGCCTGCAGATCAAACAGGAGCTGCTCTCACGCACCAGCACTCCGGCCAGTGGCACTGGCCATGGCTATGACAGCGATCAGGATGTGGAAGATACGAGTAGTCAATATTCCAGTGATTATAGTGCCTCACTACTTCCGCTGCCCAAGCGGCGACGCCTCAATAGCACCATATGCGATGGTTCAAATGGCTCCGAATCCGCATCATCCTCACAATCGCTGTCTGCCTCAATCAGTCCAGAAGCGCTGCGAGATATTTGTAAATATCATGGAAATATGGTGCGAAAATTTCCTAAGAAAGAGCGCACGCCCAAGGATCAGGAGCGACGCAATAAGAATACAATCGCCTGCCGCATGAGCCGACGGGTAAAGAAGCTAGAGCATCTGGCCATTGAGGAGCAATACAAAGAGTTCACCACGCAGCATCTCAAGATTGTCGAGCAGAGCATGAGAGCCACAGTCTACTTCAATCATCTCAATCAACTGGTTAAGCTTGACCAGGCCAAGAGTCCTGTTCCGGCGCCAGTTCCAGCCACAGTCAAAAACTTTAGTATAGACTATTTAATAAACGGCATTAAGCCGCCGCAGTGTTAAGATAATTTTATAAATCACTGTGTGATTATTTTAGCTTTAAATTTAGTCTGTATTTTTTAATAAGTATATAATAGATTATATTAATTAAATTCTTTGAGAAGCTTTAAAGTTTAAACTATGCTAATTATAATAAATATAATATACCGACAAATTCCCATTTTTTTTTTTAATTTATGTTTTTTTTTTTTATTCATAACTTAACCTTAAGCTTGGATCGCACTTCAAAATAAAAAAAAAAACAAAATAAATGTATTTAATTTAAATTAAATAAATCTTATGCTTAAATATGGAAGCTTAGTTAAAACTGCAAAATAAAGAGAAAGATTTAGATTTAGATTAAGTGATCTGACTTTGAAAAAATAAAAAAAAACTTTATTATAATTTGATGGTTCAAATAAATGAAAATTTTGACTTTAACAAGTCTTTATTATTTATTAAATTCATCAAAAATTTAAAATATATATTTTATGTTTAAAAATTAATTTTAAGTTTTATATTGACAATAGAAATCGTTTTAATTTAAAGGCTTTATCATCATCTTTACAAATTTAAGAGGTTTAGAGTGCCAATCATTCCAACTAATTCTGGGCTGTCCCACCCCAACATCTTTCGAAATATATAATCCATTTAAATTACTAGAAAGAGAAATGGAACCATTATAGTTTATATTATTTGCATTATTATATTATGTCCTTACCAGAATGCGCAATCATTATACCACCAACCCGATTGATAAAATTCAGCACAATTACTTTGAAGAGATTTATCATTGTCTTTATTAAAAGTGGAAAATTTATCTTTTATATGGAGGATCAAGCTATTACCAGCAGTTCCAGAATAACTTCCAAGTGTTTTTAACTCATATAACTCTTTCTCATTGCCAATGGAAAAGTTACTGTATCGGGCAAATCGAGTTTCATTTGCAAAGTCCTGAAGGTATATATACAACTCGTGAGGTTGCGATTCCGTCAGTATATTGAGTTTTTCAAGTCCAATAAAAAACTCTCCTCGAAAATCTCCAAAACCTGCCCGATAATCTTCCCAATTTCGATTAAAATTCACTTTACCATCTATTCGGCGCTGAATGACGGTCCATCCGGAATCGGTCAAGTTCGAGTCACAAGGCACAGAGAATGGCTTTTTATTCGGAACTTTAATTGTAGTAGACACTTCGGATAATTTACCTAAACAGCTCGAGACTCCGGAAATCGCTTGATATTCTGCAAGTTCATTTTCAAGTTTTTTGATTTTGGCAACATTTATAGAGTGTTGCTCATCTTTGGCCTTAATCTGAGCTTGATATTCCTTTATTACTTTATCTTGTTTAAATTCAAAAACTTTTGGCTTAACATCGGATTGCGTATTATCCATACCCAGTTGTTTCTTTAGACTTTTAATATTTTCTTTATATGCCGAGGTCAGTTCAATATGATGTTTTTCTTGAATTTCCTTAAGTTTAATAAATTCATTTAACTTCATTATAGTCATCTCTAGGTCATGGACTTTCCCACTTAAATCTGCGAATTGTTGTTCCTTCGATTGCGCAGAGGCTGCATAATTTAGAAGAGGTTTGACAACTTGATAGCAGTAATTGGCGCATTGTTGTTCCATTTCCTTATTAGAGGAACACTGAAATAATATTAGATAAGATTTTATTAATAAAAATGCTGTAGTCGAAGGTGCAACTGAAAAATTCTACTTAGAGAATACTATTGATAGTATCGATGATATAGAAATTTATTCACTCTACTGTTATGTTGAAATATGTTGTCGGCACTATCGATAGATTAAACTCTTATTATACATGATATCAAATAGTTCACACTAAATTCATAATATTTAACTAACCAAGCCATTTTTAGTTTGTTTATTTGATTCCACTTGTAGGATTATTAAGAAACTTGTTAAGACTTTTAAGTATATCATTTTTAGTGCAATTTTTCAACCGCCACACAGTAGAAATAATTCAAGACTAAATTAAATTGATTGCAATTGTAATACTCAAGCCATTGATTTGTATAATCACAAAATCTATACTTAGTATATGATTTTGATTAAGTTAGGCTAATATGTAATTTTGTGCGTAGTATTGAAAGATAAGAAGCTGAGCGCCGATTTTATTGTTATCAGTTATTGACACCTGCATTAGAGCTTTTGAAAATATAAATATAAATATACATAAACATATAGTAGTAGTAGTAGTAAAGTAGTGTACACTTGTTAAAATATATGTGACTGGTAGAGAGAGAAATCTTCAATTTTATAAAGTATATATATTCTTGATAAGTATAAACAGACGAGTCGATGTAGTTATGTCCGATCTCGGAGACTATAATCAAATATACCAAACGCATTTTAAGTTAATTTCAAATTTCCAATACCTTCTATAACTTGTTATACTTTATATTTTCATCATTAATATATGCTATTATACTTATATAGTATATTAGATCTTGAACCAAGTATATTACACTCAAAACTATATTATTTCTATAATGTTACAACCTGTTATGCTTGTTTTCATCAATTCTACAAATTCGAAAGAGCTTTCTTCAATAAGCAAAAATATTTTCGATTACACAATGCTCAGTCAAGTAGAAAATGAATAGTACACAGGCAAAATGCTTTACATTTATGTATGGTTCATAAGGAAGCTTCCATAATAATAATCTAACTTTAACTTAGTAAAACTGGCTCAAGTAAACCAAGCAAAGTGCAGTCAACTGTGCTGGGTATAACTCCAACTTCAATGGTTGCCCATGAGTAGTATGTAAAGTACAATTTAGTTAATTAAACTCGAGTATTCATGTTGAGTTTTCTCAACGTCCCCTCCCCACCTGGTAATTAACTCTTTAGCTCTATTTCAATTTTTTTTTTTTGTTTTGTTTATTTTTTTATGCCATTACGCAATTGCCAAACAGCTAATTACTTTTAATTTTCATTGTAGGCCATTTGATAATGCTCAACAGGCAACTTCCTATGGAGCAGCAGTTGGAAAATCCAATGCACAAAATTTCCGTCGACAATGCACAGTGGAGCATTTACATTATTCACTACAGAAAAAGAACTATCATTTGATTTTGCATTTGATTTATGTAGAAAAGCAGTCAACAATAACAAATTTAGAATATATAAAAGTTTTGATAGAAATTATCAATTTTATATTTAATTATTATAATTCTATTTTTTTTTTTTAATTGTCAAAAATCAACTTTCATTTATATTGGACTATAACATTACATTTTTATTCAACATATAATTTCTGTTTCAGATCAAACCCTGCCATAAATATTTATAATTTAATAAAAAAAAAAAAAACACTTTTAATTACTTTACCCAAGGAATTGTTGAAATTTTAAATAAGTAAATTTTTGCAAAGCTCTACACAATTCTCTATCCAGTTACCCTAACAATTTTGCCTATTTTTTATTGTCGCTGCTTGGAATTTTCCAAGATATTTTTGCTTTGAGTCCACAGTACAGTGTCGTTAAGACAACCCAATAAACTACTTAACACAGTTGTGATACTTAAGCATACATTGTACATACTATACCAATACATATGTAAACATTTAAGTTAAATACCAACTAATTTCTTTGCTGCTGTTTCTGTTGCTCTTGTGGTTGCTCTCTCGTTGTTTAACATTGAAAACTGCATTCAATTTTCATAACCAACAAAAAACACTACCAAAGTTTTTGGTTGCAAAACTCTTTGGCTCACAAGCTGCTGAACTTGAGCTTTTAGCACTTTAAGCCAACTGCAGTCTCAGATTGGCTATTTCAATATTTATATTTGAGTGTATTTCGTAATTTGGCTGCAGTTCGTATTCATTTTGACGTATTCTTTGTGCTTGTTTGGCTGACCTTGAGAACTGAGAAAAACGAGAACACCAAATGTGTTATGGCTGAATAGGTGCAACAAACTTGATTGAAAAATACTCTATGACTACAAAACAGCTGTCTAACTTTGTATAAACAGTTTTATTTTAAGATAAAACAATACTTTATTCAAATATATTTGCAGAAAGTTTAATAGTTGATTTGTAAAGCGCTTATTTGTTGTTTGTAAAAAATTGTTTGTAAAAAAATATTTAAATTACATTTGAAAAGTTATCTTAACATTTTCCACTAACAAAATTATGTTCAATCAAGCTAATCCAATATTTTGCAATTTGTATAATATAAAAATTTACCAATATCTGAAAAACGGTTCTAGTTAACTAGTTTTTAATTGCATTTAATACATCTAAGAAACTTGATTGAAAAATACGATAAGACTACAAAACAGCTGTCTAACTTTGTATAAACAGTTTTATTTTAAGGCAAAACAATACTTTATTCAAATATTTGCAGAAAATAAAATAGTTGATTTGTAAAGTGCTTATTTGTAAAAAAAAAAATAAATAAATTACATTTGAAAAGTTATCTCTACATTTTCCTCTACCAAAATTATGTTCAATCAAGCTAAACCAATATTTTGCAATTAGTATAATTTAATACATCTAAGAAACCAATATTTTTTGCGTCAGAAACATTAATAAGAAATTAAACTTTTTTTTGTTATAATATAGAATTTTTTATTTTCAAATAATAAATAAATTAAAGCTTATAAATATAAATCACATTAACTGGCTATCATAATAACTTATAACTATATAGATATATATATATATATATATTGTCAATATCAGCGTTGCGATCCAAAGATCATTAGTTGCTGTGATACTGCCATTTGTTCTAGAAACTGTTGCTGTTGTTGTGGCAGCTCCATTCCAATGGCATTGACACCGGTCTGGAAAACCGCCTGTTGGAGCATCTGGCGATAGTATAGACTGAAACGGACCTGTTGCTCCAATATGGCTGCTTGCTGGAGACGATATTGTTCATACTGCTGGGCCATGCGTGCTTCCTGGGCCTGTCTGGCCCGCCGACTGAGTAGACAAGCCAAGGTATTACGATCCCGACGCTGTTGCTCCTTGGGACTGCGCTGGCGTAGTGTGTGACACTGGCGCACCATATTGGCGTGATATGTGCTGGCAGCTGGGATTGGAGTAGTGCTGGGCTTTGCACTGGCAGTTTCGCTGATTTTCGTGATGGAAGCGGTGGTGGTGTCCATGTTCTGCTCATTGTCCAGCCAGGGCCGAAACAGACCCTTCAATTGTCGACGTTTGCAGGGTGGCGCCTGTGTAGTCATATTTTCCTTGTTCTGCTCCAGGATGTGGTCCACATCATAACGTTTGCGCTTCTGTGCCGCAAACTTTTTGTGCACATAACTGGAGGCGTTAATTGTCAATTCCATTGTCTGGCTATTCTCCATGATATTGATGTTGTTGATACTCTGACGTTTAATGTCTGAATGCTGCTGATGGACGCTTGATATCCTGTTTATATGTCAGGATGGTCAGAGTAAACCGGGTAGCGGTCAGGTACTCCTTGGGTTTTTGGGACCGTAAACAGATGGATTAGCGCATCTTTATTACCTAACGATTAGTTTCGAATACTTTTATGACCTGCTGTAGCTAATTACCAAACGTTTTGGGTTACCCTTACCTAATCTACCTGAGCTCCAAATATCAGATTGTGTCGCGGCTACCGGAACTGGAAAATACGGTCTGCAAATGTTGGGCCGTACTCGGTACTCAGTATATTACAATTTTATTGACCTACTTGACGCCATACGTTGCGTGTGGTCCTACATGTCCTTCAAAACACTGCCTTGATTTTTTGTCACAATTTCCAGGAATTTCCTTTCGGGATGGCAACGCAGATTCAATCTATTTCTATTATAAAAAATTCCTTGAAATATTATTTGGTGTTTAGGTTGAGCAAACATGATATTCGTATGTCTAGTTTTGTACTAAAATTAATTAACTATTTATAAAACTAAAGATTGGTGAGTACAGTGATCTTTTAGAGGTGCTTAATAAAACTGACCTATAATTTACATTAGACTTAATAACACACATTGTGCTCGGTTTATTGACTTGTTATTGTAGAATAGTAGAGTCAGAAACAATAATAACCATTTAGAGAGCATTTATGTAGATTTAAGAACGTTCCATTAGAAAATACCCTGTACGGATAAAACTTTTTGTTTACTAAAAAGTTTTCAGGGTTAAGAAAATAAATAAAGAGAAATTTAAATTTAAGAAAATGTTCTTCAGCTCTTATTTTCAATAGAAGTAGAGATATATTTAAAAATAATAATGTACTCTGGGTACACAAGAGCCCGAATATTTAACAATTTAAAAGCTTTGCCAAATTTTCTAAGATAAACACGTTCAGTAACATAATCACAGTTGTAAATTAATCTAGCTGCTTTTGCTGCTGCTCAAAAATATAATTCCATGTATATTATTTATATTCTTGATTAAAAACACATTCAGTACTTTTTATTTTTGCCGGGTATAATCAGATAATTATATGGATAAAATTACAATTACACAGAAGTCAAAAGGTAATCAATACATTGTAAGTAAAGAAATTACTTTAAATGATAATGTAGCTGCTAATCAAATGATTTCCCTGTCACGTTATATCACATGTGAGAAATTTCTAATTTACCAAACCATCAGACCAAACTAAATTCGGTTAATAAAAAACCTTTCTTACTCTAAACAACAATTTATTGAGTCATTTATCATTTTACATAAAATTAAAATAGATTTTATTCCGCACAAATAACTCTATTAAATAGATTGATTTATGTGGTATTAATCATATAGAAACATAATATAGTTGTTGATATTTAATATATTACGTGTTTAATTATTGTTTTTTCTGAAATAATCGCAGCTGTAAACAATTTCATACAAACACAAATGCATGAAACGATTCAAATAAATGTTCAATTAACATATGGTATAGAATAATAATTAACTACCAATCAATAGTTCTCTTGTACTTAAAGTAATTAAATACACATTTTACGGGATAAATACATTAGTGTACCTGTAAATTATCATCCTTAATAGCTGCGTTTGCCTGTGACATATGTCTCTTCGTCCTTGTGACGGACAGTTTATGATCCTGATGAACCAGCAAAGTAAAATTCAACATATAGATCAGGTAAAATATACATTTATTCAATTTTGGGAAAGTTATCCTGCACAACAAGAGAAGACCATTTTTTAAACTAAATAATGATCGTTTGTACAAAATCAATATATTGACATTATAAAAGAAATATCAAATATGTGACAACATTTTATAGGTATCTAGTAAAAACTAGAAAATAAAATGGGGCTTTTAATATACTTTTAATATACTTATACGTTGGGTCCACTTTAAATACCTGATTTGTATCATGAAAAGAAATTTTATCATAAAAAATGTAAGCCCTATTAATTTACATGAAAAACTCAAAAGCTTAAACTTTAAGATATTTATATAAATAAATGGAAATTAAAACACATTTTACACCGACTCCTAAGCCGCCAGACAAAATGTGGGCAAATAATAGATTTTCAAAGTGCTGCTAAAAATGCTTTAAAATTTTAGTGCAAAAGGTCCGATAAATAAAAATTAAATTGCAAATATTTAAAAAAATAATGTATATGAAATATATAAAAAGAAAATATTTAATTTTAACAAATTTGTTTTATTGCTAGTCAACCAAATAAATACATAAATTAAACTTTAAGTCATCACAAGGTAAATCAAGTACATTAAATACTTATTACATAATTGTTATAAACTAGATAAAAACTCCTAAGTATATATAGAAGTATGGTCCATTAGCAGTACTATTTCGGATGGATAGCTATAGTTAGTTATAGCAGTGGCTCTCGTGTTTTGGCCATTTCCTGCTGCAGGAATCTCACATAGTACAGGTTTAGTCGAATCTGTTGCTGTAAATTAGCTTGATGCTGAATCTGGTCTTGCTCGAACTGCTCCGTATAGAAGCGCACCATAGTGTCATGGTAGGTGGTGGGCACAGAGTTGGGCGTTCGATTTCTTGGAGGCTGTGACTGTTCGGGCACAGCTGATATAACTACTTGTGGGTCATCCAGCCAGGGACGAAAGAAACGTCGCTTGACAAAAATCACATCATCTGACTCCTTCTCATCCTGGCTGTGTTTGCGTTTTAATGTTTTGAATTTCTTGTGTGCATTGTTATCCATTATATTTTCGTGATCCATCTAATGACAAATGTTGTTGATATTGATGTTGTTCCAGCTTGCTATCCTGTTGCCGACTATGCTGCGCATTGTCATGGGCGTAATCTTTTATGCAACATTAGGTAATGGTTATCAAAGCGCTTGACAATTCGCCCGCCAACCCAAGTGTTTTCCCACCAATTGCTTGCAGGTATTTCCCAATCAACTTCATTCATTCAAACGTGTGCCTGCACCTCGGACTAATCACCTTCGATGTACCCCTGAAACAGACTCGGGGCAGTCTACCTGCAGCAACAACCGAGATCAGCTTGTTTATTATCAAATGCAGGTAGCCTGGTCACTGGCTTGTCTAATCCGCCGGCTGCTGGGGCGTCATAAACCAGTTGTCCTTTTTTTTGGCTGTTTTGTATAGCCAAAGATTTTCACTGGAAATACCTGTTGAGTGAGGCAGAGAGTTAGAGCAGACGCAGTCTCTGTAATCCTGGCGCTCATATGGCCAGGCTGTCTACAGCCGCATTGTTCGGCATCCTTTGTGGCACCTGAAAAGTTTTATTGTTTCAGGCGATCCGCAAAGCATTTATGACTTCAGCATGTGAGATCTGTTAGCCAGCTGAAAGTTTTGTTCTTCCCAAGGTGTTGTACATTATTACTGAATCCCAATATGTTGGCCCTTATAGTTCTACAAGTAGTCCTCGTCCCTTTGCTCCGAATTTTGTCGGATTTTTCATTCAATGGCTCTTTGTCCGTTGCTTGTCCATTGATTTATGTAGTCATTGCTAAGCGGATTTACTTTACGTAGGCTTGAGTCCTGCCCTTAACAAATGCTGAGTCAAGAACTAGAAATTCAATTGTTTAAATAAAATATTGTTATATTGTTTGATTACAATGATTTAATCACATTTTCTGCTAACCGGAAAGAATTTAATAAAAGAAATGTAGTGCAATCGTTGACATTTTTACGATTGTTTAACCGCGGTATTCTTTATATAATAAGGCATACAAACCTACCAGGAAGCGCATTCTCTACTTACACAATCGTGAAATAGTTGAATATAACTTCTTGGAAAAGAAAACTGAAATTTATTGTGAATGAAACGCGTAGTTCATGATTGGGTAACTATCGTTCCCATTTGTTATTTGGTTCAAAGATCGTAAAACCTGTTTTGGATTAACCACTTGTTAGACTTTTTTTGACCAGGGTTTAAACTATAGACCTTATGTTTAAAAATATTACTTTTTCCACTATCAAGTACATTGATTTTATGCATAAATTATCTAATTTTTTAAACTGCTTTCAATTTTATATTAAGTATTAGTTTACATGGGTGAGTAGATCAAAGCGGCAAACCAAGTTTACATTGATTTGAGAAATTTTAAGTTTAGTATAAGCTGCCTTGGTCGGACACACTCAGGACCTTTACTTGCATTTCTCCGGACAGGTATGCTGTCCATTCTACGAAGTTGTTCGTCAAGGAAACTTTTACTGCATTAAGAGCTTCTATTTGTAAACAATTATTTTCAAAATTATACTCTTATAGACATTACAATATTAGTGGTGTAATCAAAACAATCGTCTTAGTGATTTCGAACTTAACTACGCCCTTGTTTCAAAATGGTTTCTTCATGTTCAATTCTTAAGCATTCAATGCCTGCGGCTTCCCTATTTATACTTAAGAAGAAATAAATTGATTGAATTTCCCGAAAATCAAATACATTTTATGAAACTAATTTTAATGGTGTCCTCGGCAAACTAACACACTCGCAACATTTCGGGAAAATCCCAATAAATTTCCATTCAATTGTCCATTGTCACTAAGCCGTCGAGGTGCTGCTCTTTGAAATAGGATGGAACTTAATGAGCCAGATTAGCGGTAAGCGAGATAAGAATCCTAAAGCACTGAACCAAAAATCGTTGAGAGCAACGGGAATGGACCTCATCAAAGAACATACCGGGCGCAGGCGCTGGTCGAATGTTCGTGTTCTGGTGAAATGTTTTCAAGAAATACCAGGAAAATTGAATTGAACACAGGCAGACAGCAAAAGAATGTACTCGGTGTGTAGGTGCGAGTCAAGCACCGCTGAGCAAATGAAAAATTAATTACAAAGGACTTGGGTGTGCAGGTAACAATATACATATATAGTAAATACCAGACGAGTGTGTTCTGGAACAAATCCTTTTCTTTTTATGACAATGCAGACCTTTTGTCAACGAAGTTTTTCCCATAAACAAGACACAGCACACCTTAATGATAATTTCTTTGCAGGTAGCTCAGAGTTTCGTCCCTATATAAGCAGCCATTGCACAGCAGCAGGAGCACAGTCAGATAACAAATATCAACGTAACAACATCTACAATATTCGAACAGAATTCAAAGCAACAAGATGGCACCGTCACAACATATGGATTATCCACACAGTCAGAACGAATCGAATGTTAGTTATTCGCATAAGAAATTTAATACAGGCTGCTATAAGCACAAGAAATTTGGACAGCGTATCAATGATGATAAGCCCACAGCTCCAATATTATTTCGCCCCTATGCTCTAAATGAAAACACACCACGGAAGCGACGACAGGAATCTGAGCGGCAACAACCACAACTGCAGCAGCACCACCAGCTACCGCCCACGCCACCTACAACGCCTCCGCAGCAGCAACAGCTCCACCTCCAGCAGCAACAGCTTCAGCAGCAACAGCTTCAGCAGCAGCAGCTTCAGCACCAACAGCTTCAGCAGCAACATCTCAATCAGCAACACCTCAATCAGCAACAGCTCCAGCAGCAACAACTCTATGTGCCCACTGTCACACCCACACCATTCATCAATCATCAAGCATACGCCTATGTGCTTCAAAAACAACGCTCCGTACTCCAAATACGCCAAATGCTCAGCATAAATCCGGATGCCAACACTTGGCCAATGGAGCTGCGCAATGTCCTGCACTCCATGCTGCAGCAATAAGTGATCCTTGAGGTGTTCAAAAGTGGTGATTTGATTTGCCTAGCAACCAGTGATATATAATTTAAGTGATCTACAGATTGTATATGATATGATAAGAATTGTACTTAGAAATTATAGTTACTTTTAGTCTTAGATATTGTACATAAAATATCATATATATTTATAATGATTTCCAAATAAAAGCCAAAAAATAATATGTATATGAAGTAATGTATATAGGCAAGATGAACGTTGAATTTGGTAATGTTTTGAACATTTAAGTTGACTTTCGGCTTTATATTGGAGAAATTCTAATCTACATAAAATTTATGACTAATGATAATCGAAATAAATGATTAAGATAAACAATGAATTGAAATTGTTAGCCAATCTTAATTCTGGTAAATTCAAAATATAAACTTAAAATTACTTTTGAATTATAAACGGAAACTGTTGGATTTCAATGAACTGCATTATAATCAGTCTGTATAACAGTCAAAACGGATATGGATTGATCGCAACTTGTTAAAATGTGTTAAGTCTACAACAATTTATTTATTACACAAAGAAATCTATGTTGACTTTAGTTCTGCTGCCAATCTATTCAGTTCTCGAACTCTGGGTATTGACTTTTTAATTTCCAAAGAAAAATCATGTTATTATCGTACAAGTAAAACATTATAATTTGTAATATTCAAAAAAAAAAACTATAAGTAGACATTTTTTGTATGCATATTCCTCATGATAAAATTATAAAAGTTATTTATTTATTTTTTTAGGGATAATGATAGCTAACAGAGCTTTTATATGATTATCGGCAGAATATTAGTAAACCTAAACAAGCTAAAAAGTCTCCTTCTTTAATTTTTACATTCAAAATTATATAAATAAATAATAAATTATAAAAATGTCAATAAATTACAAAAAGGGTCACCGATGTTTGTCGACATCTTTTATCTCATAAAACGTAACGTCAAGCTAATAAAAGCAAAAAGTTAAAGCATATTAATTTTGGTTTTTTTCATTATATTGGATGATTGCAAACATTTACTTTTAAACGGAACTAAATTGAACTCTTAAACAATTACTAGGTTGGCCTTAAAATCTACAGAGAATTGTTGAAGCCGAGGCGATCGAAAACAGAATTTGACTGTACTCGTGGCCTATGTGAGGCATTAACACTAGAGTGTCGACGTGGTGCAAAATACTTTTCAACACGTTGCTGACCGCGATGAGGAGGCGGCACAGGGGCGGCTGCATTTGTGGCGCCTAGACGCTTGTGCACAGGCAGCGTATCTTGGCGTGTGAGTAGCTCATCGCTGCGCATTCGAATTGCTTTGCCCTTGACAGGACTGAGAAGCGTTCCAGGTTTCTTCGGCGGTGACGCTTTAAGATTATACGTTTTTCTTGTGGCATGTAGCTTAGAAACTGTTCAATAAAAGTATTTAATTAGTAGGTTTATACGTGCTTAAAGTAGTTAAGCTTACCTAGTCCTAGGCGAGCCTTAATATTGCGTGCAAAGTTGGTATTGCCACGCGCCTTGTAGGCTGTGTGTGGTGTAATTTCTCGCACTTCCGCAGTAGAGGCAAATTTAACAATTTTCTCAGTTGGTGCTGCCATTTCCATATCCAGCGGTTCAATATCGCTGCTATCGCTATCTATGTCAATGCCAGCCTTGCCATCAATTTCATCGTCCATACTATCATCTTCACTATCATCGCCACGTTTTAATGGCACCTTGTGCACCAACATTACCTTCTGCTGCGGTAATCGCGCCACGGGTCTCGCAGTATTTTTGGCTTTGACAATGGATGTGTTAAGCCTGACGCCGCCGCCGCCTCCACTTCCTCCACTACTGGTGCCTTTTGTATTCTTTAAAATCGATTTTATTTCTTTGGCAATGCCAGTATTGTGCTGAGCTTCATCGATCGACTGTTTGCCCCCTAGCCGTGCAAAGACCGAATTATTGCTAGATGTTGCCACCATTTTGGCTGTGGACTTTTTATGTACGCCAGTTATATGAACACGCACGTTGCTCTCACCGCTGCTAGAGATAATATCTTCCTGTGCACCATCATCCGATTTGGTCTTATGCAAACGCGAAAAGACATCTGTCTTTTTGGAGCTGCCTACACGATCTGAGTATACTGCAAAAAAGGAGAAAAATTCAAATTAAAATTCTGTCAAAGATTATGTTATGTTGAAACAAAAATAACATTAAAATGATTATAACATACACTGCTCCCGCTTGGCCAGAATCAGCTTGCTGCGCTCTGTGGTGCCCGATGGCAGGGTCACCTTATATTTGCCCTCGTGCTCTGGCAAAACACGACGCGCTGGTTTTGTGGGTGGCGAGGATTTGTTTGTCTTACTGCCTGTTGGAACTGAGGCTGGTGACGCAGACTTAGTGCTTGCCGATGCAGAAAGAGCAAGAACCACTTGGGTCTTGGATTTAGCTTTGGGCAGCGGCGTCTCCGGTATCAGCACCTTGTCGAGAGCATGTTGATCGCTCACCTGCTTGGCATGACGCAAAATGGCTATTATATCTCCCATGGGCGTTATGCCCATCTCACGTAAATACTCCTTGTTCAGATCGAGCAACATATCTTCCTGTATCCGATTCTCGACAAATATATGAGCATAGCTGGCCGCAGCTGGCGATGGAATTCCCCCGGCATTGAAAAAATTAACCCATCGAGCTGCAATTATAGTTGTTAGTATGTATTTGATTGTATGAACACTTTAATACGCACCTGCGCTTGATTTTGACATTGTTGGTTGTATGACGCCTTATTATTATGCTAAATTTTCTAAATATAATTTTATTTTTCACATTTATGCAGTTCAATAGAGTTGTATTGAATCGTTCGAAATAAGTTCAATCGAACGACATACTAGACTGTACAAGCGAACTGGTTCGTTCTTAACATATTGTTAAACTGGAATTAACAGTAACCATCTTTAGAAAAACAGTAATAATAATATAGATAAGCAATTTAAATGCATATTAATTTAGTATAAAATGATTTAAGTGCAAATTTTGTAAAGGTAAACAGCATTGTAGTAATTAGTTGCAAACTATTTCTTTATGGGCGCCTTGAATTTGAATTGATAACATAGCCTGTACAGAGCACAGATACCAGGATGGTATGCTGCTATTTAGTGGTGGCATGTCGATAGCTGTACTATTCAAATATTCCACCAAACAGCTGGTATAAGAGGAACAATAAAAATCTGTTCAAACCGCAATAAACAACGCCGCTGCTGCACGTGCCGCATTTGCTTTAAATTATTTTCAATTAATTTAATTTCACTGTGCAAGTTACAATATGGCAGGTCGAGTAGAGCTACTTAGTGAACAGTGCTTGCGGCTGGATGGTCGTCGGCCACACGAACTGAGACATATAAAATGTAAATTGGGCGTCTTCGAACAGCCCGATGGCAGCGCCTACATGGAACAAGGCAATACAAAGGTATTGGCCGCCGTTTACGGACCACATCAAGCTAAGGCCAAGAAGTCGGAGGGCAACGATCTGATCATCAATTGTCAGTACAGTCAGGCGACGTTCTCCACATCCGAGCGCAAGAATCGACCACGCGGCGATCGCAAATCGCAGGAATTCAAAATGTACTTACAGCAGGCATTGAGCGCAGCGATTAAGTCGGAGCTGTATCCACGCTCTCAGATTGACATATATGTGGAGGTGCTGCAGGCGGATGGTGCCAATTATGCCGTATCCCTGAACGCTGCCACACTTGCCCTTATTGATGCGGGCATTTGCCTAAACGAATTTGTTGTTGCTTGCACCGCATCATTGAGTAAGTCCAACATTCCGCTCACGGATATATCTCACATCGAGGAAGTTTCTGGCGGCCCAAAGCTGACCATAGCGGCCCTGCCAACTGCCGAAAAGATTGCATTTATGGAGATGAGCGAACGCTTTCACATCGATCAACTGGAGACGGTTATTGAGACAGCGATGGCCGGTTGCCGGGAGATACGCGACATTCTGGAGACTGCAGTCAAGGAACATCTTATACATATTGGCAGTGCGGCAGATTGGGCGCGTGTGTGTTAAAATAAAATCATTTTAAATAAATCATTCGTAGTATTTCTTCTATTATGCAAAAGAATAATTCAAAAAATCATTGATAGTATTTCTTGGCAAAGACAGAACGATATAGTCCTGTCCGCCTATTTGTTGGACCCTGGTTATACCGCGTGATCATACATATAAAACAATTTAATTACAATAGATTTTAAGTATATTAAACAAATAGTCAGAACATTTATTGTTTATTGGCTGTTTCTTGTGTAGGTTGCCACGTTTCAAGCAGCTCCAGCAGCTTGGCCTTGCGTTGTTCGAGCTGCAGACGGTCAATGAGCCCGCTCAGCTGCTGACCGCCTTCTAGGAATCCCATCAGATTATGCAACGTGCCGCCCTGCTGTACGCGATGATCTGTGACTCGATCTTGCACGTAATTGTAGGTGCGTATTTTCTCGTTGCGATTAAGATTGCCCTGTTGCGCCTTGCGCGTTGCTTGTGTGCTGGCCTCGGTGCTCTCCAGCTGTTGTTGCAGGAGCTTGGCCTGCAGTCGCTTCAGCGCCAGCTCTCTATTCTTAAGCTGAGAGCGTTCTGACTGTGATTCAACAGCCATGCCTGTGGGCAGATGGACAATGCGCACTGCTGAATCTGTGGTATTTACATGTTGACCACCGGCGCCGCTGGCACGTTTTGTCTCTATCTTAAGGTCACGCTCCGCAATATGCACATGTACATCAGCTGGTCGCGGTATAACCGTTATTGAGGCAGTACTGGTATGAATGCGTCCAGATTTTTCGGTAGCGGGCACACGTTGCACCCGATGCACACCCGCCTCGTAGCGCAGCCAGTTATACGCCTCGGCATCGTTAACCAGCAGATTAGCATGTCGCAGTCCACCAATGTCGGTGGTCTCATGCGCAAACTCCTCGTATTGCCAGCCCATGTGCTCAAAGTAGCTGGTGTACATGTCGTACAGCTTCTGGGCGAATAGCATCGCCTCCTGTCCCCCGGCACCAGCATTTACCTCAAATATCACAGCCGGATAGAGCTCATTATCAGTCAGCGTTAGAAGCTCCTGCAGCATCGCTTCCTCCTTTTTGCGCAACAAATCTGTGTACACGTTATTCTCATCACGCATCAGCGCGCGCATATCCTCATCCTTCTCAGCGGCTATGTCCTCTTCCGATGTTATATTCCGTTGCAGGGCACGGTGCTGTTCCAGCGAATTAACAACGCCATCGAGGCGTGTGAGGCGTGCATAATCACTGTTGTTGCCGGCTGCACTAACTCGCAGCGCATAATATTCCAGCCGCAGTGACTCGAGATATTCTTGCAGCTTCTCATTCTGCAAGCTGAGATCTGTACTGGCCCAGCGACGAAACACGCTGTGGCAGCGCATATTCAACAATTTTCGAAGCAACATTTTCAAGTGATAAACAATAACAATAATAATATTTTTTGGTTAAATAACCGCTCGGCGAATAATTGCTCACTGGTATAGAACAGTAGCACCTATAGCAGCTAGAGATTGTAAGTGAGCATTTTGTGCTTAAGCTTATCGATTCAAATCGTTAATTTCGATAGCTCCATCGATTGTCTTTGCAGCGCTATCGGCAAGCAGCATAGATCATGTTCGCGTATAATTATTAAGTTAATTTATAATATAAGCCATATCAGTGCAATAAACAATAAAATCTAGCAAAGAAAGGTGCACACAGCATTAGCAACAATAGCAAGAAAATCAACAACCTGTGCGCAACATACCAGCAGCTAAATGCTCAGTTATTTTCTGCTATACGTATATGAATGCTTGTGTGGGTGTGTGTCTGTTGGCTAGTGTATGTGTGTGTTGTGCTTGATTAATGAAAACAGTTCGTAGTGGTGGTGTAAAGTGCAGCAATAGCAATTAAGTTTAATTAACGCATCAATTGAATGTGTAGAGGCTGCCAGTGTGCATTTATATAGAGTCAGAAGAAGAAGGCGTAGCAAGAGTTTTACCGAAATGCCACCTCTGAAAAGCTACTCCATACACCATGAATTCAATGCAAATGCAAATTGTCACAACGGCAATGACAACACCACCGATAACGATAACGATTACTTCAGCCAGCCTGCAGCAACTGCTGCTGCTGCTGCTGCTACTAGCACACAACGCACAAATCTGCCCTCGTATTGCAACGCCCAATATCCGTTTAAGGTGCTGGCCAATCTGAATCAACTGCGGGAGCAATCGCGATTCTGCGATGTTGAAATTATCGCTGGCGAGGCCACCTTCAATGCACATCGCGCTGTTCTGAGCGCAGCAAGTGCTTATTTTGAGGCCATGTTTAGGCCAGAGTTGGGCCTAAACGAAGTCAAACAAAAATCTGTTGTATTGCATACGATTGATGGCGATATACTACACATACTGTTGGACTTTATCTACACTGGACGTTGTGGTATAACACAGGTGAGAGTACTGACCAACAGGTGCAAAATTTGGCCATTAATTCAACATTTCATCATGTTTTCTTTATTTACAGTCGAATGTACAGGAACTGCTCGCTGCCGCAGATATGCTACAGTTAAATGAAGTGGTCGACGGCTGTTGTGAGTTCCTGTGTCGTGAGCTGCATGCCACAAATGCATTGGGCATTTTACGCTTTGCGGAAGCGCACAACTGCGAATCGCTTGCAAAAAGTGCTATGAACTATGTGCAGGCCAATTTTCCAGCGGTAATTTGAAAAATACATAAAATATAAGTTTTTGTTTGTTTCCGCCCGGGTTCGAACCGGGGACCTTGTGCGTGTGAAGCACACGTGATAACCACTACACTACGGAAACCATGAAATCCGTTTTGTAAAACTTCCTAGTCACAAGAACATTTTAATAAGAAAAACAAAAAGCCACCAGATTAGTCTCTCACCCACGGCTATCCGATCTTTTTTCTTTAAGCATAGTACTCAAATCAAATTTTCATTATTTTGTATGGTTTTTGAATTGCTAGAACTTATTTGGAGTACTCGGCTTATATACCATAAAAATCAACACCCAACTTTTTATAAAAACGACATTGTCATAAGTTAAACTTAAAAGTTCATCCTCCTATAAAGAAATTGTATCTTTATTTTGCTTTGGACTGACTATCAATCCAAACAAATGTCAGCCAAATTCGTTTTATGTATTTAATTATGACCCAGCGGCAAAAGCCACCGGGTACTAACAAAAAATTCTATTTAGACTCATTAGAGTGTTCCTCTCCACGGAAATCTTTAGTAAAAGGCGAAAGATTTATTCGACAACTGAAGAGAAACCAGAGTGACTTTAAATCAGTTAACAGTTGGGTCTACCTAAAATGAATACTTATACTACTTGAAAATTATAAGATGAACACAATATTAAAACCCCTAAAGTATGCTATATAATTGAAACATATTATCCAGGATATTCTATAATTTTCAGCTTGTTTAATTCTATATTAAAGTAAACTTATTTCTAATCTGCTCTCACTACTCAGATAACTTTGGAGGATGAATTTCTGGAGACACCACAAACTTTGTTATCGCAGCTGCTAAATTCGGAATTGTTGCGAGTTGACTCTGAATCTCAAGTGTTCCAGGCGGCGCTGCGCTGGATTAAGCACGATGTAACGCAACGCCGTTGCTACGTCTTTGACATTTTGTCGCATGTTCGCATGGCTCTGGTGCCGGTTAAGGTCATTGATAAGGCGCTTAAGGATGATTGCCGCGATATGTCTGTAAAAATAGCGTTGCGCTCCATATGCCGGGACATTGCCTCGAAACGTGGTCAGCTGGTACCGTTGCGTGTCTGCCCTCGTCAGCTGGCCAAAAAGAATATTTATATAATTGGAGGTTCGCATCGCGATACGCCACGCACTTGGAACTCGGCGGACTGCACATTCGAGACGGTGGCCAAGTTTGATATATTCCGGCGTGAATGGACTGAAACGGCACCCATGGAGGTTGGCCGCATTCTGCCAGGTGTTTCGGCACTAAATGGCAAGATCTATGTGGTGGGTGGTGAGCGTGGATCGCAAATTCTGGCCAACGGCGAGGTTTACGATCCCCAAAACGACGTCTGGCAGCCCATAGCACCAATGATTGTGCCACGCTGCGAATTTGGACTGTGCACCCATGGCGGCAATCTATTTGCAGTGGGTGGTTGGATTGGGGATGATATTGGTGGCACCATGGAATGTTATGATCCCGAAAAAAATCTTTGGAAACTAATTGGAAGCATGCCACAGCCGCGTTTCAGCATGGGCGTCGTCAGTTTCGAGGGGCTGATCTATATAGTCGGGGGTTGCACTACAACAACTCGACACTTGCCAGATTTGATAAGGTAATGCTTCAGCAATTTATTATTAATTCTCAGTCCAATCATCGTTATATTTTCATTGTACAGTTATAATCCCGTGACCAAGGAATGGACGCAGTTGGCACGCATGCAAACAGCACGCTGTCAAATGGGTGTTGCTGTGCTGGATCGCTATTTGTATGTCGTGGGCGGCAGTAGCATTAGCCAGGATATACTCAGCTCAGTAGAGCGCTATAATTTTGATGATGATAAATGGTCGACAGTCTGTGCGTTAAATGTACCACGCGCCATTCCCGCTGTGGCCGCTGCCGATGGATTGCTGTATGTGGCTGGTGGTGATCAGGTAAATAATTTGAAGAAATATATTTAGATAACATTATTTAACCATATACATTTTGCCTTTTATAAGCCCTGCGAGGTGAACTTCTATCGCGCTCAAGTTACCATCAGCGCCGTCGAATGCTATGATCCCCTCTCAGACACTTGGAAAAATTGTCCCGATTTGCCGGTCAGTCGTTCTGAGGCTGGCGCTGTGGTCGTATAGGATGATCCACCTGTTTAAGATTCAGCAACGCTCTTACGCCTTACGATCTTGTTTTAAGCACTTTCATACACAGTATCCTATCTATACTGCATTGTATACGTTAGACACACACAACCACACATCACAAACTGTTTTCTCTTTCAAGTTTGAACGTAGTGCTCTAAACCAAAGCTTGTCGCTTTGTTACGTACGGTTAACGTTTTCGAAATGTAGCTCAGCTATACACCCAGTTTAGTATTATCTAGTAGTTAGTCAGGAAAGTAACAGCAGCAATAACAGCCGGTCTCTGATTGTTACGTAGTTGAAGTTGTTCTCTATAAAGCAAAAAAATCTAAAATTCGCAAGTCAAAAGTTTATATCGACGTATCGTAATTGCTGAAATTGTTTATCGACCCTATTGTTTATGTTTATGTTTAATAAATTTATCATTATAAAATATCATGAAAGCAAAGATCGCCAATATTGTTGGTGCGTTCTTGAAAAGGGCGTGCCCGAATGACTTTGTAATTGTATGAATTATATGTACCAAAAAACGAAAAGCAAAAAACCAACATTCAAAAAGAAACAAACTGTATTAATAATAGGTGTATTTACGAATAATAAATGTACGACTAAATAACAACATAAATATTCGTATTAATTGAATTATTGTTTTGATTCGGAAGTAATTTCAATTACTTTAATTGCAGGACAGTAAAAATTAATTAAGTAAAATGTGCTCAAGGCTAGCCTAAACTGTTAAACACAGAAAGCACTTAATTTAGTAGCGTTTCAATGGGAAAGTTACGTATTTAAGTTAGTTTTTTGTTTCGAGTCAAAATTGTAAGGCCAGATTAACAGCTGCCAAGATTTTACGATGGAACCCAGCTGCTCGTCCAATCATTTAACCAATGATTCAGATGCTGAACCAATGACAAGCAAGGCCATTAAGCGACGCCGACGCCATGAAAATCGCAAGAAGCGCATGGAAGACAAAAATCTTACGCTTATTACTAAACAGTTCTCGAACTATCGACTACCGGTGTCTGTGGCCTCGACAGATTTGAATCTACTGCAGTTAAGTCGCTATGAATCAATTGCTGATCGTGTCCGCTATCCACCGCTCTATCTGATACCCGATCAGAATTCGCAATGGGCGCGTTTACGCATGGTTGCGTGTCCTTGTCACGGCTGCTCCTGTAATCTAGATCCTAATGGCTGGTTGTCGCACTATCTGAATACGCATATGTCAAAACTAGGTGTATCATTTGTGGAGGTGCCGTTACCCACTGATAAGCAAACGTTGCAAGCCACCTGCCATGTTAGTAGTCTTGAGTACGATGTTAATACACTGCTGGGCGTCTATGGTTATCAGCGTCTTGGTCTTAATCCGCTCAACTGTCCACGCAATACGCTTCTGCCCAGGGACTACCGCAAATACTCCCAGCATGGCGTACTGATGTTATTTGCCTGCCGTACGCGACATGCATTGCTATGGCAGCGCAAGCAACTTGAAGATGTGATTGCAATATGGGTGTCAACGCCGCTGCAGAGTGTGTCCATATCCGTGCGCTGTGTGGTGCAGCCTGCCAACTCGACGCGATATTATGCCAAGCTTTTAAAGGCGCGTCCATTGGGAACAACGTCGATGCAACAGCCGCCATGCCGCGAGTTCATCAAGACAGACAGCAACGTTATAGTAATCAGTTATCAAGATATGAGGCAGCTAATGTCTTTAAATGAGGGACAACAGCTGGTCAACGTGGAGTTGCGAGTGACGGGCGAGCAGAAGATCTAATCTGTAAAATCTTGGCAAATATTGTAAATATTAAAACAAATGCATATAGGCTATAAATAATATTTATTGATTTGGCAATAATTATAATTTTTATTTAACTAAACTTCACAACATAATGGTACACAGACATAGATTTGCACTAAAGAAATGATATATTTAAAAAAGCAAACATAATTCTAGAGATTACGTACGACAAAATGTCTTTTTGATGAGGAGTCCGTTTGGAACTCGCCTTTTACCCGCGCTTAAAATGTACAATTAATTGAACACTTCATCAATACATTAATTAAAATTAGGATTAGCCTTACATATATTTCGTACAATTTGGTTGAGCTCGCACTCGTTACACTTATAAAATAGAAAAGGGAATTTACAAATTTTAAGACTACATACATAAAATTTAGATTTTAAATATGCTACTATACGGTATTGTATATAACGTGTGTGGTTGCTGTTGCGTTCAGTGTCGGCCCGCAGCAATTACAATTGCTTAACATAACACAGAAACAAAGCAAATAACGCAAACGAATCGTAGACAAACTATACAACAAATCAACTAAACAAGAATGTTTGTAACTAAAAACATTGTCTAAATATTGTTAAAGAGTGGCATCTAGCCGGCCTTTTGCGTTTGCTTTTGCCGCTGCAACGCCTCGAATGCTTCAATTTCCTTTTTTTCTTTGGCTTGATTACGACGCTCATATTCCAGACGATGCGAGATAATGCGCTCAACAATGAGCTCTGTGGTCATATTATTGCCAGACTCAATCAGCTCAAACATGGCTCGTGTCTTGGGCACAGCATAGGGATCAATTTTGCCGTCCTCTAGAGCAATGGGTGTACTACCATGGCAGACAATATCAATTTTAAAATGGTCCAGCAGCTCCTCAGTGACACAATAGGGTGCACCAATGACCACCTCGTTGACATACTGAAAAATTAAGTAAAGTAATGATCAGTTTGATTTGGTTGCTGCGATTTTTTGTTAGAAACTTACTTTGCAGGCCAAAACACTGAGCACACGCTCATGCAGATTCATAATAGGATAGTTGCTGCCCTTATACGAGTTGACAACGGGATCTGTGTGTAGGCCGACAATTAAATAATCGCCCAATTTGCTGGCCTTCTGTAGAAAATCCAAATGACCTACATGGAAAAGATCAAAAGCGCCGGCTACATATACCTGCAAACAATTAATAATTATTATAATATGATTTCCATTTGATATTTTCCTGATATTTACAATCTTATCTCCAATATTTGGTGATTTGCCATCGCTAAACTGTATAATCTTCTGAGTTGTGGGCAAGAACTGGCTGCAACCGGTCCAGGGACTCTTAGCTGTGGAATCTTGGCCCATGTTCGACGAACCTAAACAGGATTGCATTTTCATAAGTTTTGCTGTTGTTCATTTTGAGAATTAACAGTTTGATTTGATTTTTTTTTCAAGCAACAGACATATGAGCATTACAGTTAGATTTTGATTTTTTTTTTCATTTCGATATTGTTTGATTGCAGGTTGATATTTTTATATTTTTTTTCATATTGGTTTGAACGCGGGGCGGCAATACGCACGGGATTTTTGAGATTTTAGTTCATAGGTTTTGATTTGATTTTGATTTGAGTTTGGTTAGTGGTAAACAGTGCGTACATAGAAATAAAAAGAAGAGAAATAGTAAAGATGTAGAGAGCAAATAAAGCAAATTAATTGTTAGGTTTAAAGAATGCTAAGGGACTATGGACAAGTCTAACAAAAAAAAAAAACAAATCAACAATCAACTAAAATTTAAGCGTGCGTGGCCCAGGTTCGTATGGTAATTACGTAGTATATATGAATCTAGCTAAATATAAAATTTTTAACTTTGCTTCTCTTCTTACTTGGAACTGTATTTTGAGTTATGTGTGTGCATGCATGCAGGGCAATAAAAGTATTGTAGAATAGAAAATAAACAAAATCAACTCATTAACAATTGCAAAGTAACATAGTAGAATATTAGTTTTGGTTAGTCAAACATAAAACAAAACAGTTGGTGAATAGATGAAAAATTTACTGATATTAAAATATACAACTTAAACTAAAACAAGCGACCGTAAAGTGAAATAAGCTTGGACTACCTTCTTTCTCAATATCATATTCGGCGGAACCCTGACGGAAATGATTCCGTGTTAGCAGCAACATGCGACCCACAAGATCTGTGGTTGAGACGCCGGCTGTGCGTTTGACTTCCCTGTGGATCGAAAAAGAATATTATTTAAAATCAGCTGTTGCTAAAGTTTTACTTATAAAATAAATTCAACACTTACTTGTAACGGCCATTTTTCTTGACCAGATGATAAGTGTCGACGCCCTCGGATGTCATTGTGATGTCATCTGTAAAGATTCATGGTGTATTATTATAATATTCAAAGCTAATAGCTATAGCTGGAAAACAATTGATACAAGCGAATTACATTAAATTGAGCGATTAATGAAACAAATGATCTAGAACTAAGCCTAACAATCGATTTCCCCACAACTGACGAAGTTAAAATTGAGTTTTTTTTTTAAATTTGTTTTTCTGGATATTTATGGTATAAAATTAATTATAACCGCCCATTATTAAATATATACAAACAGATTTATTTATATTTATTAAGTCAATGTTTCCCTAGAATATATTTATATAAAAAAAAAAAGGAAATACAATTGACCAAATGTTATTTTAAAGATCATAGTAATTTTAAAAGAATGCTAACAATAGTTTTCCAGTTTTAGATGATGCGTATTTATTGCAAAACTTACCGCCATGCACACAAAAATCACAGTTATGTTGATCGAGAATCTCTATTGTGGTCACATAGGGTGCACCAAGAACTACATCATCGACCCATTTAATGCCCTTGACCATTTTGACACGTTCCTCCTCGGTGAACACAGGCGGACCCTTATGTTTGGTGATCTCCTCATCGGTATGTATGCCCACAATTACTTTATCGCCAAGAGCTTTGGCTTGTCGCAGTGAATTGGCATGTCCAAAGTGTACCATGTCATAGCTGTTGAATTGAAAGAAGGAAGGCATTTCAAATTAATGTGATTGTTCTACAAGTTACTACAAGTGTGCCATCTACAAGTTGTATCTTTTTTTATCAACTTTTCCGCCCATAAAAAACAACTTTTCAAATTGCTTCTGTTATCATCTTTAGCGGAATTGAGATAGACAAGCAAACGAACCCAAAAAAAAACTAGCAGGAAATATTGTTTCCCATTTGTGCTTATTGCTGTTTGGTGTTATCTTATATGCAATTACCACAGCGCGTGCCAATATAATAAGAACAATTACCATAATAAGTTGTGGAATTAAGAAAAAAGGATCATAATGCTTAAGTCGAATTAACTAGAATAACTATAATATCAAATTATCAATAATAATGGTGATAATTTTCCACACTATTGATAGCATCAAACTGACTTGAATAAGTTAATAAAATACTACAAATAATCAAAAATTTTCCATTCAATGAATAAAAATGTGCTGTCTCTATTAAGTCCCTGATGATCGATAATGCTGTGGATTTTAATCAAGAATATTTGTATATATAAGAATTAAAGAGGCGTTTCTCTAACCATTTGCAACATTTGCACAGTTAAATTTTAAATATTTGTGTACAAAATTAAAAAATAAAAAGCTAATTAGATTCTCTATAATCTAAACTGTAATCATATTTTTAAGTCGTATTTTGTTGCTAGACACACTTATATTATTTAAGCTAATACCAGTTTTTTTTAAATTACATATTGATCATTTATTGATTTCTAGTTTTCAATGAACTGAAACGACCTTGGAGATTCTGGAGAGAGATGCCTGGCGCCTGACTCATTGTGGATTTTGATAGATAACCCTGGCGATTGTGATTACTCTTTGTGTTCTACTTATAGCAACTCAATAATCACACTTGATTTGCTGAATATATATAAAAAGTTTTCCAATTGAGCTGTAGCCGGGTTCAAATACCTTGTGACAAAAGGTAGCAGTGAAATTGATGAAAATATATTGATAAAGCAATCGGGGAACTCGTGTGACTTTTGACATCTAATCAAAAGCCAAATTGTCAATGCTGCGCAATTTTTAAGAAAAACAAAAACTACTGCATATTTAAATTAACCATATAAGTTTTTTCTATATACATATGTATTATATAAACAATGATCTATGTACATGCACGTATATATTTGCAATTAACGCAAAGCATTTAAATGAGCAAATAAACCAAGTGGCATTCAATTAACATAACTTGCTCAAAGTTCGGACAAATCAACCGTCTGTCAAAGCTGAGCTTGCTTGATGAAGACAAGGGGCAGCAACAGGCCCCCTTCCAAGACCGCTTGCTCCACTTTTTCTTTCTACTATAAAGAGACCCCTGTGGCATCGCACTTTGGACGCGATCATCAGTTGCGATTTTGCCACATAGAGACACAAATACGAGAGTCGAGTCAAGTCGATGCTTTCGTTCATTTCTTTGTGCAATTTTTCAATGTGTGTCTTTATAAGTATTTATGAGTATTATTATTATTATATAGTATTTATGAGTATTATTATTATTATATAGTATTATGGGTATACCTATGAAATGCTATTCTAGGCACACACGTGCCACGCTTTGGGCTGCTGATGTTTTCGACGTGACGAGTTGCTTATATTTATTATATTTTATGCCTTATTTTTTGTGTTTTGCGTGAAATTTTTAAAGATTGTGTCAAGTGAACTTTTTATTACAAAATATTCATTTAATTATCGTAAACAGAAAGCCAGGGCACATGAAATAACAATTAAATGTTTTTTAAAAATATACATAAAAGGGAGCTAATAAAACTCACGAGTCTTACTTCAAATGCTTATCTCATATAAAAAAAAACCTTGAAAAACAATTTTTTAAAAATTGGTTAATAACTTTGGATCATAAAACAATTGCAGGTTTTATTATTTTATTTCAGGGCAACCATTTATCGTTTTACCATACAATGTAAAAATTTCTATCATTATTGCAATGAAGAAAGCTTTTTGAATTAACGGACTTGTTTTTTATAGTGTTTTGTGTTTTTTTTTTAATTTAAAATATATTTAAATTAAAGTTTTATGATTTCAAATATTCACTTGAAAGTGCACGTGTGTCAAAGCAGTTAAAATGCGCTTAATTTTCTCATTTTAAACACATTACATTGCAATGAAAAGTTGGCGAGACGAGAAATTGTTATGGCTATTTAAGCTAAAGGTGAAAATGAGAAAATCAAAATGAGCTAAATAAAATTTTAAAGATGGATTTAATATTAACGGGAACTTAAAAAACGGGCCTTGGTGTATAAGACTTTTAACAATTGGTGCCAACTTTTGTTGATATCTCAAACTTGTCATTAGATATGGCAAAGCCAACTTAAAATAGATAATAACAGTGTCTGGTAATCAATATTGATTTAAGGACAATTTCAAAGAATTGCTCAGCCCCATAACAATTTGATAAGACAACACCCACGACCCAAAATTACGACGCTGATTTCAAGCAATTGCTATAAAATTATAAAAACAATCAAGATAGCAGGTTGCAACGTCACCTTTATCAAATTGGCTAGCTGGCCGGCTAGCCTAAGATGGATTGGGCCACGACAAATTACTAATACAATACTACGTAATAATTGTAGACCATAAGATTATATAATATAAATGTATTGTATTATAAACAAATATATACTATGTGCGAAGCGACGTCATTTAATCAGCATCAAGGTAAACCAATCAAATATATATAATACGAATTATAATTATATTTAGCTGATAATACAGGAATACAGGGGCCTAACAACTGTATCTGGGCTGAGTATGGGCCATTCATTAAAACAACAATGAGAACTAAGAACCTTTGCTCCCGGAGATTTTGCGAAACCAAAGAAATCTGTGTCGAATGGGAAAAAAATATGTATGTATACGAATATGTATATTATACGTATTTAAATGTTTTATACAATATAGGATCGAGTAGAACCATCATCATCACAACGCTCTGGGGCCTTAATCAACTGAGTTAACGTCGACGTTTACTGATTAAGAAAATATCACGCGATTCAGGGTAGAATTTGTGCTCCCGAGATAGCTGGCCACAGAAATAGCAACGAAGCATTATTACTTAAGTATGTATACACATAAACATACAATATATTATTATTGTACTTTTAGGGAGCCAGCGTATGTCCAAGGGGTTGACATTTGCTTGGGATCTGTTGAGCTCAAGTTCATTGACACAGTGTCCACAAAATTTTGGAACTACGCGCTGCTTGCGTCAATGATCTTTGCTATTGATAGGCATTTAGATTTCATTTTCATTTACCCGGGAGATTAATGGGTCGCATTATTATTAACAAAAAAATATGTAAAAAAAAAACAATTTCAGCATAGCCCAGCAGCAGCTGTTGTCGAGAAACTGACAACTTTTGAATGGATTTTGCGTGATTTGTGATCTTTTCTTATCAGCGCTTGGCTCTACCGATGGCGATTGACCCACTGTACCCAGCATGAGAACACTGGTTCATCAAATTTACCCGGAAATAGATTAAATTAGACAAATTTCTATATACATAATATGCTAATTAAAAACAGTTGAATTTGGTGCTTTTAAAGAACATAAATTTGATTAATAAATTAAGATTGATTTAGTATGTAAACAAAAAATATAATTAGGTTTTTCATTAAGCCTATTGAATAATTAATTAATTATAATGTTGCAGTAAATAAGTGGTTTTTTTACTGAGTTATTAATTTTGGCAATATATTTCTATCGTATAAGGTATTTTTGTTACGTAAACTGAACATTTTTTGCAATTAAAGATTTATAACATCTCAAGGCCAGTAGTACAACTATACTCTGCTCTCTTGTAAACGTAATGAACATTACGTTGTTTTAAAAAAATCGGTATCTAAAATAATTTATTTCATAATCTGTAAAATAAGTAAATCATATCGACAAGGAACTTCGAAATTCTATTATAAACAAATAATAATAATTATCAAAATCAAATGCATTCTAATTTCTCCAATCTGCAGAACTCATTAAAAAGACTAATTGCATTTATAATTTCAAACATAATAAAAATAATAAAATGGTTTCAGCATACATATACAATTTCAAAATAGACCTTCGTCACGAAAGTGTAATCAAATTTCGTGTTTATTATCTAAACGTTAATTTTTCACATAAAAATATGGTTTTATCTAGCAAAAAAAAACAAAAGCTATTTAGCTGTAAATCGATTTATCAAATTTTAATTAGGCTATTTCAGCACATAATATACAAGAACCAACGTCCCAGATAATAGATAATATAGTATGTATATAAAGACTTTCGTCTTAAAAACAAGCTTATTTATCACTAACAAGAACTTTACCGCAGTCACCGGATTTAGAATTATTTATATTAATCCCTAAAAACTTTTCTACGTTTTTAATTTATATTCTTTTTTATTCCTTTCATTTTTTAACTGTTCGAATAATTTTTATGCATAGAAGTATCTTTTCTACACCCTGTACCCTTTAATAATGGGTGAAAAGGTGACATAAAAATGGACAAATGTATGTAACATTACGAGGCATCTCCTACCATATGAAGTATATAAGGCATACAAATTTCTCTATATTATAATTTTTTTTGTAACAGAATAATTTTATGTTTTAAAATTAAGTGCAAATAATGAACATTAATTCCGATAAACAATGTTCTCACATTAGGCACACATAAAATGGGCACATAATGTTAATTTTTGGATTAAGTGATTGGTTATACTGGACTTGTTTTTATAAATTTTTTAAGTCTTGTATTATTTAATATCGATTTTTATTAGGAATAAAAAAAATGTATTCCTGAAGTTGTAAATCATTCTAATAATATTTAATAATGGTCGCATTTACACAATTAACAATTAACAGTCTGGCTGACATTTAAAGAAAATCCCAGCAAGGCGTTGCTTCAGCTGGCTTACCTCACATCAGCCTAATGATGCAAGTGCACACACACACATTTGTGTAATAAAATAAAAAATGCGGCAACAATGACGTCGTCAATTGGGGCAGTTGGGGCAGTTGGGTCAATGGCGCGCGCGTCTGGCCAAACAAACAAAATGGGCTGTTGCCGACATTTGTTGGCTGCGTGCGGAGCATGCGTGGGAAAATGTATCACGTGATGTTGAGGCAGACGACGACGACACGGACACAACCCACGTTGCCCAATCAGTGCTGCCAAGTCAGCCTTTTTCCGGACAGAACTGTGCTTTTTCAAATTGTTGACAGCACTGTGCCCAATGTGTGCAGCAATACTGAAAGCGTGTGGTGAGGTAAGTATAAAAGGGGAATGGATAAATTGGTCGCCGCTATGTTGCCTCTGACGTTACTTCTACATTTGTACAATGCTATGTGGTATGGTGTACATACAGAGAATCATGCGATGCTTCTCGATGTTTTTGGGCGTGTGCAGACAAAGAGAGAGTGAGAGAGAACATAAACAATTGGTATTTATATATAGTTGAGGAAGTCTTTTGTGATTGATAAGTGTGCACACACACACACTCAGACACACAATACATATACGTCTGTAGATGTATATCTATGCATGTACATAAAATGTGTATAAAAGTTAATCATTATTATTGTCTAGAGGCAGATCAATTGATAAACCGGTTAGACAAAGCAACATACATAATATACTATAATAATGACAATCAAGCACAGCATGCTATAAATAATTAGAAAATTATTGACTATTGAATTGATCATTTGCAAAGTGCAACTTTGCAATTGTGTAAATATTTACTTAATTTCGCTTTTAGTCGACCTTGAACTTGAACTGAAATGTAAATATAAAACAAAGTGCCATTTAAATGATCTAACGAACTAAAGTATTCTTAATTATATACATACACATATATGTATACATGTATAAACCACAAATGCTGATTGCCTGATTGGCTCGTATGAAATCATTTTAATTGATACGAAATGTTGGTAACTAGTGCCCAGCCGCAATAAAAGAGTGACGCAACATATAAATAAAACTAGAAAGGAAATACTAATTATGTGATATACATATGTATGTTTATATGTATATGCACATATAGAAGACGTCCCATTTCAATGTCAATGATGTTAAATATACATTGTATATATGTATGTACATATATAGTCAAACTGACTCACCATCCATCGCACCATACACGTATTTCATTGGGTTTATCGCAGCATTTAAGGTTCTTTACATCGCCGTTACCGTTGCAACTACCGTTCACTAGTTTGTCACTCATAATTATTGAATTTATTTTTAATTTTTTCTTTTAGACTACAATAATCACAAAAAATGCATAAATATATATGTAAACATATATTTTTATACGCAATTTTATATACACTAAGAATGCCGAATTATTTTTAAGAGCACATTTAATATTATATTTATATTCGAAATAAAACAAGAGACGACGTGCACAGTTTGAGCGCCGAGTGTTGTTTGTGTTCAGTTATGAACACGTTCAATATTTTTATTTCGACAGCTACACAGCAGCTACTTAGTTTTTGATTTGCTTATCAGCGCGCGAACGTCTTGGAATTTACTCAAGTATGTGTAATTTTGATATTCTAGTAGAGCGAGCCATAAATGAATAGCTTAATTGGCATTCCCTTAAAACAAGCCAACAGCTGACTGCCAGTGTGGTCGCTCTGTTAAAAGCATAAAAATACCTAAGCCATTCACACAAAATATTCGTATTTATAAAATGTACCAAATCCGGTACACTATTTATTTGTGGGTACACTGAATATTTTCCCTTACAAGTATATTTTCCTTTTCAATAAGCTCTTTTCCTTTTTTAAAATTGAGAAAATAATAAGTCAAAATACACTAAAATGTGTCTTCTTATATAATGATATTTGTACATGTTACCAAATTCAATAATGCAATTTAAAATTATTTTATGTACTGAAACGTGTAGTATTCAATCATTAATGCGAATCAAAAGTTGTTTATACTTTATTTTAAAAAGTTATGTTTTCACACAGTCACTTATTTTGATGTTCCAATAAACATTTCATAACTTTTTTGTAATTGTTTAAAAATTAAAATATATGTTTCATTCAATTTTATATTTTGTAACTGTTTAAAAATATAGACAAGTATTTGTTTCAATTAATATTCCTAAATATTTTATATTTTAAGCTAACTTATTTATACTTTATATAAAGAACTTATCATCATCAAACGCAATATTACGTGTAACTGTTACCAATCACAAAGTCGTGGTAAATGTTAGCGCATAAACGATAACCAATGCTTCTTCTTAACATACCGACAAGTGCCGCGATTTGTTGCTCCCAAAGAAATTTGTTTTTCAGTCGTTCATAGAAAAGTAAAATAAAATAAGAAATTTAAGAAAATGCGAGCGTACGCATTAGATATAGAATACAAACAAGGCTGCGCTAAACATGTCATATTCGATTTCGGCATTGTGTAGTAGGCAAACTTAAGAGATTGACACCTTTTATTTAAATTTCACGTGCTAAATTCTGAAAAAATCTTAACAATTTATCGCGAACCTTTTCCATACATAATTTTTTGAAAACGCTACATCGTTAATTGCGAAGTATTGCTGGCTTCGTTCATTTTGCATTTCTCTGTAATTGAATAACGAGATGTCGAAACGGAGAGTAGTAAATGCAAATTCTTTGATTAAATACGCGGAGGCCGAGGAGCGTCTGCTTGATATATTCTCTCCGCTGGTCAGCAGCCATGAAGCGGGGGCAACAACTGCCGTTGATGCTACAACCGTTGATGCCACTAACACAGACACTAATGCTGACAACGCACAGCAACAAGAACAGTATGATGTGGATCCTGCAAGGGACAATATACTTCCATACATCTCGGATGACTCTGAAATACGCAGCCTTATATTGAGCTCTGATTGTAGTGGATTCAAGGGCTTCGATGATGAGCCTCTTGAATTCAACGACGCTGCTGCTGATATTGTAGAACTGGGCGAACAGTTCCATATTTATGGCGCCTTTCGAAATACCGATAATTCTGTGCATATATCCAAAGCTAACTATGTGGACTGTTCAACTAAAGCTGATCTCAGTGGTCAGATTGATGGTGAGTAAACGAAATAAAAGGTACTTAATCCTTAACTCTTGTCTAGCTACAATTGTGCAAAAGTGTGTAACGGGCAGAAGGAGGCATCACCGACCCCATAAAACAGCATTGGCTGTTCATGCTGTTGGTCGATTTATCCCTGTCCATCTATCAATACCAAAGCTTTAATAATAACTAATTTTAAATTATAGATACGCCCGTGGCGCTGTTGGAATCCAGCACATCTGGTGATTATCCGCTCACTAATGGCACCGAAGCGCACTTATCAAACGTAGTAGAACAGCTTGTAATTGAGGACCAAAATATTATTGAGGAAACGCATACGGAATGCGTCATCTATGACGATGATGATGTTGGTAATGTGGTACTGTTAACAGATGAGCATTGCTGCGAAATTATTGTGCATTCGGATCAGGATCAGGATATAGAGCGTGACTATTTAATGGATCTACAACAGCCACTTGATGAGGAACAGCTTAATAATGGCGTCAGCTATGTCACCGAACCGGTACCAATTGCATCTGAGGAGGATGGGCAGCAGCATGTTTATCTTAGCGATGCGGCGCTTGTGGATCAGCAGCAGTTGCTGATGGATGCAGCCGAGGTGGAAGCTCATCAAGTTAGCGGCACATTTGTGGACGAACGGCCGGATATATGTGAGGTGTATGATCATGACTTGGAGGAGCATGATGGTGAGTGTCATCCGCAGTTGCAATTGCCACATATGAGCATAGAGCAACAGCAACAGACCACCATAATCATTGCCAGTGATGTAGAAGAGCCGGAACAGGAGCAAGAAACAGAACCGGCGCCGGAACAGACAGCTGCTGTAATCGCTGAAATAGAGCACAGTAGCACCACAGAGTTTCCAGTTAGCTCTACTTCCATGCCCAATGGCAGTGACTATGATGACTATGACGATGATCTGGGCACAGCTGAGGCTGAGCAGTCACCACCAATGCAACGCAAATATATTAAGAACACACTCTCTGCAGAGGCCATGGATCGACGGCTGGCTAACATTTGTCAGTCGCAGCCTCAAATGAGCCTCAGCGAAAAGTTGGCCAATTGGAATTGTGCAAATTCTGCAAACTTTGACCCTGTGGAAGATGTTGAGAATTTTGATGTGGTATTCGAAGAATTTGAGGCGCAGCCCAACCAAGTGCCCAAGTTTGGGGAATTTTGCAATATGTTAAGTCAGAGCCTGACGAAACTTACAGATAATATCAAGCAACGTTCTGCTGGTGGCTCAACAGCTCAGGATACTGCCTATTCTAGTGATGACATGGTATTGCAGAAGAGGCCAAGCTGCCGACGTTTACTTCATGTGATACCCGCCGAACAAGCCGAGCCCATTGTGCTGGATGATGATGATGACGACGATGATTGCTATGAGGTAGAGGTTAATCCATCCCAAATAACTCTAGTGCCTCATCTAATGCCTACCATTGTCAAGACCATGCAGACCCAAACGCAATTGCCGGTGGCAACAAAGGAAACATCCACCACAGATCTTGGAAATAATATAGAGCCGCCGCAGCCTACGCTTAAAGAGTGTGAGAAATTGGCTGAAATTGAAGCGGAAATAATGCAGCATCAAATGGAAGACCAGGAACTGCAACGAGTCCCAGTAGACGTAAAAGAAATCGAGCATAAGCAGCATACGGAAGATCAGCAGCCGGAAGAACAAAATGAACATCCTGCTGGTAAGCTTACAAATGTTTTCTCGTATAAAATTAATACTTGCACTTGCCCTAAATTTATCATAATTTTTACTGATAGCAGAAATTTTTGTGTTAAAAAATAGTTTTTTTTCCATGTTATTGAACAAATCTGTTTGTTTATTTCTTATCCAATTATGGTGTTCGGTTGATCTGATATACTTTTTATCATATATTCATATTTAAAAGCTACAAAAACTAAATACAAATTTTAAGTCAATATTTTACATTGTTTTGCCTTCGTGAATATAAATTCAAATCTTTTTTTTTAATTTTAAAAATTAGTTCCGTTATTGAGAAAAATATTGAATTTTTAAAACTTAGCTAAACCAAGTTAAATTTGGAAAATATTAAAATCATAAAGCTTAGATTAAAAATTCAAAATAAAAAATTAATTATAATTGATACTTTCATTCGGTGCATTCACTAACTCTGTCTCTTTCTCAACTTGCCACAGTTCGTTCGAACAGCATGGAATATCAGAATGACGCACAATTCTATGAGCAGCACGAATTTTGTAGCTATCTTGGCCTTACTGAGCTGGCAACTGCCAATGCGGTCGCCACTGCGATGCGGGAGCTGGCCAACAGCAATGTGGCGCGTCGTTCTTTACGAGTACGCACCCAACAGCAGCTGGATAGTATGCGGAGCGGTGTCCGCGGCAAGCGCCGTGAGCGTAAGCAGCAAACAAACCCACAGCAACTGGAGCAGCAGCAGGACGAACAAAAGATGGTGGTGGGTCAGCAATTTACCATCGATACAAGCAGCAGCAGCAGCAGTAGCAATAGCAGCAGCAATCATGCCACCAGCAATAACAGCAGCACCAAAAAGAGCACACCAATGATGATGATGGGCAATGATTCAGCTATGACGGCCACAACCACTCTCACATCAGCAGTGCCAACAAATATCGAAACGACAATGCTATATCAAATGCCAAACGTGATTAGCCCAGGCCCAACACAAACATTTGAATACTTTTATCGCACACATCATACAGATGATTGTGAGCAAGATGAGCAGCCGCAGGACCAGCAGCACAACAACGGCAATAGTTTGGGAGCTTTCGATTATCACAGAATGTCGTTGGAGGCGGCCTTTGCGAAGGTTTATGCCGCCGCGGCGCCTGCCCAGAGCGATTTGCATGAGTGCATGCAAAGCCGTTTGCGAAAGGCGCGCGAAACGAAGCCATCGATTTATATAGTAAAAGCCCTTAACAATTCCGTAGCGAGCGTCGGCGACAATGTCGCAGTTGGTCCACAACCTGTCACGCCAGAGCACCTGCAGTACAACAAACAAAAGATGAACAGGACACCCGAACCAATCAGCGATGTTAAAAAGTCGCCACGTAAATCGCCTAAGAAGGTGCTGCAGAAGATGGCCAAGCGTCGTCGCACCACCGCTGGCGCAATTACATCACAAGCGCCACCTAGCCGCGATCTTGTCACGCGCTCAACCACACACATGAATTCAAAATTGCTGCGTAATCGCAAAATAAACTTGCTGAAGAGTTATGAGCTGTCGGATGCGGCGTCACTTGGCCGTGGGAAGCAGCGCCTGAGCGCTGGCTCCACAGCTGCTGCTGGGAAACGCCTTAATACGCCCAAAGCGGTCAAGAAATCTGTAAAGAAATCGCAGGAAACACGTGAGCCCCAATCACAGATTCAGTACTCTGTGCAGCAGCAGCAACAGTTTATTCAGGAGCAACAGCAAATGGCGCCTAAGTCAAAGAAAGCGTCGACACGCACACATCCAGAGCAGTTAGCAGAGCAAAAATCAGTGCCGATGGCCTCGAAACGTAAACGTTTGCGAGCCAAATCGATGCCAACACCGCTAACTGCAGAACAGCAACAGCAACAGCAGCACTTGCTAGTTGAAAACACTGCTAATCTGGGCCAGTTTGCAGATGCAAATACTATGAACTCCATGCTGATACAACTACAGTCGCCCAAGCCTCCGATGGATACACATGAATTTATTACGACCCACAGTGTGGTTAGTCCGCCTTTATATAATGCTGCAGTACGTCGTTATGTTAATGCTGTGTGTAGTCCTAATAAGCAAAATACGCCGCCAGAACAGCAAGAACACCAAAAACAACAGCAGCAAATTCAGTATCAACTGCAACATCAACCATATCTGCAACAATCGGAACAGGTTGAGGGCTTCTTTGATCTTTCCAACTCGTATGCGCAAATGGCTAAGCCTGCATTAATCTATCCGCCATTATCACCACCGCCATCGCAACGTACGCCACATTTTTCACGGCGGGTTCGCGAAATGGCAGGCGCGTCTGCTGCTCCTGCTGCTTCCAAATTAGCGGCGGATGTTGTGCCCAACATTCAGATGACACCACCCGGTGGATTTTTATCCCTTACCAAGGGCTCAACTACCCTACGCAACCCGCTGGCGGGCAAAAATGGCAAGGTGCTGTATATGTACTATGAGCTAGAGCAGTTAATTGTGCTGCAGGAGAAACGTATTTCATTCTGGAAATACTCCAAAGTTTTCAATGTGCTACACAAGGCAAATACAGAGGCCAGAGGCCATGTCACAGCGGCCCAGCAGCATGCATTTAATATGTTTGGCATAAACACAAATAAAGATTCAGGTAGAAATTCAGCGGATTCGAACAAATTGAACGCCACTGATGAACTATGCTGGGTGCACTTGGGTGGAACCCGACGTACCACAAATGGTAAGTATGGCCTTATTGATTGTTATTACCTAAATCTTATTAAAACGTCTTCTCAGATATTGAAATTCTCGCTCCCTATGGCAATCGTCTGTGCTCTCATAACTCAACGCCCGTCTACATTGAGATGCGCAGTCGACCGCTTGACCATCATAAGCGCGAAAGCAAACTTCTGTCGCTGTACGTGAATGTCTACTATTATTGCGAGGAGGAGCTGCGTCCCAAGATGCACTCAGTGCATCTAGATGCTGTTAATTGGTGAGTTTACATATTTTATAGCTTATTATTATTAAAATGTTTAACTAAATACTATTCTCATTTCATTTAGTGAATGGAACCAGGTTATCTATACAAGCATTGCCGATTCGCGTTACTTTGTGATGACCTGGCAGCAGGAATTAGTCGTGGGCAAGGCGCGGGCGGGCATTTGCAAATATTCCTTGACTCCGACACTTGACACACTGGCCAGCATACGTGAGTTCAAGCAACTGCGTCATGAGCTAAAACATATTGAGTGCCTGACGGAGGATCGTTTAATTGGGTACGGTCAGACGCGCATTACCATTTGGGATCATCGCAGTGGGGATACGCTGATGAACTATGATTTGGGCTTTGAACTGGGCTACAGTCTGGGCGTAATGCACTTTTCCAGCTTTGATATTGATCAAAGCAGCATTCTTGTTTTATATCAGCACGTCAAAGAGCGGCATAATTGTCCGGAATTGCGTATTATTGCATGCGAATTGTCGCATACCACACCATCGCATCGCATGCTGCATGTGCATCGTCTGCCTTCGCCCCAATTTGACACTGACTTGATGGCCATCAACACGGGCGATCATCTCATATTAAAATCGCAAACGGACGATGAAATTTGGATTAGCACCACGGATCCGCGCCAGCTTACCTATCTGGCGCCACAGGGCAATCAACGTTTCTACGCACATCAAAAGTCCCAGATTATCATTTTGACGCCGCAAACACTCAACGTGGACAGCATTTCCAATCATATACTGAAGCTAGCCACACAACATCAGAATATGATAATTATGGCGGCGGCAGAGGCTGCGGTCTCTTCTGCGGCTCATATGTCCGTGTCTGTGTAAAATATTCAAATAGAAAACATGCAAAAAAAAAAAGAAAGAAAAATTCCCAGTCTTTTAACTTTAGCTTGAAAACTCAAGTGAAGTCCATTTTATTATTAGTTGTTATTTTAATGAACTTTCTTCAATGCTTACCAAATTTGTTCGTAACACCCTAATATCTTAATATAATTTTATAATTTATAGATGCTTTTCAATAAGCATCGTCAATGCCTTGTTTTATTTAAGGCTTATAAGTAGCTATTTATATAAGTGTAATTAATTTAAGGTCCCAGTAATTAATTAATCAATCATACGTATATATCTCGATCGTTGTTTTGAGATCCAGAAAATGAGACCAGTTGATTTATTTTATAATTTAGATTAAGCTTTAAAGTCAAGCTTTATGTAAATGTGTTTTATTTTTATTTTCTAAAAGAAAAAGTTTTTTAATCTTAACTCTAGCATTATGCTAGTTATGTATAATATAATAGGGAAGGCTCTTATCGCCTTAGAAGAGCGTGTCATATTTAGTTAAACATTTAAAACACCAAAACGAATACAAAAAGAACCTTAATAAAAGCAAAAGCTGTCAATAATATAAATTGTACCGTTGCAAGGTGTATGACTTTTAATTAAAAGGTGAGTTGAAATAGTGTTTTTCAATTAAATTTGCATAATTGGCTGTAACTGAAAATTTAATATTCAATTCGAATTCAAAATTTCCCTGTTTACGATTATTACTAGAGTTGTGTTGACCACGGACCGAAAATAACAGTTATTGATTAAATTTTTGATTAAAAAAACCTACTTATATATATCAAATCAAGTGAGCCGCCAGGCTAACGTTGATAATAACATTTTTAATTTTTGGTTTTCGTGCAACCTTCATCATGTACCCTGTAAACATAAATTGATCTACTGCACAATTTTGCATTTTACGCAACTATCTTCTTTGAACGGCAGAAATAATTTATAACACATTTTTACTTTGAATGATGTATTTTTAAACGCATTTTGGTATATGAACTAATAAATTTCAACTACACATTCTTTCAATCGTTACAAATACAACATTACGAGCTAATTGATAATTAAATTTATAATTATTTTAATTACTAACAGCTAATTTATGTACACAAGATTTACTTACACGAAAGTAAAATTCATATAAAAATTGTGAAAGCTTATGGACTACAAGACAACTATAGTACATATGCATATTATATTATACATATCAGATACAGATATCAGCTATATCAAATAGCCCAATAATTTCATAACGCACAGTCATTGCTGCTAGGATGCTGATAACTAGCCTGAGAGTTATGCTAATGTTTTAAAAAACATAATCAACAAGTTTAATTCAAATGCTAAAAAAAATACGGTTGTCTGTATATAATTATTTAGCTGTTGATCTTATGCGTATAATTAGAGTTTTCGAACAGTTAGAAAACATATACTTATGTATATGCATTTATAATTAGTGAAATGTTAATAGAAAAGCACTTTAGAACTTAAGAAGGCGCCATAGAACTGGTATAGCGAGTGGCCAAACGTTGGTCAAGCAATCACTACAATTCCTTTTCAGGCTTTTTCTTTGGCATCGCCGCTGCCGCCGCCGCAGCTGCGGTCTCGTTCTGATGCGCCTCCTTGGCGAGCTGCCAGCGTTTAAACTCAACCATTTGCATGATTCGCACACGTAGCTGCGGCCTTCGGAGCATGGCCGCAGATAGCTTGGCAAACTCCAGGCTGTACATAAAGACTACGGGTATGGCGACATCATCAGTGCCATCGCCGGACATAGCAAACATTGGCTGCGTCTCGCCGGAAGAACCTGATACATTATCACAGACGATCAGCGCCGTTGCGCCCGCTTTTTGTGCCAAACGCGCCTTGCTCACAAACGTGCAGTCTCCACGCTCCGCTACAAGAATCTTGCCGGCCACACTGCCAGCATTCTGCAGCGTCTCGTCGCATGCGCGCAATGGATTGGCCAGCACAATATCACCCTCGACAAACTGCTCGCCAAATAGCTCTGGACTGAAGTGCGATGGGCCAGCCATCAGAGCTATCCAGTCCTGGGACTGTTCGTCCAAAGCATAGGCAACTGCCTGAAACCAGAAATAAAAAATTATTAGGTTAAACATTTTGTCAATGTAAAGGGAAATTGTAATCATAAAATAAGAATCGGTTCACGAGCTAACTGTCTATTAACACAAATCAATCTGTTTATCATCTTTATTAAATAAAGAAAGATCTAATATATCAAATGAAAACAAGTAAAAAGTCAAAGCTATACCAGTTGCTAATATTTACACTCTATACAAACACTTTTATTGCTGTGAGTTATAGTACTATAACTATTTTGATTATTTATTAAAAATCTATAGTAATCTGCAACTAAAAACTACGATTTTTTTGTTAATTAGTTCATTGTACCTGCAACGACACTACGCTTAAATGCTGAAACCCGTTAATTTCAAATATTTAGAGAACGAATAGCATTTAAATGTATGTGTACAAACTTAGATCTGTATGCTTTTATCCTGTTTTTATTACTTGTTTGTACAGTATTCTACATTTATATCACGTATTCAATTATACCATATAGCTTGCTCCTTTTTAGCAAGCCAGTCTCACCATTAAACGATTCTTTGCGTAATTCTCCTGTAAACTACGCACCTGCAACTGTGCCAGCTGATTCATGCTTTGCATTTTGGTAAGCTCCAACATTTCTTGCATAAACTGCAAGCCCATTTCGCCCTCCTCCTGACTTTTGGCCTGTCGAAAATACAAGTAAATTTTGTGTAAATTATAAAATTCAACAACAGAAACGCTTATACGTACATAAATGTTAAAAATTACAAAGGAAACGTACAAAAAAAAAAAACAAAACAAAAACATAAATAGAGCAATTAAAAACGCAAATAAAACTTACATTATAGAAACTATGAAACAGTCGCACCTTGCCTTGGCTACGGTCGCCTACCGAAACCATGGTGATACCCATGTCGTAAACAGCTCGCAAATGATCTGCATTACTTGCTTGAAAATCCAGGGCACTGAGACGCTTTCCGCTTGTGGTGCGCGGGCACGAGCCCGTAATGAAGTTGCGCAATGGTTTGCGTACTTTTTCAGGAAAAAGCTTATTGGAACTGGGGCAGGATCGCATGAAGTCGAGTACATTGTGTTCGTCCGATTGCCGAAAGCCTGTAATGAGATTTTAAATAATGTAAAATACGTTGCTAATTCAGAGTTTGTAGCAGATAAACTTTAAAATATACTTACTAAACGTGGAATTCCCTAGTTGTGCAATGGACAGCGGCAGCAGATGCGCCTCGGTGGTAAACACAAACTCATCCACATTGATAATAAGATCCTGAGGCTCAGAGAACAGTAAAAACAGATACTTAAAAGTCTCGGAGAGGACAAATGAATCCATACGATCCTCATGCTTGCCGGTGCGCACATCATTAACAGCTGCATAGCCACAGGAAACTTTTGCGTATTTCTGTAGCGTTTTTAGAGCTCGCTTGCCCACCTGCAGGTAGTGATGATCGCCAGTGGCGCGGTACAAGAAGTATGTGGACTCAATGAACTCGGGCCGTAAATGATGCTGTCCCCAGTGTATTTGGAAGTCGACTGTCCAAGCCTCCGGTATGAGGGTGTGCATCTGCATCACCTGATAGAGCATCTCGTGTGTTTGCACAGCCGGCTTTAAATCGCCAGACAGCACCTGTAGGCCCGGCCAGAAGGCCAGCAGCGAATCCATAAAGTTACGCGACTTGGCATGTGGCCGATGCATCAGCACATCCAACAGCATTGGACCCTCGCTGACGTACTTCATAACCGCATTGTAGTGACGATTGAAGCGCGCCAGGTATTTGTCATCACCAAGCAGCACATACGACTTAAAAAGATACTCGTAGTAGCTGTCGATACCGGCTCCCACGCCCGAATCGCGACGCACCCAATCACCGGAGTGTACATTCAATACTGTTCCCATAAGATCCGAGCCGCGATGTCGCAACTTCCAAAGTGCATCCATGGCGGCATGGGCTCGGACCTCAAATATAGGATCACCCGTTAGCCGCGACAATGCGGCAAATTCCAATAGAATGGTTCCTGCGCAAGCAGTGCACGTTTCACGTGACTTCTTGAGTTGAGGATCTTTCATGCCCAGACGCAGATTAACACGCGCATGCGGTATACCCGTCGTGGTGTTGAACGCTGGCAACAAACGATATCCCAGCTCGCGTGCCATCTCCAGCATTTCACCCTTATACCAGTGCATCGTGTCCGCCTGCTTCTGCAGATACTCAGCAAGTATATGCGCTGAGAGCAGACCGCCCACCATCCGTATATTTGTTTCAAACACGGACACAATAATATCGCTGTCGAACTGAACATCGCGTATGACCAGTTTGACCGCGTGCTCAAATTCCGCAAAGTCACCGAGCAGCACCAGCGTGTCCAATGTATCAACTAGCGTCATAGAGAAGCTGCAAAGAAAATACAGTTTAGTGGGATTCGATTGAGAGTTGACAATAAAGATCAATTTTATTAAAAGCAATTTTAAAAATTAAACCAACAGAGTCTAGTAACTAGAATTTTCTGATATTAGATTTAGGGTTTTTAATATATTAAGGGATCTAAAATTAGAATTAAAAATTCGAATTTTCGATATCTTATTTTTTTTTAAGTAGTTTAATTAATTTAATTAACATTTCAAAATTGCAAAATTCTTTAGAGATTTCCGCAACACACACGGTTAAAATAATCTACCTGTGTAATTTTGATGTTTATCCTGCGCATCTTTATTAAAATTCAGTAAATTGAGCGCTCACGATGTATTTTTTCGTACAAAAATTATTTTACAAGTATATCACAAAATAAATCTAGCAAAAAACTACATAAGTAACAAAGAATGTAGGATAATATTAAACAATAAATTTATCTATATATGTATTTATTTGTTTAAATGTTTATATAGTCGAATTATGATCAACTTTATTATTATTGAGGAGGGTCCTTATCATTGCAAGCTATTAAACCTTGTTCATGATTATATATAATGCTATAAACAGAATTGAAAACTTAACATTTAATTTTTATCTAATCTTAACAAATATAATGACATTTCAACCAGATTGATTAACTGTACTCACTTGCCCAATACATCGTCCATGTCACCGCGAGAAGGCGTTACACCTCGGTAGCGTCCTTTACAGGAGAGCGGCATCAGTTCATCAGCAGGATACGCGTTCTCCATGTAGGCGTGATATGCATGATAAAACATGTCGCGTGACTCTTCTCTGAAAACAAAAAATAGAGAAAAGTGTTAAGGATTTATTTTTATTAGTTGATGTCAATAGAGCTGGAAAGCCTCTAAAATGCTACCATCCGATAATTGAATTGACAAAAAAAGCAGACAAATAAGATACAAAAATAACGTATAAAAAAAGGAGATTAATTTACAATTACTCCTTATTAAAAAGTATGTTATATAGTATGTTGCAAAATATTGACAAAAATAATTTTTAAAATGTTTCTATGACACAAAATAGTTTAAAAACGTTGAAAAATGTTGCAAAAAATACATATTTTCCAAAACAAAATTTATTTAATAGCTCCCAAACTATCTACTTTATGTTGGATCAAAAAAAAATCCATCGACACTACCGATGGCCTTCCAGTTCTTAAATTGATATATGATTTAATTACCGCAGTTCAGCCCGCTCCTTGTGCGACATATTCTGTGTGGGTATTGTGCTGGTGTCATCGCTAAACACACAGACGATTAACAAGAGGAGCGACAGAAAGGATGGCAACAACAGCCCCTGGGCCACCATTGATAGCGCGGAGCTCATCTTACAAAATTACTTGGAACTGGAATTGAATCTAAGGCTGAACGAAAGGCAACGCGCTAGCTCCAATTCCAAGCAGCTGGCGCTGTAAGCAATATATTTTTGGCAGCCACAGTTGCCGTTACTTATCACTTCGCTGTTACTGTTGTTGTTGTTGTTGTTGTTGTTGTTGTTTTTGTTGTTGCTTGTTGCTTGTGACGTTGACCTTCACTTTGAACGTGTATTTTGTTTGTCACTCTTGGTTATTTGAATTTATCGCGTTCTCCGCTTTATTTATGTGCTTCGCTTGCTTTTAATTTTAAATCAGCTCCCCAATTAACACTGTGAATGGTAGACTAGCATAAAAAGAGAAACAAATGTATATATTATACGTACATATATAGTCTTAATAGTAGTAATATTGCATGTCTCACCTAAATTAATATTTCTGGTATTTATGGGATTGCACTTTTTCTTGCACTTGTGCGTTTTCGACGTGTTCGACAACGTTGTGTGCATTTTTCTCTTCAGAGTAGTAACATTCCGAAATAGTTTATTTTTAATCTTGTTTGCTGCTGCTGCTCCAATAACAAAACACCACGACTGCAAATCGCCGAAAACCAAAAGACGACCGCCTTCTTCAATATAAATTTGTACGATGCAGTTGTTTATATTGCACACATCGTATTTAGTTAAATTGCCACTTGTAGGTTATTCTTGCCTATGTTTTATTTCGCTTTGCTGGCAGTTGTTATATTGGTTAAAAAGGCAGTTCTTATCAATTCTATGCTGTAAAATTTATTGCAAAAAATCTAGTGCTGTAAAACAATATTTATATTTATATTCGTCCATTTCGGCCCATATGGTCACCCAAAGTAAACTGTGCGTAGATGATACTCACAATTGTTTAGTGTTTCTTGCGGCAATAAGAAATAAGTTAACAAACTATGAAAATTTATATACAAGGTTACAGCGTTCATGAAAATGCTTAGCTCATCTCGAATTAATATATTTGGTAAAGATGGGTTGAATTTTCAGCCTCGTTTTCAGATTAAAATGGTTATAATAAAAAAGCATGAAATGTGCAGAACTCAATTGCTTTAAAATTTAATTATTATTGATACATTTACACGTCAGATTTTCAGCTCAAACTTTTATTAGTATTTAAATATATCAGAAAACAGAAAGTGTCATTCTATCATTATACTTTCAGTGTGGTCAAATGACAGTCGCAGTCGCCAGTGCTGCAAGACGTATACATTGCAGCTGATGTTGACCCCGCGCTTTTAAGTCGGTTTGCATTTAAATCACTATAAAATGGTAAATATAACATAAATAAAAATATCAATTGAACTTGTTTATTAAATTGTGGTTATTTTAACAAGTAGAGGCGCAGCCTGGCGCCCAGCCAAAGACTAGGCGTGCGTATTAAAGCAAAAGATGCATTTACACCGCCAATGCTGAAGAAAAACAAACGGGCTTGCCAGCAGGAACTTGAGAAACGGCAAAGCGCTTTACGAGATGCGACTAACATTGTGGAGCTGCAGCTGCCCATACGCTTCACAGCGAATAGCGAATATGAACAGGCCATTGCTAAGGTGTTGGCGCGCAAATTTAAGGTGCCTATAGCCAACTATGTGCCAGACTACGGCGGTAATCGTTCATTGGGCGTGCGACGTTCCATAGTACGGAGAGCCTTGCATGATCCGCAGGCCTGCAATGCTCTGGTGTTATATACACCGCCTGTTTACACGGAGCACGAACGTATGTCGCTGGATCCCAGCAAGTTGCTGGTACATGTCGTTGTGGATCCGATACTTAGCAACGTTCTGCGTCCACATCAGCGTGAGGGTGTACGCTTCATGTATGAGTGCGTGGAGGGTAAACGCGGCAACTTCAATGGCTGCATCATGGCCGATGAGATGGGTCTGGGCAAAACGCTGCAGTGCGTTACATTAACTTGGACGCTGCTGCGCCAGAGTGCTGAGTGCAAACCAACTATATCCAAGGCGATTGTAGTATCACCATCATCGCTAGTGAAAAATTGGGAGAAAGAGTTCACAAAGTGGCTGCACGGTCGCATGCACTGTCTGGCCATGGAGGGTGGCTCCAAGGAGGATACAACTCGCACACTTGAACAGTTTGCTATGAACACAGCAACGCGATGCGGCACACCTGTCTTACTGATCAGTTACGAGACATTTCGCCTCTATGCGCACATTCTATGCAAAACGGAGGTTGGAATGGTCATCTGTGATGAGGGTCATCGACTTAAGAATAGCGACAATCTTACCTATCAGGCGCTAATGGGCCTAAAGACTAAACGACGCGTTCTACTCTCTGGCACGCCCATACAAAACGATCTGACCGAGTATTTCAGTTTGGTTAACTTTGTTAACCCTGAGATGCTGGGCACAGCTGCAGTATTCAAGCGTAACTTTGAGAATGCCATTTTACGTGGCCAAAATGCTGACTCTACGGACGCAGAGCGGGAACGTGCGCTGCATAAAACGCAGGAGTTGATCGGTTTAGTCAATCAGTGCATCATACGTCGCACCAATCAAATTCTAACCAAATATCTGCCCGTTAAGTTTGAAATGGTCGTATGTGCCAAACTGACGGCCGTTCAGCTGCAGATCTATACAAACTTTCTAAAATCTGATCAGGTTCGTCGCAATCTTGCAGGTACGTTAAAAAAAGAGCCATATCATGCCAAGTTTCTTGTCAGTCAAGCGCATAAACACGCATTTACCAAATGTTTAATTTACAGATTGCAATGAGAAGACATCGTTGACGGCTTTATCTGACATTACCACGCTTAAAAAGCTGTGCAATCATCCGGATCTAATCTATGAGAAGTTAGCTGCACGCGAAAAAGGCTTTGAAAATTCACAAAATGTTTTGCCCTCCAACTACAAGCCCAAGTAATTCATAGAAATATTCAAAATTTTCTATTATACATTTCGCTAATATTTTGCGTATTTTCGTAGAGACGTTAATCCAGAGCTGAGCGGCAAGTTCATGCTGCTTGACTTCATGTTGGCCGCCATACGCGCAAACAGCGATGACAAGGTGGTACTAATTTCAAACTACACACAAACGCTGGATCTGTTTGAACAACTCGCTCGCAAACGCAAATACACTTATGTGCGTCTGGATGGCACCATGACGATAAAGAAACGCTCAAAGGTTGTGGACAGATTCAATGATCCCGCCACTGATTGCTTTCTTTTTATGCTCAGCAGCAAGGCTGGTGGTTGTGGTTTGAATTTAATTGGCGCCAATCGATTGTTTATGTTCGATCCTGACTGGAATCCGGCCAACGATGAGCAGGCAATGGCGCGCGTCTGGCGCGATGGTCAAAAGAAACCATGCTATATCTATCGTTTGGTTGCCGTAAGTGTACCTAAGCTTCTTTTACTGAGCTTGATTATTATTTCCTATGCTTTAGAGCGGATCCATTGAGGAAAAGATATTGCAGCGACAGACCCATAAAAAATCGCTATCCAGCACAATTATTGATAATAATGAATCAACGGAGAAGCATTTCACGCGTGATGATTTAAAAGATTTGTTCAGCTTTGAGGCCAACGTGCTGTCCGATACGCACAACAAGTGGGTGACACGTGATGCCGCTTTTATTACGTAATTATATATATGTTGTTGTCTTTTAGGCTCAAGTGCAAGCGTTGTTTCCAAGATGTACAACGACAGCCGCCACCGGAAAACACGGACTGCACCTCGCATTTGTCGCATTGGTTTCATTGCTCCAATAATCGGGGCCTGCCCGATAGTATACTTTCGCAAGCCTGGACAGCCAGTAAATGCGTTTCGTTTGTTTTCCATCATCGCTCACAGGGCGAGGCCAAAACAGCAACCAGTAAACCGGAGGAAGAGCAATCGGATCAGCCTGAGTTGGCAACCACAAGGAAAGGCAGCGATGTTGACGAAGACTTTGATCCAGATAATAGCGGCGATGCGGATTTCATAGGTTTTTAGCTGCGTTAATTTTAAAAATTATTTATTGTTTTAGCATTTGCGGAACCTGATTTAGATTTTAGGCTAACCTAAAGCTAATTTTCACATTTATTGTTAACAATTAACCTAATATAAGTAGTTTAACATTTAAAATATGGAACCCACAACGTGCTAGGCTTGTCCTCTCCATAAACACAACTACAAGCGCTTAAAACGGCTTAACCTAGTGCACAACTTATATTTATAAAATAAAATCCGGTCATATACATGCGTAGTTATGATGCACATACAATATATATATATATATATATAGTATATTTATATATATATACTAACGCAGTGTTAACACAGTCAATAGAACACTTTTGTGTGTGTGTATATACTATATGTATATAAAGAATTGAGAGTCTAAACATCAATTATTTTATGTTCCAGCTCTACCCATACGTTGCTCTTCTCTGGCGGTTTTTGTAGTGGCGATGGCTGCTGTTGTAATTCGAACAAAAAGCCTCCGATGCTTTGGTAGTAGCTATAAAATAAAATCGAATATAAAATTAATTCAATTGCTTACTTTGGATATTAGCACAATTATTGTTCAGAGCTAATATGAAAAAGCTTAAAATAACATAATCGTTGCAGTCTCTGATAGCTGTTTGATCTTGTTAAACAAAAAAATATTGTCAGATACTACTATCCCTACAATGTAGTAATAAGTAGTACTTTGATAGGTATAAAGACCCTCACTTATTATTATTAGTATACGAGTATTTAAACACAACATACCCATCCACTATCCAGGTATCATTGTGTGAGCCTCCGGGAAATTCAAGCATACGCTTCTGTTCACTACCGCATTTAGTATACAAGGCACGCATCATGCGCGGTGGCACTAAGTTATCCGCAAGTCCCGATATAAATAGAAAAGGCACCGAGCACTTGCTTATCTTGTTAAGCGATTGATACTGCAAGAGAAGAACGAGATATGATATGAATATAAAAACGGAAATGATCGAAAAAACACAATGAGTCACCTTATTTTTATACAATAGATTTGGTATATATTTTACATATGGATGCACCAGCTCCTCGGCCATCTCACGTATGCTGGTAAATGTGTTCTCAACGATGGCGCACATTAATTTCTGGCCATAGACAGTGTCTGCGGCAACATCGATCACAACAGCACCGCCTAGCGAGCGACCAAAGAGAATTAACTGCGTGTGATCTAAATCATGACGTGTGTGCAAATAATCAATGGCAGCGCGTGCATCTGTAACTAAACCACGTTCCGAAGGTACACCCGTAGATAAGCCATAGCCACGATATTCCACCATCAAAATGTTGCAATGAAGATGATGATAAATGCCCCAAACCTGCAATAAAAATGTACAAAATAAACAAGAGCTTTTTCATAAATATATATAATGCCGGAGTCATGCACTAAGTCGATGTAGTTCTCTCTGGTGCATGAATCTAGCCTTAATTTTATATATATTAGAATTACATTCTGCATGCGATGACCCATGTTGCCAGCATTGCCATGAAAATATAGTAAAGTGGGCACTGATTTGCAACGCTCCTCAGGCTGGCTGATCCAAAATGCATGCAGAGTCACTCCATCTGTCGTCTGAATGCTAACGGTAAGATGTGGCAGGTTGTGCATTGTTGGTATGGGTATATATATGCGTGAATTTGCTGGCAAGTCCGGATGATACAATAGTAGATCCTGTGCATGGTAGAAAATCACTGCAAATATAAATAGTGTTATATACGAGATATCACAGTTATTTTAATGACACTACGTACATAAAAGAATGATGGCAAACAGCGTTAACGTCATATAACCCCCATAAAAGTAGTAGAAAACGAAAAATAGCAGAAACGCGCCCACAATCCCTACACCTACGCCTCGAGATTTGGGCAACGCTATGCCCACTTCTTTCATGTTTAACACGTGCGTACGTATTCAATGGCGCTACATGCTGCAAGTTTGGCAGTTTTAAATGCAAAATCACATAAATTAGTGAAAATAGCTGAATCTAAAAGCGTAGACGTAGTTGGTGTAATTGTCGCGGAACTGTGAACTCAATATTAGAGATGCTTCGGATCGTTTAGAACTGAACTTGTTCAGGAAGTTATGAACGAATATGTTCATCCGGCTCAGCTCAGTAGCGATTCAATTGAATGTAATGACTAATAATCGTAACATTAGGTGAATGTATAAATATTGCCAAATCAATCCATACTTTAGTTTTGATCTGGTATAAAAAAAAATAGTTATCGTTAATGTAATGATTGTTATTATTCTGAAAACATATATATATTTTATAAGACAAATTTTACTTATAAAAAATTAGTATAAATGAAATATTGATATTCCATATAAAATATTATGTTAGTCAAACTTTGTATTAAACAGGCACAAAAACAGGATGAACAGTTCTTTAATATATCCGTTGAAATTTTGAAGATTTGTTAATTAATATTAGAACTGGCTTTATTTTTAGTCTTCTGAAAAATTATTAACTATCGGCCCAATCTCAGGAGTTATGTTTTATTATAAAGTATGTTATTAACCTTGTTTGCACCAGTTTTTGAATCAAAACACATCATTAACGCCGAAAAATATGAATTTTCAGATAGAGAATCGGTACTATTTTTTCCATTATCATTTTAAGAAAAAGTCCAGATATGTCTGAGAAAAGGCTATATTGGCAGCACTAGTGTGGAGTGTGCGATAAATCCATCGATGCTTGATGGATTATTCGCGTAATGCATCCCTGTAATTTCGATTAATATTGCCTCGAAGCAACTCTGCTTAAAACAAAATGGCGTATTTTTTACTGCAAGAGACCAAGACGACGTGAACATCTTTTGTGTGGTTGAAAACTACATTTAAAAACAAGTGTATTTTTTTATAATCGTTATAAACATTTGCCACAAGCGTTAACAAGTGTATTGCATGTTTAATGAACGCTATAAGGCAACCCTGTGTGCTACCACGAAAATATAATGAGCCAGGTAAGTAGGCCTTGAAAAAGTTGTGACTGTGAACGAACGTCGTGTAAGAGAGAAAAAAAATAACAAGAAAACTATGAAAATTTTCAAACACTCAAAACAAGGCGATATCAATCAGTTGAATTCGAGTCGTTGTGTGAGTATTATTCTAAAAAACCGTGTGATATCAAATTTCTACATTCGTTTTGTGGGTGTGGCAGTGTTGCCAGTCACCAGAGTAACCCAAGAGGTGTCTTCTTCCCCCCCTGTTCCGTTTGAGACTTCGTCGCTTATACGGCATTTGGTGTGCTAGCCAGAGCGGCATTTTGCCTAAAAGTGTTTAAATAACATATATTTAACAGTGTTTCACAGTTTTAACAACGCCAAACGATGCCAGGTGCTCCAACGTGGCAGCCAAAGTGAATTTTTTGAAAATCCGTTGGGTACCCATTTTCGGAAAATTCGTTTGAATTTGGGCATTTCGGTTTGTTTTTGTTGAACGGCGCATTAAAAATGCATTAAATTGCATAAATTTCATATAATTTTAATGGCATTTAAAAATTTTCATCGATTACGTAATCACATTTTGTCTAGTGAAAAGTTTTCCTCGTGGTCCAATTAATGGATTTATTTCCAATTTCCATGGGTTTTGAGCCCGCCAAAAGTCAATAACAAAAGCATTTAACTTAATTTAAACTAATTTTTATATAAAAAGTGTATTTAAAACTATTTTTATTATATGTTTATAACAAATTTGTGCCAATTTGACCAAGATAACTCCATCTGCAGCATGTAATCCGCGCATTTTTAATGATTTTATTGATATTTCTGGCCAGGATCGTGTAAAATAGGGTTTTCAATGTAGTTCCGTGCTCCCTGTATGTTCCGATGTCAGGCAAGCATGTTGAAGCCAACAATCTTGGAGATTTCCAACAAGAAATCAATTATTTAACACCACAAGTTGCATTTCTGGAGAGGATTGGCTCTGCAGCAGCTAATGACAGGTGCGCTTAGTGTTAAAACTAATGGCACTTGACTTACCAACATTCCTGGCTGCGGCAATTTCATTTATAATTTCAATTTACGTGCATTTAAATGACATTTTTGATGATTCCTTAATATAAGGGATTTCTACTATTGCTGGCGAGGATTACGTGTGCGTTTTAGCTTTTTTTTCAGTTTAGATATCTTATATTTAGCTTAAAGACTACAGCCAAAGGTGTGTTAAGCTTCTAGGACTTGCAGAATGCTTTGAAAATAGAAAAAAGAAAAGTTTACTGAAAGCTGAACCAGAGGATGAACCTGTAGAAAGCTTGCCAGGATCAGGCTCGGTTAACAGATGCTGAGTGTACACAGAATATGCAACTCTTCTTAAACTATCAGATATATTAAACTGAACTGCAGCACAACTAAATTCTGGCTGGGATTATCATCTAATTATTTAGAACTTGTTCCGAGATCCATCTATTAAATGTTGCATTTTTAAACCGATTATTTGTTAAGCTATAAGCTCATACCGCGAACCGGTTTAGAAGAAAGAAGAAACGTTCCTTTTATTTGCTAAAAGCTTTCTAATATTTTGAACCTAAATGGATCACGGAATCCATTAAAAGTAATGAACAAACATTTGTTTGTTGACAAAAAGTTTAAGAAACATATATCAAACTTTTGGTTCCGGTTCAAGCTTGGTTTATTCCAAGATTTGGTTCATATAAATAATTTTAATTTATAGAGTTTGATTATGGTTATAATGCACGAAATAGTACACACTCAATGGAAATCGTTAAACTTCAAAATTATATTTAATTAAAAAATATTCAAAATATGCGAACCGGTTTATGAACCGAGTTTTGGAAATTTTCTTAGTCCTTTATATAGTTATAGTATTGTCAAATATGTTTATAAAATTTAATAGAGTTTTGGAAAGCAAAAGTGGTAATCATGGTCCTTATTAATTATCCCACACACAGGCACTCAATGAATCGTCTCATAGTATAGGCTCAGACGAACAAGATGATACACGTGAAGAAGCTAGTGGTAGTGGCAGTGGCAGTGGCTCCTCCGGTTCAGACTCCGATTCGGACAGTTCCTCAGGCAATTCCAGCGATGGACGCAGCTCCCCGGAGCCAGTGGTTGCCAAAACGGCGGTGGCTGGCTTTCCACCAACAGCAGCGGCCGCTCAGGCGGATACCAAATCGAATGGCTTTACGGATGGTAACGAGGAAGAGGAGGATGATAGCTCCAGTGCTGGTTCCAGCGACAGTGATTCCGACTCTGAGCCGGAAGGCCAAGCCGAACCAGATAATAGAACAAACAATAACAACAACAGTAAATTACACACAAGCAGCAGCAGCAGCTCCTCAGGCACTTCAGCAGCAACGCTGTCCAAAGCAGACGACGATGATGATGATGATGAGCAGCAACGGCCGCAGCAACAGCAACAGACTCAGGCCGCCAGCGAAGCCAGCGCCGATGATGATGATGATGACGATGATGCCAGTGACAGCTCAGCCAATGCCTCGCCCACATCCGCCTCTAGCAGCAGCGTAAGCTTGAATCTCTCTATTCAAAAGATTTATTATTATATATACACACAACAACTCAACAGGAGGATGAAGAGGAGGACTACAAACCTAAGCGATCCATGCGACAGGTGCGCAAAGCGCCGCCAGCTGCTGCTGACAAATCTAAGCGTACACAGCCTGCCAAAAAGAAGAAAAAGCAAACGTAAGTTATAGTTAATTAAATGACTTAATTGTGGTTAATCAAATTAGTTAAATATTCTTCGTTCAATTTCCAATAAGTTAGCATAGGTGGAGTAATTGCTCTTGCTCTTTCAATTGTCATTTTTATAATTAAGAAAATTCCGAGGAAATAAATTACATATAAGATCTATTTTTAAACGGCTCAAAGCCTAAATCTTTCCCTATTTTTTTCCAATTCAACGTTTTAAGCTAATTCTATATTTTATTTTTAATTTACAGCTGGGACTCTGATGAGAGCGATGAAAGTGACGATGCTGACAGCGATGAGGCGCCGTCCGCAGCACAGAAACGCAAATGCAATGTCCGTTCCGGGGGCAACAAACAGTCACAACAACAGCGAAGGCGCGTGAAATCATTTAGCTCGGACGATAGTGACGATGATGCGAGCAAGCGGTAGGTCATTAAATCTTTAATTGAGCTATCTATCAAGACTAATTAAGAAATTATCCATACATAAAAGTAGCTGCGCCACACGCCGCACTGCCGCCGCTGTTAGCTACAAGGAGGCTTCCGAGGATGAGGCCACTGATTCGGAGGATCTGTTGGAACCGGAGTACGATGAGAGTCAGGCAGCGGCAAATGCAGCTGCCGCCGAAGAGGAAGAAAAATGCGAAACAATTGAACGCATACTTTCTCAGCGTTCGGGCAAAAAAGGCTGCACCGGCAATCAGACAACGATTTATGCCATTGAGGAGAACGGCTGTGATCCAAATGCCGGCTTCGATGAATCCTCCGAATTGGCCGAGGTGCAATATATGATCAAATGGAAGGGTTGGAGCTACATACACAATACCTGGGAATCTGAAGCGACGTTGCGTGATATGAAGGCCAAGGGCATGAAAAAGCTAGATAATTTTATTAAAAAAGAACAGGATCAGGCATGCTGGCGCCGCTATGCCGGTCCCGAGGATATTGATTACTTTGAATGCCAAATGGAATTGCAGCATGATTTACTCAAATCCTATAACAATGTGGATCGTATTATTGCACGTGGCACAAAGCCAGAAGATGGCAGCGAGGAATTTCTATGCAAATGGCAATCATTGCCCTATGCTGAATCCACTTGGGAGGATGCGACGCTAGTGTTGCGGAAATGGCAACGCAATGTGGAACAGTATACCGATCGTGAAAACTCCAAATGCACACCATCGCGTCATTGTCGTGTTATCAAATATCGCCCCAAATTCTCACGCATCAAATCGCAGCCAGAGTTTCTTGGAGAGGATCTAATTTTGCGAGATTATCAAATGGATGGCCTTAATTGGCTGTTACATTCGTGGTGCAAGGAGAATTCGGTGATATTGGCCGATGAAATGGGTCTGGGCAAGACAATTCAAACGATATGCTTTCTCTATTCGCTTTTCAAGCTTCATCATTTGTATGGTCCATTTTTATGCGTGGTGCCGCTAAGCACAATGACCGCCTGGCAGCGGGAATTTGATTTATGGGCGCCGGAAATGAATGTGGTTACATATTTGGGTGATGTTAAGTCACGTGAGCTAATACAGCAATACGAGTGGCAGTTTGAGGGCTCCAAAAGACTGAAATTCAATTGCATATTAACCACCTATGAGATTGTGCTCAAGGATAAACAATTTCTAGGCACATTACAATGGGCCGCGTTGCTGGTGGATGAGGCGCATCGTCTAAAAAATGATGATTCCTTGCTATATAAGTCGCTCAAAGAGTTTGAGACAAATCATCGTTTGCTCATTACGGGTACACCGCTACAAAACTCACTGAAAGAGTTGTGGGCCCTGCTCCATTTTATAATGCCTGCCAAATTCGATACGTGGGAGAATTTTGAGCTGCAGCATGGCAATGCCGAGGACAAGGGCTACACACGACTGCATCAGCAACTGGAGCCATATATATTGCGACGCGTCAAAAAGGATGTTGAGAAATCGCTACCTGCCAAAGTTGAGCAAATATTGCGCGTTGAGATGACGTCGCTACAAAAGCAATATTATAAATGGATATTGACTAAAAACTTCGATGCATTGCGTAAGGGTAAACGCGGCTCGACATCCACATTTCTAAACATTGTCATTGAGCTAAAGAAGTGTTGCAATCATGCAGCACTTATACGACCCTCAGAATTTGAGCTCTTCGGTTTGCAGCAGGATGAGGCGCTCCAAATGCTGCTCAAGGGTTCTGGCAAGCTGGTGCTATTGGATAAGCTGCTGTGCCGTCTGAAAGAGACGGGTCATCGTGTGCTCATCTTTTCACAAATGGTTCGCATGCTGGATGTCCTTGCTGATTATCTGCAGAAGCGTCACTTTTCATTTCAACGTTTGGATGGCAGCATTAAGGGCGAGATGCGACGCCAGGCATTGGATCATTTCAACGCTGAGGGTAGTCAGGATTTTTGCTTTCTACTGTCAACGCGCGCTGGCGGCTTGGGCATTAATTTGGCAACAGCCGATACGGTCATTATATTTGATTCGGATTGGAATCCGCAAAATGATTTGCAGGCGCAGGCGCGTGCCCATCGCATTGGCCAAAAGAATCAGGTGAACATTTATCGACTGGTGACAGCACGTTCGGTTGAGGAGCAAATTGTGGAGCGTGCCAAGCAGAAAATGGTGCTTGATCATTTGGTGATACAACGCATGGATACAACGGGTCGAACGGTGTTGGATAAGAGCGGCAATGGTCACTCTTCCAATTCGAATCCCTTCAACAAGGATGATTTATCGGCGATACTTAAATTTGGCGCCGAGGAGCTGTTTAAAGATGAGCAAGAGCATGAGGAGGAGCTCGTCTGCGATATTGATGAAATATTGCGTCGCGCCGAGACTCGCAACGAAGATCCTGAAATGCCTGGTGATGATTTGTTGTCTGCCTTCAAGGTGGCCAGCATTGCAGCATTCCAGGAGGACGAGCCCAACGAATCAGCGAACAAAGATCAACAGACTGGCGATGATGAGGATGATAGCAAAGACTGGGACGACATAATTCCCGAGGGCTTTCGCAAGGTTATTGAGGATCAAGAGCGTGCCAAGGAAATGGAGGATTTGTACCTGCCGCCGCGACGCAAAACAGCCGCGGCCAATAAAACAGACGGCTCCAAACGTGGCACAGGCAAGAGCGGGCCACGCTCTAAGCAGGGTGACGAGTCGGCCGATTCTGACTATGAGCTTGGCTCCGATGCCAGCGGTGGCGCGGGTGGCGAAGATGGAAGGCAGCGCAAACGAGGACGTCCCGCAATGAAGGAGAAAATCATTGGCTTTACCGATGCGGAACTGCGTCGCTTTATACGCAGTTATAAGAAATTTCCGGCGCCGCTGCAACGGCTTGAGGCAATTGCTTGTGATGCGGAGTTGCAGGAGAAGCCGCTGACCGAATTGAAGCGCATTGGCCAGATGCTGCATGATCGTTGTGTGCAGTTTCTCGATGAGCACAAGGAGGAAGAAACCAAGACTGTCAAGGAAGAGGAGCAGCAGCAACAGGGCAATAATAACAAACAGCGACGTCCCCGCGCCACCTTTTCCATTAAATTGGGCGGTGTATCCTTTAATGCCAAAACGCTGCTATCCAGTGAGGAGGAGCTGCAGCCCCTCAATGAGCTAATGCCCAGCTCAGCACACGAGCGGCAACAATGGATGTTTAATATTAAGACCCGCTCAGCCAACTTTGATGTGGATTGGACCGCCGAAGAGGATACCCATTTACTGCGTGGCATTTATCAGTATGGTCTTGGCTCCTGGGAGCAAATGAAGCTAGATCCGACGCTCAAGCTCAGCGAGAAGATACTGCTCAACGATACACGTAAACCGCAGGCCAAACACTTGCAATCCCGAGCCGAATATCTGCTCAAGATTATGAAAAAGAACGTTGAGCTGACAAAGGGTGAAAAGCGACGACAGCGACGACCACGCAAAATGAAACCAAGTCTCAACACAAGCACAACAGCTGTCAGCACGCCAGAGCGTAAGGATGGCGCCGCCATCGGAGAGGAGGGCAATGCCACACAGCCCGGCGATAGCAGCTCCAGACAGGCGACAGGTGATGCCGCCAGTCATGTCTCCTCGCCCGCTGTTGCTGCTGGCAATGCGACGGCCGAACAGGCCAATGCAACACAGAGCAAAAAGAAAAAATCGAAGACACGCAGCAAGAAAGCAAGCACCTCCGACAACAATGGCAATAAGCCAATGCATTTTACAGCAAACAATGAGCCACGAGCTCTGGAAGTGTTGGGCGATCTGGATCCCAGTATTTTTAATGAATGCAAAGAGAAAATGCGACCGGTAAAAAAGGCATTGAAGGCTTTAGATCAGCCCGATGTCAGTTTATCCGATCAGGATCAATTGCAGCATACGCGTGAATGCCTGTTACAAATTGGGCGACAAATTGATGTCTGCCTGCAGCCTTATGGCGAGCCCGAGAAAAAGGAATGGCGTAGCAATCTATGGTATTTTGTGTCCAAGTTCACAGAGTTGGATGCCAAGCGATTGTTTAAGATTTACAAGCATGCAGTTAAACAGCAGACGCAGTCAGCAGCAACCACGCCAAAGGATGCAACGAATTCAGCTGCTGCCGACGGTGCTAAATCCAAGCGGTCGCGTGTAGAAAACGGTGCCACAACTGATAAGGACAAGGAGCGTGACAAGAGTGGCAAAAAGAAGAAAAAGGACAAAGATAAGGAACGTGAGGCACGCTACTCTGGTTCTGGTGCTGGTGCCGATGAGAAATCAGCTCGTCGGCCAAACAACGACTCGCCGATGAAAAGAAAGCGGGATGAGAACGATGCGGATCTCAGCGGCAGCATGAGCTCAATCAATGCGGGGGGCATCAGTGACAATCTCAAGTCAATGTCGTTTAAGCGAGTCAACATGGATGCTTCGGCAACGGCATCTTCTCGCCATGGCAACCATGATGATCCTCAACGCAAGAAGCATAATCATAATCGTGGAGATGATTACTATGCCAACAGCTTGGGCGGTGGTGCGTCTGCTGGTGGTTACGATAGCGCACGTCGTACCGGTCTCAATTCACCATCAGCCATCGGCGGCGGCAGTCGACGCTATGAGCCGCCGCCCGCTGGTCCTGGCGGTTACGCAGATGTCGAGCGTTGGCATTCACGTGATCGGTATGTTGACGTAACTCTGTTTTATTTTTTAGTTTTTATATATTTATTTATTTTAACGAGTGAATAAGATATCCCAAAAAAAAACTCAATAATTAAAACATTTTTTTTTTTATAGTTACAACTTTGATTACAAGCGCGATCGTTATGAATCACAATATTCGCGTGGCGTAAGCGGAGGTGGAGGAGGAGGCGCTGCCGGCGGTGGTTACCATAGAGAACATCGTGAACGCGATCGCGATAGACGGCCAGACAAGCGCAGGTAAGCTTTTGGGTAGCCTTATTTTGCTGAATTTTGTCTCTAGGATTTATAAATTGTAGTCACTTAATTCCAATTTGATTACTACAACTTATTACCACTCTAATCCTATTTAGTAAATTAATCCATAGTCGAAATACATAATGTGATCGGAATTCTTTATTATATCGATTGATTGATTTGATTTATGTCTTGCAGATTCTCAAGCGTTGTACCGCACCACTATGCAACACATTACCTGCCGCCCGGTTACTTTATGGCAAATAGCATGGTGCCCGGATTGCCACCACCGCCCCAATCCTATCGGGGTGAACCACGCGCCTACTCGGTGTTGCCACGAGATTATCCCGCTGACTACAGGCGCAGCGAATATGAACGACGCACGCAGACGTGAGGAGCAAGTGTTGGGTAGTTATAAGCTTGGCTGTGGTGTCTGTGTCGGACCGCTGCTAATTGATAAGTCAGTTTGTAATGATCTTGACGCAACGCATAAGCAATACACAGATACACTCACACACACACACACACGTACATACATACACACATGCAAAGTTACATATAGATACAGATGCAAAGTACGATGGATACATACATTAGGTACCATACATAGCTAAACATATGTACAAGTAATAATATAGCAGCTATTTATAAAATGTACTATAAATTTAAATTATACTATATATATATATATATATATATTTGTATACATAATATATATAAACCGTATATTGCGTGCATGACGGTGTTTCAGGCAAAAAGCACATAAATATATAAGTTAATTTTACAATTTTCCCTTGTATAAATGCATAGGCTTTAAGTTTTGTTCATTAAATATTTTTTATACTGTACAGTTAATAACGGGCAAATGCCAATTTAACAAGTCTTTTGAAAGCTTTTAAAATAAAAACAAAAAACAAATTCTCACTATATTAATAAACACAACATTAATTAATTGGATTATATTTTAGTATCATCAAAAATAAATTAATAAAAAATTAAAAGGATTGTAAAAATTTCTATGTCTGTGCATCTGCACTTTTATACATATATACCATTTATAGAAATACCGCCAGAGGAGACGTGTATGTAATTTAGTTAATATTAATCAATATAATTAGGTATATAAAGTATGTTGTAGTGTCTGAAGTCTATAAATATGTATATCATTAAATTATAAAACATATTACATCAAATTTGTTGAAAATTGAATATAATCGAACGGGGAATGCATTTATATGGAAATGCTTATGAGTTGGGAATGCCTCTAATAAGTTTTTAATCACAAAATGTGTAATATATTAAATGAGTAATTTTGTGAACTTATAAAGTTTGTATATTATTGTTTAGGACTTAGAACAGATCTCTAATTTATTTATGTGTTTATTTGTGCTTCATACCAATTTGTTAAATTTTATGTGTATGTACATCGGACAACATTAAATCGCTTAAAAACCTATTAATAGATTTTTAAAAATATAAGTATATTGTCGTTACACTCGTATACGGATTAGGCAGCTTATGCCTGAATTATTAAGAGTGCCCCGGCAGACATAATAAAAGCTTTATGCTCCGTTCTCTGATTGATTTCATGATGAGCTTGACAAAGAGCCGAAACGTACATATACTACTACACTCACAATAAATACACATTAGAACTGATTACATATTTGAATATATAGTATTATTCAAAATACTGAGTACGTATTGGAAGTCTATAATGTTTGCCTATCTGTACCATAACAAAAAATTTTATACTTTTGAAGGTCGAACAATCAAATTTTGTATATATAATGGTATATTAGTATATACCATAGGCAGATTTTAAAGACATGCCAGCAATACAATTTACAATCAAGGAAACACTTAAAGTATATTGCAGTTGGAAAACTCCGACTAGAACAATTTTGACTGTATCCCAAAGGTAATAACGACCTATTTCGCTACTTAAGTTTAAGTTCTTTACAATAATTACACAATTTTTAATTAGTCAGTTTTATATTAATAAGCAAACTTGATAGATTTAATAGGAACATCAATTATACCTAAATAAATTTCTCCAATTCAAAAATTCTTCTTCTTCGAGAGGTTCCAATTCGGTTGCGTCTGATTCAATGGTATTTTCCGATGGCCGTATCATCATTTCCACTAAGCGAATAGAACGATTTTCCCAAGTTGGCAAAAATATGCCCGATTTTAAATTATATGTTGGACTATAAAATCCATTTAAGTTGCTGTTGGTGTAAATAAAATAAAACAATAGTTATATTGTTACAAGATTCTCAAAATTTAAATGTGTTTTTTACCTTTCGCCACAATTATCGAACCACCAGCCACCGCCCTGCAATTGAGCGCAATTATCATCATACAAATAGTCGTTGTCTCGATCGTAGGTGGTAAATTTCTTGAAAATATTATCTTGCAGACCATTGACATCACCAGAGAATCCGCCAAGTTCTTTAAGCATATATCCTTCATCCTCGCTGCCCAACTTAAAATTGTTATAACGCATGTGTATGGTGAAATCGTCGGAATCTTTCAGATATATGGATAGATCATATTTCTGGTCGGTTGTAATGCGATATATTTTTTCTAGGCCTAAAAAGAAATCATTGCGCAAATTGCCGAAGCCATTGCGATATTCGGTCCATGTGCGATTGAAATTTTCATTTCCATCCTTACGCCGCTGCACTACCAGCCAACCTTTGCCAATATTGTAGTCGGTTATACTATTTTCACAGAGCACAGGAAATTTTTCTTTTATTCCCGGCGCTACTATATAATATATAAAGGTTTTCTGAAAAGGCAGACAGTTGGTGGGAGACATCTCAAAGTCGTTTGCGTCAATTTTATTTGGTTCTGTGGCTGCATGTCCGTTATTCTTAGCATCTTTAATTTGTTGTTTCAATAATTCCAATTCCTCTTTATATTTTTCAGCTCTATTACTTTTGATTTGACAAACGTTTAGATTTGATTGTAATTCTCTAATCTGAATTTCCGCTTTTCTGATAATTGAGTAATACGAAGCCTTTATGGTTTCTAAATTTCTGAACACATGTTCGAGACGTCTGATTTCAACATCGGCATCAGCAATAATATCCGTTTCTTCGCTATTATCCGTTGTGGCTATTGACATTGTTGATGCATTTATCCTTGATACATTTAAACAGATCGATAAAATTGTAAACCATATTAAAAATGGTTTTTTCATTTTGTTTTCAGCGATTTGACACGTAGCACAAACTGTACAGACTGACTATTTGAATGTTCTGAACTGAGCTTTATTGCAATTTTCTTCGAAATTTAAAATGAGACTACACAAGAACAGATAATTCTGTGTCCACGTCTGCTGATAAGGTCTTTTTTTTATAAAAAAAAAACAAAAAAAAACAAAAACACGGCTATCTTTGGCATGCCGCTATAGAGCATATATATAGGAATTGTCTTCTTAAAAATTACAATATTCGATTGATCATTCGTATATATATAATTTTTATTACCTTATCGGCAAAATTCTATTAGATCGAATTGATTAAGAAATTAAGTTTTTAAATAACTTTAAGCTTAAGCACCCCAAAATAAATTTATTTATTTATAATTTTGCTGAAGCCTTTACAGATTTTTAAATAAATTTTTAACTAGATTTTATTTAAATTTTTACACCTTTCTACACTGATAATATAATTTAAGTGCCTAAAAGGTTCCTTGATGGTTCAGTTTATTGAAATTTTAGTTTAAACACTTTTTAAATTGATTTATTGTAATTGAATGACATTTAATATACTTATATAAAAGCAAAGCATAAAACAAAAGTTTAATTATGCGCCAATTTGTCGACCACAAATTACTGAGATTATGTAAAATAAAGTTACATTAGTAGGTACATACGTTTTGCGTACTACAATTATAAGTATTACAAGCTAACGGAAAGCTAGAAGGCTCTTCGCTTGGCTAGGAGCCGCTTTGGAAATGTTACGTTGAAAATTCGAATTTGAGTCCGAGTCATGTTTGGGTCTCATTCAATTTCTATACACAAATCGTTATTATTCATAGACATATTCGAAATTTTATCAGCCTGTGGCTTATTAAAATCGTTTAAATTGTGTTTGATATTAAAGGTGGTAAAGTAAGGAGATTCATTTGCTTCTGGCTGAGCTGGTTGTGTTGATTTTGGCGTTTTAGCGTCTATAAAAAAGTCTGTAAATCACAAAATATAATGAAAATGTTAATAATATTGAGAGATAACTAAATAATTATAAAACTTGCACACAAATTATATTGAAACGTAACAAATATACCTGACAATGATATGAACTTTTGTTTAATTTATATGAAAGCCAATTTGGAAATTGTGTAAGTGCGTATGTAAGTGCTTTAAAAGGCGACATCGTGTAATTCGGGTATTGTGGGCATTATTTGTACTGTAAGAAATGGCTTTGATGAAGCTAATTGTGGTGATATGACATGATAAGGATCTAATACGATCGTATGATACTAACCGGACTCGACGCCATTCCATTCGCTGACAACTGCATTATGAGAGTGTGACTGGCGAGGATTGGGATGATCCTCAACAGAGCCTTCGTATAATTGCAAGTCTGTTGCCAATTCACCGTGTTCCGTCATCTCATCAAAATCAAAGATTTCGGTTACTTTAACATGATTGGTGCTATTATCGGTGTAGTAATAGGCATATAAAGCATCATTATGAGTGCTCATTTTGAGAACATGTTCAAAATTATCGACATCTACATTTAATGGTGTGGCGCCGCTGTAAAAATTATTTATTTAAATTATATTCTTTAGAAATCCCAATTTAACTTACCATTCATCGACAAGTATCGAAACACGCGGTCCATATAAACGACTGGAGTGCAACAGGCCAGTGGCATCGAAATGTGGCTGATCATATAGCGTAAATTTGCTAAAGAGTCGCAATTGTATGGCATTATTGAATTGTGTAACCAATTGACGCATTTGCTTGGTCAGTTTCGGTGTAAGACTTGTTATTTTATATACTGTGGCCAGCAAAAAATCCATTGGCAATGTAGCTGGCAACGCGAGCAATTTAATGCCACGATGCCTGAATATCCAGTTGGCCAAGCCCTTATTTGCCTGCTCAATGTAGTCTTGTATTACGTCTAGCACCGTCTGTGGCATATTTGAGCTTAGGGCGTCCTGTAAAAAATTAAACGATTAATTAATGGAAGTTGGTGAAAATAATGTGTTAACTTGTTTAGTTTAAAGTTAGGTTTGGTTTTTGTACAAACAGACTATTAATTATTACTGTTACTGAAGCTACTTACCTTTCTATGCTTTTTACATTCACGGCACTCTGGATCAAATTCTGGTGGCTGTGCAACTGTTTCCGAAACAACAAACGTCGACTGCACGGCCACACAGCGTCGACAATTGATTAAGTTGTTGCGATGCAGAAACTGGAGTGCATCATCAAATCCCTGTTGGCAGAACTTTGAAAGGAACTCGGGACGTGGCGGAAACAGAATGCGCACAAATCTGTTAACATTTTGACGTGAGATTTCGATGCTTGTGTTGGCCCAGTTAAAGTGAAACAGTTGTGAGCTCTGATCGCGTGGACAAATGTCGCTTTCACCACAGAAGGGACTCACCGTGATGGTGTTCTCGTCCAGTATGGGCAGATTATTCGAGAAAGCGCCATCCATGTAGCGTACACCCCGAAATCGTGGCGGCAAAATGCCTGAGAAACCGGGTATAAAACAGGCGCAGAGTAGAGCCTGTAACACTTCCTCGCGCGACTCAAACTCAGAGATGATAACGTTCTGGCCATCAAAGACGCTCGTCAGTGAGATGTGTAGACGTCCATTGACGCGCTTGTGTGCATCTTCGGGCAGATGCTTCTGTAAGCCTTCCAGCAGGCACGTCTGAATGTTAAAAGAGGGACTAAAAGGACCCAGCGAGTGACGACGTGCCTCGTTTACCACACGAAAGAAATCTGATGTCATGCTACCCAGTGGCAAGTCGCATAGCAGACAACATGCGGCCAGTGAGCCAGCCGATGCTCCTCCAATTTTCTCCAACAATAGATGCGGCGCATAGTTTTTAAAACAAACAGCGACACCGACATGATAAATGCCCAGAAACCCGCAGCCAGCGAAGGACAAATTCATAATTTCCTTCCTTGATTCTTTTTTATGTTATCTCAATGTGTTGGCAAGTTTTTTTCAGAATTAATTCCTTTCCCACTTGTATTTTGATCTTTGTTCGTTTTTCGTTCTCTGCTGTTTTTCGCAACGTAAATTGTTCCTATTCTTTGTTTGGGAACAGCTGTTGTAGAGCAGCTTATCGATTTGTTTACAATTTACTGTGACTAACAATTTATCGGGCATGCGATAAATTAATATCGACATTATTTTTATATTTGATTTTTTACAGCAATTTAATTACAAATGAAAAAAAATTATTAGTTATAATTTATTTAAAAATTTTATGATTTTACTAATTAACAAATTAAGAAATTGACCTTCGTGTTTCGAAGCTTGTTATCACACAAAATTTATGGACCTATAAAATACTTACTTACTTACTTTACATAAACGATAACGATCGAAAGATAAGATAAGAAACAAGTTGCAGTTGTTAAAAAATTGGAATATATTTTTTAAAAATTTGGTTCATATATAAAAATATATTAGCACTTTAAAATATCATCGACATAGACTATTTCCCTAATTTAAAACCAAAACCACATTTATAATAATGAAAACTTGTAAAATGTTAAAACGAATATTCGATTCAGACTATGGACGTGGAATTTTTCCGCCCAGAGGTATAACATCGGTAAACGGAATGGCTTGCTCCTCAGCAAATGCTACAAAGTCAACTCCATAGTGTTGTATGAGCTTTGTGAGCATAATTACATCTGACTCGGCTTGGTGTGCACCTAATGCAGGCAGTTCAAATGTGCGTTCAAAGAGATGGTTCAATTTATAGCGTCCGCGTGGCGGAAATCTCTTAATTTCTGCACATTTCAAGCCATTAAAGAGTTGACGGCGTGCACACAATTCTCGTGGCTTAATCTTGGCCTCAGTCCCTTCATTGTCATCGGACAAAAGTTTTCGTTTTAAAGCTGCCTCAGCGGGCGGCAAAGTTGGACGTTTTGGTGTCGTTTCGTTCAATGCCTGCCAATCAATAGCCTTTGAAGGTTGTTCAGGTTCCGGTTCCACTTCCTGCTGCAGTTTTACCTCCAATTCAGGTTTCACTAAATTTAATTCAATTATTTCATCGGATCGCTTATCATCGATTTCCATAAAGGCACGCAACGAGTCTACACAAAGCATAGTAGCGGGCATCGTTAGGTTTAATTTATTGAATGCCTGCTTGATAATGGGAAAATCAAATCCCCAACCATTATGCGCAACCAGACAAACCGGAGAGGGCAAATGCTCAAAAAATCTCAATATCATTTGTCCGGCATTCTCATTTAGCTTTGACTCACGTTCCAAAATGTAGTTATTCAAACCTAATTGTAGAAATATATATAAATTTATATATGTACTTATATGCAGATAAATACGTTGTATCATGAGTCATTTATAATTTCATACCCGTGACGTTCTCTGCATCTGGATGTACCGCCATGGACGGTTGGAACAGTAAATTTAACTTGTGCAATACTCTTGGGGCCACAGGTAGTTTGTTGGGCGGTGGGAAAAACTCATCTAGTGGATCCGGTTCCTTCTCAAACACATCATCGTCCTTTAAAATAGCAGGATCGAATGCGTATATGCAAAACTCGGTGATGCTAGTACGATTATTGTTGTATGCGGGCAAGTTCGTGGTTTCTAAGTCCAGTACTGCAAATGTGCAGATATGTGTTTTTGGCTCGCTTTCAGGGCCCCCATCAGCAGCATTTGGCGCCATTAAAATTGTAAGTGAATAAACATGCAAAGCCTTTGTGTTTTTAACTATTGAAATAAAAAAGTAGCTATAACCATTCACATGCAAACAAATAATTTCACAAAAGTATCGACCAGCCACCACAGCTTATCGAAAAGCTGATAGGCAATCAAATTAAATTAACGATCATTTCGAAACATTAAGCCCACAAACTTATTATTTTATTTTGGTAAATTAATTTTGATTTTTAGCTATTCGTGAGATAACTATCATCTACATATTCGTTTTAAAGCGTCAAGATAACGAAGGATTATTACAATAATATTCAAAAAACCATTCTTTGCAGTTTTTTTTTATTAGCACAAAAGAACAAATGTGCAAAACATAATTATTATTATATACTGAGTGTTTGATACGACACTGTGCAAACAACAATACAACTAGCACATACAAGTAGTTACGATACTTAAAACAATTTATGGTGTATAAATACTTGAAAGATTTATAATCCTTTCGTGTCAATTTTTAGTATTCGAGTATTGTCAATTATAAAATTTTTTGAGCATGACACAAATATGGCACAATCAAATGTTAATGGCTTATTCTAAACCGTATTCATCAGCTTTTGTATCGCCAGCTGCCTCACGCTTGTTTGCTGAAAACTGCAAATAGTCACTGCGTGTGGCTGCCTCATACTCCTGGACAAGGGCATCCACAGTCTCCCTGGACTCGTCCAATTCGTTTAAATCATCCTTAAAGATGTCCTCGCGTCTAAATTGATCCAGAAATGCGCCACGCTTGCGCAGTTTATCATACTGATTCAATGTGCGCTCAAATAGTGAGCAAATACTCGTATGATTGGCTAACATCAAGCCCGAGACACGATGGCTACTCTGCACATACGGCGAGGAACGAGACAATGCCACCTGTATAGATGTCGGACCCCATGGTATAAACTGCGCCATTTTGCGCTCCCGTATGCGCTGTAGAGATTTATGAACCTGTGTGGGATCCACCTCGCCCTGTATGATATTCAGTATGGATATGTAACAATGATGGTTGGTCTTATCGGTGCCCGTGGACACCATCATATTCTTTGGTTGCAGCAGGCGACGCATCACATCTAGCACGGTTGTCTTGCGTATGTTCACAGTCTGAAACGAAGAGTATGTATGTAAGTCTAAATAGTAATTGCAATACATTTTAAAAAAAAAACCTACTTATTTGTATACAAAGTACTTGCAAGGATATCATTTCTATTATTTGATTTTGATATGGAATTTAGAATTATATTCGTAAATCAATACATTGTGCAATTACTTACTTGATGATTGAGATTAGAGTCACTACTGAGCGGTGTGTAGCCCGTCATAAGAAAATGGAGCTGAGGTGTTGGTATCAATGGTGCCGTCAAACCAATGAGATTATTATTCATATATGATGGATAGCGCAGCGTTGTTGTGCTTACGCTCATGATGGTGGAGACTAAGGAATTGATCTGAGCAAAGGTTGGATTTTGTATGTGCAAACGATCGCAAGCAATGCGATTCAATGCTGTATTGTCCAACACGACGACGCTGTCAGCAGCAGTGGTGAGACGACGCAATGTTAGCATTGAGTTGTAAGGCTGTACAACAACATCGCTTATCTCTTCTTGATTTGGAAACACGCTAAAGGTTTGAATGAGCTTTTTAGGATAACGATCAGCCAGACGTTCCATTAAAAATGAGCCCATGCCGGACCCAGTTCCTCCGGCAATAGAATGACATAGCACAAAACCCTCAAGAGAATCGCTGCCATCCGCTTCTCGATCAATTATGTCAAAGATTTCCTCTTGCAATTTATCGCCTTGGCCATATCCGGATGCCCAGTTGTTACCAGCGCCGCCACCATGTTTGGATAGATAAACATTCTCGGGATTGTAGAGCTAATGTGACAATTACAGAATATATAACTTTCAAGAAAATATTGCTAGTTTCTTACTTTGGCATAAGCTGACGTCATTATAGTGTTAATAACACGCGGTTCCAAATCTAGCAACACTGCACGCGGTATATAATGATCATCATCCGCTTGATAGAAGAACACATCCTTTCGATCAATACCTTCTGTGGCAAAGTCCTCCAGCACGCCGTTCGGCGAAATGCCATGTTCCATGCACAGCCTCTTCCAAAACTCAAAACCAACTGATAATAGTAAAAGTTAGTTTAAAGTGCATAGCTGCAACTATAAATTGGACATACTTTGATTGCCGCATTGGCCCAGCTGCAGCGTAATTATTTCACTTGGCATTTTTGCGAGATGCGAAGAATGCTATGACTGATACGACCCCTATCTTAATTTTTTTGTGTCAAATAGTATGCTTTATCTTTAATGTGTTTTACCGCAGTTTAATTTATATTCTCAGTATACTAAAAACACTGAACGTTGTTGAAAAAATAAATTGTTTATAGGGAAAAAGTTAAATAAAAGATACAGCGGGTAGTGCTGAAAAAACAATCGGTACCACAATCGATTTATTCATAGCTGTCAACTGTTTGTTACTATCGATTGGTTATATTTTTTTTCTTCTTCTTATCATTAACTAAATCGATTAAACATATAAACATATTCGATAATAAATGTATGCTGGTCACCGAAAATCAGCAGCATTAAGAAATTAAAAAATTAAAATAAATTGGAAATGTGTGCACAAATTTTGATAATATTTTTTTGTTTAAGAGCAGCACAATAACTCATAAACATTAAGAATTAATATTCGAAGCTATCGATTGGACGCTCTATCGATAACCTGAACGCCAACTTCCCGCGGGCAAAAGAAGGCCGGCTTGTGATGGCATTGCCATTGCCCGCGCATAGCTATTGCTCGACTGTTGTTTTTGGCATTGGCCACATTTGAATAGATTGCGAAAACCCAACAAAAAAAAAAAAAGAAAAATCCAAAATTTGGTGTACATCCTTTTCGACAATATAAACATTTGCTGTAGCAGCAAACCAAATAAGCACATACTTGTTAAAAAATGCCTCGCGCTAAAGTCCAAAAAAAACAAATTGCATCTGAGTTGCCAGCCACAAATGGCAATGATGCGTCGTCCTCTCCAACAACAACAATAGACGGCGGCGGTGACGTCGCTGATGCTAACAACAAACAGGCAGCCAAAAGTAAACCGCGCGGCAAGAAAACGGCAGCTGCAGCAACCTCCGCTGACGAAATAAATGTAGCAGCAGATGCTCCAGTTATTGTTGCAAAAAAGACTGCAACTCGAGGCAAAAAGAAGGCGCCTCCTCAAGATGAGGAGCCAGTTGTCGTTGCGGAACAAACTGAACCAGCTAAGCCAAAAAGAGGGTCTAAAAAAGCGACCAAAGCGGTGAGTGAAACGGCAACAGCTAAATCGACAAAGCCACGCGCTCAAAAGGAAAAAACTCCGGCGATAGAGGAATCAGCATTAGCAGGCAGTGGGCGCACCAAAAAGGAGAAAACTCCATTGCCAGAAGTAACACCAGCAGTCATAGGCAATGGAAGCGTTAAAAAAGAGAAATCAACCCTACCTCACGAAGAGGCCATTGCCGTCGTCGTACCGAGCAAGGAGACTGAGTCAAAATCACGCGGACGCAAAAAGAAGGAGCCTGAACAAAGTGACTCCTCTGAGGCACCTAAGCAGCCACAGCTTGCAAAAGGGCGTGCCAAAAAAGAATTGCCTGAGACAGCAACCAAAGGTAGGGCCAAAAAGGCTGAGGCGGCAACAACGACCGCAGCAGCAGCAACAAAACGTGCACGCGGCACAAAGCGTTTGGCTGACACGGAAATTGCTGAGATGCTGGAGGCAGAAGATGAACCAGAACCCGAGCCAGTGCCGGCGCCAGTGAACAAGAAACGTACCAAACCAACTAAGAGCGTCAATGAGAAAGATGAAGTTCCAGTCAAAAAACGCGGCAGAAAAGTCGTAAATGATGAGCCGCAGGAAATACAAAGTGTTGAAGTCCCAGCACCAGGCAGAAAACGTACTCAAAAGCGAGTTGACAATGAACAGAATGAGGAACCAATCAAAGCGACAACGCCAGAGAGTAAGCCAGGTATAGAAGAAAATAACATGTTTATCAATTCCGAACTGCAGTTAAGAGCTTTGTTGCTTTACAGCACGCGGACGAAAACGTAAAGCTGCACCCACTGAAGAGGATGTTGTTGTTGCCGTTGCAGCCGATGAAACAGATGGCTCAAGAAGTACGTTGATGGAGCCCGGCTGTGGCGTTGCGGTATTAAAAAGTTTGCAAAATGTGCTCAACTTTTGTTTTCCAGCATCCAAGGCCAAAAAGGCAACAACACAAAAAGCAAAGGTGGAGACGGAGGCGGACACAAAGATAGGACCTTACGATAAGACTCTATTTGCACCACCAGAGGACAAGAATTTTAATTTAAAAATATCTAGCTGGAATGTGGCTGGCCTACGTGCCTGGTTAAAGAAGGATGGTCTAAAGTTTGTTGACTTTGAGGAGCCAGATATATTTTGTTTGCAGGTACATATTTATCTATATATTTACATATAAGTTTTAATTTCAAAAACAAAATAGTGTAGCTCAGTTTCGAATAGTTTAATTAAATAATGAATTTGTTCTAATAATACTATGCAACAAATATTAAAAGAAATTTGCATCCCGAATAGCTGAGAGTCAATTCACATGTAAATTCAATCGCTAATTATTTACATATAAAATAATCTGTCAACGGCTGTATTCGTGCTAAACGAAAAAAGCTGACATCGGCTTTTTAAAAAAATAACTTTGGATAACTTGAAACATCACATGTAAAACCCATTAAAAAGTATTTTTATTTGGTCACACAAAACCTGTAAATAATTAGCATTAACAATTCAACAAAATATGTCAATATAATCGTAATTAAATATGTTAATTTACTTGCAGGAAACAAAATGCTCCAATGATCAGTTGCCCGAAGAGATGACGCGTTTGCCCGGTTATCATCCGTACTGGCTGTGCATGCCAGGCGGCTATGCAGGCGTAGCCATCTACAGCAAAATAATGCCCATACATGTGGAGTATGGTATTGGTAACGATGAGTTTGATGATGTGGGTCGCATGATCACAGCCGAGTATGAAAAATTCTATTTGATTAATGTATATGTGCCAAACTCGGGCCGCAAGCTAGTGAACTTGGAGATGCGCATGCGCTGGGAAAAGCTATTCCAGGCCTATGTGCAGAAATTAGATGCCCTTAAACCAGTTGTTATGTGCGGCGACATGAATGTTTCGCATGCTGAGATTGATTTGTTTAATCCAAAAACTAACACACGCAACGCTGGCTTTACCAAGGAGGAGCGTGAGAAGATGACTGAACTACTAGCTCTTGGCTATGTGGACACCTTCAGGCATTTGTATCCAACGCGCACTCATGCGTACACTTTCTGGACCTATATGGCCAATGCTCGTGCCCGCAACGTTGGCTGGCGTTTGGATTACTGTATTGTCTCAGAGCGTTTTGTTTCACGCATTGTGGACAATGTGATGCGCAGCCATTGCCTGGGCAGCGATCATTGCCCCATTACTGTCTTTTTAAATATTTAAACAACATTGTTTACATCATTGCCATATTATTGCATATTTTAAAGTGGTGTTTAATTGATAAAAGTATCTTTTAATACTATAATTATTTGTTTGTGTTTCTTTAAGTTGATACCATCTATACATCGTTTCCATCATTTTTTAAAATCTTTTTTTTTTTGTTCAACCTATGTTTCATGTCTATAAACATTTGTTTGTGTGTATTTAAATTATTAATAAACATTCTTATTTGTTATACTTCATGATTATTACTATTATATTCATACGTAATAATTAAATTCGACTGCATTTTGTATTTCAATAAAATAAAATAAAAATAAAAATTTATCAAAACACTGGATACGCTTTTTATTTTTATATTTTTTTAATACCTTATGGTAATTTACGTACAATATTATGCCACATACAATTAGCTGATAACTATCCGTTTTGTGGCTAGTATATTTAAAAAACTAGCAAATTAATAAATGGAAGTGAAGAAAATAATATAAATTAAACTCAATAGGAATATCACGATAAATTCATTAACAATATTTTATAATAAATTTAATTGCAACAAAAGTAAAGAAAATAACTGTGAAATCAAAACGATCAAATGATATAAAAATATAGGGTAAATGAAAGGTATGTAAACGTAATATCAAGATACCATCTAGTTTTCATTTTCAATAAACAAAGTCACGTTATTATTAGAAGTTATGCTTCCGCCTTAATTGTTTGTTTAACGTTTAGTTGGCATTGTATTATGTTTCAGAAAATTGTATTCATTGTGCAATAATTGTACAAAGCATTCCAGTTTATTTTGTGTGTCGATATAGTTAATGTATAATAAATTAATCGCTAGTTGTTATTTAAAGTTTTATATTTAAAATTGGCTTACAACTTCATCTATAACTTTACAACTCCTACTTCAACTATCGTCATGTGTCCTAACCAGGGTGTGGAGCGAAACCTACTACCAGACTGTGACATAAGCAATCGTGTAGTTATGTATAAGGTGCTGCACTATATGCACTCGGAAGAGGTGCGTCACGATGAGGTGTACTCACAGTTGCGTGATCGCTATGAAGTATTTCGCGAGGTGTTGCAGAACTATCCAGTACCACTGCATGCCCGTGCCGAGGGCAGTTCCCTCTACAATTATGCGTATGATGCGCTGGTTCAACGGGAACAACGCCAGCGTCTTCTTTTATCCGGATCGCAGAGCAGCACCTCCATGGATAACTATGTGAGTGAATCAAGTGCCAGTGTATCAAGTATTGCATCCAGCATATCCAATTTGTCCGAACGCTGTGATTTCTATGTACTGCCCCGACTAGGAGCCGGAAGTGAAAGAGCCCAGGAACAAGACGGACAATTTCTGGACACTAGCGATGAAGCAGATTAAGAGATGCGTATAGAAAATGTCTAGTGACATGGAGAGTGAATTTCAAACATTTTAGTCATTATTATATATTTTGTAAAAGTGCGATAAATGTCGTTAAAAGTAATGAAAGTAAAATTTTCCATTAAGTCACATTAACAAAAGTCACAAAAAAAAAAAAACAAGAAAATTAATTAGTTTAATACAAGCATGCATATGATATGTACATATGTATGTATGAACACAAATATTTATGTGTAATAAAACATTTTAATGTGCGTTTGTGGCGATTATTTTCATGCTTAAAAAAGTGGAACTAGTGCTCTGGTCAGTCGGCCGCTTATCAAATCTAAATGATCTCGTTTAAAATTTTTTTTTATTAAAATCACAAAAAAAACAATAACTAAAAACCGTAATAGTAAATCACTTGCGGACAAAAGAAAGTTTCGACTAACTGAAATAAAAATGTGCGCTACAATCAATACAAAATATTTGAATATTAATATGAATTATGTCATAATGTATTTGCAGTTAAAATTAATAATTATTTTAATCTTAATTAATCTTATTTGTGATTTGCATAATACTTTTAGTAATATGTTTTCAATAAATTTAAAAAGTATCACCACCGATATTGGTTAAACTAAAATTCTAACAGATTCTTTTTGCTAAAATTAAGACTGATAATAATGAAAATTCGAGTTCGAACTTCACTAACATATTTTGTTGACAAATTTCAATATAATATCAAATAAGTTTTTAACAAATGATCGTAATTAAGAAGAGTGCTTCAGTCGAGTATACCCGACTGCGGTTCACACTATACCCAGTCAAAAACCACAAAAACACATTCGTGTTAACAAATACATATGTACATGCATATATGCAAGCAAGCACACAATTTCAGAGTCTGAGATCGACTCGACAATTGAAACTGATCAAGAATATATATACTTTATATGAAATGTGGAGATGCGTCCTCCTGAAATTTGCACGGTTTTGTGACCCTCTTTTAAAAAAAATCTGAGACTGCTTTAACATAATTATTATCAATTTTCTAATTCAAAAATATTTAAATTTAAATTAAAAAGTTTCTTGAACAAGTAGCATAAAATCGTTGAAAATCTTTTTATTTTTAAATTTTTTAACCTCTATTAAAAGTGCATTAAAGTAGATTACACATTTAATACACAAATTGTTTTTTGATTGACTGAACTAAAAAATTGAATATAAACCACTTAAGAGCTATAGAATTCATAAATGAAAATTAAATTGTTATAAGTGGTTACCTATGATTAATATTTAATATTTAAACGCTGTCCTGATAGACTAACCATAAATATATGTATTACTGACCGACTACCTATTCAAAAACTGTGTGTAAGTAAATGAACAACCACAATTCTGTAATGGTAGTCGTAGGTATAACAACAAAAACTGCATAAAAATCGCTTACAATAACCCAACCCAAACGATCTAACTAACTAATGACTTTATGAACCACATATCACAAATAAAATACATTGCGACTCATCTGCGTGCCTGTGTATCAAAGCCATAAATAATATATATGAACATTACAAATAAACAAAAAATCAAATAAAACAACACGACAAACCTGGAAATGGTCGCGAATTGAGACCAAACTGTCACAAAATTCAGTTAATAACCAGAGACCAGTAACAGTATCACTTCCCCACCTGGCCATAAAAATTCGTTTTCATTTGACGACACGATCTTTAGTACCAGGTTTAGCGTTTAGTCGAAAAAGTTTTGTGAACGTGCACGGTTCGGATGTAATAGAACTGCAATTGTACCAGGAGTTACGTAAAACAGTTATATTTGGAACGATATTATAATAGTAATAATTTGAATAAGAGGCGCAAGTGTTTTATATACATAGTGTAACAATAATGCGATCGTATTATGCAATTTTTATAATTTGCAATATTATTGCAAGCATTCGAACGGAGGACGGCGAATTCGGTAGGTGGTTTTAATATAATCCTGTCCAGAAGATAAAAATATGAATAACAAATATATCAACTCTAAAACAATTTTGAACATTTTTAAATTAATTTTCATCAATTTAAGGATATTGAAAAAAAAAACAAATTGAATTTATAAATACAGATTGTTTTAAAATGTATAAGGAATATGTAGTTTTCGAATAATTAAAAGTAGGTTTCAGAAAAATAACTGACAATTAAAAAAAAACACAAGAAAAGTTATAAATTTGTTTAAATTACAAAAGACTTTTTAAGCTATATTATAGCAATTTTTTTTTTTTACATAGCGAAAGTGTTTTAACAAATATCAATACAAACTCAAGAAATGTTGTCAAAATATAATATTATAATATATTAAATTGTATAAGCAAGAACTGTGGATAAAAATATTTTTATTCTCGCATAAAAAAATATTATTATATTCAAAGTAATTTAATAAATACATAACAAAACAAAAATAAAAAACTTCCATAAAATTCGGTTAGCTCGAAAAGTATGAGAATAATATAAATGGTCTTATGTATATATGTTTTTAATGCAATATTTTATTTTCCGACAATTCATGATTATGTGAAAGGCTTATTCAAGATTTTAAATATAATTGAAATGTATAAAATATTTTAACTAAATTATATAAAAAGAAATATAATATAAAAGTTGATAATGGCAATCAATGTTAAAAGTTCATTATCCTGTTGAGAATAAATTGTCATTTTGAGAATTATATTAAGAAGATTGAACGCTACTTGTAGCTCAATCAATTTTATTATTTTAAAATATATTTAACAATTCACTTGAATCAATTAATCCCTTTCTATTGTACAGAAAAACTAGTGATTCCACCGACTTATGGAGGAGTCTCTAATGCAAATACAAGTGCTAGTCACACACTGTCCGCCCGTTCCTACATAGGAGGCCAGGGTACAGGGACAGAGTGCTCCTTTGGCACTGAATGCACACCGCTACACGATTGTACGGCAATGATCTATGAGGTGGCCAAAAACTGTTATTATGGTGATAAGTCGCTCTACTGCGGCGGCGGTGAAGAGATGCCCTATGTGTGCTGCCCGAGCAGTCCGCTTGAGAAGAATCAGGTGTGCGGCAAATCGCTGGTGCAGGGCCACTTCTACAAAGGACTCGGCTCATATCCTTTTGTGGCACGCGTGGGCTTTAAACGTAAGTAGCCGAATCAAAGAATTAAACGTTTATAAACAACTTAAATTGCAGACATTAACACGGGCGCGTTTGCCTATCCCTGTGCTGGTTCTATTATTGCCCGACGGGTAATCCTAACCGCCGCCCATTGTGCCTTGGCCAAGGCTGATGGCCACCGGCTGTAAGTAGTAATTATGATGTGTTTGTCCATTTTATGGTTATCTCAGTGCATCTGTACTTTCTCTTGCAGCTCATCGGTGCGCGTTGGCGAGTATGATACCGCCAGCGATCCAGATTGCGCCAGCACCGGCTTTTGCGCACCGCGTTCTGTGAATCATGCCATCAGCCATGTGATTGTGCATCCAGACTATAAGCAAGGCCAATATCATCATGATATTGCGCTGCTGGTGCTCAAAACGCCGCTCAACTATTCGGGTGAGCACAACGGGGCTGGGACTGGGGCTGGGGTTATGGGGCTACGGGTCTGGTTACGCTTGGCAGTGTCAACGTTAATTAAAAATCGTTTTGCTCTGTGATATTTTCTCGACTCGCACTCGATCCAAGTTCAAAAATGTCAACTGCGTCCCTCTCATATTGCATGTCGCTAATTTGGGGCTAGGGCTCCATTTCCATTGCCCATTCCAGGGGCTTGGGGGTTAACTTAATTGGCCAGCTTTAAGCTGTGGTGTGTGCTTAATGTTGCAAGTAATGAGTTGAACCTACATCCAGCATTGTTCACCCGAAAATCTGTTTTCAATTTGTAGCTACAGTTCAATGGTCTTGGACTTTGAATTGTTATTGGAATTGGGGTTAGATTGCAAACTATAAATATTAGGCATGTGTATCAATTTAACGGTTATTAAAGTCTATAAATACCATTTAAACGTTAGAATAAATAAAATTTAACAAACTCAATACTTAAAAGTAAAAGTAACAGAATGACGACGATAATTATGATTACTGAAATTAAAAGCAAAGAAAAGCAGTATAAAGAATATTTATATAATATAATTGAAAAGAAATATTTAAAACACTTTAATAAATTAGGAAATAAATTAAAATTAAATTAATAAAATTGCTTTTTACGCCTTCTGCCCATTTAAAATGGGATAATAAAATATTACAAATAGGCAAGTAATTTCTTAGCTGCAAAGGTCAATAAAATTGTCACAACGGCTTGAAACAATTATATTTTCCTGTTAAAAACTATGAAAATATTTACTGAAAGTTTTTTAAATACTTTTTTTTTTTTGCTAACTACCTAATAGGTATTTAATTTCGTTGTCATTCAAAATTCAATGCTAGTGTTGTATTAACTTCTTAGCGTTGAAATTACAAATAGAACATTTTCCAATCACATTTAGAACTTCATCATAAAAGCCATATAAACAAAATTTCTTACTTTCATGGTTTTGTTTTGATTTAGTTTAAAGTAAATGCTTTCGTGCACAGCTGCGGATCGAATAAAAATTATAGCTTCGTATCACTATAAATGCATGATCTTAAATTGATTTTTATGGCGTCAAACAAGCGTCATTACTGGCTACTCGTCGATGGGCAGGATTCAAAAAACAAGTCGTAAACAACACATTAGTTACGGATAATATTAAAGAAGAAAATTGAGGTTCATTGCGTTGGGGGGCGTTACCTGAATTGCTGACCAGCTTGTTTGTTGGTGATTTTATGGCTATATTTTGATTTCTTGGCGTACATGGGGAATAACATCAATCAATTGGGCGGGCCGGGTGTTGGCTGCAACAATGTTGCATCTGATATCTCTGTATGCCAAAATGAAACATATGAATGTACGTGATCCTGGGTCCTGGTGTTATTGCAATTTAAACTAAAATTAAAGTTAATCTGATTTCCCTTTTCCTGCCTTTTCGCTCCCCACTTCAGTGGCCACACAACCGATCTGTTTGCAGAAGACACGCGCCAATTTGGTGGTAGGTAAGCGGGCAACCATTGCCGGCTGGGGCAAGATGTCCACATCGAGCATACGCCAGCCAGAGATGTCGCATCTGGACGTTCCACTGACCAGCTGGGATCTGTGCCTGCGCAATTATGGCTCAACGGGCGCACTTGAATCGCCAAACTCAATTGAGGGACAATGGATGTGTGCCGGCGGCGAGGGTAAGGATGTGTGCCAAGGCTTTGGTGGAGCGCCGCTGTTCATTCAGGAAAACGGAATATTCTCACAGGTATTGTCAATTATTTGAATTAAATATATAAACGAGAATTATTTACTTTATCTTGCTGCAGATTGGCATTATGTCCTTTGGTTCGGACAATTGTGGTGGTCTACGCATACCCAGCGTATATACAAGCTTGGTTTACTTCCAGGAGTGGATACACGACAACACGCCACCGGAATAGACGATTTAAGCTAAACTAATCATATAAAAATATCAATATGCTATATTTGTAAATTTGGTTTATATTTTATTTTGTAAAAGAAAACTAAGTAAACTATTTATCGGTTATTTAAACCAGATTCTGTTTATTTCCAATTGATCGGTTCATCTGCGTCTCAACAAAAAAAAAAAACTTACATATACACGCACACAATAATTTAATTGAATTAATTGAACTTTGACACGCACAGCAGAAGCCTCAAATATATAAAAATAAGCTTCCAAACAAATAATGCGTTGTAAAGAAAATAATATATGTATGACGTGCGACAATTTCTTTAATATTTTATTGCGCATTCAAAAAAATTGGTTTGGTATCCATTTCCTATAAGTGTAATTGGGTATTACAACACCGACAATGAGACAAAATTATTATTAATTATTTATCGTGCATTAAAATACACTATACCATATTATATTCCCCATTATAAGAGCAATATAAATTCCTATAAAGTATACTATACATTCTTGTTTAGGATAACAAGTTAAGTTTTAAAAATGAAAATAACTATATCTATAATATTTAATATTATTAAGATTATTATAATTATGTCCCGAAATCTATATCGAATTAAATATGCAAAATCTTTGACTTCATAAAGTATATGTATGTATTTTGGATCAGCACGACGAGATAGATCAATATAGCCATGTCCCTCCGTTTGTTTCTTTCTATGCATACTAGTCTCCAAATTAAATAATTCTAATAGATAAGGAAAATAGATTAAAATCGATAAATGATTTTTATTTCAAAGCCTTTCTGCAAGGCTACAATATACACCACATATTTCTTTTGTTTTTAAATAATTCAATGCGCAACTTTAAAATTTAGCCCTGTAATAACTTCTTGGACTTCTGGTTCTGTGATGTGTGTGAATTCTGTATCTCGATTTCCAGTTGTGTCTGATGTGTGTGTGTGTGTGTTCCAAAAGCCTGGTACCATGTGGCTAATTGGAGTCAGCTGCCAGCTAAGCCAGACAAATCAGCTGGTTGCTTGGCAGTTGGCCAATGGCAAGAACTTTAGCCATATAAATCGAAAGGCTGAAATTGCACTGAGAGAAATTGTGGCCTTGAGCAAAGATTTCAAAACACATCTACTATATGTGTGTATTAATTTGTGATATGTTATGTAAGACTCGGCACAGCTGCACAGATGACAAATTAACTTATTCGAGAACAACATCGACGTCATATCAAACATTTGAAATTAATTTACGGTCTGCCTTTGAATGCCATACAAAGTACACATGACAAAAGACCCCGCACATTCCTCAACCACGACGCACAGTGTAGCGATTCAGAGAGAAGCACTAAATGAAAAATCAATTTGACAGATCTTTACGACCCCGGCTCAACGTCAGACCAGACTCTTTGGCTTTGATGTTCCATCAGTCGGCAATTGGTCGTCGAGGCGTTAAGATCGCCGTTCGCGCATCTGAAAACTTTTTGAAAAAACCGTTACGAATTTGAATTTCATATTACACTTGCTTTAATTAACAAATCTCACAATAATCTAACTGAACGTACAAATATTATTATAACTAAAAAGGTTTATATGATACCTCAACTTAAATGGTCAGTTAATTGTGTTAAAAATAAAACTACAATTAAAGTTGTACATTTTAAAATATTAAATTTAATAGTATAAATATTTGGTGGCGTATGTAAACGGATGTAAACGTATAGCTTCTTGAGTGAGAAAATGCAGTGCGTAGCTGAAATTATATAAATTTAAAGATAAAACATTAATGTTGTTAATAAATATTAAAAAATATATAATGTGTGAATAGACAATCAACTTCAATTTTTTTTTATGCGCATCAAATTTTTTTAAAATATTTTAAAAGAAATTAACTATCATCTTTAAACCTACTTTAAACCTATGCTGTCAACTTAATCCATCATAAAAAAAATCAAAATCATGTTTTAAAGATTTGATAATCTTTACAGCAAAAAAAAATTTTTATTTGTTTTTGGTGAAATTCTTGCGAACAATCTAGAAACTTTAATAACAATTTTTTAATTTAAAAAAATAAAGTCTACATAAATAATCTGATTAAAATGTGATTTATAAAGACGTATGTTTGACATATTTAAGTTTCTTAAAAAATATATATTATATAAAATAAAACAGATTAAACAAAAACGTAAAAAATTACATTTGTTTAATAAGCAATGGCTTTACATAAATTTTTTAAAACTATACCATTTAAAATTTTTGAGAATTAAATTGTGTATTCAATTAATAAACAATTTTAATGATTTTGGCAATTAAGCTAAATTGTGCTGAATAATATGACTAATATGTACATATATTAAATGGTCAAAAAATATACACAAACATAGAGTAAAGAATTTTATTATTGTTTTATTAAAATATTTGATGCATTTAAAACAATGCGAGTCTCAGTTAAAAAAATAAATAATTTTCTTTCGTAGTGCTTATCGTTATAGTGAACACGTTCGAATTTAATTAGTTCAGCATAACGAGCGTGCACTGTAATTGCGAAAAGTGCGCTTAGTTGTTCCTTCATCTACCCTTCTGTGAACTTAGTGGCATCATTGCGATAATAAACTCCAGTTAATTTGGAAACTCGCCAAGAACGCATTATAAAACGCGACGCTGTGATTTTTTTAAACAATTGTTTTTAACTTGTGGTGTCTGTGTCTCGGTTTTTTTGTGCGTGTTCTGTGTGTATATTTGTAAGCATTTTTAGACAGCTAAGCAAAAAGCAATGACAAAAAATGTACAGAAACCCTTTTGGGGGAATTAAAAAACTGAAACTCGTGCGATTTTCGCTTGCGATTGTGTGCGAAATATCAACGTAAGAAAGTCATAAATTGCAGCTAATCGGAATATCTAGGGGGATCGATCGCACAGCAAAAAGGCGCTAATTAGGCAAAAACTGTGCTAAAGAGCAGGAGAAACAGCAAGTGCAATATTAACTGTATATGTATAAAACAGCACCTAAACAAATCAGATAAAAAAAGAGCATAAAAGCTCAGCAATGTTGAAAAGACGTCGATGTAAGCAGCAACAACAACAAAAACAACAACAATTATAAGCACGCAAAAATTCAAACATTATCGCAACATGTTGCTGAACATTGGGCACATGTTGCTGGCGTTCGCTGCCGCCGCCATTACCATAACAGCGATGGCTACCAACACGACCACGCTACTAAATCCTCTGGCCGAGACCAAGGAATGCACCAGCATTGACATACGCAATGAGTGCAAAAAAATGCATCTGCTGGACAACTGTACAGTGATTATTGGCTATATGATGATCACCCTAATGTCCAATAATGTTAAATGTAATTATTCAACGTATAAGTTTCCAAAGTTGCGCGAGATCACTGACTTTGTGATATTCACCGAGGTGCGCGGTTTGGTTGGCATCCGAGATATGTTTCCCAATTTAACTGTAATACGCGGCCGTCGATTATTTCTTAATTATGCACTGGGCGTAACTAGCATGCCTGATCTACAGTTGGTAAGACAATCTTATGATATTTTCTTAATTTTTTAAAATCTGTATGTTTGTCTACTATTTCATACCCTATTTCATATATCAAATAATATAAAAAAATTAAATAATATCTGCTGTTATATGCATATGATCTGAGTCGCGCTGAAAAAAATATTTAAAAATTATTGCGATCAATTTTTGGCATCATTTTATTTTGATGAACGCATCTTTAAAAAAAAACCCAAAAATTCATTTTATTACTCAATATTTCTATTGGCAACTATACACATACATATAATCTAATTTGGTCAATTTTAGAAATTTCCTTCAGACTGTGTATAGCATATAAAATAATTTATTTTAAATTAAAATAAATTGGCGAATTTTTTTTTTTTTTTTGTTAATCTAAAAAATTGAAATCAATTAATATGTGTTTAATAGTAAAAGTCATATATTACAAAACTCGATATTTTCAAATTGAGTTCTAAGTCTATATTACTTCTTCCCTTTCAGCTGGAGTTTAAATCCTTGGTGGCCATTCAACGTGGTCATGTGTACATTGGTAACTGTCACAAACTGTGCCAGTTAAATAAAGTAAGCAAAGTTCCTTCCTCATCTGTTTATATGCGTACTAAGTTAACTTTTCGTTTGCAGATCAATTGGGATAGACTTACATTAAGTGCGGGCGAGAATCATATTGTAATTGGATCTAACAACTGCACAAATACCGCTATTTGCAACGGCTGCAATTCCAGTTATTGCTGGTCTAATTTTACCTGTCAGCGTTTTGAAAATGATAATGTGGCACATTATGATCAGTAAGTTCTCTGGTCGATACATTATTCAACTCGGTTTTCGTATTTTAATTAGTTAAAGTGTTATTTAACATTCAAGTAAAATTTTACAAAACACAAATTGATTAACATAAACATAACTGAAGTTTAAGCAACAGCGCGTCATTTTGTCACATTCGTTTAACATAACATAGCATGTTAATGATTATACACAGTTCGTAACATAAGAAAATAGTATGTTAATGTCTCTAATAAATCCTCCACTGTTTTAATTGCTATGCAGAAACTCACAAAGTTGCCATGAGGAGTGCCTGGGTGGCTGCTATAATGCCACCGCTGCGGGCTGTGTGGTCTGTCGTGGACTTACCGATGCCGGTGTATGTGTGAAACATTGTCCGGCCAACAAGTGAGTGGGCTCTGCCACGCCGGCTTGGCGTGTTGTTGATTACCACTTAGTCTTAGTCCATTTGCAGGTATCTGCTGGAACAGTATCAACGCTGTTACACCCACGATGAGTGTGTGGCCCATCATGGCCACTATACGTTCGAATCTGACTGTGTAGCGTTTTGTCCTAGCGGATACAAGGCCAATGCCGAATCTGAATGCGTGCGCTGTGGGCCACAGGAGGCGTGCGTGAGCGTCTGCTCACCGGAACAAAGCGAGGGCATCATTGTCATATACAATCTGGCCGATGCGGAAGAGTTGCGTGGATGCCAGATTGTTAACAGCAGTCTAATCATTACAATACGTAATGAAGTAAATGAACTGCAGCTGGAGCAGAGTCTGGGCAGTATTCGAGAGATACGCGGACATCTCAAGATCTATCGGTGGGTGAATCAGGATCAAGCAAGACAATCAGAGCTAGTTAGACTTATATTTTTATCCTTTTAGCTCTTCGCAACTAAGCAGCCTGAAGTTTCTAAGCAATTTGGAACGCATACATGGCGATCCAATGGAAAATCTTTACTACGCTTTAATACTCTACGATAATAAAAAGCTGACCGAATTATGGGAGCCGACAGAGCAGCTGGAATTCGTTAAAGGCGGCATGTTTATGCATCGTAACAATAAATTGTGCAACAAACACATGAAAGACTTTCAAAACCGTGTCGTACATGACAAAAATTTGGACTCGCTTCAAACCAGCGATCAGGAAGTGCTTTGTGGTCCGGCAAAGCTTCAGCTGATCGTCCAAGTGAGTAGGCACGTTGAAAAGAGTCTATCAGAGTTTCAGATAAAGATGTTTAGAAAAACTTTCATTATAAATATTCGTTGAATTAAAAGCAAACATAATCTGGCAAGCAAATTAAATCCAATGTGTAAGAGCATTTTTTATGCTCTTTAATAAGTACTATTATAATTATTATATAAATTTACGTTCTTACTTAATTAAACATATTTAAATTCTCTTACTACAGACACGTAGCCATAGAACGCTGTGGTTCAGTTGGCCAAAATTACAAACGAGTGTGGAACTGGAGCTAATCTATAGATCCGTGCCGGCGGGCAAGCAGTCTGTAGAGTCAAGTGAGCTAGAGGCGCCCGTTTGTACGCGTATTAATTGGCGGCGACTGTTGCTGTTTGTGGATGAGCTGTTAGAGAATGGCACACATTATAGCTATGAATTGGATGAGCTAGAGCCAAACACGCGCTACGCCTGCCTTTTGCGCACCTTTGGCGGAGGTATGCAGCATGAAATGCGCAGCGATATGATGTACGTGCAGACGCAACTGGACATACCCAAGTCGCCAAAATTGGCTGTAATTAAGAAAACGGACAATATGTTGACGCTGAGTTTGAGCGGTCAGGAGCAGGAGTATTTTATGTTAACTGTCAACGAAATGACTGACGATGTGGACTATATTGATAAGCGTAATTTCTGCAAGCAGCCGGCAATAATGTGGCAGGATATGGATAAGGTGCGTTGGCGATCGCTGCAGGACTTGGACTATGACGACTGCTGTGTGCATCAAGCGGAACTAGTCGATGATCAACGTTTTTTCGATGAAATGAAAGTCATGTATCGCTGCACACTAGATACTCCCGAAAATTGTAACACATCAGAACTGAAGCAAGAGTTACAGATGCGACTACCGGCCAATACAACATTATATGAGCTGCGGCAGCTGAAGCGCTATAGCTTGTACTCAATGCAGCTTCAGGCCTGCAATGCAATCGGCTGCAGCAGCTCAACGATGCTAAATGAACGCACAAATTTTACATTAAATGCAGATTTATTGCCACAGCTGAGCGCCTGTCGTGTGCCCAAGACATCGCAGTATTTAATGCGCTTTGCCGAGCCGACACAGCCTAATGGACTAATTGTTAACTATGTATTGCATTATCGCAACAATGTCTCCGAACAGGTTGCTGAGACGCATCTAACCTGCATTACGCGACGCGAACATGCCGATGCCAACTATGTCCATGTGTCTCAACTCAATGGCACCTACAATGAGTGCGCCGTGCGTGTACATTCGCTCGCCGGCGATGTAATAACTTCGTATGTGCCGATTACTTTGTGTGACGAAGAGGAGATCAAGCTTGCGATTACTTATCAGCAGTTCATAATTGATGCAGTTACCGTAGAGGACACTCAAATACATGGCCATGGCATGAACATATTTCTGATATGCTTTCTGTTTGGTTGCTCCGTCTCGCTAGTTTGGCTCATGTACAAGCGGCGTTGCTGGCGCAAGTTACCGGGATTGCGACATTATGTGCCGGTTCGGGAGCAATGGTTGCACGAGCGTCAACAGACTGAGGACCGTGAAATACTTGTCGATGGCTTTGAGACAGTACGTTTTCAGAATAACAATAACAATAATACCAGCAATCACAGCAGCGATGACCATTAATTTGTAAACTAAACTATAAATGTGTCAACTTACCGTATAAGCGAAAATTAAGTCTTTTATTTCTCAGTGTCATCATCGGTGTTGGTGCCTGTACTTGCTAGTAAAACGGCTGGTACGCTGCTGGAGGGTAGCAACAAAATGTCGCTGTCTGATGCGGGTGTGGGGGTGCGTGGAGACGCTACCTGTTGGCGTGCCTTGGCACGCTCTAATTTGGCCTGCTCATACTCTTTAAGCTCGGAAAGCTTGAGTTGTATAGTTTGTAGTTCTCGGCGACGCATTTTTTCACTTTTTGTTTTGCTTTCTTTGTTTGTAGCAATTAGCGATGCATGTACCAATCGACGCTTAATGAATACTAATATTTATCGATTACAAACACTAGTTGACAATCGAAATCGCTAAATGTAGCAGAAAAAATAGAAAAAAGTAGCTAAAAAAATACTTGTCTGGTATTTTTTTTAAACTAAAACGTTAACAGTTATGTGCGAAAAGATTAAACTTTTTTTTGGAAATTAAAATTATTTTTCTTGTTAATCTTAACTTCGATTTTAAAAAGGGGGAGGAATAGTAACTGTTATTATTTGGTATATTTCCTAAATTCGCAAAAAGAAATAATTCAGCTAATTGTAATCATTTAATTTAAAATTAAATTTTAAACATTTTGAAGAGCTGAGCTTTATTCTAAAGATGTACATTATTAAGAAATCAGTCATCGTCGGCGAATAGACCACTAAGCTCAAGGTCTTCCAAATTACTACTGGACAATTGCTGGCTTTTAAACTCGGTAAAGAATTTACCATCGCTTTTTGCATCCCAGGAATTTTCCTCTGCCTCGGCAGCCAGGTGTCGTGCATGTTTAGGCGGTGTAAAGTGATTATATGTACAATCTGTGTAAGTGGACGGCTGTGTTGAGTTTGTGCCACTTGGACGTAGATCATAATGCTCGGCCAGGAATTCCAGGACCTGAGATTTGTTGCTGAGGCTATTGAACTGGACACGCAGAGCTCGTTTCATTTCGCTGCTCCACATGAAGGTGAGATGATGATGAAAACACTGAAAATGTAAACGATCACCGGCCAGCTCAGCAATGTTCAACCACTGCTGCACGCAATCTATTGGAGTCGTCGTCGCCTCTGAATACTCGCTGTTGAAGAGTGCCGGATTGGCGAGTAGGCCACGAGCTGCCATAACGCCTGCCGCTTGTGTCTTGGCATGCAGTTCGCAAGCATCTTGATAACTTTCAACATTGCCATTAACAATCAGCGGTATGTGGAGAGATTTGGAAACCTCTGCCATAGCCTCAACATTAAGCGTGTCTTTGGAATGTTTTTGTGCTGGTGTCCGCCCATGAAGCGTCAAGAATGTTACACCACAGTGCTCCAATTGTTGTGCCAGTACGATTGTTTTTTGTATTGACGACTCGCTGTCGCTAGCTTGCAACAGCCGCATCTTAACCGAGACGCTGAATTCGGTGGGTAAAGTACGTCGCAAAGTTTGGACAATATCCCGCATCTGTTCCGGTTGTCGCAACAGGCCACAGCCATAGCCTTTAGCTATGGCCCAGCTTTGTGGGCACCCACAGTTCAAATCGACACCATCGACATAGGGATAAATAAGCTGTGCTGAGGTAACAAACTCCATGGCATCTTTGGCAGCAAACTGTGCTATAAGTGGCTCATCATCTGGGCCAGTTGTAAACTCATTTTGTCTCGCTTTTTCGCTGTTGTTGATCGAATCGGATATCATCATTGGAGTAAATGCCAATTGAACTCCGTTCTGGCGTAGTAATCTTCTAAATTCTAGCTTACTGTATCTAACCATTGGAGCACTGATACGTAGAAAATTCTGTGCATTTGCAAAAAGTGCCGCAATATCATGATGCGATCTTTGTTGTGGTAGTTGCATTTTTAATGGATTTGTTTATTTTTTTTAATTAACTAAGTCGATTAAGATATGTTGTAGTTTTTGTACACGTTTTTTCACGCTCAGCTGTTTTAATTCATCAGCTGCTTGATCAGCTGGGCTTTGAAGTGGACATAAAATAAATTCATTTTATTTAAAACAGCCGTAACAAATTTTATTATAAGCAAACCTATAAACAATTATAAATATAAACCAATGCTATTTTTGCAAGAGTTTGGGCATTATTTATAAGAAAATCGACAAATTGAGACGTCATTTTGAATTCAACTGACCAAAAATTAGAGATACTATCGATAGTTTGCAATGTTGATATACCATCTATCAATTTTGATTGTCGAGTCTATATAAATATATATTTATATGTATATATGTACATTGTATATATATATTTGTACATCGTACAGCAACGAAGTCAGGGAATTTACAAATAAATAATAATAATAGAGTTGTCAGCAGTATAAAATATTACTGTTTAGTAATAAATAATATTGATAGTTTGCCGGTTCAAAATTTATTTGAGTCATTCGATATTCTAATTTAATGAGAATTATTTTTTTAATTTAAATTATTTCTTCGTTTGTATATGTTTCACTTATATCTGTTAATAACCTAAGATAAAATTAAAATAAACAAGTTTTTCTATGGCATGAATATGTTAGTAGCTTTTACAGCAATAGACAAAAATTTCTGTGCTTTACTGTGCTCCAAATTCACTGTTATTTTATCCTAATATTTCCACAAGCTTTTAAGACGTTCTGGCAGCCCTGTATGCATGCATCAAAATAAAAAACAAATCGTCATTTCGACAGTGTTAAGCGATCTGACCAGCAGTAGAAGGCAAGCAGAGTAGAAGAATATTAAAATATTACGTATTCAAAATATATAAATATATTCATTTATTTATCACAGAAAAAATCGCGAGCAAAATGTTTTTGATACGTCGTGTTAAAAGCCTTTTCGAAAAGATACCATCGGTGAAAATTGTTCCAGCCAATTCACAGTTGCCTAAGGAAAATATTCGCAAATCAGCAGCTTCTTTTGAGGACTCCAAAGAGCATAAGTTGAAGAACACGGTAACTCCCGTTCAAGAGACTGAGTGGCTTAAAAAATATTACAGCGTTATGAGTAAATGGGATATGGCAAAATTTCCAGAAATTTCGATCGAAGGACAGCCCATTAATTTATATCGTCTATTCCTAATTGTGGATGAGAAGGGTGGCTATCATTCTGTGAATAGATGGGATATAATTGTCATGATACTTGTTGTAAAAGTTAGGCCTGAAAGGCTTCAATCCTTTTATGAAGCTCATCTGTTGCCATATGAGTGGAATCGAGACTTTAAAAATGCCAACGCACCTTTCAAAGCAAGTCAATAAAAATTAATTTAATAAATCCTATCTTATCATGTGTTAATAAAACTGAGAGTAAAATTTCGCTCAAAAATATTGAATTTTTTCTCAATATATGCTGGCGGCATTTAAACAGAGGTGGACTATTGAAGACTGCGATATTGGAGTATCGATATAATTTATATTAGTTAATTTGACTTCTTCAACTGATATTCAAAAAAATTACCGTCTATCCGGCTAATAGCTAAACTGTCAGCACTGTTTTTAAATTTCATTAATGTAATATCGATATCGAACATATATACTATCGATATCGCAATCGATAGTTTCACACCTCTAGCGTGTAGGTGAAAAAACCCACAATCGCAATTCTTAATTAAATAAAATTAATTCATGTGCAAAATAAAACATAGTGAGTAATCAAGTCCACTCAAGGCGGGGGACGTCAATGACGCACAACTAAGCCAAACGCAATGAGAAACTGAAGGCAGCCACCAGTCCCATAACAACAACAATAAACAGCCACAACAACAAGCACAATGCATTTCTCAATACCAGACACACAGGAACAATATGCAGAGGGTAGCAGCAGAGGGGCTAATTCGCCCACATACACGGTCTACAACATATATATAAATGGCAACTATCACTGTTGGCTGCGCTACAAGCAGCTGCACGCTCTGCACGAACAGCTGCGTAGGCGTTGCACAGACGCCGCCCTGCCGCCCTTTCCGCCCAAACGTCTGCTGCCCCTAAGCAACAATCAGCTGGAGACACGACGTGCCGCCCTCGAGCATTATTTGCAAATTATTGGCCAGGATGCGCGCATTGCACGCCTAACATACTTGCAACAGTACTTGCAACGTGCTCAATTGGACACCGCGCTGGCCGAGTGCTCGGTGAGCAGTCAAAATGAGCAGAGGCAACTGCAGGTAGAGGTATATAACGGTATGGGCGTTGCACAGTTGCTGGTCAACTGTCATGTGCAGCAAAATGCAAGCGCACTGCTGCAGTCTGTATGCCGTATGTTGCAGCTGCCCGATGAGTTAATGCAATTCTTTTGCCTCTATCTAATGCGAAAAGTGGATTCGACCGAAGATGCGGCCCCCGATGAGCCCCCCTCTGTCCTGCTGCTGCGTCGTCTAATGGACTTTGAGTCGCCGTTGATTACACGCCAGCATGCACAGCCCTGTCAATTGTTACTGCGCACCTGCTATTGGAACGCACGCTGGGATGCCAAGCTCCTCAGCAATCAAGTGTCGCTCAATTTGCTCTACCAGCAAACGTTGGCGGACGTAGCACGAGAATGGATTATTTGTACACCCGAAATGCGTCGTCAGCTGCGCAGTATGCAAATGCAGGCGCGTCCATTGCAATATTTAGATCTTGTACGTCAGCTCCCTTCCTATGGCTGTCTACAGTTTGGTCTTGCAGTGGTGGACTATCCGGAGCTGGCTACCAATGCGCTGGTAACAATTGGCAATCGGGAGCTCAGTTTACGCACAGCGCGTGGTGCCAAAATCTATGAAACAAAATTTCGTGTTACACGCATGCGCTGTTGGCGTGTAAGCGCCATGCACAACACTTTCGAGTCGCGGGATGAGCCCACACAGTTGCAGCTTGCCTTTGAGTATCTAATGTCAAAGCAAACGTTACGCTGGATAACCATAACAAGCCAGCAGGCAATGCTCATGTCTGTGTCGCTGCAGGCCATGGTTGATGAGCTCTTGCACAGCGACAACAGCAGCAGTAGCGGCGGCAGCGACGATGAACAGGAAGCCAGCACGTCCCGGGCTGCTTCAGAATCCACATCGTCAACGCCCAGTTCGGTATCATCATTGGGCACTTCAACCACATCGACCGCAACAACCACAGCGACAGCAACAACACCGCCGGTCAAGTTTCTAGCGCAGCGTTCCAAACAACAGCACAAACTGACAACGGCACGCACCTTTGCGGCCGTATTCTTTCGAAATGATGAGAATGCAGCTGCATCGGTGCGCAATGAGGCATTTGAGGGCATTGGCGATGATGATCTGTAAACTGTAATCTTTCTACTGTCCAATGTTTATGAAACTGTACGTAAATTTCCTTGCAGACTGGAAAACTGTAAATCGATAGCTCAGCACGATGATCATAATTTAATTATGCACACTAAATTTTCTACCATTGAGTGGGTAATATTATTTTATCATTGATTAACGAATTCTTGCCATATTGCTAATTCACTAACAGACTAAAACACATTTAAAGTTTACAAATGTCACCCACCTAACAGAAATAAGGAGAAAATTCTCTTCTCATGCGAAACTTTTGTTTTGATTTCTTTTTAAAAGCTACAAAATGATAAACGTGCTGAATTTGTCGATTGTTTTCCAGATCTGTTTATTAGTATGTGTGTTGAGTGTAAAAAAATTTTGTTGTTTAGTTCATTCGTAAACAGCGCGCAGCCAAAATAGTTTTAAAACAATTGTAAATGTAAGCACAAATCTAAACGTTATTTATATATGTATGCAGCACATAGACATAGAAATTAGTTAAGTTACGAAGCCCGAATTGAACAAACGATACTTTTCCTTTCCCCCTCTACTTCCCCATGGTGCTGCCAAATGTTACAACAAATACGAGAACTCGGAATGTGCATTTTATTCTGTTAAAGACAAAAAAGTAGTTTTATTATCAAAATACATATGAGATGATCATATTATCTAAATGATGATTCATTGAAGAACATTGTGTTGTGTTTAAGAATGCTCAGTAAGAAACTCTAGGCTTATGTTATATATACATATTACATTTTAAAAGCGAATGTTTATACATACATATATGTATATTGTAATTCTTTTGTAAATTACATTTTTTAAATGATTACTCTCTACATTTCCCTTTTATATTGTATATGCGCAGCTATTTTTTACGTTTATTATTAACAGTTGAACAAAATATATATGTTATGCATTTTACAAAAATAAACGTAAAACGAAATTGTGAAAACATTTTAAGCAGTTTTTTTTTTTTATTATTTTGGGAGTTTATTTTTTAATTTTTTAACAAGCAGTTCCTTTGGGCTGGAAGAACTATATACGAATTTATAATTGATATTACAATATATGTGATATTTTTGAAACATATTTCTACATTAAAATTTGATTTTAAAAATTCAGGAAAATTCGAAGCTTGCCACCTGTACCAAGCGATACATTAATTAGACGATTTCCCAATTTGTTACATATAACTAGGAGGAAGTTTGACAAGTTACCTATAATTAGCTAAAACTTGGCAGTTCTTCAAACGAATTTCCGCTTTCTCAATTCTGAAAAATCAAATTTAATAGAAAAAGTGGTTAACGTCAATTTGGGTTTGCTGTTAATTAACATGATTATTTCGGTATTAAATGGGGCTGCTAACGCGTCTATGTAAACCGATTTTAATTGTGTTATCGATATCCCTGTCAAATGCAACAACGAACAGAAAAAAAGTAGCTCACAATTCACCCAATAATAGCATTGGGTCTTGTGTGATAAACAATAACAGCCAACTAAAGCAATATTTATATCAACTTATATATAAAAATGGAACGTAACAATGGGTAAGTATCATATTTCTATATACACAAATGATATGTTTATGCTACGCGAAGCTTGTGACGCATACAAATCGAAAAAAGTAAACATACAGTGTATGAGGGTGTGTGTGTGCGTGGATATGTGGAAAAAATACTAGGCGATATATATTTTTGCGACTAACTAATTAGTCTAATCTTAATTTATTATAGACGCTATCCATATATACGCCGCCAGGGCAGCGGCAACGGACCACACAATCATCACCACCATAACAATGCAAACTCGTCGACAACTTCATCATCATCATCATCGACATCAGCAACAAACACATCGCATAGCACACAGTACTCCAATAATAGCATTAATAATGCAACAACAAACACCAATGTACTATATGCTGCAGCAGTATCGCAGCAGCAACAACAACAACAACAGCAGCAGCAAAGTGTGCCCATATCACAACATGATGAATTAATACGTTACATTCGGGAGGCTTGGAATAAAGTGAGTACGAAAATTAATTATTTTATTTTATTTGATTCTAATATTATTAAGTTCGTGTTGCGTTTCCTGCTAGATTTTATAGTATTGTGATAGTGAGAGAAATAAATAAATAAATCGTTAACGAAAATAAATAATCTATCGATTCTATAAATTGTAATTATTACGGTTTTAAATCAAATAATATAGAATTAAATATTTCGCAACGTTCAGAATCTAAATCAAGTTATTGTTGACCCCAAAACAATCTTTAATATTATTTTGCTAATATTTTGTAATTGTTTTTTTTATATTTGCAGGTTAGCGAACAGGACACACCTATTATATATTGCAATGAATCTGATAATCAATTGAAAAATTTCAAACCATTTAATTTGGAAGAGTATTGGGGACAGCGTCTGGTGCAGAACATACATGTAACCACAACACATCAATAGAAAAGTAGAAACAAAAGAACAGACAAAAGCGCATATACCCGTTAGCATATAAAACTAAGAATATATTTAAAATGCTATATATATCTATATATATAGGCTTCGAAAATTTTGACAACAATTATCAGTACACTGCATACTTATATTGTAAACGGGATGCTGTTTTTATGAATTTTATTATTCGATCGATTTACATATGTTGGAAATGATTTGCTTTCTTATACAATTCGCATTTGATTCAAGACAAAATATATTCATATTTTAATATGTGTTTAAAATTTAACTGCAAACACTGCCAGCTGTGAAAAAAATAATATATATTTATATATTCAAAGCTTTTTAGAATTTGCAACGGCATCCTGTTATCAAAAATATGTAAATTGTTACTTGTTCGCGAATAATTGACCATTTTGAAATATTATATTACAAACAGATTCTAAATATGCAAAACAAAAACTGAATTCCATACAAATCGCAAATCGCGAATCGCAATCTTAATAAACATTTTAATTGCAAGAAATATGTTTTATTTAAATGTAATTTATTAACTTTTAAATTGGAATAATGTCAAATGACAGTACACAATGAAATATAAGGCTTAGAAATTTGGGTAACATAATATATATATTACATAGCGAACAAAATGTCTAAATGGCAAAAAAGTTCGACTATTGCAATTGTTATAGCGGTTGCCTGAGAAAATAAAAAATTTTCAAATTGCAAATGAAATCGATTACATATCGAAATCAAATTCGCAGCTGTTTTGTGGCCGATAACATTTTTTTCTATACAAAACAAAGTTGACTTGCATCGATAATTGTGCGTGATTTCAAAAATTAATTTGAAATATGATTAATCAATTTATAAAAAAATTCATACATTTATAAATTGGCGTGGAAAAACACTTTAAAAAACTAAACATATGTAATTGGCACACATGGTAATGCTATAATAATGAAAATAGTTAAAAAAAAGCTTTTATTCTTATGTTCAAATTCTTATCGGCATTTATACTATCGGCCCTGGTATTGGCTTGCCGCCAATATTGGCTTTTCGCGCGTTTTCATTGCCACTTTAGCAAACAAATCCAACAATTAAACTGCAAACGCAAGCAACTGAAAATACATATAATTTAAAATTATCTTGGACTTGCAGAAATGGTTAACAGCCCGCAAAAATCAGCGAAAGAGGAGTCGCCTCTGAAGCTTTCAACACCAGATCAAATGCAAATCGATAAGCAGGAGCCGGCTAACCCAGATGAGCAACAATATCTGAATTTGATACGTCAGATTATTGCGACTGGAGATCAGCGCATGGATCGCACCCAAGTGGGCACTTTATCCATTTTTGGCTCTCAAATGCGTTTCAATATGCGAGATTCGTTTCCGTTGCTGACCACCAAGCGTGTCTTCTTTAGGGGCGTCGCCGAGGAGTTATTATGGTTTGTAGCCGGCAAGACAGATGCCAAGCTGCTGCAGGCCAAGAATGTGCATATATGGGATGGGAATAGCACCCGCGAATTTCTGGACAAATGCGGCCACACAGAGCGTGCTGTTGGTGATCTGGGTCCTGTTTATGGCTTTCAGTGGCGTCACTTTGGCGCTGAATATCGTACCTGTGATGATGACTACGCCGGTCAAGGCATAGATCAATTGCAACAAGTGATCGAAACCATACGGAACAATCCCTCTGATCGACGCATTATAATGTCCGCCTGGAATCCCTTGGATATACCCAAAATGGCGCTGCCACCGTGCCACTGCCTGGCGCAGTTCTTTGTGTCCCAATCGAGGGGCGAACTCTCTTGTCAGCTTTATCAGCGCAGCGCTGACATGGGCCTTGGCGTGCCTTTTAATATTGCGTCCTATGCGCTGCTCACCTATATGATAGCCCATGTGACCGGTCTGAAGCCGGGTGACTTTGTCCATACAATGGGTGATACACACGTTTATATGAATCATGTGGAGCCGCTTAAACAGCAATTGGAACGTCAGCCGCGTCCCTTTCCCAAGCTCAACATCAAGCGTAAGGTTACAAATATTGAAGATTTTCGTTACGAGGACTTTGAAGTTGTTGGATATAATCCGCATGGAAAGATTCAAATGGACATGGCCATTTAAGCACATATGCATTATAATCTCAAAACTATTATTAACCACAACTCTAGTCGGTAATCATCGACTATAATATTAACCATTACACTCCAGTCGGTCGTGATCGACTAGAATATACCCATTATTTAGTCATGTATTCTAACACACATTCTTTTAAACCTGCACAGTTGTACTATAGTATTTACTATCCAATTGTTTTAAGAATTTCCAAATATATGTTATTTAAAAAATACATTTATGTATATATCTTATTCATGTTGCCACTGCAGGTAATATTTTTTTTTACTTATTTTCAGTTGTAAATAGATTTTTGAGAGTATTTTTAACTGGCGTTGAGAACTTGTTTGCGGAAATAGAAACCCATCACTCAATAGTTATTTCTATATTCGTACAATAGACTGGGCTGCTGAGAAGCTCTAGGCTCTGAAAGGGTTTCCATAAATCTTCTAGGTAGCAGAACAATGCACCTTTCTGATGGCTGTTCATCAATTGTAGAGGCAGAAATATTTTATTTTTACTAGAAATAAAATTTATTTTGCAAAATTAAAATTCAACACGCACTAGGAACTATAACATCTAGCTCGACAAAGTACCAGGCGACTTTGTAGTATTAAGCCATTTCTAAACATTTCATAGCGTTTCCTACTAACTTGATTGACTGTCAATTTAATATTTTCCTAACAATTTTATTAATATGCGACTTGACTTTAAATCAAAATAAATATGTTCTAATGATTTCTGTCTTATTAAACATAGTCTGCAAATATCGGAGTGAGCCAATTACATTGATTTATTGCGATGTAGTCTAAGATAACTTCCTGGGCTGCGAATATAATTATTTGCAACCTGCTAAGTACAATTTAAATTGATTTCATTCATGACCACGGACAAATTTAAAATGTATGCATTTTTTTCTAAGTAAATTATTGAATTTATGTTTGGATGTTGCTGCGATTCTCTGTGCACTATCAATAAAAACAATTTGTCAGCGTACTCTACCCATAAATGTGAAAACACTTTTGATTTTTTTAACGGCATTTTGGTACTTTAAAAAAAGAGTTAATTTTATTTCTTTCGCTGTTTCCAGACCGTTTGTTTGTTTTAAACTATACAATCGCATTGTTCCGCTTTAGACCATCTTGCGCAGCAGTCTGTTGATTTTGTCTTCGCGATTGCCGAAATCACCACCATTGACGTAGTGATTGGCCTTCTTGCGCCAGCCACCGGTGGGTGTGTTCAGTTTGAACGGCCACAGGAAGTTGGAGGCATATTTGAAGTTTGGTCCAACGGTGAAAAGTTCATGAACCAAATCCTCAACACACTGAATGTTATGCGCCTTGCGCAGTTTGCGCTCAATAACAAAGTTATCGGTGATTGGCACACGCTGGCGATTGTGCTTAACATAGCCGCGCTTGTAGATCAGCTCGCGCACCGATTTCAAATTGGGATATCCCCAGGTAATATAGGGCTCAGCAATGCGCAGCATGTTGATGGTGGCCTTGTTCAACTTGATGAACACACCATTGTTGATCTGGCGCAGACGGAACAGCTGCAGCACCTTGCGTACTTTTGGTGCTACCTTGTTGATACTGCAAGGTGGTAAATTAATTATTAGCAAACAATTATTCAAGAGTTGAAATTACTTAATTGAAGGAACAAATTTAATGAACTTCAATATACAATGCCGATGCAGCCCACTCACGATAATCATGTTAAAATATTATCGAGGTAATTTACATATTATTTCCTTTACACACACTTAAATAGCGCGTTCATAATTAATGTGAATGGGCAGCATAACAACACAGGTGGACTGACGTCAGTCGACACTTACCCGCGGATACGCACGACAAAGGCCAATTTAGCCTCAGCGGGCACATAGAACTGGTTGCGGCTCTTGGCCAGACGACGCAGCTTAATCTCGCGCTGATCAGCCTTGATGTACTCGTTTTGGTACTTCTCGGCGCGCACTAGATTCTCCTTCTTGCGCAGCGCAACGACAGCGGCACGCTTCAGGCGACGTTTCGTCTCAGCGACACGCTTGCTGACTTGTTTCTTGCTGAACTTAAGCTTGGATTCCGGCACAGCGGGCAGCTTTTTAGCTGCTGGTTTCTTAGCGACCGGGGCTGGCATCTGTTTGGGGCACAAATTATCAACATTTTAGCATTGTTTTCGTTAGAAAAAATGAAAATTCTACACTAACCTTTTACTCGACACTATGCACGTTGGTAAAAGAAAGGGAAAGAAAGAGCGGAAGCGCGAGGTACGCCATGTTTGCAAACGTCAAATTTAAGTCAAAGCAACTCTGTGTGATAGTGTTGTGCAATGTCACGAACACGCAAGTGCTGCATTTCGATAATGTTTAAGGTAACTCCACATTTTGGTTGCTATTAATATATTTTTGTTAATATTCTAATATGTATGTTAATATAAGGTTTATATGTGTTAATATTTTATTTAATGTATTTTTTTTTTATATTGCAAGTAAAATGTTTCTCACATCACTTATGTATATAAACATTTCAAAAGGGGGTGTGCACATAAAATTTTAAATAATGACGGTCCCTCTTAAAACAAAGAAAACTTAAATTGAAACTATCATTTCTAATTTTTTTTTCTTAACCATGCTGATTACAACTGTGTTATAATTTCATTTAATTAAAAATAATGATAATCTAACTTAAATAGTCATGTGGACTGCCCTTATTAAAATAATTTATCGATAACCAAAGAGCTGATGATGGCTAAATGCCGCCACTTTTGCATTGTGTGAATTGTTTTGTAAAAATAAGTTTATTTACGTTTTATAACAATGCAGTCTCCCAGCAGCCCCATCTATAACACTAGCGTTGAGCAAAAGCGTCGCGCACAAAATGTGGCCAGACAACAGCGCTTGGGCACGCCAAAATTGCGCGACTTGCTGCGTGAGGTGAGCAAAAATATAAGTTAAGTAAGTTTTAAGTAATAATTGCGATTTGTATTTTTACGTACAGAAATGTCGCATACGCATTATAAATGCGCGCAAAGATAACGTCGATGGCAATCGTAAAATACAATTGGTAAGTTGACAATTCAAATAAAACAAAAGCAAACTAATTTTAATGGCTTTGTAGCTTGATCTGGAAAAAATATTGCGCGAGGAGCTGAACGAGCTAGATGCGGACCTGGAATTGGAGCAGCACATCTATGAGGAGTTGCTGTCTGATGTTAACGAATGGTATGCCTTGCAAGATCAGCATTTGGAAACCCTGTATACTGAACCAGGTGCTGATCCCAAACAACTTTCGCTGCTGTGTCCAGTGTGCCTGATAAAGACACTGCAGCGGCTTGAATCTCTATATACATGCCAATGTGGCGTGCAGTTTGAACATGCCGCTGATAAAGTCCAGCTGCAGCAGTTGTTGCAAGAGAAGATCAACAATCATGAGCTAAGCTGCACACAGGCGTTGGAGTTCTTCATAGAGACGCTGCCTAACTCCCGTAGCTTGTTTGCCATTTGCGGCAACTGTGATTATTGTTGCTCGGTTTGAGCTAGTTTCGTAAGTTTCAATTGTCCAAATAGTTTCATTGTGCCAGCTGGCTGCGTCCAGCTTCTTTTGTATTTATTTAATATATGTAATTTAAGTATGATTTTTACTCAAATGCTTGTACGTGGCTCGCCGACAATTTCTAGCTGATCCTCGTCAACATTAACACCGAAGTGCAGCTCGTCTCCGCGTTGATAGGCCCAGGACATGCGCGACGTTGTAAAGTATATGCCCAGTTGACCGCGATGATCGATGGCTATTATACCAGCCGTTTCTTGAAAACGCTCGGTCATCTGTGACAGCATCTCCTCCGTCGCCTGCTGCATTGTGTAATTGCCATACTGAACCAGCGCTAATATACGCGAAACTAGATTAAAACGCATTATGGTTTCACCATGTCCGGTGGCAGATGCGGCGCCACTTAAGTTGTCAGCATAAGTACCACCGCCCAGCACCGGTGAGTCACCAATGCGGCCGGGCAGCTTGCCTGTTAGGCCGCCCGTTGAGGTGGCTGCTGCCACATTGCCGCATGCATCAATTGCCACAGCGCCAACGGTACCAGGTGAGCCATAGGAAACACTCCTCTGAGTGCCATTCAAGCTGGCCTTGAAATCCTCTAACGATTTGATTGCTTCTTCTGTAACCAGTGCACCCTTGGGCAATATATTGAAGCCCTCCTTTTTGGCTATGTCCATGGCACCTTTGTCAGCCATATACCGATGGGGTGTTGTCTCCATAATGCGTCTGGCCAGCGTTATTGGATGCATTATATCTCGTGCTAAAGATACACAACCTGCCTGTAGTTCAGCGCCGTGCATAATGGCAGCATCCATTTCCACTTCACCCTCCCAGGTAAGCACAGCGCCATACCCGGCATTAAAGTTGGGATTCTCTTCCAAAGCATTAACCGCCTGTTCCACGGCATCTAGAACACTACCCGTACGAAGCAGTGCATCGTAACCTCTTCGTGCCGCCCGTTTAACGCCTTGCTTAGCTATAGGCACCTTTGCATCCCTTATATTGCCAGCACCACCATGCACCAGCACAGTGGGCTCAAATTGTGCACAATCCTGCGTTGCCTGCATGGTAAAGTTTTTAATAAGAATCAGTTTATAAAGTAACCTTAGCATATTGAGCGCTTGCTGCGTTTCAAATTACCTGCGACAGGTGAACAGATAATACAAATAGCCAAATCAAAGTTATGCGAGTAACCTGTAGAAAAGAAAGGATTCCATCTTAGAGATGTTAAAAAGATTTTCTATTACATTTTTGCTTACTTGCGACATTTTGCAACATTTAATAACTAAATCTGACGATCGACTGCGTATTGCCCCATTTATAGCATTCAGTTTATCGGGCTAGATACGATATCGAACATTATCTTAACCGGCTAAATTGCATATAAAACAGTTTAATAAGCATTGGTAAATTGTTGCCGAACCAGAACACACCGGCAAATAAACAACCCGTTGCTTAAAACAAAAACAATAATAAACTGGTGTAATAACAAGTTAAAGAGCTAAAGTGGAGAATGACGCACTAACTTATACCCTTCATTAATAACTAATAATAATTATAAATGAAATCTGTGTATATGACATTTTAGTAGATTTGTGCACACTTCAATTAAACTTTTGTTATTTTGTTATTTATAATTTATTCAACTTTGTTGGATATGTTTCATTTGAAACTTATAATTTCTGAAATATTTTATGATTTTACCTAATCATCGATTGATTACTATAATTAATGAATTAATATTCTTCTATACCGAACTTTTTAAGAGTCGAATTGTATGTAAGAGATAAAAAAAAACCAAAAGTGTTAAAAAAAAACCAAAATTCGAGTTTTCGAAAAAAAGTTGCACAAAAAATAGCTTTTTTTAAAATAGGCATATTTTTAGGTTATGTTTTCAATTAAATTCTCAATAACTTCTAAATGAATAATCTAATTTAAAAATGTTTAATGGCAGGTTGATAGGCCATTTTATTACCTTTTCAAAGTCGAAAATCTAGCTTTTTCGATTATCTCGAAAACGTTCCCTGCAAACTATTTTTTTAAAATTTTTTTCGCAATCAGCGAACCGTTTTTTATAAAGATCGACACTAAAAAGGCCGAAAATGCTGTTGCATAGTGTTATAGCATATATATATTTTCTGATTGTGGTTGATTTTTGTTTAAGAATATTATATTTTTTTATTCATTTATTACAAAGTTCTTGCTAAATAAATGTGGGAACTTTATTTAAGCTTTTACTTACATTTGAATTTAAATTTTATTTTTATATATATTTTATTAATTTTAGAAATGAAAAATATGTGCAAACAGCCTGAATATGCCCAGTAAATACATATGTACATACTTTATAGTCTCGATAATGTTGCACATTTGACTGTTGGCAACAAACAACCTTATACCTTGCTTAGCTTATCTATAATTACGGGGTATACGAACAACAACGATCTTGCACGTGCATGCACGTTCGTTCGTCCGCCGACTCGTTGGTTCACTCTCTAGTATCTCTCGAGTCACGCACGCACAGCTTCTCAGCGAGAGTTTATATTTTTTTTTCTAAAAAAATTAAAAATTTTACCGTTTGTTTCAGTACGTCGCGTTCTTTGGCTGCAGACGGTTGGCGGCTATATGTACTAACGGGAAAGCGTTCGGTCTTTCTTCGAATCAGTCGAAACGTGCGCATATTTCCTCATATGCTAGTAGATGCTTTTGCGGTTTTCTGTTTATATTCAAAATAATTACGATAAAAAGTCATAATTAAAAGTAAAACGCGCACGCGGCATACATTTTATGCTTGTACTTACTATATATAAATACATACAGACATGTGTATGCTCACAAGATTATATCGAAAATCTGAACATGCTTTGAAAAAAAAAAATACAAGTACAATACCATTTAGCTAACTAATTGCGGTGTTTGTACATTTGTATATTTGAGATTGCGAAATAATTTGTTTACAATTTGTATATTCAATGTGGTTTCTAGTTTTTTGAATTTTCTTTGCGCAAAACTTGTTGAGCGTATTACTATACAAGCATACATTTTATATATATATGTATGTAAATGGCGAAAATTGAAATTTTATTCTATACATAACGAAAATACAAATAATCAAATACATAGTTAAGTGTACAATGAAATTAAAGTGACAACAAGTGATCAACATATAAAATAAAATAAATCAAAATGGCACAGATTTTTAATCTTATACGTTGCGATCATATGAATGATCGTACGCGTGCCATATATGATAATTTGTCAACCGATATTTGTGGCATAGATCGTGTTAAATACGTTTTAACTTGTTTTTTCATATTTATGCTGATTGTTGGATGTCTTTATATTTGGCGAAAATATGACAAGTGAGTGTGATTAATAATACGAGTATTATACCCTAACAATTTAACTGAAATGTTCTTCTGCTGTGTTGGTAATACTTTAGCTTACGAATATCTAGATCGATATTGAAAATATCACGGCTAATTAACTTTCAGAAATTTGGAACATTATTTCGATTGATATCAGAAATTGCAAATAGCAAAAACCTTGTTGTATATTCGTCATATTTATATTTCAAAATCAGGTCTTTCGCTCTCAACTGTTCTCTTTTAGCCGATACTAACGAGTCAACAATTTATATCTCATTGATGGAAAAGTTGCCCTATATATTCTCGTACATACAAACACACAATAGTGTAAAAATCTGTATATATATAAATATGAATGCCCGAACCATTTAACTTTTCATTATTTTATATTCATGTCATTCCATTCAAGCCCATATATATAAATTAAATGCTATTTTAAAAACACATAACAATATAAATTGGAAAATTTCGTGACTAATTGATTAAGAACCACTGTGGGCTAAAGATTCCCCCATAATTTTGATGCGTCGACAATTGAAAGTATTTATATCATCAACAATATAGTAAAATATTGGAAATAAATTTTTTTTAAATCAAAGATGGCCTTGAAAGTGAAATTCCATTCGCCCTATATTCCATTTAACGAATTTTCAGTTCAGTCAAATTTTTTGTACAATATTGAAAATTGTTTTTAACTTATTTTATTTTAAATTGATATATTTTTTGAAAAATATCTCGAGTTATTCGCAAAGTAATGCCAATCGTGTTTCGCACAATTCTTCCGGCGGTAAGACGTATTCTGATAGAAAACAATTCCAGATCCCTTATGCCGCATCAAATTTCTAAGGGACTTGATAGAGAATCCCTTCTCTGTTCACGGGACTCTCTTTTTTGTGCTGATTGTTTTAGTATTTAAAATATTTCCATACTTTCAACGTAAATTAAAATAGTTGAAAATTTAAAAAAATGGTTTTTTTCGTTAAAATGGAATCCTTGGAATCCTTGATTTTGTTCTTAAGCTAGTATGATTTCATTGGCTATTTAGTTAGCAACATCACAGAGATTGTAAAAAATTGTAGAAGTATTCTTTTTATAAATGTATAAAGCATTGAGGAAGGCATTAACGATCTCATAAATCAGGCATATAGTATACAAAATATTTGAGAAGACACGCAAAGTCGATATGATTATATAGTATACTATATAGTTGTTTTCAAGACAGTAATTTGGGAAGGACCCTTTATTGTTTCAATACAGAAAGGGTCTGACTGATATCCCAATTTTGAATAATATTGAAAAGTAAAAAAATACATTTATTCAAACATGTATATAGTTGCTGTTTTTTATTAATACTCTACAAACAGAAGATACAAAAACCATATAAAAAATATATGTATTTTTCTTGCATCAAGGCAGTCTTTGCAAATGAAATCACATTTTCCACATGCCACATATAGTACATATAAATAAAAAATATCATTTTCTTATAACAACTTGACTGTACATACTTGCTTATCTCGATTTTTAACATAAAATTTTATTTCTTTGCACATTTTTTTTTGTAAGAAATTGTATTTAAAATGCTAAGTGAAGTTATTAAATTTATTGTGCCCATCCTAATGCGAACTGTTGTCCCATCAGCAGGACGTAATCTAGTTCAGCGTAGATCCAGGACATGTTTGTTTGAGCCCACATCTAAGAGAGTTCATGTTGGAAAGGACTTAGATATTCTCAGATAAATGCGCAAGCTAAACAATTTTAGGTAAGATAGCCTTAAAAAAGAATTAATTTTGCAATTTTGTAATTTATGTTTTTTTTTTTTTTTTTGATATTTGCAGGATGTTGTTGGTTTACTTTATTTTTTACTGTCACCACAGATGATGTTGTTATTGTAGCCCAGAGAAACTTTTCGGATAACGAAAAATTAAAATTTGATATGTTTTTATCGCTTTAATAAATATTTTGATAGTTTTATCTCGTAATGTGAACGAGATGTGTCATACTACATAAAGTATATACATATATTCTTTATCAACATATAAATTTAGAGCTATCTTGATAAAACATTAGCATTATAATATTTTGAATATATTTTTAGTTAAACGGATAACTATATTCTATATATAAACGCCTTAGGATTGATTCCTTCAAAATTCAGTTTTTCGAAAAACTTTTTTGCTTTTTTCAGATATGCCAATTTATCAAATTTGTGTTTTTTAATTTAATTATTTATACGAAAGGATATACAAATATCACGGAGTTGTCACTGCATAAAAAAAAGGTTTTCTATACAATAGAACCACTTGTTTTATTAAATACAATTTTATACCAAAATTTGTAGCCCTTTTGACATAGCAAGTGACTTAACGCATACATTTATTCTGAGCGTATAAACAAATGGGAACTTTTGTTTAAATTTAGCATATATGCGTTTATAAACAATATGCAAAGGCAGAAAATCGACGCAGTTTTTTGTTGTATATATGTATAAATACTGGGGCGGGAGAACATATTACTCATGTGGCGCTAGGCCGCCAGCTGTTGCAATAAAATGTGGCGAGCCCCAAAAAAAAAAAAAAAAACAAAATCAGACAAGACAGGCAACAATGAAATCAGAAATTTTCAGTATATGTACTGAATTTTCTACAATTTATAATTTGTATTGTATGCAGTTTTCTTAGTAAACGATTTTGTATTTTATTTGGTGAGAATCCCATGGCACTGTACACTATTTTATTTGAAATTGGCCTTTATACGTCCCCAGACACTTGCTTAATGACCGAATGAGTGCATGACTAAACGACCAAACCGTGTGCGCAGATGCAGATACACAGATACAAAGATATAGATATATAAAAAGATACATTTCCATTTAGCGTTGACGACGACGACGACGGCAAACATGAAATCTAAATCTAGTTGCAAAATCATTTGAATTATTTACTGACAGCCGTGACATAAGTCAAATGAAACAATTTCTAACAATTTTATATATATTTATGTTTTTAATACGAAACAGATACTTTTATACACTTTTATGAAGTTATAAGTGTATATATATATAAATATAATAATAGTGTATTATGAGTAGCGTAATATACTATAAATAAGCTGTGTTTTATAAACAGAAAATACAGACTTTTTGTTTTGACAGAAAAAGTATTATATGTAATATTTACAAAGAAGAAAATCTAATTTAATTTATATATAATCTCTAAGATTAATTAAAATCTCTTTTGCTTTATTATTATTTGAATTATATATGTATATTTTATTTTTCTTTAAAATATTTTGTTTTCAATTACAAATTAAAAATCTCTTGACTCATATCCCAAGGCAAGTGTACAATAAGTCGCATATTTTTTCTTCTTGAATTTTCATGGATCAATGAACGACGTCGTCGGAGGTGGCTGTAGATGCCTGTTGCATTGCGTTGTCATCGTTGTTGTCTTCTTGATATATTCCTACAAACATATTTGTGTACATGTATGTATGTATAGCATTTGCCCATCTCAATTAATAAAAGTTTACTCCAGTTTGCATACAAACAAACATGTAATCAAGAGGCGGACAAATGAACATTCATAGGAATTTCGTTGAAAACTGTTTTGGTTGTTTTGGTTATTTGGTCTTGTCATCGGCACTCTGACCACACTGAACCACTCGTAAATGAATTGAGCCACATGCAATAGCCGCAGTTTCAGTGGCTGCATTGGAGCATTGGAACATTGGATCATTGGTCATTCAATATGCACATATATCTTCATCATCTGGCTGCTGGTTGCCGGAGAGCAGCTGCAAAACCCAAACCCAGAGCAAAAAAAAAAAAAAAAAACACAAACATTGAACAGTTGTCCGCATTGTCATTTCAATATATATTTGTTGTCATAGTTTTGAACTCGTTTACTTATCTGTGGTCAATGTAATGGGCTTAATTGAAATGCCTGGGAATGTAGAACAAATAATTATGCAGTTATGGACATTCATATTCTTACTCTTTGATCATATTGTGGGATTTGAATAGTCTATTGTTCTTGATTAATAGAATAGGAATACTTAAAAGCAAAGTATTTTAATCGAATTTATGCTGCTGTCAAAGAAATCTTATTTGTGTGTTCTTTATAAATGTATAAAATTGTTCATTAAATTAATAATACTGTAATAAATTGGACAGAAATTAAACTAAATAATATATGCACAATTAGCTAGATTAGTGTTAATTGGAAAATGCATATTTGTACTTTTGCAAGTCAAAAAACAATGTCAATATATTTTATGTAATTTATATCTATTGAATTTCTCACATACACAACTCAACTCTTCACACACCACACACACACACACACACTCGAGAGCCTCTAATCACAATGAATACCACTTGAATGCATTTAAAATATCATTGATATCCGGAGCTAATAGAAACTATAGATTAATGCAAGTACCGAATAACTCAGACCCAAAATAAGGAATACATATCAATAAACAGTTTAAATGAAATGCATTAACAACAACAAGCATTCGTTCGGCACACTTGTGAGTGCACTCATTGCCCTATTCATTCATAAAAAATCAACTCCCGATGTCCATAATACATCCGGCACTTGAGAAGTAGCGCCCCTTGCCAAGATGTGAGTTAACATGAACATGCAGCAGCAACAACAAAAACAAACTGCAACTACAACTGCAACTGCAACAACAAGAAAAACATCAACAACAACAACTACACTTCAATGCAATTTTCTGGTATTTTTGGATCATTTGGTAAACAAATCACTTGCTCCAATTTTAAACCTGCGAGTTGTATTTTATTTATATGTATTTCGGCGTCTGCGTGTGAACTCTCGAGAGTGTGATGTGTGTGCTAGGAGTATTTTAAATTTTTATTAGATTTCTTAATTTGCCAAGAACATAGAGTTCACTTCTAGGTGTAGCATATATTGTTTATTTAAAACATAGAAAACTTGTTCAACGCGCTTTTAAGCAAAAAGAAACAACAATAAATTGCAATTTCAATGTGAAGCAGTGAATTTATTTTTTTTGTTTTGGTATTGCTTACTGTGATTTTCGCTTTGTTTACATTTGAATATTTTTCAAACATTTAATCAATTTTTTTTTAATTTTTTGTAAATTGTTCAAAAATCGAGTAATAAATATTTTTAATTGTATTATGTTGAAAACTCTAAACGATAAGCTATCGAGCTACATTCTTAGCCTAGAGTTCAAAACTATATTTCTTAAGAAATTTGCAATATATCCTATGTTATTTTAATAGACCAACAGCTTGCTTAAATATCTTTCTTTCTTGACTTACTTATGTAGAAAAATGTAGTATCATTTAATGCAAAATACCAACTAAAATCATTAAATTTCCATCATTTTTCATTTATCAACTTTTGAAACACTACAAAAAATTATATAACAAATTGGCAGAAACACAAAATAAAAATAAAAATTAGTTTATATAAACGACCGACATACAAATTATAGACTTGCATACAAATTTTTCAATCAACGACTATTAATTTTAAATACAACAAGTGCAAACAAACAGCCTATCAATAAAAAATGTTGCACCTGAGCTACTCGTAAAAATGAAAAATTGAGAGAAACAAAAAATTGTAAACAATTTCAAATAGGTTTGAATTTTTTATTGTATTCTTTGGTGTGTTGCATTTAAATGCACATTGTTTTTCGATGGAAAACAATAAAATAGAGCAAGTAAATAAAAGTCCGAAAACTGCACATTGTGCACATTTTTCCAAAAATTGAAATCAATTATTCATGCACTTTTAGAGCGGTCAAAAAAGTAATTAATATGTAAGGGGTCGTCTGTCATGCATCGTCCGTCTCTTCACGCCTCAGCCGACTGTCAAGGCAGGTATTTTTCATTAAATTTATAGACAGTCTGTAGTGAACACAATAAATAAGCCCCTACACCCACTCGACAAAAAAAAGAAAGAATAAAATATATACAAAATTGAGGGCGTGCTAAAAAATTAAAATCAAGCCACAGTTATTTGGGGGGGGGGGGGGGGGGGCTCTTCCGAAATATGTATTTACAAAGCCAACAGCTATAGTATATTTATATGTTTGTATATATATTTACATATGGCTACTCCCGTGTTCTGGCGCGTTACTGCGCCAAATAGTATGCAACAGTATATGTAATAAATAATATTTCAACGGCATTGCGGACTCAGGTTAACTTGGAGCATCCCTTTCCATTCTCCAGTTAGTTCAGTTGTTGTTGGTTCCGGACTCCATGTGCAAACGCGTAAATGTTCACGTTGTGCAGCCAAAAAGTATGCCACATTTTTGCACATCATTAAGTAAAGTTTTTGTGAAAAAATCGTGGAAAGGATGCAAATTTGTAGCATGTTATCAAGTTATAAAAAAAAGTACAAAATGTTTTCCATCCGGATCAAATTTGATGCCAGCATCAATTTGATGACTTAATGACTTTTTTAATTTAATAAAGAACAAATGTGTTCTATCAAAACTTACTCTTTTAGCCGTACCTTTCTTTATTGCAAAGTGTAGTCTGCTTTTCACTGGACCACTCTGAGCGTTAACCACTGTCTGACACCACTTTATGGCTATTAAAAGTTTGTTAGCTAATTTTTGAATACAAAACCATGGCAATGCAATCAAAAAGTGCGCCAGTCAAGTGGACGCCATATATCACACTTAAGATTATGGCCAAGCAGTCGGTGCTAAGACAACAACAAATAAACGTGCCAGGAGCTCACTCAGAGGCAAACAAGTGGAAACTGAACTTAAGGCCAGACCAGGCCAGGCCAGGCCAGGCTAGACAGAAGAGTAGCAGCATCAGCACTTGAATATAATTGTGGCAATTACAAACAACACTTGAATGGGCACACTCACTTATATACACGTGGCCATGGCACAGTGGTGTAGATTGTGACCAAGTCGGAGATTATTCAAAAAATTTATTTTTAAATTTGGGAAAAGAATTTTAAACAAAATTAATTTATTAATCCCAAATAGTTATTATATTCTTTTTAACAGATGTGGGCGTAATCATTAAGCAACATTTCTTCAAAAGTTAGGTTTAGTTCTATAGCTTTGTTGTTGAAACCAGTTGCGAATTATAAAGTCATATACACTTATTAAAATATTCTATATATATGTTGCAAACGATAAAAAACTGACATTGTTTTTTTAATTCGAATGCATTGCAAAAGAAAAACATATTTTTAGTATAAATAAAATGCTTTTAATAGTAAACATTTTAATAAATTCATCTCCATCTGATGTTTTACTCATAAGATTTTATTTGCCCGAATAACTTAATTTACACGTTAATATTTAAACTATAAATAAAAGTTCAACTTAAGTTCTTAGATGCATTTAGAGATTCTAAAAATTAAATTAAATTTTTTGCTAATGTTCCAACTACAATAAACAGAATTAATTTTGTTTTTTTTTCTAAGTTGTTTTGTTTTTATTATTAACCAGTTGTTTTTGTTATTATTGTTTGTTAAGTTTAATGTAAGTTGTTGAGAAATAACAGTAAAATTAAATGTTTCCCAAAAAAAAAAAAAAAAAAAAATGCAACTACAAATTATATATGAAAAATCAAATTATATTTTTCATTTTTAGGAATATGTTACATATTTACTTTTGTAAATAAAGTCACAAATTTGTGTGCAATGCGACCCACTGTGCAGAGGCGACTGCTGTCTGGTACTCCACTTAATTAAACTCAAAACTGTTGATATTATGATATTTATGCGCTGAGCCTTGGCCACTACTTACCTGGTGCTATCTACTTACCTATCCCTATATACATACATATATATACTAACCATCCAAGCATCCTTAGCCAGTTGCTGTGTTTCTTAACGTTTCCGCTTTCGTTGCAGGTGCCATAAAACTTTGCTAGCATTTCACAATTTGCGCGCAGCTGTTTCGCTGCTTTTGCTGGCCGTTAACAGTCTGGAGCTGGCCAGAAGTCTTTTGCCCCAGCGTAGCCTCGAACAGATGAACCGACTCTTTGGATCCACTCCAAGGGAACTGAATATAATGATTGTCATCGGCAATGGCGCCGTTTGGAATGCCTTGGCTGCCAGCCTGTTGACAATTATGCTAATGTGCTATCATCGTTTGTTGGAGCGCAAAAAGGTGACAGGTGCGTGGATGGTGTTGGTCTTGGTGTATCCGTATCCGTATCTGTATCTGTGTGCTGTGTGCTAAGGTGATAATTTGCTGCTCGGAAAATTAATCAAACGCTGTCTCGTTTCACAGTCTTTTTGTATGGCAGCATTGCCGTGGAATTGTTAATTTTCCTTCTACGTATTGATGAACTGGCCGAGGTGCTCTACTATGATAATTTATTGGAGCTGGAGTCTTGCTTGATCAGTGTGACAGCGCTGTGCATGTTGACATTGACTGCATTCGATGGATATACTATTTATAAAGAGGTAAGTAAATCGATATTAAGAAGGAAATTCAAGAATTCAATAATATTTTAATATTCATTATTATCAATTAAAGTTGAGTTTTGTGAATGAACTTGATGGAATGAAAACTCTTTAGTGACTGTTATAATGAACAATAAGAAAAGCGCTTCAAATGTTTTTTTTTAATAAGCTAAAAGTTAAGTTTCTAAAGACATTTCTGTGCTGTTAAATTATCAGTTAAAAATCCAAAGAAAACTATTGATGATTCTGCATTTTATATGCAATCAATTTACTAATTTGAAATCATGGAATTTAACTTAAATTACTGCCCAATTATTAATACATAATTAGTCGACTTTTGCTTATCTCTTTGACATTTTCAACTTGCTTGATTTTAAATCCTGTTATCGAATTAACATATAGTAGTATTGCCGAAAACTAGTTAAATATTTGAACAGTAGAAGTAAGATGGCAAGAGAATGCGCTGAGGAAACCTTCAGTTGTTGTGTCTCCTCATGCTTGACATTATTTCCGCTTGAGACCGGAAATCCAAAGTTGCCACACAGGACCGAGACTTACACACAAACACACACACACACACACACAGATACACAGCAATAACAAACCAACCAGCAACAACAACAATCATCAAAAGAGGCGCAGAGCAATAAGCGCAACCAAAGTACCAAGGCAAATAAAAACATTAAAGTTACATTAGACAATTTTGCTGCTTACCTTTTTGGCTATGCAAAGAAACACGGTAGCTGGCGAGGGGAGGTGGGACAGCACGGACAGCATATAAAACTTGCAGTTTACGGTTGTTTATATACACAGTTACCACTGCAGGTGAAGGCGCTCCGGGCTAACCGTAGTAAGTAGTGAAACGGGCGCGATGTCGGGACTCAAAAGTTGGACCTCAACTTGTTCTCGTCATTGTTATGCAGCCAAATGCACTAATGCTGTTGCATACTTTAAGGCGATTCTGCATGTGATAGTAGTAGTGTACAGCTGTGTGGCTGTTTGTCTGTGTTGCATAAGCTCACAGAAAAATGTGGACATCAAATATTAATAGTTGAAACCAGGCGAAAGTAGAAAAAGTGTAGCATACTTAAGTAGTTGGTTTTTTTTTTTTTGGAGTGTACAATAAAAACCGGTGTGATTGTTTGGAAAATAGAAACAAAGATTTTTGGTAATTTTATTATGTTAAAATATGATAATACAGCAAATTGGAAAAGCTATTAAGATTTTTCTTAAATATATTATGAATAAAGAAGATGATGAGATTTATATAAATAAAATATATTAATAACAATCTTTTAAAATGCTATGAAATGCAGATTTTATGCTTTGTAATTGGCCAAAACTGCATTTTAAATATTTTTAAAAATTGTGAAATCTGTCAATCCAGCTAGATTTTCACAATTTAACAAATGATACGTCACTAAAAACCTTGCCAATTTTATTTTTAAAAATATTATTTAATCATTGCCAATACGATTACACATAATATTATCATTCTAATGTAAACGAAGATCTTAAAATATATAGCTGCTTATATATGATAGTATAATGCTTGCTTACATATACTTGCATGGTTAAAAAGTAAACAATTTATTTGAATTTTTTTTATTATTATTAACAAGGATAATAATTTAAATCTAAATGAAAACTTTTTTATATCTCCATCAAAAAAAGATTAGTCGTTATTTTTGTAATATTTATTTACTTTCATAAAGCTCTTCAATTATGTATAAGTAGAGTTTATATCTACGCTTAAATCTATTTCAATCTTTATATCAATATTAACATAGTAGTTACATCATTCATTTATTAAACATTTCCTCATTGATTACTCTTTGCTAAATTTATGTATTGGCATGCTCATCGATAGTCCTTACTCCTTGCTTCTCCGTGCAGATATTTGAACTTTTCGTTTGACATATTCATACACATGTATGAGTATTATTCAAACATCAAATCAATGCCAGATGAGGCTAAAAAGCCAAAATGAAAGGCAAACTTTGGTTTTGGCAAAACCCAGAAAACTATGTAAATTCTGATGGAGCTCACATGGAAGACGCCCCTGAGTGTGCTGTATATACATACATATGTAAGTGTGGTGCCTTGTGAGGTGATTGCCAAACTTTTTGGGGCAAATGCAGCCAATGGAATTATATTAACTGAAACGATAGGGACTGAAAAGTAGAATGCCTATAGAAAGGACTTTAGCATACAATTGAGCGCTGGGCATTTGTCAACAAAATCCTTCGCCCTTTCCTCATTCATAACGTTGAAGAACCGGAAACTGCGGCACTGACAAAATGTCGCTTCACGTGCTTTGCTTATTTGCCACTCCTCGAGAGCTCAGTGAAGACCCAACCTAATTTGGGCGCCGCCATGCACTGCATAATTTTAATAAAGGAAGTTTGCGGCGTAGCTGGGGGCGTCTGCAAATAATGCCATGCAACGCTGAGCACAAACCCGAAAATACAAACAACTGTAAGGGCTTTCAACGAGCATGATCGACTAATGAATGCTCTACGGGCCATTATTTAGATATATGCTATTAAATAGAAAAACTTGATTGTCAAATTTTAACTATTTAATTGATGATTTGGAAAGATTGTCAAATGTGATATTTTTTTTAACAAGCTGCTTAGTCATATTATAAATAATTGACATAAAGTAAAGTCAACTGTCAATTCATTGCAACAGCTGAGATATAAATTTTAGATATATATAAAAATAATAGAGTATTTTTAACAGAGAAAAAAACATATGTATAAAAATGTTAATATGGAAAAAATAGTACACACAAATTAGAAAATATATTCACGTTTTTTTTTGGACAAAGTAAAGGTGCCCAAAATTTTTTTTTTTATTTTTAAAAATACTTTTCTGATATTTAAAATAGTTTATCACGAGCTTTAAGGGTTAAATCAAATCATAATAATTTTTTTGTTAGCTCATTTTAATAAAAATTATAATATGGACGAAATAGTACACACAAATTTAAAAATATATTTGCGTTTTTTTTAGACAAAGTAAAAGTGTCCCAAATTTTTTTTTGTTATTTTTAAAAATACTTTTCTAATATTTAAAATAGTACTTCACAAGCTTTAAGGGTTTAATTAAATCATAATAATTATTTTTATAGCTTATTTTAAAATAAATTCTTGGTAACCTTAGTGACTGAATTTATTTAATAGTCAGATAACCCAATAAATATTCAGGGTATTACACAAGGCGGACGCTAACTTCGATGTTGTTATTGTTGCCTTTGTTGTTGGTACAGTTGATGCCCAAAACGGATGTTGGTTGGGTCACGCCGGGAACTATACGAAGGGTTGTTGGGGGGGTGGAGGTTTTGGATATATAGAGTGCAGTTTGCATTTGCATTTTGGCAGAGCAAGCGCGTAAAATTAGCTGAGCAAATAGACGAGGAGGAGAAAGTGAAGCAACCGCCTGACTATGACAATGCAAAAGGTTTATTTAATTTAACAAGGGATTAGCATTGGTCGGATAGTACGCAGTGGAGGGGAATGGGAGAGGAGACAAACAAAACTGCAGTGGGACTTTAATATGTTTACATTTTAATTGAGGTTAAGCGCAGATTTGCTGCACTCAAAGCCTCTTGCTTTCCGCAAATATTTTATTTATGTCAGTTTGCTAAAGCGTTTGCATACTTCAAGGCGTTGCGTGCTTGACCGCATGCCGGGTGCCACAAAAACGGCTGCTTTAGAGGCGTTTAAGTGCAACAAATGCCACAGCAACTGGCAGCTGTTGCAAAAAAAAAAAAAAAAAAAAACTGGCAACCTGCAGAAGCATGAACTTAACAAAAGGCTGGCAAAAGAAAAGCCAAAAGACTGTTCAGACGAAGTGCCATTGTTAAGGCGTTGAACAGCATACAAAACGTGTTGCATTCTAAAAACAACACCAACCAAAATAAGAAAGCAACTAAAACTATATGTAAGTGCTGAGAGAGTGTTGCATACCCTGTAAATAGTTGTGGTACATTGTGTATGGGCAAGACTAAGCGATTTATTATGTAACTATGCAATTAATTGTGTTTTTTTATTGTCAAAAAAAATATTTTAGTAATTGAAAATTTTTGAATATAATATTTAATTGAGTTGTGGTCAGCTTTTTTTTTATTTTTAATTTAAAATATAATTATTATTTGTTTATATAAGCAGCAAGAAAAATATTTTAATTTATTTTTAGTGATGCTACCGGGTTTTTTTTTAAGTATGTGTAAATAAATGTTTAAATTTCTTAAAGCATATATTGCATTTATTTTGTGCAACTTTCTAGCGTGTCATATTCTTGCAAATAAAATTGACCCGGTACTTTTTACTACAAAATTTGAAAGCTTAAAAAAAACATTATCATGTAAGTTTTTTGGATATGCAATTTTTTATTCATGCATAAAATATATTAAGTAATACTTTAGAGCTTTAGAAGTTGTATGCTAAAAAAAATAATGCATAAAGTATTATAGTAAAATGTAAAATAAAATAGTATTATAGTAAAATGTAAAATAATAAATAATAATAAATGGGTATTATTGTATGCACTGTTAGCAAAGGGATTAAGGCGAAATCTATATATATATATATATATGTATAAATGGAGTAAAAAATGTATAAGTATTCAGCAATTCAGAACGACAGGCGCGATTTAGCTAAAATTTTTATTTAGTTGCTCGGTTAATGTCAGAAGAATGTTTCTACGAAGGAAAATTTTGGAAAAACTTTCTGGAAAAGTTGCTAGCGCTTTAACAGATGTACTCACTGTTAACTACACTGCTAACGTATACTACACTGTTAACCTATACAGCACTGTTACAACAATCAGTATTTTTCAAATAAAATACCGAATTTACAGTATGCAGTATTTTTTAAATGTATATAATTAATTTAAATGTTAAATTCAATTTAGTAATATTAAGTAAATAAAAAATATATACCACTTTAGATAAATTTAAAGGGTATTTTACTACAAGTGGCAGTAACACATGCTAGCAAGTCTACAATGTCATCTTGTCTTTTTGCATGTGGCAGGCACAGGGCAAGTGGGGGGGGGGGACGTTGAATAAAATCCGTTGGCAAAACTTAAGACTAGTTGCTAAGTTGCTTTTGAGTTATGGTCCAGTTTCGTTTGGCTTTGTTTTCTTCTAAGCATGGAATGCCAACAAAAAAAAAAGAAACAAAAAAAACGAAAGTATACAAGTTATGTGAGCTGTCACTTCAAGTGCAGAACTTCATTCAAAGCTGCACTTATTTAGCAAAATTTACAAATGCAGAGATTAACTGAAACATTTAAATTTGCAGCGTTATCGAGATGACTATCTGGAGGATTATGATCGCATTGGCTATAAGCACACACTTGCCACATTCTATTCGAAGACTTGTTTCTGGTGGCTGACTTCTCTGCTGTGGCTGGGCTATAAGGAGCCACTTGAGCTGGAAGATTTGGGGCATATGCGTTTGGAGGATAGTGCCAGGGCGCATTATGATCGTTTTTTGTATATATACACGGAAAAAACGGTGAGTTTTTATTAATTCGAAATTGATTTTTTGCTTACCATTTAATACTTGTTGGCGAGTCTTTAATTACTTTATTATTAAAAGAATTTTCTTTACTTTGACTTCGAAATATAATATAGAATATATGTACTTTAGCATGCTTCGATACGCCCAAACATATATTTGCCATTTAATGGTCATATATTAAATTGCAGATATAGACATAATAGCCCATATTTAAACACATTAAATGAAAACGCTGCACATTAAGCGTCATTTAATTAAAAAGGATATATTTAAAAATAAATAATTAAATGCTTCCGGCCAAATACCGGTTACAATTGAGACTTCTTTCTGGTCCCGGACAATTTAACTGGCTCTGGTAAAATTCCATTAAGAAAATATTGTATTTCATTTGCAAAAAGCAGAATAAGCAAATTGCTTAATTATTTATTTAAATGCAATACCACCGCCGGCTAAAGGCAATAAATTATCAATGCAAATAACAAAAGAATGGCCAGAGACTCGGCCATTTGCTTGATAACAAAGTGAAAGTGTTGGCCATTGTCAGTCTGGTTGATATTTTATAAGCTGTATCCAGACCAAAGGCTAAGTAGGACATTAAAAAATTGATGAAAACGTTTATAGATAAAAGAAATAAGCATTTATTATACTACAAAGTATGTATAGTTGCTCTTGCTTTATCTTTCTGCCTGTTTATATACTTAAATCATTAGTTATAATATTCCGAGCATACAAATATGAGATTTCATTTGAATATTGAAATACAGGGTACTTTCTAATTGATCATTTTTAATTAGTGTTTTTTCCCTTCTTAGTTCGTATGTTTTTAAATGTTAATTTATATTTAATGTTAATTTATTTGTGTGCTATTTTAATGACAAAATGGCAAGTGCCTGGCTTTTTGAATTATTATAGAGTACCAAAAGGCAAAGCAACCAAAAATAAAATATGTATTGAAGTCTGCCATTAATATGCTTATTAATTACTGTTAATAAAAACTACATGACATATGTATTCGTAATGTATAAAGTTTGAGTTGTCTGTGAAACTCAATGCCAACTGCATTTATCTCTTTGAAGTTTACGCAAATATATCCATTAAATAATTGTAACTTAAATGTTACATATTAAGTCTTTTTTTCCCATTTCTGCATACTTTTTTTTTATATGCTTCAATAGTTTATGTTACAAAGGCTTAATGTCAAAGATTCTTAAACAGAATCTTCAATCGATTTTTGAAATTGTTGAGAACAGGCCAAAATTATGATTGTGATTTTGGATTGACATCGGAAATGAGAAAAGGTCTATACAATCTTTTATATATAAATATTTATAATATTTATATTTATATATATATATAAATTTAGCAACAAGTTGAAAATGTAGTTTAAAAAAATATTTTGCTTTATTATTTTTAATTTTTTATTGCCTAACTGATAGTAAACTAAATTAGAAATGTGCATTTGGCAAAAATATATTTATATAGAATTTTTAATAGAAATAAATAGAAAGCGACACTTTACTATATTTTGAGTATGAAATTATAATCGAAGTTTTTTTTAAATGATTATAAAATTGTACTACATAAACAAATTCAAGATTAATATATTTAAATATGTGAGTATTTAAGGGACAGCAATAAATTTGTTCCAATTTTATATAAATGAATTAACTCAAATAAAAAATATCTCAATTATTGGTTATTTTTATTAGCCTTATAACTTCACAGATTAAATATATTTCCAAGTGTACAACAATTTAAACATGTCTTATTTATTTATTTTATTTTTTTTTTATTGTAGAAAAAATCGAATGCTTCACCATCGTTGTGGTATTGTTATATTAAGAACAGTTGGCGCATGTTTGCGCTGGGAGGCATTTTAAAGTTGGCCGGTGATTTATTTGCATTGATTGGACCACTTGCTATACAGCAAATAGTGCAATATATTGAAGGACTCTATGCGACGGCACAGGAACAGGCACAGGCACTGGCACAGGCATCTGCAGAACATACATCAATACCATTGGGAGTTGGGTCTAGTCAAATGTTGGGTCCTAATGCGGCCACAGATGTTGCTGGTGATGTTGTTTACTATGATGATGTTGATAATGATGATGATGTTTACAGTATTGGTATTGGCATTGGCGATGTGAGAATTTTCTATGCCAGCTGGTTGGATTTACTAACAAATGGTTGGAGCATTGCTTGGATTGTACTGTTGGCTGCATTGGCACAGGCCGCATTGTCACAGGCATCCACGCATGTGCTCAATATGACGGGCATCAGGATTAAAACATCGCTACAGGGTCTAATTTATCGCAAAAGTTTGCTCCTAAATGCCAGCAGCGGTTGTGGCAACAATGGCCCCAATCTTCATAATGATGTTGCTGTTGTTGATGATGATAATGCTGGTAAACCTGCCGCCTCGGTTGTGCAACAAAATGGCGACACTAAGTTGCCACCCAGTGATAAGCCTGCAGAGGTGGATGCTACACAACAACAAACGGAGCATTCAGGTGGTGAGTGTTTTGGCCTTTCCCCCTAACCAGCACCTCTTGTCCTATATCAAAATCATTCCTGTTTGACAGAGGTAAATGTGCGTTGGGTGTTAATTGAAAGTTTTACGGCTGAAGTGTTTGCTACCCAGCGACCAAACCAAATGTTCACTTCTAATTGGCTTAAATGGGCGTGGCCAGTACGGAACTTCATTGTTGTGCATTTTGTTGGCCATTTTGGGTGACTATTTGTTTTTAGATGCGATTAGAGCTATTTTTGTGTCTAGTAAAGACTAATTGCTTTTCGAGTGACTTAGTTCATGTCCAGTGCTAACTTTATTGCAGTACAGATTTTATGACAATATAAGCATTTGTTTTTATAGATTTGACATGTTTGTGTCAAGATTTCCAACAGTTGCCCATATACATTTAGTTAGTGGCAATTAATTAGTTTGCTAGCAGAATAAATGACAAAGTAATAGTTCTTCTGCCTTGCTTACTTTAAGATTTAATCAATCAATTCTATTTAGATAATTACTCTAATGATTCATCATTGCATAATTTAATTTCATCTAATTTAAAAGAGGAATCTTCATTGCACATTCTGACAGTGACAGCTCTCTTCAGCCTTTTGTAGATTTCTCAGCATAATTAAGTACTTTATTAGATTTTTAATGTAATATTTTATTCACTATTAAATGCAATTTATTTTATTACTCTGCAATAGGACTACATGACATTGGCGCCATCACGAATCACATGACAGAGGACACTCTCAATATTATGCAATTCTTCTGGATCGCACACTATGCCTGGGCTATACCATTCAAGGTTCGTATCAAAATGTGGGGAAATTTACGAGCATCTTGTGTGACATTTTTTTTGTTTGTAACAATTTTTTATTCTGTAGCTAATTTATAACACTCGCTTGGCAACGAGTTGTTCTAGTTTTTAATCACACTATAGATTTATCTCTTGTATGTATATACATAGCTGGCTGTGTCTATAAATTGCAATGCATTTGATTTGTGCATTTTCTTGCACATTTAATGCAAATTTTATTTGCATTACATATTTAAATGTCATTTGAAGTCGCAGTGTAAATATTTGGATATGGCTCTTAAATACATAGTTAAAGGCTAGGGCTTTTTATGTAATTAAGTAAACATGTTAATGATAAAACCGAATGTATATACACACACACACACACGCACATACACAGCTGCCCAGGGCCAGACTTATAAACACATACACGCGCGCATAATTAATGCGTATTAAAGGTACATATGTGTCTGTGTATTGGTGAGTTTTGGCATAATTAGCTATAGGATTGTACTATGTATATATATACCCTGGCCCTGGGTTATGTTCCACTTGCAACTCCAGACCAGAGACAACTCCAATACAGAGGGACACTGTCTCGAAATGAATTGATTTGTAAATGTTATGGTCGACTGTTGCTCGTGCTATGCCAGATTTAGGCTATGTGGTGGTTGGTGGTCCTGGTCCTGGAGAGTCCTGGCAACAGCTGCATAATAATTTACTCGTTTGTATGCAGGTCGAATCGGATTTATCAGGCTTGGCAACTCGTATTGGCATCATGTTTATTGTGTAAAAAATTAATTAACATTTAAGTTGCAGGTTTTGGGCAGTGTATGGTAATGTATCGACATACACAAATACCTTTAGAGGATTATAGAAATTCAGCAATATAATGATTTAGGTATAGCATTTGAGAGTAAGTATATTATTTGAATATCCTTGTGCGGAAGGATTGGGTTAACCGCTTACAAAGTAGTAGTAAATATAGATTTGCTTGGGCATTAGGTTAACCGATTGCCGTATTTCAGTTCATAGTATTTTCAAAATATTAATGTTTAAATAACACAGTACTTACAGTTTAGTTTAATATACGTTTTAATACCCTTACACGCTATGGTTGTAAACATAATGTAAGCTGTTAGGTACACGGTTGGATTAAATATTGGCTGGAGTTTAAAAATACATCGATTTTGCAATCTTTAAATCAAAAATCTGTATGGAAATAAATAAGCTATTACGACCAGATATTTTAAAATATTTATTTATTACATAATTAATTTAAAAATAATTTAAAAAAAAGGGGAAACTTTTAAATTGTTCATTACTCAACAATTAGTTTAATAAGTACTCGTATACTATTCACAAAAGAGGTTTATTTAAAAACTTAGCTTCAATCGACAAAGCTTAAATTTAGTATAATTAAAAGCATATTTAAGTCTGAATTGTTTATCTCAGACAAATATTCAAATATGACTTTATTGCAATGTGCTGAGATTGTGTCATTTGTATCATTTTGTGCGGCCTGCATCGCATCATAATATGATTATGTTAATTACTCAAATAATATGCTCACATCTTAATTATCTCACTGGCTTCAGACACTGTCATTTGATATTGCCATGTCTGCATAATTTGCATAAACAAATCAATTGAATGCTAGAATTTCATACTCATTCACATAATATACTCGTAGATACATACATATGTACATATTATATTTTACTTGCAGATAGCCGTAGTCATCTATTTTCTATATCTGAAGTTGGGCATAAGTGCGGTGATTGGGGCCATTGTATGTATTCTAATTATGACACCGTTGCAGTTTCTCATTGGCAATGCCATGTCCAAGAATTCCGAAGTGATAGCGGTAAGTAAGACAATGGGAAATGGAATCACTCATACGCAATTCAATATACATACGCTTGAATTTAATTAAAGTGAAACAATAAGCCAAATTAATTTCATTTCAAATGTATGCAACAACATTTGAAAGGATACAATTGCATGAGAATTCGTTTAGCTGGATATTTGATTTCACATTTTGCTGGCCAGTTCTGTTTGGCATTTGCCTGCCACTATTTTGACTTGGTTAAGCTGAGAATTTATTTTTGGGTTTTGTTCTATTCAACTTTGGCCGAGTTCTTGTTGTTGGCTCATTAAAAGTTTCCTGTTAACAGATTTGTGGTCAATTTAAAGTTATTGCTGGCCGGTCAACTTCAGTTAATTGAATTTCGGTTTTTGGTTCTGACCAAGTTACTAAGATCTTAGCTTCTTGGAAGTTACTTATGGTCAGTGTAAGTTTTGGTTTACATAAGTTAAAATTATTGCAAAGTTGTTGAATTAGGAAATTAGCAGGTAAATGTACAAGTAAATGTTGTATTCCTTATATTGATTTAGATTTAAATTAAGATATTAATTACTTGTTTCGAAAGTGGGCAAACAAACCGAATAGTTTTGATTTGATTGTGAAAAAAGTATAAAAGTAAAAAGGTAAAAGTAGCAAAGAAATTGATAAAATAATTTTTATTACGGAATGATTTTGTTTAATATCTTTTAGAGTAATCATTATTTTGCACTGTTAGCAAAACAATTAAATCTTTATATTATTTTTGAAATAATTCGAATATAAATTAAATTAGCAAATTAGCAAATTAATAAGGTTGAATGGTCAGTTTGAAGATTTTCTAAAAATTGTATATTATAGAAATGATTTGGTATGAAATTATTAGATTATACTTAACAATTATTTATGCCGTTTAAAGCGCTGAAATTAATATTGTATAATATTAATATTAATAAAATCTGTTTTATACACAACTATTATATAGAAATATACAGATGAGCGATTGAAAAAAATTCACGATACATTGATTGGCATTAAAATTATCAAGCTTAATGCCTGGGATGAGGTCTTTCTGAAGAAAATACAAGCAGCACGCAAAAAGGAGCTCAAATATCTCAACAAGGACGCCATGTACTGGACATTGATGAGTAGATATCAAATAAAATAATGCCAAAAATCATTTAAATATATATATTTTATTTTTTGTAGCCATATTGACACATATTTCAACTGTGCTTATAACATTTGTCACCTTGGCCGTTTATGTGTGTCTGCCGCGGGAATCGCGATTAAATTTCAATGCCAGTCATCTGTTCTCGGCCCTGGCATTGTTTCAACAGATGACCGTACCACTGCTGATCTTTCCCATAACTGTGCCAATTATCATAGCGGCACGAGTGTCCACTCGTCGTTTGGAGCGATTTCTGCATGCACCCGAGATTCAAAAGCAATTCGAGGGCATTAGAAATATGGCCCGGATATTGAGTAAGAGCGACGCCTCGTTGGATATGTATGAGACCCAGGAGAAGTCCAATATGATACTGCGCACGGCTCAAGCAGAGAATAGACTCAACGAACAGCGTCTGCGCATTCGGATTCCCGAGCAGCCAACAACGCCGGCGCCATTAGCCCAATCGGAGCCGATTACACCGCTTTTGCAGAGCAATGGAGAGCCGGCTGAGGATAAGTCACCCGCATCCTTTGCCCATGAGCTTGGCCACAACAAGCTTGTGCAACAGCGACGTGAATTATTACGCAATACGCCCTATGTGGCCATAAGGCCACCCAAACTATTTGGAGGCACCGTGGAGAGGCCACAGGCGGAGTTTTCAGTGGTCCGAGCTCGTAACACAGATAGCTGGCGTCGTGATTCGCTGCTCCTCAAGATGCCCGATGATATTGCCGTGTCCATCAATGATGGACTCTTCACTTGGCAGCCACAACGCCGTTTGCCCCATGTTCAGCTGCATATCCAGGAGATGGCCATACCCAAGGGCAAACTAACCATTATTGTGGGCAAAAATGGCAGCGGAAAATCATCATTGCTGTCTGCATTGCTTATGGAGATGCCACTGCTAGCGGGGAATATGTTTTGGCACAAGTAAGTACTAGTAATTAATAATATTAACTCCCTTAAAATCGTAAAATTTAAATATATATTACCTGTTGTGCTTTATCCTCTGTGCTTCTCTGCTTTAAATCAATTAGAAATTAATGTTTATTTTTAGAAGTATTTCATTATATTCAAGTTATTTGTTGAAGAGTATTAAATCTATAGTATGCCAAAAAGAAATTTGAAATTAGAACTCCAAAAACTATTAACAATTTTGTGATAATCGCGTATTTATTAAAACTGGCAATGAAGTTGATAAGTTTTCAATTTAATTTATAATATTTTCGATCATTTTTTATTCTCTTTTTAAATACATAATATGTTGTATTGTATATACAATATTTTCAAGGCTAAAACGTTATTGATATTATATACAATTTATTAGAGCACACAAAGTGGATATATTTTTATAATTTCATATAAGTTAACAGAGTTTTTCAAATACTTTCAATATTTAAATGATTAATTTAATATTTAATCAAAGGACATTTCATAATTCACTTTATAAATATTTTATGTATCTACTATAAATTCAAATTCCAAAACTGACTGATTAATTTTAAAAGTTGTCAACTAGTTTGCATTGATTCTGTTGAAATATTTACTTTGCTGCGTGGCTCTGACACATTTAAAAAGTTGTTGCAGACGAGTCCTGCATTTTATTCAATTTCCTTATAGCAGCAGGTATAACCTACTTTCTAACATGTCAGTCAGCCAATAAATATGGCCTAGTCTTGTGCGTTTAATATATATGTTCGAGTGCTGTATAGTCCATTGAAATCAACTGCTTTTTTGCATATAAAACGCATATTATGCCAATGCATTTTAATGGCCAACTCCCTCTTCCAAGAACGAGGACTTGTGAATTGAAATGTAACACACACATATACGAAAGGAGAGAGAGACATATATATATATATCTGAATGTGACTATATACCCTGTGGTAAAAGAAAATTTATTGAAAACGCTTTTGCTGTTGAAGGATATCGGGGGCTTGAGAAATGTTGAATGAAAAGAGAAGTATAAGTATTGCATTTTATTTATGGCATAGTTGAAGGCCAAGAAAACTTGCAAGCGCGACTTTGTATGCTTTACCAAATTGGCAGCCTGTATGCAAAGGGAAGACAAGCCACACACACACACACACACAGGAATACCCTCTCACATACATAAACAATTGGAAAACTTTAATTAAATGTAGCCGAGTGTGAAAATTGTTGGATGTGACTGGCACACGTGCCCGAAGCTCGTCCTGCCACCACACAAACCATTGTTGATTCAAGTTGTAGCCCTAAAAACGAATGTGAGTTGAATTAAAGTTTTTGGGAGCCCCGGGTGCCATGATGACCTTCAAAAGCTGAATTGAAAATGGTTCTGACGAAAATTGAATGAATAGAACCCAAAGCCAGTTGGCTAATTAATTTGAGTGTACACCAAAAATTATGCAATTAAATGCCGTTAAATGAGCAAACAAACTAAAAGGCACTCACCTTTTTAGGTACGAAGGGCAACCTCTGCCTGCTGTTGACACAACTGAAAATGGCACATAAATAATTTAAATATTTACATGGGGGCGTGTCAGCATTGCCCTAGCTATAGTTGTTGCTCTTTTTGCTGTTTAAGGTTGAGGCAAGGTGGCACACAACAAAAACGTGCGTAATCTGACGCAAGCGACAAAATTGTAAATGGGGCAACATGCAACACAACCGGGCAAAATTGAAGTTGTCTTTGGTTTTAACTGAGAAAAATACCTAGAGCTTAAACAATGCATTAAATTAGTTTTACTATGCAACTTATATATAAATACATGTTTACAAATATGAAAACAAATGTTTGGAACTATTACAATTTGCAAGTTTAAGCATTGCATTGAAAGTGGCTTAAAGTCATATTTTTTAAAAAGTTATTGAACTGCTTACAAAGCAAAAATTTAGTATGTTTGCAATCTCTTTAATTTTGGTTTAAATTTATTGCACTAACGAAAAGCTTTTAAGTGTCAAAGTAGTAAACAATTTAAATGTATAGAAATATGTAGTGTATATTTATTTAAAGCTATTTAAACTGTTTAAAGATGGTGTGTGAAATAATTGTATTAAAATATATATTTTTGGTATGCAAATGTTTTTTTTGCTGCTCGTTGTAAATGCTATTAAAAGAGATTTTTGTCAAATTAGCTTCTATATAGCACATATTGATACTCTTCGAACTAATCCAGTGTTGAAGGGGTTTCCAAAATGCGTTTGATTTAATTCAGTTACATATAATATTAAATTAGCAAATGAGTAAATAATAGGCTTAGATGCTTTGTTGTAACTAATAAACATCAATTACTATATATTACATGTGTTACAACCACAAAGTTAATTTACTCTTTGACTGCATTCACAACACTTGCCACAAAGGTATGCACAAAACATTTGTAAGCCACTTAAAAGCTGGATGACTTTTAAGTCATTAAAACGCATCACGCATACGCACCGTTGAGCGAATTTAAATGAAAGCGTTGCGCTGAGGAAAGGTATTTGTCGCAGTTTCAGGCAAAACGTTAAACCGTGAACTGTGACAGCCCTCTTCAGTGGCATGCATCTTGCGGCATTTAATGTCAGGCAACAACTTTTGCTGTAATCAGAATTTCACTTTTAATGCGGACAGGGAAATGCTTAAATTAAATGTTGCCCTTGCACCAGTTGCAGTCGTCGAAGTCACAGTCGAAGCCGCAGTCATTCAACATATTTTTACAGTCGTTTTCAGGCACATCACGTGATGCCGTAATTTATCACAAAATGTCTGTATATGTTAATTTTATTGCACATAAAATGAACGAGGAGAATTGCACACAGTCGTCGCGTCCCCCAATCCCCTTTTCAATCCTTTCCCCTATATACTACGAAGCTGTAACAAAGTGCCCCGGCAGTGGAGGCGTGGTTGCCATATAAAAATGCATTTAACAAGCAGAAATCGCGCAGCAGGCTGCAAAGGAGTACCGGATCTCTTCAGGATTCGCCTATGCTCCTGTTATTTTTTTTTTTTTTTTTTTTTTTTTGCAACCTCGCCTTGGCAAACGCAAAATGTGCAATAATTTCAATTACTGTAATAAATGTCTGTGTTGTTCGGTTGTGTGCCTGCCTGGTGTGTCTCTCTTTATTTTATTTTTCTTTTTCTTTTTTTTTGTGGCTTGGAAATTTATTATACGACTGCACATGTACACAGTGGCATAGATTGCAGGGGCCACATGAACTTAACGATTGTTAAGTGTGTGCGCTTTTGTGATTTTTAGCTGCCAGACACGATTCGACAAAAGGCAACAAGATGGCTAAGAGGCGACTGAGGGGGTTAAGGAGAAGTTTGCGACCAAGTCAGCGCTGCTTGATATGAGGTGTAAAGTGTGATTTAATGGCCCTGGCTCAGTGCAGTGTAGTGCAGTGTAGTGTAGTGTACTGCTGTGTATGCGTGTGTGTGTGCGGTTAGCTTAAACGGGTCAACAGGGCGCATACGTAATGCGAGTTACGTGCTGTGTTAAGCGGCTCAAAGGCAATGCACTGAACTTAACATTCATTTAAAATTATTGAACAAGGTTGCCTGGAAAATAATTCCAATAGCAGCTTTTTTGAATATAAAGAGAAAATTTATTTAATTTTCTTTGTTAATTTTTATTGTTTTTTTTTTCAAGAGCAAAGCAAAGCCTTGAAAATTGTGCATAATGAAATTTTCGTCTTTTTGTTTAATTATTTTCGAGTATAGTGTTTATATATGCTTTGTATATTATATGGTGATGTGCAGAGAGAGATTTGAAAAAATCTAAATTGCAGTTTAAGCTTTTTGTTGAAAAGTGTAATTGAAATTAAAACTGAACAAAATCAAAGACTATGAAATTTTATAAATATAAAATTGAATCAAAATTAATTATGCTTTTGGAATAATATACGCATATTCTGTTAAAATACAAAATAAATTTTAGATAAATTAAAAAAGTACAAATCAGAGGTCTACATTTAATATAAGCTGTATATTTAAAGACCCCTTCAATTCACAAGACTCGTAATTGTCTCATGTACCTGGTTATCGGATCTAATATTGCTTGAGTAAATATAACAACTACAACGTTTTGCATAATATCAATTGTTTGATTTCAATCATGATATGTTTACATGTAGCCCAAGTTAAATCAAGCAAATCTGAGCAACATTTCGAACAATAGCTGTAAATTTAATTATCTGAAGATGTTTAGAACCACACAAATGTGGAAACATTAGCATCTATTTATAATATCTATACCCTCGGTAATTTTGTGTATGAAACATTTAAAGTGTTTTGACATATTACAATGTTGGTCACAAGTCTGTGGTTTGGCAATTTTGCGGTCGCTGAGAAAACCAATCACTTTATCTGCACCTTATGCGAGTCACTTAATTATGCTGCAAAATGTGTGTGTGTTGTGTGTGTGTATTGCGGTTTATGCGCTTGTCAAGCAACGCAGCGAAAGTTATCATACATATAAGCCGCTTAACTAAATTGCAGCTAATAAATTGAAGTTACTCGCATTTTGCGATAATTAGCGATGTCACGTAAAAGCGAAAGCTTACACATGTGCGCATACAAATGTGGGTGGGTGTTTGTGCGTTTGCGATCCCTCTGATTAACGGTGAAAGTTTGAAGCTATTTAAGTGCCAGCTAAGCCCAATATATACTGAGGGAGTTGCTCTATATAACTTGATTGTAACAAACTTTAAAAGTAGTTCATTGAACTCTGTAGTTCACTGTAGTGCGCTATGAATATATTAAAGTAGCTAACATAGATGTAAATTTTAAATTATTCTGACTATTCTAATTTCTAATTTCTAAAAATATTCGTGATTCAATACGATTATATAATTATTATAAAAAATAAATTATATTTTGAATGATTTGTAAAACTGATTTTTCGTATGTCAGAGCACGATATTTCGTGATTTTATAAAGGATATTGTGAAAGTAAATTTATATATAATATTTTTATTGGTTTTTGCCCTATGCATTTAATTAACTCGATTACCTATATATATATATATATATATCTAAACAGTTAATTACATTTGATGTCTCAATATTAATAAAACAGTTGCGGGACTAATTTAATCTATAACCAAATTCAATTAATTTAATATTTATTCCTAATATCTATCCTAATTCTACAGAAACTGTACCATTTCGTATGTGCCACAATGTCCCTGGCTGCTGAATGACACCATACGGGAAAATATACTCTTTGGGGAATCGTTTCGTCCCAAGCGTTACGATTTTGTGCTGGATGCGTGCGCACTAAAACCGGATATTGAACTAATGCCAACCGGCGATTTTACGATAATTGGCGAGCGGGGTATCAATCTATCCGGCGGACAGCGGCAGCGTATTGCAATAGCACGTGCAATTTATTCATCGGCTAATGTGGTCATAATGGTAAGTATGTACGTACTATATAAATGCCAAGGGCAAGGACAATGATGTCGACTTAGTAAGCTGACAAGCCAATCTGACGCCTCAGTGCACTTTATGTGAATGCATTTGATCATAAAATTCATGAAACATTTAATGTTCAAAGTTGCTATAAAAATTCAACACATTGTTCCAGGGTAAACAAGTTTTATGGCCAAATTATCGTTTCAGACTTGCCATAAATTTATGCAAAATTTTTTTTTTTTTTTTTTTTTAAGGCTAATCGAAATGAAAACTTTTTAAAAGGCTGCATAAACTAAACTTCTAAACTGAAAGTGAAGTGAACATTTTTAGAAGAAAATGTTAGTTTTAAACTTGCTTTCTGTTAAATAAGGTTAACAAACAAAGTATTTATTTAAGCAGAACTGATCTTGAGAGTTTTGAAGATTTAAATAAGAATATAAAGGAGAAATAATAGATATTGATTTATTTTAGCTATAGTTTAATTTTATTATAATTATTAAAGCATTAATTTAAATAATAGTAATAAATTCAGCTGCCCAATTTTTGCAAAAAATGTAAATTGAATATTTATTTAAATTTTTTTAAAAAATTTAATGATAACTTTTTCCTTTAAGTGTCTCTCCTCTTATGTTTACCATATTATTAAATTGTAATTTTTTATTCTAGGACGATCCGTTGTCATCGCTGGACAATGAGGTGGGCAGTCATGTCTTCGAGCAGTGTGTGCGTCAAATGCTATTGAAGTCGAACAGGAGCATCATTCTGGTAACACAGCAATTACAGTTGATCAAGGAGGCGGATTATGTAAGTGCAACTGTCGAAATGTGCCAGCCCTTTGGCAGGACAGCATTTCATATTCAAATTTCTCAGCACTGGACAAGTGTCGCTTGGTCGATTTGGACTGTGGTTGTCTTTCTTTCTATATTCTCCTATTTTTTTGTTAGCTCGCTTTTTGCTTTTTGCCAGCATCCGTTTGTTACTTTGCGCTCCAAATGCCGGGCCCATTTATCGCCTTTTGGCCATAAATGCAATTGCCTGGAAAGACCATTTGTTGCCGCTCTGTTGGCTCCCACTCTTTGGCTCTTTCTACTTGCGCACACATTTTTACAATTATTTGAGCAACAGCCACTGCAGCGTTCGTGGCAAAAAAAAAAAAAAACAGACGCAAAAAAATTTCAAATTTAAATTTCGAAATTGAATTTATTGCCTTTTGTGCAGCACCTCTATTCTTTTCATGTCTTGACTATTGTGTTTACCCTTGCTGAGAGTATTATAAATTTATTACAAAACCTGTATCGCAACCAAAAGTCTTGCAAATTTTGCTCCAACTTGTATTTTTAGCTAGTTAAATAATAACGTGTATAAATATTCTTTAAAAGAAATTCAAGTGGCCAAATTCAAGAATTCTTTAGTTTCTGTAGTTAATTTGTTTATTTAAGAAAACTTAAGGCAAACTATTTTTTGTACTTTGTGCAGTTCAACAAACTTATGCTTAAGATTATAATATACAAATATTAATGCAAGTTTATTAAATCTTCTTAAATCCCATAGATACTCTATACATTCTTATGTTTGTGTACTTGTTTCGTTTCATTTCTATTTCTTTTTTTTCTTCGATCCTGTCAGTTAATTGTGATGAAAGATGGTCGCCTGCAAGCTTGCGGCAGTTACAAGGACATTGAGCTAAAGCAGCCGCACATAATCGCCAAATGGAACTCGATAATTGCAAAGGCAAACGCAAATGCAAAGGAGGACCAACAACAAAAGTGAGTACGCCAGGATAAGAGAAAAAAAAAAATGAAATGAAGAGAAAATTGTCTGTGTTCCTTTAGGAGGCATAGATTAGAATATGACTGGAGTATTGTCGTTGGCTTATTCTTTTGTACTTTAGTGAGTGAAAGAATTAGGGACAAAACCTTTATCCATTTGGGGCACGCTTTTTTCTGTAGGCGAGTGCTTCGATAGCTTCGATTTCCATTAAAGTTCATTTATGACAAGCATCTGTTCAAAGGAAATTGCGTAAAGCAATGAAAAACAAAGTTAAGATAATGAACATAGGTGTTGTATTGTGTTTTGTGTTGAGATAACAAAGCATAGAGAATCGTTTGGGAATCAGAAGCACATAAAGCATTTAGTGCGATGCAGATACACTGAGGGCAAAATAACATTAAACAATGATGAAAAGTTTATCAATTTTTGTTATTTTGTGTTCTCAATTATTCACTTAACAAAAAAAGAAGCTGTTTCCTAATTTATGCTCCAAGAATATAAGCAGATTGATCAAATTAACTAATATTAGCATTAAAAAAAATTATAGCATGCAGTAATACCAATCACATAAAACTTGTTTAACGCAAAATTGCATCAAAAAATTTAAGTATATATGTTGCATAATTATGGACGCATTTTGTTGCACATTTGTGCACCTGTAAAATCAAAGCAGTCTTAGCAATCCTCATATAAGGTCTGTGGTATTTTATAATATTATATTTTATTCAAAACTCTTTTGTAAGAGATAAAAATCAAGTAATTGCAAATAATGATTTTGATAAATAAACGCAATTACACTAGGCACAAATAAATGTATACAAAGTGTTTATAAATTATTGAGAAATTTTTTTTTAAGTGATTGAAAAATATCTTGAATTAAGATCAAAAAATATATGCGCAATTTTTTTTTTTGCTTTTTTCATCAATCCTGCTAAGATAATCTAAATAAATCTCATAAAATATTATAATCGATATGTGTATTAAGAAAATTGTAATTAATGTTATAACAGATTAATTAATTATTTTTCTGAGTGTACATTTTTTCAAACCACCAATTATCTGATTTATACATTAATATTTAAGTCTCTAATCTGTTAAGCTTATTAGTATTTTTACAAATTAATAAATTTAACAGCTCACAAATTATTCGTGAAAGCAAGTCATAAAAAATGCATAAAAGTTATTGAAATTCATGATTCAAGTATACAAACTTAATGGCATATAAAATATCGTTATTCAATAAATTTATCACACCTTGACACTTGAAATCAATATATTTTTATCCTTTTTCCGAGTTTCCCACAATCCACAATATGATAATAAAAAGCCAACATATGGAAAAGTCTGCCTCTGAATATAATTAGCGCGTGTGAAGCGGCGACACCTTGTCAATCTCAATGATAAATACAATATAACGTTGACTTTCATCTTTCATAATGTGTTTTTTCAATATTATTGTGTTTTTTTTTTAATGTATTCCTTTTATAGCACCGGTGAGCGAACGGCTCGTGAACGTTGGAAATTATTTAAGAATGTCAGCAAATTGGGATTGCAGCGTTCGATTTCTGTAAATTCGGAATCGGGTGGTGGTAATGGCTCCGAACTGGATACATTTGATGGTAATATAGCACTTAATGTTAATAATATGCTTAACAATACCGCTGAGGAGGATGATGAGGACGATGATGTGCCTGCGGTAAGTAATTGTTTGATGACATTGGTCAAAAGTGTCAGAAAAGTAAATATAATGAGTTAATTTTTAATTATACTAAATTGTAAGGCTTTAGGTGATAATTGCACAGTTTAAAGTCAAACTTTTTGTTTAAAACTTTTGCTCATTTCATTCCACTTTGAACACTTAAAAGACTCGTTAAGTTAAAGCTCTAAGCATTTGAATAACCAATTTAAATTGCGCCATTTTCACATTGCAGTTTCAAGCTTAATCTAATAATTTAAATATTTTATTTTTTAAATTTTTTCTCTCTCTTAGTCACTTTCGCTGATCAGTGGCAGCAGCTGCGGTTTGCAGTCAACTGGCAGCTTTAATCTGCAACGCAAACGTTCTAGTGTCTATGGGTCACGGCATCTCATTTACGACGTGCCATTGCCTATTGATGAGTGCCAGGCGGATGATGTCATTATGCGACCACGTCGTCGTGCCACATTGCTGCGACGCGGCAACAGCACCAGGTCAAGAAACTCGTGGCATCGTCTTAGCGGTCTTAGCACAGCAACGGCCACGTCCACCTCCAGCACGAACAGTGGCGATTTGTTGCGCCGCAGTGTCCTGACCGCCAGTTGCAGCAGCTATGCGGACAGCAGTGCCGATGGTGGAGATTCCATTATAGGAACAATTACGCCACCGCCACCTGAAATGTATCCACGTGCACAATCCTGGCAGCCGACACAGAAATTGCATCATCCGACGGTGACACGGAATGCTTCATCGCCACCGGCAATGGAGGCGGCTGCCGTTCAAGCTGCTGATGACGCACCGACCTTGCCAGCGGCAGATCAGGCCACATCACAGAGTCGCGGCAGCTTTCAGCAGTTCCTGCGACGCATGTCCATGCGGCGCTCCAACAAGCCAAAGCATATTCATCTGCCGTTGGGTGTTGCCGATTCAATTCGGTGAGTGAATGCAATTTACAATAACTTGTTTAAGCTCTCTGTTTATATATAACATATATATATTCAACCCTCGTTCTTATTCCCAGGAGCATTTCGGAGGAGTCCAGTGCCACTGCGCTCCTGCCAACGTCTGAACTTAGTCCAGTGCCTTCATCGCCTGCCGTTGACATGTCCAATCCGGAGGCAACCACAAACTCACAGGCAACTGTTAACTCGCAATTCGAGACAAAGATGCAAGCGGCTTCTGCTGTGGCTCTCAGTCCTCCAGCTCCTTTTGTGGAGACTCCAGTGAAGCGTAAGTTATGCAGCTGGCATATTGCAACTATACTTCTATGTGTAGTTGCCAACTGGCCAAACTTAGTCCGGCTTGCTCAGATTACCAACATTTGTATGCATTGAAAGTTTCAATGGCCAATATGGGTCAACTTAATCGATGATAGACACTGCGCATACGTGATATTCTATTTAAATAACTTTGGTCTAAATCTCAGTAAATGTTTTATAATTATTTAATATTGCAATTTCTAAACTTGGTTCTCAGACTTGGTTCATTATTTTTTAAACTTTATTTTTTTTTTGAGCTGGATTATTATATCCTCCTATAAGAACGATTCGCTGACAATTTAGTTAGGATAAATTGAAACTCTGTAAAATTACAGAAGAAAATGGAATATCATTTCACATAATTCTGTGTCTCTAAACATTTTAGTTTCGATTATCTTTTGCAAATACTGTAGTTTTGAATCAACTAATAATCTATTATTTAAAGAGTTAAATTTTTGCATTTTTATTAGACTATGCTACGTTTAGCAAATTGACTTAGATTAATAACGCTTGAATATCTAAGGGGATTAAGTATTTGCAAAAAAGTTAGAAAATATATATAATGGCAGTAAAATTTGCATTTCAACTAATTAAAAAGAAAATAAACTTCGTCTGCAACGCAGGCATTTTGCTTGGAATATCAATAAACGTTAAAGAATGTTCAGCAAAGTTTATAACAAATATTGACTGCAAAAACTTTAGGTACTCTTCTGGGCGTTGGTAGTTTGTTCTAATGAATATTGATTAGGTGGAATTTATTTGGCGCGACGGCAGCCAAAACTGCACAATAAATAATGCACAAAGACGTTGAATACAAAATATTGGCATATTTATTAGAATATCAGCGTTTAAGACAATTTTCAATAGTTCTCTCTCTGATTCTGGGTGTTTGTGTGTGTTTGTGAGTGTATTGGAAAAACTTAAATCAAGTTTGTTTTAAAAAGTTTAAACTCCCAGCGGTATGTCAAAGAGACAAAGCGTACTGAGTGCATCCAAAAGTTGGCAAAACTAAAAACTTTTGCTTAACTTAATGCATTGATCTACCTAGTTGCTGTCAATATTTGGCTGACAAGTTGGCAAGCTTGGGCCTGCAGCGAAAACTTTAAATTTAATCAGATTTCAGAGTGTCAGAGAAGTCGTCAGGATTGGTGTCCTTGGAAATTGCAATGAAAATTGTTTGCACAAAAGCCCCGAAATGATTTAGATGTAATCAGTTTTCGATTTTTATCAAACATTATTTAAGGTTTTTTTTTTGGGAAATTTTTTTTTAATTTTTCTTGCTTTTTGTTCAATTTAAATTAAAGTCTTTTGATTAAACAGAGTTGCCAGATTGCAGACGCAAGTAACAAGATTCGAAACGAAAAAGTTCTTAAACTTTTACATTTGAATAAAAGAAAAGAAAAAATAATATAATTTTATATTTTTTAAACCTTTCTCGTTTAAATAAGAAATATTTTCAGGCTGTCTTTAATAAAATATTTCTCATAATTAAACACTTGAAAAATATTTAAAATTTATTGAAATTTCCACTTAAGCTGCAATTTTGCAAGCAATTGGTAATTTTCTTATTTTAACAATATTCAACTGCTCAACAAATGCCACGTCCAACTCAATGTTGATTGCAACATGTTGCACATTGCACGAATAAAATGAACCAAATACAAACGCAAGGACAAACAAAAAATGAACAAAAACAAATTGAGAGCGCTTGAATAATGAAAAAATATATATTTTTTTATTGGTACTGCTACGATTGCTGAGTGTATGTGTGTGTGTGTGTGTGTGTGTGTGTGTGTGTGTGTGTGTGTGTGTGCATATTAAATTGAATTTTTATTGAAACAAACATCAACAAAAGAAACGCATTGATAGCCAGACAGGTGCAGGAAGAAATTCAGTCCTGCCAATCGATGCAAAAATAACCAAAATATTTTACCACTCACTCACATGGTTGAGCTACCTTTGTTGTTGCTTTTATTGTTGTGTTCTACAGTGACTGTGATAAATTACATACATATACATATGTGTGGTGTAATACATCATTGCTTATATTCAATTGAAGAAATTCGAACTAAAGGTTAAAATACATATACATGTATATGTAAATTTAAATATAAGATCAGAAACTAATTTATCTATACTTTATAAAGAAGCTTATCTGCAATTCGGCAGAAATAAATCAGAAGAATTTATTTATGTAACAGGCATACCTAGACCCTATATAAATATGCTTAATTAGCATCAATAGTCGACTCAATATAGATCTTTCTGTATAAAAACACTGATGTAGACAGAGACACCAAATTTGGTATGTGTGTTCCTTCATGATTATTTTACTCAGATCAAGTTTAGTTTAAATATTTATTTTATATATCACAAAGAACATTTTATTAAGATTGCATAAAAATATTAAAGAAAAATTATTTTTCATAAAATACAGAGCTACATTGAAGCAGTGTGAAGTGCTCTGCTTGCTTGCACTGACCATGAACTGCTTGAATAACTGCTTGAATTAAAATTACTAAATGTTTTGTTTATGCATTTGTGCATTTTACCTTTATTTATTAACAAATTATTTTTTTTGGCGAGTTTTACAGACAAAAAAAAAAACAAATTTAGAAATTAATCGGATTTTTTTTCTAATTTTTTATATTAGTCGACATTCTGAAAACGATCCCGGCTTGACGAGTGTCCTGATATTTGCAAAAGTTGTTAAATTTTATAGCGTGTTAATTTATGTTTTTCCATTAAACAGTTAATATTAATCCTTTAATTTTTATTTGTTCTGCTGCCTTTCAGATGTAAAAATTGACTTCAAAGCATTGCCAACAAATGGTCGCAAGAACAACAATGACAACAACGTGGACAAGCCCAATAACAATCACGATGATGACGAGGGCGACGATGACAACGCTGTTGACGTGTCAGACGTGGCAATGCAGCAGCAGCAGCAGCATCATCAGGAAGTTGAACAGGGACAGGAAAAGGCGCCGGAACTGGAGCTGCATCGGTCAGGTGCGGTGTCAACGTTGGCAACATCGACGGATGCTGAACGCAAATATGGCGAAATATCGCATCATATATATCTGCTGTACATGCGCTCCTCCGGTCTACCCATAATCATTGTCTTTTTTATCACCGCACTAATTTGGCAATGTTTGCGTGTCTACACGGACGTTTGGTTGCAGCATTGGAGCGACCATGTGGCACTGAATGCGGAACATCAGGACATGGACATGGAAATGGACAACCACGAAGTCACGTACTATTTTCGCATATATGCAACAATTTCGTGTGTTTGCATTATAATGGCCATGATATCAACACCGGCCGGACAATGGGCCGGCTGTAATGCCCGTCGTAATTTGCACGATAAACTGTTGCAAACGATTTTGCATAAAACGTTGCATTTTTTTCAAGTGACACCGCTCGGACGTATTGTGAATCGTTTCAGCAACGATATGGCGATCATTGATAAGGTAAGATTTGTTATTTTGTTATTGTTATACCCTGCAGCAATAAAAGGGTCAAATAAAGTTTGTCCATGATATGTATTACGTCGAAGAACAACTTTGCGACTTTAAATATTTCATATATTTATAGTTACATCTACATTTCATTTGATTTGAGCTATAAATATTTTTGAATATCAAGATTTTATTTTTTGTAATTTTTTATAATTTTTGATATCTCTACAACTAATTATAGTTGAATTTCAAAAAATATATATTTTTCATGTACAATATAGTTATACTATGAAATCGAATCTCAGCCAGTTAAAACTCAGAAATTCCAGTTTTCTATTATATTCCTAGACTTTCTGAATATTTAAAACATTTATTTATTTATTCTGGCAGACAATCAGTGCTGTTCCAGATAAGCAAACGTTAAATGTAATAAAAGAATAGAAAAAGCCTAATGAAATTACATAAGTTTCAAATATAAAGTTTTTTATCAAAAAAGCATTTGTTTATAAAAGCCGTGTAGGCTTACAATATCTGATGAATAAATGCTTGAATTTATTAAAGCTCAAATATCTATAAACCTGATTTATTTGAGCCTTGAAACGACGCCAAACAGTTGGAATTTCTTAGAAGATATTCAACCTGTTTTAATTTGGAAAAACAATTAAAATAAGGGGAATGCCAACATATTAAAATAAAATGTTTCTGTTTCATGGACTGAAATGATTCCCAATTTTTGACTTGGCAACTAAGATGTACATAGATTCAAATTAATCTTTGAGCACTTTACAACTGCTTACAGGATATGTGTTAGCCGAGCAGACTTGATTTACACATACTTATTGTTATTGTTGTTGTCATGCCTCTTTATCCTCATGCCAACAAATTTTGTACATAGTTACTTATGTACATACATACATACATATGTCTACATAATTTTCGGTTAGCTTTTGCATTGTTTGGCATAAAATATAAGCATATTGGCATATTGTTGTTGTATTTCAGCCTTAGATTTGGCCCTGATAAGCACGCATTATGCCTGTGTGTGCGTGTGTATGCGTGTGTAATATATGAGTTTGTTGACGCCATTTTTTTTTTTTTATATTTCGGGATGCTTTTATTATAGTTTTTTACATTGACACTTTTGCATACAAAAATATGCTAAGCCCTTGAGCTGTGTGCGTGTGTGTGTTTGTTTGGTCTGATTGAACAGAATATTTTGATTGATTTGTAATGCAGGGAAACTGTTTTTAATAAATCAATGCCTATTAACAATGGCATTTTATTTAAATCAGCTTATGATAATTTTAAACTTGAACTTTAATCTGTAGCATACGTTAAATTAAATAAATAAATTTCATAAATTATTGTTTTAATTTAAACAATAAAAAAAAATCGCACATTTTTGTTGAATATTTAAAATACAGATCAAGTAAAAAAGCATTATATTATAAATATATAGAGTACCTAGTATTTCGATATATTCCATAAGGAAATAAGCTGAAAAATAATACAAAAATGCGGGTGGAAGAAATTCTAAGAATTTCGCTTTTAGATGTTGAGATAAAATACATTTAAATCTAATATAAATATCGAAGTATAAATAATTTCGTAATTTATGTGAATTAATGACTTATGTATTATGTTAAATAAAAGTTAAACTTTAATTTTTCGTAATGCGGTATCCACTTGAAATACAAAAATCTACGTACTTATTTAAAGTTCGGTTTCAAGTCGACTAAAATATTGTGGAAGCATTGGGTACACGTGTCCCAAATAAATCTTCAATTATTTGGCACTTTACAAGAGCGCCTGGGCACTTTGTAAAATCGGAGCATCGTGCAAACAAAATTTGATTATGAAACATTGCTGGCTGAGCATTTGTGACACACATTTGTCAAAACGTGAGACCGTGCCACAGATTCCATAGAACGAACCGAATGGAGCTGCATATTGTGCTCTGGAGTATGTGTGGTAGTAGTAGTAGTCGTTAATATTTGAAAATGACATACATGGGCTTGGGCCCATCGCGATGGCAGCCTGTGGCAAACACAAATTTAGTCATTTGTCAATTCGTGCCGCAAACGAGCAAAAGTCATTTAAAAATGTCTGCCAAAAAGCCGCAAAACCTCGCTGCCAGTTTGCCTCCTTTTAGCTCCTGTTGCTGCTGCTGCTGCTACATTAGCATGCCATATGGAGCAGCACATACACTCATCTAATAGCTATATATACATATACTTATATACATACTAAATACATATATTTTCATTTACAGAAAATTGCTGCAACCAGTCAACGTTTGCTGCAGTTCACGTTGCTCTGCCTCTGTGCCATATTGATAAATGTGAGCATTACACCCTGGTTTCTGGGCCTCACCTTGCCCATTTGTTTTGCCTATTATGCCATACAGAAGTTCTACAGGTGTTCGGCGCGGTAAGTGATGATTTCTTATTGGCAGCACACACAGTACAGTAGTAGCTCAGTAATGCTGACAAAGCGATATTCATATTTCTTAAGTGAAATGTATAAATATGTTTTATTTTTACAAGTCAAGTTTTAATATTTTTGTAGCTCTCATTTAGCAAAGTTTACCAAACAGTCAATGCTGTGTGTGTTGTCAACATTTTCTGTCCAAAGTTTTTGGCCAAAAGCAGTTAAACTTGGTCATAACTACCCATCGACCGAAGGCAGTCAACAAAAACAAAAGATTTTTGCATTTTGTTCTTTGTCCGTGCTGTTTTATAGATATTTTATCTCTTTCTTTCCTGGTTTTGTGTATTTCTATTTTGTTTAGATACGAGTACGAGTGGCACTATTAGCAGATTTTTATCCAAGTATTTTTGTGGCTTATAATTGTCTTCTAAGCATATTTTGTGCAGACAAAGTTTACTGAATTTTCAAGTAGCGACAGGACAACAATTGTTGTGGTCTATTAGTTGGTTTTGCCTTAAAAACAAAACAAATTTTAAAGGGTTTTTGTCCCTTAACCAGTTTAATAGTTGTGTATTATAATTTTAGTATATAGATAATAAAATAAGTATGTGATTTGTAACAAGCATTTCATAAAGCTTAAATATAGCATGCAAAATGAGTTTCTTATTTATTTGAATAGCTTAATTAATTATTCATATATTTTATGGAAATTACACAACTATGATTATAAATAAGTAAATATTTATTTATTAGTTCGCAATTCATTTAAATTACAGCAATTAAGTGTAAACTAGATATAATTACTAAACAATTTTGCTCTATGTCTTATAAATGTTTCATTCTAATAAAAATAATTTTTTGAAGTTGTAAATTGTCAAGAATACACTAAAAGAAAAAGCATATTCCACAATGAGGAAAAATTGATCTTCTTTTATTATATTTTGTTATTAATTATTGGAACATTGGTTTTTTATGTATACTCTGAGATTATGAACACTAGTTCCGATTTTATGATAATAAGAAATTATCATACCCTTGCTAAAAGTATATGCAAAGTGTTGCATACTTCTAGGTGCTACTTTTTGCATTTTCAATAATTTCTAAACGGGTTTAGCAGTTAGTATATAAGGAGTTAAGTTTGTCCACATTAAATTTTTCTTTTTTAAATCCATTTTTTTGTTTTAAATTCGAATAAAATAATAATTTTCGTTAAGCAATTTTCTCACATTAAGCACAAATAAAGTAGCCACAACATTTTATTAATCAATTCTTGAGTTATTTTATCTTAATCATTCCTAATTTCATATTAAAAATTTTAAAAAATTTGGAGCTTAAAATTAATCTAATAAACTGGGTATCGAGAAAATGCGATGATTAGAGACTATTGTAAACAAATTGTCATAATTTCAGTAAATTTAGAATAAATATTTTTCTCTTTGTGGACAAACATTTTTGCAAGTTAAGTATTCACATAAGTATTTGTAGCAATTGTTTTTCAATCCAAATGAAATTTTATTGCAATATTCGAACGCACTCAAGCCAACATTTTGCATATATCAATTGTACCGTTTTAGTGAACTGCAACGCATTGAGAATTCAACAAACTCTCCGGTCATATCGCATTTATCGGAAACAATACAAGGTGTTACCACAATACGTGCATACAATCAGCAGGCACGTTTCACTGAGATACTCTTCAAACGACTCGAGGCGAACACAATTGCATTTACCATATTGAATACGAGTAACCGCTGGCTGGGCATATCATTGGTAAGTCCTTTGAGTGCTACATATATACATATATACTCTACTGTCTGTCCACAATGTGCTGCTGGTCAATATATGCCAGTTATGCACATTTGATTTCTATATATTTGTTTGTGTGCACTTCAATTCAATTGGCATTTCACTTAGACAGACGCGTCAATTGCTTGTATAGCAGCCAAATGCAAATATCAGTTACTCGGTCAATGCTGAACCAACTCCTTGAGGTCCTGGCCATGTTGGCTCACCTTAATTTGACTGTTCTTCTGTCGGACATTTACAGTGTTCAAGCGTTCAAATGTTTGTTATGGGTTGTAAGTGTAATTTGAGCATAATAAATTAGCAAACATTGTCTGAATATATTGGATATATGGGAAAGCGATCAGTTACGGTGGTTATGGAACCTGAAGTTAAAAGATTATAACCCTATTGGCTGTGAAGTAAGTCCCTAAATAACCGATTTATAGCTTATAATTGATAAATGGAAATTTTCTGTAATTTATGCATTGCAAACTCTGTTTGTAAAATTTGGATAAATTACAGAAATTTTATAACGGGGTAAATCTAGGGAAAAGATCTCATTTATTCACTATTAAATCAGAGCAAAACTAGAGAATCTTTAAGCTACAGCTTGTTGGATTAGTTATAATCCATTTAATAAGCATTTTTGTTAATTTTTGTAATCACCCAAAAACTGATTACTTTGCATTTAACATAGTCTTAACTGGTTGATAAGATTTTGGCTGGAATTAGCTAATATTTTGAATCAATTTAGTATAATTTCTGCGCATAATTTCGGCAATAAATATTCTTAATGATATCTAATTAAAAACTCAACGTAAAATATGTAAAATTTAATTAATTGCTTAACAATCTAATGATTAAATAAATGTGCAACAATGTGATTTACAAACAATTATATTGCTTACAATTTAGTGGAAATTAATCAATTTCCTAATTGGTAAACAAATTGACTGTACAAATCTATCGAGCATTAAACTGACTGTGAACACAAAACACCCATTACAAATGCATATATACGATGTGTGTATATATAAAATAAAGTCAAAATCTGGGAAGCAACAAATGCAACAGCTTTTGGGTGAAGCACAGGATGCTAGATATATGTATGTAGATAGTTAGATTGATGGTACATACCCACCTTTCATCTACTTTATATATAGAGAGGCAATCAGACCCCATCACAGAAAATGGCAAACAAAAAGTTTTCAATTGTGGTTTGGCAGCTACCCCGTAAAACTTTCATTAAGATGAAAGAGAGTGAAAAAGTTTTTTGAGTTAGGCATGGCAACAGAACGAACCCGTTTAGAAGACAACAACAACAAAAAAACCAAACCAAAAAGACCAAAAAACACGCACACGTGGCTGATTAAAAAGTCATGTGCAAAAAAATCTTTTACCAAAATGCCAACACTAACAAGCACTCATCAAGGATGTTGCATTCTCTCTTCTCTTCTCTCTCTCTGCGTCTTTCTATTTCTCAGAATAACATTGTCTCTATCACACACTTTTATTGCAGGATTACCTGGGCGGTTGCATTGTTTTTGTGGCCATTGTAACGGCACTGGCAACGGCAAGTGTCAGTTGCAGCAGATACGCAAAGGAGGCGACAGAGGCGACAGCGTCAGGAACTTATGCCATCAATAAAAGTGGCAACCCCAAGGAGCTGACACCAACACCCTCACTGGTCGGCCTGGCCATAAACTACACGTTGTTGGTGCCGATTTACCTTAATTGGGTTGTAAAACTTTTCGCCGATATGGAGATGTATGCGGGCTCGGTCGAACGCATTGCACACTATGCACAAGCACAGCAGCAGGAGCCTGAGTTGGAGCGGGAGTTGGAGTTGGAGCTGCAGGAACAGGACGATGTGGAAATCAGCAATGAAGTCGATAGGTCGTCCTGCACGACTAACGTTGACAAAGTTTACCCAGGCGCAACGTCAGCTGCCATTGATGGCAATGGAGACACAGTTGGGGCATGCAACGAAGATGCTGATAAATTAAATGCATGCAACGCAGCCGGCGACGGCAATCACTTAAACTTCCACACAGTTTCAGTTGTTGACAAGCTGCAGCAGGCGACGAGTGCAAGAACAACGATGATTAAAGATAAGAGACTGATGCCACTTGGTGACAAGGTCGCGATGGTATCTAATGAGGCAGCAAGGCGTCCGAAAATCTGTGAGTATTCATGCTTGTGTGCATCTTGGCCTTCAATTATGTACAAAGCGTTTATATGGTTCATTGATTACCCATTGATTTATGACAGTTGCCTAAACTCTTAGTTTAAAGTAGCTTATTAAATATCCAGAGCAAAGACTTGAGTATTCGTTGTTTAAAGTATTCTGATGATTCATTTTATTATCAGGCTGCCTTTGGTCTTAACAAATGGTTAGCTACTTTTTTTTCTTAATGAAACCACCTAAGGAAAAAAAGAACAATTAAAATAAATTTAGCAATTTTAATGCTAAATTACTTACCGGCAAGAGCCTTTGCCGAATAAAAATTAATAATTTGCAAGGGACAGATTCTCTTAGCATCATCGGAAGTTAAAAGTATTGTCGATTCATTTTCCAACTGTATGACATAAATTAATTTATTATTAATACGATTGACTTCCATCACCCTCTTCACAGCCAGATTCTGCAGCGCCATTCCAGCTTGGATCGGCATTATTGTTAAACCAATGTTTTTAACTGCAATCAGTAATTAGAAAAGAAAAGTTATAAATTTTTTCCTGAAACTTGCAAAGCCTTCTCTAATCGTTGTTACTTAAAATGTCGATATTAATTAATAGTGACACTGTATTTAATTTAACACTATATCGAAAAGTTACATCGATATGTTTTAAAAATGAAGCCAGAAAAATACGATACATCGACAATAACTGTTGCCATTATTCGATTTTCCATTGGTAAATCAATTTAAAATAATTAATGAAAAATTCTGTGACAATTTAAACATTTTTTTAAAAGATCTGAGTAAATAAATTTTATTATATATTGTCTACAAAGCTGAGAATAGGAATGTTCAAATTTTACCATTATAAAATATAGAATGCTTGGCAGCAAAAAGTAAATTTTTGGAAAAAAAAAGAAAAATTAAATATAGAATGCTTGGCAGCAAAAAGTAAAAGAAGCAGCAAAAAATAAAAAGAAAATGAAAAATTAATAAATAATAATTAAATAATAATATGGGCGCCGTTTATACATTTTATACATTTTAGTAATGTCAAATTGGTTTGAACAGTTAACAAATAAGACGTACATTCAAATTTTTTATAAATCGCTTTTTAGGAGTATAATTCAATTAATTTAGAATTCGAAAATTATATTCTAATATGAGAACATTATCAATAAACACAATATTCTCTAAGTAGGCACAAATCAATTGACCAGAAAATGTTAGTTTTTATTACATAAATATTGTATTAATTATAACATTTTATTCTTGTTATAATTTCGTTAAAAGTGAAAAAAAAAAATGAAAAAAATGAAAATGTTAGTAAAAAATGATAAATGAATTTCTTGAAACAAAATAATCATATAAAATATTTTAAAAGAAAGAATAAATGAATATGAATAGATTCTTATAAACAGAAGGGTGGTTTTAATAAATCAGCCAACAAAATATGACAGCATTATTGTTATCAAGAAAAGCATACATAACAGACTATCAGCAACAAATGGTCAAGTTTCGTTACTATTAAAATGATTATTTATTTCCTGAATAGCATTAAAGCTGATATGAACAAGAAAAAGTGAAAAATAGTTTGACAACTGGTCAAAGTGACTTTTAACTTTAAGACTTTAAAATTTAAAAAAAGCGGGCTTACATAAGTTAACTTTCTAACCATGGTATTAATTTATATGTAAGTACATATTTGTCGTCACTTTACAAATGTTTAAGCTCGTATTTTAGTCCAGTGTCATATAGGGGCATTAAGTAACCACACTTTCAAACTACTTAGTATAGTACGTTGATTCAAAGGAAAGCTTTAAATGCTTGTGCTTAGACGCGTGTTCTGATTCTTTAAACCCTTTTCACGAAGTTTTTGTTTGTCTTGTGCCCTCATCAGTTTTTGCTTAGATGGTTTAGTTTTTTGTTGTTTTTTTTTTTTGTGTTTTATTTTGTGAAATTTTCAACTGACAGTTGCGGGCACAAAATAAATCTGCGAAAAGGTCGCAATTTTTATGCTTTGTCAATTTCATTTTAAATTTAATATAAACATTTGCTTACATTAATTTTATCTGTATTTTTGTTTATTATGCACAGACCAAAGTGTTCCAATTTCCTGGCCACAACGCGGCGACATCACTTTTGAAAATGTCAGCCTGCGTTATGAAGGACAAAGAACAAACGTTATCAGCCACCTGAATTTAAAAATACCAGCGGGCCAACGGGTAAGTGGTTATAAATTTATATTTTTTTTGTTTTTTTTTTGTGGTTCTTGCAACAAAAGACCTTACAACTTGGAGTTCAATGTACGCAGCACTGTAAATAATGTGCAAGAAATGTAAGCAATAAATGACATCACATGATGCAAGTAAGTAGCCAAGAAACTGTAACTGTAGCTGCAACAGGATCTATTGAGAGCTGAGTGGGCACTTTGGCCGCAAACTAACCAAAGCCAAACCAATTTAACAATGTGACCAGGCTTGTATTGCAGCCAGACGATGGAAAAGTGAACAGCATATTGAAAAGTTGGCAAATAGCAACATGAATTCTATATAGATACTTGGGTACATTATTTTGATGACAAAGTACATGCATACATATGTATGATTGCATATTTAACATGTGTGCAAAATGGGAAAATAAAACTATCTAAGAGTAATCACAAATTTGTTAGTTTTTTATACAGTATTGCAAATTCATCGATTTTTTATTTTATTATTTATTTATTTTTTGTATCCTATTTGGTACCAATCATTTGAGAAAATAAAAATTAAAATATATCATTTACCAATTAAATAACCAGTTTGTTTTTAAAGAAAATTTAATAAACAACGTATGCTTGCAACAAATAAACAATTTCCTAATCAGATAATCTCTAGTGAAGCCAGTTATTTATTTTATTTGACACCGTAATCGACATTATTAGAATATGTTTATTGTAACGAATATTCTTTCATAAATAACGCAATTCACAAGTCGCAACAATATGTACATGAGATTATAATTAAATATAAATTTTTAAAATTTATTTAGTTAAATATTTAATGTTTTATAAAAAAAAAAAATGTATTTTTGTCTATCAATACAATTATGCAAATAGTATCGATGCCAGCAGAATTGTTTACATTTGGCGCAATTTATAAAAAGCAAAACGCGAATGTTTTTGTTAAACTTTATGTTTAACTGATATTGAGCTGGCGTGCAATATAAATTAAAATAGAAATGTGATCTAGAAAAGCCTGAGAATATATCAAATCAAAATAAAAATCCTGTAAATTTAAAAAATACTTATAAATAATTAAATAATTGCAACAAAATCAAATCAAAATAAAAATCCTGTAAATTTAAAAAATACTTATAAATAATTAAATAATTGCAACAAACGAATTTTTTTTTTACCTTGTGTCGCGCTTGTTGCGTGACTATTATAAATAATTTTTTAAAAATAAATATATAAAATGTTTCTAACAGTTAGATTGACTATGATACATAAATCCAATCAAGTTCTGAATTTGATTGCCAATGTTAGCTTATTTTGTGTAATTCCCAGAAAACTCACACGTTTAACATTGATAAAATAAATATCTTTGTTAATACTTCACAAACCTCGCCATATGTGCTGTCTGTATTCAAGCACTCTTGAACTGTATAAACAAATATTGTAAAATTTTTAGAAATTGTTAAAAAAGTTGAAGGACACAAGGAAATGACAAAAATAGCAAAAACTGAGAGAGTAGATATTAAATACAATGTGATGTAAATATTGTTGTATTATATTTAATATATTAAATTGATTTTAAGTGATATTTTTATGTACACATATATATATATATACACATATATAAATGTACATAGTAGCTGAAATATACTTTACATACTTTTAACAAAAACTGCATTAAAAATGCAGTTGAATATAAGTCTATAAACAAAAAAAAAATTCAATATTTAATATGTGGAATATTGAATAATAGTATTAAACATCGAATTTTAAATGCGCTGTTAGGGAATTTTAAAGTAATATGAAAGAAATGTTGACAATTAAATTTTCTAAAGCGTTTTGTCATTACAAATTTATATAATTTATTTACAAAAGATCGCTGTTCTCGACTTGAAATTTAATTTTACAAGATTTATATTGCTTGAGACTATATTTAGTCAAGTTGATTTATTATATAGACTATAAAAAATTTAAATATATGAAGTTCTGTGTGTGTGTTTAGCTGTGGCTTTCAAATCTCATGCAATGCAAAAACAATAAAAATCAAAAACAATAAATCAAAAATCATAAAATTCAATATTGAAATGCAATTTGGTATTTGTTGAAAAACATGCACAATAAATAAAGTATTGTGTTTAATGGAGAATGAGTTTATACTAATCATAGCCATAAATTTAATCAATCTATCTAATTGCAACTTAAAAATTGACAAAAGTTATGCATCCGATGTGATGAAACATGAAATTTTAAATTATTTGGTCATTACAACATTAAATGCATAAATATTCTAAACACATAAAATTTTCTATAAAATTTAACTGAATCACTTCTGCAACAGTTTTAATATGTTTTTATTTACTTTCAAATTGAAAATATATTTAAAAAGATTTACCAATAAGTTAAAGATTCTCAGTGTACGAAAATTGTATATTTAAACGGTTTTTCAGCTAACTGAGCATATGACAGCCAGGGGCTGGAGGTGCAACTGGTCAGCTGGCGTCGCATATCTTATTCGAGTTTGATTTTACAGCCAACAGTAATAGAGATACATACGAGTGCAAGCAACGTAGATAAATACAAGTTTTTGTATAAAAAAAAACATATATATTACCATTGCAAATGATGACCAGATATGTGCAGGACTCTCGACTACTTGCCCCTCCTTTGATTCACATATTACTACTCTTACCAGTATTTAATAGTTTACCCACATCTATATACTCTTTCAGATTGGCATCTGTGGTCGCACGGGCAGCGGCAAATCCTCGATGGCCCTTTCCCTGTTTGGTGTATTACAAACGACAAGTGGCAACATACGTATCGATGATGTGGACATTGAACAAATCCGGCCAGATGAGTTGCGCACCAGATTATCGATAATACCGCAGGATGTGCATTTGTTCAATGCAACAATACGTGAAAATCTCGATCCGCATGGTTATTATTCGGATTTGCAATTGTGGAATTGCCTGGAATTGGCACAGCTCAAGGAGTTTGTCAAAGTGCAGCTGCCGTTTGGTTTGGGTAAGTGCAATTCCCGCACATTGCATTACATATTGTTCCCTATATATACCAAATTTAGTGTTTTATTTTTTTTTTTTTATTATTATTCGTTGTACCAATTTGTTGTTGCTGTTGGAGTTGTGTAAGCAAACCAAACTGACTGTCAGTTCGGGGTACTGCGGCTCAGTGACTCTACTAGCTGTGTTTGCCTTATGAAAAAATCATGTTTATTTTTGGCAGCAAACATGACATTTGGCTTGGCCGCCTCGCCAGCTTTTCATAGCTCCCCCCTCTTCTGCCAGACTCCCAGACTAACAGTCTCTCAGCCATCTTGTCTGTTTGATGTTGACTGGCAAAAAAATATAAAAAAAAAGAGTTCATGCATGTTTGATTTTGTGTGTTGATTGGCTCACATGTGGCATATGAACATGTGTATCCATCAAGTGTATTTGCGTGAACCCAAGTTGATTAGCTACACTTCACAGTTAGGCATACCCCTACATATATGTATATAACTCCCATTTGGTGGCAAACAAGCGGCTTAGAGTTAGAAGTTTAGATTTGGAGCTTAAATGGCATTTAAATGTTTTGATGATGGAGCTGAGCGTTGAGCCAGTTTAGTGGTTAACTGATATTTGGATTAAAAGTTGTTAAATCAATAAATATATTCAATTAAAAATAAAAATTATTATAAATACATATAATACTATATTTTTTGTTATATTTTTTCTTAATTATAAATGTTGTGTACGTGTTTTAGTTGTTTGTATTTAATCGCATATATTGTTGGGGTTATTTTTTTAGATTTGTGAGAGAATTTATTTGTTTTTTTTAATCAGTCAAATTTATGGCTATTGTTAAACAGAAATGTGTATTTAATTATTTATTTCTTTGTTTGTAAATTAATCGTTTATCAATATGTGTAGTGTTGTTATTAGGCATCTGAATCACAAGCTGATTTGATATAGTTAAGTCAGTCTGTGTGCCCATTTGTCTGTAAGTTATGGGTTAAAACATATTTTATGGTATCTCAATTAAAAATCAACTGTTGGAAGTTATATAATTTTTAGTCAAACTATTTATTTTATTTAAATTTTGCACTGGTTTTCAAGAAAAGAACCAGACAACAAAAATGTTAATTTACAATTTTTCAAAATATTACAGACCCACTTCTAATGGTACAAAAGTGTAGAAGAGGACAATATTAATAAAATACTCTTTATATTTAAATGAGAAACAACGGCCCAATTAACTCGTTTGCAAAAATATTAACATTAATGTGGTTTAGTTTGATCTTTGGTTAAATAAAAAAGCCCTACATTTTTATTGATTCAATTAGATTGACGTACATTTCGTAAAATTTATGCTTCCATAAAGTGTAGCAGTAAATGTCATTATAGAAGTAGCCACAAAACCTTTGCCCTTTACCCAGTATCCGGCTCCTAGCCACGACCTTCAATCACGTAAAAGTCCTGCAGTGAGTCGCTCCTGTTTAATATGCCTCGTTAAGAGTGAAATGCGTGCTTGGCCGTCACGCTTATTAAATACAACTTTAATTATGCACTAAAAACTGCTTTTTATTACTTATATGTATGACCACCTGATGGCGTTGTGTTTAATCCTGCGACTAACTTCGTTCCATATCCTGCAGATACTGAAATCAGTGACGGCGGCATCAGCTTTAGTGCCGGCTATCGCCAATTGCTTTGCCTGGCACGTGCCATTCTGCGCGGCTCCGTGTGCCTGGTCCTGGATGAAGCAACAAGTACCCTGGATAGCAGCACAGAGCGTGCCCTGTTGAAGGCGGCGGATAAGGCGTTCCAGGGTCGAACAATTATAACCATTGCCGTAAGTTGTGCCAGGCTCTGCTTCGACGCAGTTGTCACAGTTGTTCATTGCCTTTTGTTTTCAATTACAGCATCGACTGAGCACTATACTGGCTTATGAACGCATTATTGTGCTGGAACAGGGTCAGATAGTCGAGGATGGTAATCCCAGGCAGTTGCAGCAGCAACCGAGCTCTGTTTTTTATGGACTACTGCAAAAGGGTGACCAGTTGAATGGTGCCACAAGTTCTTAGATCTTTTGCTTTTAATTATGTTTAAGGTAACTTAAAGTGATTGAACAAAGAAACTTTACAAATTGCGTTTATTACTTAATTATAAAATATGTTATTTGTAAATCGAGTTGATAGAGATTTGTGCAACAATTATTGTGTGTAGTTTGTATTTTGGGGCGCCTTTGTAGTTGGGCGCCCGTGTGTGTCTAATGTGATTTATATTTTATATTTGATATTAAATACATATATATATAAATATATTTTTTACTTTATATTATATGTATTTTACAGTATTTTTTTTCTTAATAAAAAGAGCTGTTGTAAAGGCAAACATTACATTTTTGCTGCATGCTTTTACGTTCTTAATTCGTCGCTGCCAACCGGCAACTGTGCGTATGAGCTACGTGACCACGTGACAGTATGTGCATGTTTAAGTAAGTAGTTACATACGTTTGTGTGTGTACATACTGTATATAGTGTATAGTATAAGTGCATACCGCAACCGATCTGACAGCCATATGATTTGTGCACATGAGCTCACGGATATTTGATTTTTTTTTGCAGCGGCTATATTATATATCCACATTTATATACTACAAAAGTAAGAAAATGTGTCACTAGTTTTGCTTTATTTTGTTGTACTTAGGTATGTTTTGTGAGTGTGTGTGTGAGTCCTTGGTGAGCACTGTAACTGCACAGCATGTGAACGTGACTTTAGCCAACTGAATGGAAATTCGTAGGAATCCAAGTCCTTTTTAAGACTGCAATCTTATATAAGGCATATGCATGCGCTTAAAGTCATGGCAACCTCTTAAAAATTCTCAACTGTATGTAAGCTTATGTTTAATAGAAAATATGTAAGCTTAACACAAGAAATTTCCGGTGTTTTTTGAGTGTTTAAAGAACTTGAGAATCATCTTCTATATTGTTAATGTTTGTAGATTTTCACTCATTTTTGGCTGCTGTTTGACTACTCGAAATGCAAAGTTAGCCTAATTTAAAAAAAATACTTTCTGCAACCGAATTGTAGTTATGATAAAATTAAAGATGCAATATTTTAGTATGTAATGTTGTCTTTCAGGAAAAAATTTTTACCTTTGGGTCCTCCTTTCTAGTTTGGGTTCCAGTTGGCGCTTGAAAAAAACCTTATATTTATATATACATTTTTTCTAATTAGTGATCGAATAATATATAAGAATAATTTCAATACAACTTTTGTCAATAATTGTTGTCATTGTTTGGCTGATTTAAAGTTAACTTGTTAGCAATACAACTTTGGGTCGTACAAACCGTTTTGCAAAATTTGTTTGTATCACATTTTATTTTATTGTTACATTTCAAGAATGGTAAAACCACAATGAATGGTTCATTTCAGAGAATGCCAATCAAATTATTGCAGTTTTCAATTCCATTCAATTTTATAGTAGCTCTGCTGTAACTACAGAATTTAACAGTAAACAACGAACAATACAACACAACATACAATCGGTATCTAAATCAGCCCAATTAGAATCGGTATCGTATCGGCATCGGCATCGGCATCGGCACTCAATAATTGCATGAATATGCAATGAAATGTGGCAACAACATTTATGAATTTATGCAACCCGCACCTCGCACTCAGTTCATGCCTCACCTCAACACTCCGGGTCGTTAGGGCAGAGCCTGCCACAAAAGCAATATTATTGTGAAATAAATTGATTTTTAAATGGGCCTGGGCCATTCTATATACTGCCGACCAGTGCATCAAGGCTCATGTTTGGAAGGAGCAGCAATGAGAATGGGGTCCAAGCATTTTTGCGATTTTCAACGTTCACTTTGTATGCATATTTGAAGTAGCAGTTCAGTTTGGGAACTATTCAGCCTGCCGGGCAATTAAACTTAATTGGCAATGAAGGGGGCCGGAAAGGCAAGCAGCTACCAAATGGTAAAGGATTTATTTTTGCTTCTTTTTAATGTATAAAATTTTCGTTCTTTTTTCTTCTTTTTTTTTGTGAGCTGCTTTGATTTTTGAAGTGCTGTGTGAGGCGTTGCTTGCCAATTTGTGCGGCGCGGCTAAAATGGGTTAATTGACATGCTAAAAAGGCCGAAAGCGCGATTTTCGATAAACACTGCATTTATTATTTAAACAACAAAAAAATGTGCAGTGGAACTCTTGTTAGGAGTTTCCGATTTCGTTTTCTCTTTGACTATTAACATTTTAGTAATTACGTGCAATAAACTAATGTTTTTTATTTTTAAAAAAATATAATTTTTATAATTGAATTTTTATATAGAAATGCTGATTAAATATATCAGCTAGCAGTAATGTGAAGTCGAGCATAGTAAATAGTATTTTTGTTTTTTGATCTGTGCCCAAAAGAATTCCATTTGTAGAAAGCAAATTGAGAATTTCATTACCCAAACTTCGTTTAAGTAAAATTATAAATTCGCAGCAAATAATACTCATGTATTTCCATTAGAAATCAGAAATGACTCTTGAGTGTTAGCACCTGAAGAAATCTATGGAGATAAATATATTATTTATAAATAAATCTTAGTATGTACAGTAAGTATGAAAATTGTTTTGATTGCAAATATTGGCAATATTAATAAACGTTTTTTTTGGATTTTCTTGTTGTTGACGTTGTATTGTTTACATTTGTTTATGGTATTAACAAGATACTTTGCTATATTGTAGAATGTCCTTAAGTGTTCAGTGATAAATTATTCGTTATACACACTTTGACGTAACGTATTCGCATTAGGAGCGTGTTAACTGGTTTTGACTAATTGCCGAATTGTCGCAAATCGTTGCCAAAAACTTTGAGCCAGTCCCAGTCATGGCGTCGTCGAGTTGCCACCATTGAGGATAATCCACATAATTGGTATGGGCACTGGAGTCTCCATTCTCATCCTTATCCTCATTCTCATCCTCATTCTCGTCGTCTTCGTTAGCGTTGTTAATCACTCATGCCGTTGTCATGCCTTGTTCTATGTCTAAACATATGTATATATATCTAAATGTTGTTATATATATTTACTTTATATGGCGTGTCTCTGTTGTTCTACATGTTTGTGCATGTTGTTCCCCATCTACACATACTAACTAACCTATGTATATATTGGTTAATTCATTGTGCTCTAGACTCGTTTATTTCTTAGTTAAGTTCTTTGATTTGTTGATTTATTTCTTAATGCTGTATTGTTGTTGCCTTAGGTTGTTGTGCGTGTGAGTGAGTGTGTGTGTGTGGATATGTGAGAGTGTGTGTACTGCGACTGCTTATGCTGACACACTCATCACGCTTTTGCTGTAGTCTTATTCTTTCTGTCTTGCATGTTTTTTTTTTGCTCGATAAGGGATTTTTTTATTTATAAATTTTGTTGAATTTCTAATGCTCTACTTTTATCCATATTATGATAAAAATTATTTAATTTAAATTTAATGGATTATGTTTTATAATTCGGATCGACAAAGAGTAATTTTTAAGCAGTTCTTATAAAATTTCGAATTTCAAATGTCGAACTAAACTAACTTTATGAATATGCTATCCAGGTAACTTTTTTTTTATACCCTGGTTAAAGGAAATTATTATTTTGTCACAAAATCTGTAATCTATGCATCTCCGATGTCATTTTGGATATGCTTTTGAGCTATGAGGGTAATAACACCTCACAGACTTATTGATCAATTTAATTGTGGTATTTTTCTGCATTAAATACCGATCAATCCCTTTGAGTCTGCTCTTTTTTTGAAAAATTAAATACTTTTGGTTAACTGTATTTGGTCACACTAGCGACGCCATCTTGTAGAAAAGCAAATCGCAAAAATTTTTATCAATTTTAATCAATTTTATCTCAAATTGAAATAAATTGACAAATTGTCGGTTTATGTAAATTATTTATTATACATATATTTATACATATTATATTAAATTTTCTTTTGCAAGGGTATATAGCTTTGACAAGCCGAAAATAACATTTTTTTTTGTTGATTTTATTTTTTGCTCTTTTTATATTTTTTTTTTAATATAACTTCAACCAATTGAATATCGTACTAAGCTCAACAAAATATTTTCTTGTACGAAACACTTCAAGATCATTTTGTATAGTAAGCAAAATTGTTTACGAAGACCAACTTTGATTCGATTCTTTGAAGCACATTCTGTTCAATGCTTTGTGTAATTATTATATGGGTTTTTTTTTATATTGTTAGCTAAGAAAACCTTGACTTTATTGTTTATGCACTGGCCGTGCCTTGAAATATGCTATACTCTTGCTTTTTGCTATTGCCTAGCCTTGTTTATTCTGGCTATGTTCTTGCTATTGTAGCTGATGAAATTAATTGTTTGCGTGCGCACATGTGTGAATGAAAGTGTGCGAGAAAGTGCTAAGAAAGCACTTAAGCAATAATAAAAGTTGCAAGTTAATTATTTCATTAATTAGGCGCCTAGACAAGAGCTTGATGATGTTGATTGATACGCGCAAAATGCAAAAGTGTTGAAAGTGTTCGCCGAGTGGCAACTTCTGGTATCAAGAATCTTAGAGGATGAAAAAAAGAAGGCTCTGTACTCTCTGCATTGGCATTTGCACCAATGATATGATATTGAAAAATACTCTTTACCCACTTTGTGCCTATTTTGATGGCCTTGTGCAGCAATTTTCTACACTTTTTGCCAGGATGCTAAAGTGCGCTCAAGTGCGCAACATGTTTTATGACGTCTTTATGTGATTTTCTTCTCTTTTTTCTGCGTTTTTTTTTTGTTATATCTATTGAGGTTTGTTTTTATTAAATTTTCCACACACACACACATACATATACAATTGGATTTCATATGCTTGAGCGCTTGCCAGTTTCTTTCCCTGTCTGTCGCTTTAATAAAAGAAATCTGTCAAATTCAAACGCTCGTAAATGTCGTTCACAGCCCTTCAGCCAAGCAGCCAGTGGAGCCAGTCAGCCAGTGGAGCAGTCAAAAGCCTGTAAAGAGCTCTATGGCTGTTCTGTAACTGTTTTTTGCCCTGGATGTACCCAGACTTTCCTACATCATGTTAGCTAATCAATTTCAAAAGAAATTTTTCAATTGATTACATTCGAGTATAGTATTTTCTTTATAACACGCTTATTCAATGTTAATAAATTTTTTTTCTTATATATTTTTTTTGTTTTTGATGAGTTTCTGCTTAAAGAATTTTTGTATTATTTTTATTTTATTTTTTGTGTATTTGTTATTTAGTCTCACAGTTATGAATTTATATATTTTTATTTAATAAAAATCAAGCAAAAACTAGTTTTAAATTAAATATTTTAAAATCATCACTTATATTCTGATTGACTGAACATTTTTGATCGATTGTGTAGATTCATTGCTCCGAACAAGTAGATGAAACAGGGAAAGCCTTTTTTAAATAATAAATTAAATAATAAATTTAAAAACATAAATTTCAAATATAAATTTTCTATTTTCACGGGCCATTTTAGATAATACCTTAAAATTGAAACAAATGTTAATATATTTGTGACATGACGATAAAAATCAATCAATAAATAAAACTTAATTTTGCCCAATATCTAACAGATACTTGTCTAATAGATGACTCTAGAAATGCCTATAGAAATCAACTTAATGCCATCTTAAGTATCTTGACCTCATCATTTGGTCAGTAGCGTTATTCGGCTTCAATGATTGCGTGCTGCACAAGCCCCAAAATCCAAGATGAAAGCAAAGGCAATGGCAATGGCAAAAGCAAAAGCACAATATCTTCATTATCATTGTGCACGCATAAGAATCGGACGATGTCTTTATATCAGTTGAAGCGGTAAATTTAATATGAATGACAACGCAGCGAATTTATTTTGTGCTTGGCCCACACAGGTGTGCGGCAAGGTAACAATTTTATTGGTCGAATGATTTTGATTTCAGCATTTTGTTGATACATCCATAAACATATTGATTTAATTTGCAGCTTAAATTGGCGTATTCCATTCCATTTCTTTTTTGGCATTTTCGGACAGTGTGTAATGCGATCGGCTTTGCTTTGGGCTCGTGTGTGTGTGTGATGGTCATTAAAATGAAGTTAAAGAGCGACCGCAGGTACAGTGCAGGCAAAAAGTATGCAACGCTCAGCCGCAAAATGGTTAAACGAGCGCAATACAACAAATAAATTTGAAAGCCAAGTCAAAGCCGATACCAAAGCAAATGTTCAAAGAAAATAAAAAAAATACAAATATGTAAAAATGTTATAGTTGAGTAAGCCCAAATGCCGGACACCCTGTACCCAAAGAGGTGATTAAATCAAGCAGTGCAAAGCAGTTCAACGGCTACGCTTGCATGGCGGTTGGCTGCCTCTGTATGGATGAACGTTTGTTTTTTCAATAAAATTAATGTTTATTATCAGATCTTAAAAAAATTTGCATAGCATATTCAGATCAGCATTATAATTATTTATGCCAAAATTTATCAAATCATTACTTAATATTCGTGTCTATAAATCAAAAATATAAAATAAGCTCTATCTTATGGTATTCAGGGAGGAACCTAAGTACCGAATTTTGTTTCTCTAGCTCACATAGTCTCCGTAATCTGTGTGTTTATATAGACAGACAGATGACAAGTGTTATATCGATTAGACTAATTATGCCTGCTCAAAAATAAATTGTTGAAGATGCCTTCCTGTTACATACATTTGCATATTTGTATGACTTCCTTTTACCCATATTTAAAGGGTATCAGATGTAAAATAAACAAAGAAACGTATCAAAAAGTAATCCACAAAACCGGCATAGCATATGCGGCATTGACAATGTGAAGAGGCTTCACAAGCACACACACACACACACAAGCACACACCACACACACGCACACTCAAACTGGTTGTATATTGACCCACTGAACGAGTAAGGAACTAGCCGGCCTGTGCCCAATGTGGAACTCATTTGCTATGCTGTATCTGCAAAGAAGCGCGAGAGTAGAAGAGAGGAGTTCGCTCGCTCTCTCTCTCTCTCTGCACACAGCATCCGTATAGAGCCGAAGCTGATAGCTAACAGCTGACACGAAGTTGCAGTCGGAACTATATAGGGGCGACCCTTCGGCTCAATAACAGCCCTGTCCATTTGGCGGTTCTTTATGCTGTTGCGCCTTGGCATCAGTGTTAACAGTTGTCGACTTTTGGGCGCTGCTGTGCATTCAGTTCTTTCGTGTCTGCCTACGCGTGCGGTTATCATTTCAGCCCAATTGTTATTGTAGACAGCTCTGATGCTAAGCGCGCGATTTTCGCGTGATTTTCACGAGATTTGCAATACCAATTAACAGTGCTATCTAGTGTGGAGTGTCTCTGTGTGCTGTGTGTATGGCAGTGCAGCCAAAAAAATAAAAAAATTACATATGCAAATAGTGCGGCCTTAGTGCTTCCGGTTAAATTGAAATAACTGCGAATCGTGTAGACTTCGCATTGTGCATTTTTTTGTTGCTTAACGGTGACTCTGACCTAACTCAAGCGTATCCTGGTATCCTGAACTGACGCGTGACACATACGTCCCGTTGTACGCTGTGTGCGGTTGCTTCGCATTTAATTTTGAATGGAGTTTTTCTTTGGGTCGTTTACCAAAATTGCGTGGCGCTGATTTGTGATTTGTGATAAGCTAACCAATCATACTGGATGAATAGCATTTGCCAGCCAGGTAGAGATAAATTTTAAATAAATTCTCCTTTTAAAATTGGCCTGACTATTTTATATAAATAATTTAAATTCAATCTGTCATAGATATAAAATATTTATAAGCCGATTTGTGTGTGTGTATGTTAAACATGTGTATTTTTGTGATTTTTACGCATAAAAACACATTTTGCTTATCAAAATATTTGAAGTGATATGTTGACATTTGTTGCTTATAAAATAAACAATTTTAAATTCACAATTCAACTTTTAAGCTTTTATTTAGAGATAATTAAATGATGTATTATTTGTTTTTAGTAAAATCAATTTTCTTTGATAAACTGGATTTTCTTTGATACAATGCAAATTCAATTTTAATTAAGTTAAGTAATGTGAAGGCATTTAAAATATTGTTTGAACTTTTCTAATAATTGTTCCTTTTAAGGTCATCTCTAACTAGGCTTAGGCATGACTGTCAGGAAATAATAGGAATTCATTATTTAACATTTTATGATACTTATAATTCTTGACAAGCTTTTGCCCGCTAAATAATGAATAAATTCATCACTGAAGCTCTTGATAATTATGTATATCATTTGTCATCATGATTTAGCACTTCAACGCTTTGGCCCTTTCAATAAGTGCTCTTCATTAGTTGCGATCCAGGGGGTACTATTGTGAGTCCTTGTGCTTTTCCTATTGTTGTCCATTTTCTGATATGTTTTTCTTCCTTATGATGGTTTTTTTTTTTTTTGATTATCTTGATAAATATTTTGGCTTATAAAGTGGAGAAGTTTCATTTTTCACATACAATTTAATAGAAACATAAGAAGTTTGCCAGTCAAGATTTTAAAAGACATTTTTAGGATTATATTTAAATTAAAATGTGTGAAATGCGTTTATTTTTTTTTATAATAAGTGTATATATAAGCAATGCCAGTTTACGCTTTATAATTTAATATATAATTTAAAATTTTAAAATATAAATTTATTTACAACATTTTTGAAATTTAAGTCCTGGCAAATAAATTATATATAAGCTAAAGTGTGCACTTTTGCCAATTTATTAAGTTACAGGAAAGCCTTTATATTTTTAAGCTTAATTGCTTACTTTATTGGCAATTTATTAAATTTTAGAAAGATCTATATATATATAACATTTCTGTTTATTTTTTAATAAGAAAATAATTACGCATTCACGTTTAATGGAAAACATTTTCTAGCTTTTTTTTGGCATATACAATTGGCATATACATTAAGTTAAAAATTAAATTATAAAAGTTCTTTAATCTTAAGTTTCGTGTATTGTGTGTATATTATTATTGAAGTTATCTATTAAATAATTGAGATATATAGAAATAGTTTGCATATATTCGTTTCATTTCGTGCATAGAAAAATAAAAGCTCAATGAAAATTTTAAAGTAAAACGTTTTCTTTCTCAAAGGATTGCCACAAGCTCCCCCCCCTAAAGTAGTTAACAGTCGCTGGCACTTCACATTAATCCAGGACTAATTAGTATTGTATACTTTACCAATTATCAGACAACGGGTCTCTGTTCCTGTTGTGCTCATTGTATTGGCCCCGTTCACTAAAAGTAAAGTAAAAGTAATTAAATACTCTTGCCACACAATAATGTTGCATAAAAGTGTCACATGGGACTGAAAGATGGTGGGAAGGTGGCAGAGAGGAGGAGGTGAAGATTGCTGGCAACTACTTACAGCTACATGCCACACAATTTAAATTTTTAATTAAAAGTAACAACAACAGGGAGAGAGAGAGAGAGACGTGTGCAGAAACTATACACAATTTGTTGCAAGAGCGGCAGCTGAGGCGGGGGCGGGTGTGAGTGTGAGTAGCATAAAGTCAAAGCGCATTAATTAATTTACTAAATAAATACATGCTTGAAATGCATTGTTGCCAAAACTTGACCTCAAAATTGCAAACCAAAAAACGCCAGCATATGCTGCAAAATATGTCAAAGAACTTTTTAGTTTTTGGCCTCAAGGCACAACACCTGCACAATGTGCGTGTGTGTGTGTGAGTGTGTGTGTGAGTGTGTGCATTCTGCATTAGCATAATTAAAATTTAACAAACCGCCTGACAGCAAACACAACATGTGTGTGGGTGTGGGTGTGCGCGTGTTATTAACTGGGCTGCCAAGTCAACATAGGCGTAACTTGACCCACGGGCTATGCGACCGCAAAGTATGCAACAAACTCTAATACAAACACACACACTCAAATACACAAATACACACATGTGTACACATATGCGAGTCCTTGAACTTTATTGTTTGCACATCAGCGGTTTGCCAAAGCTCTGTGCGTGCTGCGTTTTGAGCACTTCCAGAAGGCCTCCTCCACTCCGTGCCGCCCTCTTTTATGTATTTTTTGCATGTGTGTGTGCGTGTGTATGGGTGTGTGTATGGGTGTACTTTTTTTTCTTCCTTTTTTTATTGCATGCTGTCAGGCGCAGCAACATATCGGTTTACCATTGAAAAATATATGCGCGCATTTTTCAGACAGTTTTCACAAAATTGTACAGAATGTTATTTTTTTTTTATTTTTATTTTTATTTTTATTTTTTTTTGCCTTTTGGTTTTTTTTTTTTTTTTTGTTGGGCGTGGCATATGTTTTTTTTTTGTATTTGTACGCTGCCACAAGGCATTTCTTTTAAATATCGCTGTTCGATTCAAAATGAAGCTGTATTATAAGCCGCCAGTTAATCTCAATCGACCGTAAAGAACTCTTTAATTTGGTTTTGGTTTAAATGATTAAAAGTATCGAATTGATTTTCATTTATTAATTATGTAATTCATACAGCTCTTAAATGTCAGTGGTACTCTTTAAATGTGTAAATAAACGTTTTTAAAAATACACTTTAAGTTTAATACTTTTTACATTTTTTAAGCTTATGGAATTTAAAAAAAAAAGACAGTTGTATTTTTATAGGAATGTGGACTATTGGCAAATAATTCGAATAATAAATAATAAAAATGAGACTGTTGTATATTTCAAGCGACTCTTTAATTGTTGTGAAATTGATAAGCAAGTGGAATTTATACCACTTAAATTTTACATTTAAAAAAAATTGAAAATACATTTAAGTCACAACGAAAAATAATTTCAATTATATTAAATTTTTGTCAGCCTTATCTTCAATTCTATAAATATATTTGCATTTATTTAACCAAGTAGACATTCAGAGCTATTAAGGACCTTAAATTAAAATCGAATAAAATTCATAATCTAATAGGCTTCTCTTTTATAAATAGCTATCATTTTAAGTATTTTGTTTCAAGAAACTCAATTGTATTTATTACATTATCAACGAAAATTACAGACTTTGGACATTCTCTTTGATTGCCATCAATTGATTACGAACACAGTTGAATACATGCTAAATCAAATCCAAATCCAATTGCCAGGCAATTTGATATGGAGCTCAGTTTGCCGCCTGTTCCCAGTGCGTATTATTGCTCTGGTTGATTTTATTCCCATTTGCCATTTCTGATATATTTCTGTATATTGGGAGAGTTGCCTTAACACTGTGCGGTATTTTCAATGCTTTTGCCATAACTTTCAAGTAGTATCATTTTGTTGTTGCTGACACTTGTCTGAAGTTGCACGTTGCTAAAGTGTTTTATGTTTTTCACACTTGTGAGCAGTCGAGCTGACTCACACCTTAAATATATGGTATAACTACGTTTATATGGTTGTATAGTTTTCTTGGTCATTTTTTTTAACTTGCACGTAGCTTTATTCTGACAGCTGCATTGAACTGTTTTTATACCCTATTCAGCGTAGTCTGAAGGGTATATTAGGTATGTCACATATTGATTTTACAGCTTATAATAAATAAAAAAATAATTTGAATTTTTTTTAATTTTTATATTTTTATTTATATTTGCCATAATTTAATCATAGGATATCTGTTGATTGAGCATTGCTTACTGTTGATTTTTTTTTTGATATTTTTGTTGTCCTTGTTGAGGTGCTAGCGCTTAACCTGGTTTACTTTCAAGTCACAGGCACACAACGCGCAGTTGTGCGTCAATATATATACTACACTATATTTACTATATAAATATTTATTTTTATTTATTTAAGCCACGGAGCAATGGCTTCCATTTGTTGTTTATTTGTGGGCAAAGTTTGTTTGGCTGGCTTGCTGAAAGTTCAAATTGTTGAAATTGTCTCGGTTACACGTTCACAAAAAAACCAACCAACTATGTATAACTAAAACTATGCAACTTTTCTCTGTATTCCAGAGACTGCCTAAACTGTGTGGAGCATTTGTATAAACAGGCAACATGCGTAGCTTATTAAAACGCGCTTAGTTATACTATGCCAAAAACACACCCAGGGCAGCCAAATAAAACAACAATTAAATGAAATACGTGCGGGCAAAAGAAAAATATGAAAAATGTGTATGAAAATTTAAAGCAGCCAAAAAAATAAAAAAAAAAAGAAAAGGGAAAAATAACAACTGTTAAAATTGTGCGAAACAATTTATATGAAAACCAAACAAAGCAGCGGCGCCAGCTGCTATTTAAGCAAACACAAAGTTACGGTTTCTGGTCCGTGTGTGTGTGTGTGTGTGTTTGACTTTTTGTGGTGTCCATACGCCGGGTACTTCATAATTACAGTTGCTTGTATTTAAATTTTACTGGCGGTGTGCCACAGAGAGGGCACAGAACAACGATTGTACTTTGGCGTCGGCATACGGCACGTATACGTAACATATCCGCCTACACGCCTAATGTGACTAGTAGACAAAAACTTTTTATGCTGGCTTATTTATACTCTTATTCTTATTTTTGGCTGCTTTTTATGAGGTCTAAGCATGTGAATTCTGCAATGTGCTATTGTTTGAGGTTGAAATTGATAAGTTTGTCTTTACATGTGAGAAAATCCAGTGGGAAATTTAGTTAGGCTATCAAATATATAGATCGTTGATTTAGTTGCTGTTGACTCAAAGAAGCTGTATAATTTATAAAAAAATTATCTAAGCTTTCGAGTTGATAGCTAGAATTTACATTTTGAGTCCTGCTTGATGTATCCTCATAAGAAATAGTATTTTTCCTTAATAGAATCCGTCTACAATCAATATTAATGCTTATATCGCAATGATCTTTTTAATTATATTTTTCATAATTTCTACTTCTTTTCAAAACTGCAAATTTAAAAATATTGGTGTTCGATTTTTATTTATATATATATTTCTGTTAAGCCTGATTGACTGACTTATTGGCGACGCGCGAGCAGTTCAAACGTTAGAAGCTACAAACTTGCAATTTTTATTGTAGTTTCCTATTATATCGTAGGTCTTCACTCTAAAAATAAAAATAGTCGAAACCATTTCGGAAAGTGGGTGGAAAATTCATTTTAAATTTATATGAAAATCTCATTGTAGAAAACCATTAATTTGTTTTTTTTTCGTATTTTATTTATTTATTTGGAGCGGAAATGGGACGTAGCAATGCAAGAAAGGATGATCTAGTGTTTATATAAAACAATACCAGTTCATAACTCAAAACTCAATACAACTTCCAAAATTAATTACCTTAGTAAAACAAGATCTTTAAATGTTCCCTAAACACTCTTCACATTTTCATTTTATTTAATTCGCTGTAATATTTAACTTTAGTCACACTTGCTTAGCTTTTATTAACAGCAACAAAAATTAGTTAAATGCCATTTGAGCCTTGACCCTTGTCAGGAATCATGTCCAGCCATTTTTCACCCCGCCTGACCTGAATCCAGACTTATGCCCATCAATAGCAAGTTTTATGTGCACAGTAATAAGTATCAACAAATATTGGTAAAAGCCATTTGCCATTTGCCATTTGCCAGAAGCTATAGGACTTAAGACCCAACTTAAGGCTGACAAGAATCGACCCAAGAGGCAAATCTTTAAGTTAGTTTATTTTTTTTCTTTTTTTGGCAACATGGAAAATTAATTATTAACTCCAATCGGGCCAGTAGCTAAAAATTAAAGCCAACTCAATGGATAAGTAAGAAAATGGCCGAGCATAAAAGTTTTTCGTTTCCATTTAGTTTTTCTTGGGTAATATTCTTATTTTTTGTTGGTTTGTGCGTTTGAAATGTTTTACGTTTTTATTTGTCATTCATTGCTGCAAAGTTTTGCCGTTTTATTCTTGAAGTTGTTGTTATTGTTATTGTTGTACACAGGCTACTCAGATGCTGACTCCGATGCGGGCTTTTCACAGGCGACATTATCTTGTGAGCCTTTGTCTTTTTGGCCACACTCGCAGACACAGTTAGTTTGGCAACGAATATTGTCAGAAAATAAGTTGAGCCGAGGCATATAGAATGTAAAAAGAAATCAGCTTTGAGCAAAATGAGGCAATAAAGATTTATCTCGCAAAGTACGCCAAAGGACACCGCCAAAAAACCAATGCAGCAGATTTGTCAAGGATTTGCAGCTGACAATTTATGTTAGTCCATTGGCTTTACATTCCGCATAGCTGGCAACAAGCAAATTTTACATTGATATTTTTTTTTTTTTTTAAACAAATACAAATACTGCATAATGTTTGTGGCAAACATAATTGCAATCTGTTTCGTATGCAACATGCAACTTGCATGAATTTTAATTAAATCGTTTAAATGGCATTTAAGCTACGTCTACTGCTCGTCTATATAAAAATTGAAATTTATTTTTTACAAAAAATTCGAATATTTCGTGTACAAAATTTATCAGTCGACACGCCATATGAATATTTTGTTGCTCTGTGTTCACATTTGTTGTTTTGTTCCATTTTAGTTTTGTTTTCTTTTTCAAATATGAATTTTAAATGCATTTGACTGTTAGGCCTTGACATCCTTAGGAGCCTGCACTTTCTGTTTTAGAAACTGAAGCAAAGATAACGTGTTTTTCAGACATTAAAATATAGAATTTTTGTTTATCTAAACAAAAGCCGCTTACTCTTTGCTTTTTCAAATTTATTTGCCAACTGCAAATAATTTTGTTTTTTCATTTAATAAAAATACTCAAAACAGAAATAAGTCATTCATCTTACTCACTTAATTTTTGGATATAAAGTGTGTCAAGACAGAAATAAAATATTTGTTTTTTTGTTTAATTTAATAACCTGGCTTAAATTGTCTGAGCATTGAATTTGAAAAATGTGGGCAATTGGATCAAGACTGCAAATATATTTGGTTTTGTTTTACTAAATTTTATGCCATTTCAATAATCTTATTCATGATATGTACACAGAGTATTTTTTATTCGAATTATTTACAAATATTGTGGTTAGATTTCACAGGTGTTGCTAGCTATTTATTTAGACTAGTTTTGGGGTTGTCGTCTAGTTTTATTTTCTGCTGCATTCAATTACGCACTTAATTTAATTTTAAAGTTTTTGCCAACAGCTGCAAAGTTGTTTTTGTTTGCGGCAAAAGTTGAGCCATCTATTCTCAAATATTATGTGGCGTCTGGAAAGATTTTAACTTGACTTGCTTTTGACAGCACTAGTAGAAACTTTAGCTCAAATGCCGAACCCGTTGTAAGCTTGTCTTCTAAACAACTTTATTAAAATAAAACTATGCAGACATGCCATTAAAATAAACTTTAATTTTAAATGTTATTACGCACATGTAACCCCTCAGTGTAGCAACTGTATGACAAGATTTTCGTCTAGTATTTCTAGTTGTCAGTCGAATTTTGTATGAGTTTTTTTTTTCTTTCTTTTTTTTATTGATATATTGATTTCCATTGGGAAGTCTGTTTACTGTTTGTTTGGATTTAGATGAGTTTGCTTTGTGCTCTGCCATATGGCTTAAAGAGTAGTTTGTATATCGTATCCATGGGCTTATGCATGGATATTGTTCCTATTGTCATAAAAATACTGCAATCTTTGCTTGAATTTAACAGTAAATCAAACAGTGTACACCTAAAAGTTGGTAATAAATTATGTTCAAATAAAAACAAATAAATAAATAGTTCAGCTCTTTTGATACTGTCAAAATTCAAGGCTAAAACCGCTGAAACGATCAGTAAGTGACTAACAAAGCAAAATATAAATAATAAACACAAAACAAAAATATGAAAAATGTTTTATTGTTGAGAACTTCAGACTACACAATACCCTAGTTAAAAAATAAAAGTTTTTTTTGAAATATTACTTAGTTGGCCAATTTCTGTGTTAGCCTAAACTTAATTCCAATTCAAATTTTAAAATCTGTTTTAAAAAAAAAAATATGCCTGAATGAATTCTCTCAATTAAACAGCATAAATTTGTATTTTTAACTTGTATTATTAAAATGAATTTTAGCTCTTAATTTTGATCTTAATAAAACAATTATGAAATGACAATTAAATTTCAATTTTTATTTTTAAATTATTATAAAAATTAATCCTAGTTGAAAACAATATATGTTTCTTACAAAATGTATTGATTTTTTTTAAATATTGGTAATACATTTACGAGACACTTAAGAGCCGCTTAAGATATTGATATATTATGGACAATAACTTCTATATTTATTTTTTAATATAAATTGACAAATAGATTTTAATATAATTTTTAAATAAAAATTGCAATATTATTATTAGTTTTTTTGACTCGCAAATAAGATTTGAATTAATTTTGATAAAAATAAATTAATAAATTGTACTTAATGGATTTAGACGTTAAGTTCCCTGCTTTTAATGAGCTACCCTTTAGCTAGTTTTCGCATATTTTAGAAGAGTATATTTAAGGCCGAAAAAAACACGAAAACCAGAAATGTTTTAGCACAAACAAAATTAAAGCAAAACGCCAATTTATTTGCGGCCTGTATTCTATGGGCTGTTTCCTAAAAGATAAAAACGTGACCGCGAAAGCATAAAATATAAAAAGCCCAAGCGAGCCAAATGAATATGAGAGACGAGCGAAGAGCGACGAGCGTTGAGGAGTTTTTGGATGCTTTAATAGGCCGCGTTTAGCATAGAGAATGTGAGTGTTGGGAGAGGGTGAAAAAATGTGGCATACTTTGTGGCGCTTGTCAGCTGCAAGTGGCGCCATAAATCAGAGAAGCGACTGAGAGCAGACCACAAACAAAAGTCAAGTCAAAGGCGAATTGGAGAATGGCGAATGGCGATTGCGAAGCCACAACAAATGCCACAACTTGAAAGCAATTTTAGTTTTAATGTGACCAGTTTGGTTTTGAAAGCAGCAGCAGCACAATCCCTCCCATTCTCAGTGTAGGGCTGCCAGCTTCTGTTTTAGCTAGCCCCAGTCCAGTTTGGCTAAAAAAATAACACAAAGATGAAAACGCGTTGCGAATTATTGATGCCTCATCGCTGATTGCTTTGCGTTTACGCCATTTGACACAAGTGCTGTTTTTTTGGTTTCCTGGCTAAAATACTTCACCCTCCGCAAAATTCAACCTAGGTCCAATACAAATCCCTGTATATAGCACGCTTTTGGGCATAAATAAGTGAAGTTATTTGGTATGTCTGGCATGTACTTGGCTCTGACGCATACAACGCGTATTCACTTCCAATACCAATAGCCACCTCTCCAGCCTTATGTAGCATGTTGTTGTTACAGTTTTTTTTTTACAGATTTTATTTTTGGGGGAAAGAATATCAGTGCACACATTGTCAGCATCTTAATTCGTGGGTTGGGTGGCTTCCCTAGGCTCCTTCAAAGTTTTTTCCTTGTTCATTGCTCGCATTAGCATCATTTTTCGGTATCTGTGTACAAAATATGGCAAAACAATAAACGTTACAACAATTGAGGCTGCTTCTAATCGCAACGAGCCGGCTAAAATGTTTGACAGCTTGGCCTGTGGTTCACTTAGCAATCTGCCCTATAGCTGGGATATCGAGCTTTAAATTTCATGCCACATTTCCTGTTGGGAGGATTTCCAAATAGATTTAGTCGTAACGTGCATTGTTTTTGAGAGAAAAATAAGTAGAAAAGCATTTCTAAAAATATACATATTTTGATATTGTATACTTTGACCGCTTTCTTGTGTACTTTAATCCTTTATCCTTTACAAACTAAATAGAACAGTAATTGTAATATTCACTTTCTAGAATGAAATTTTGTTAGTTGATTAAAATAAAATCAATAAGAGTCTTAAACACAATGTAAACACACCTTTCTACATGATTCCTTTTGGCAATTAAGTACTCAAATACAAATTTATAAAAGGCGTTTTCCGAATTCTATTGAAAATTGTGTAGAAGGGAATTAAAATCTCAATTCGTTTGCTTCCTCAAGTACTGAACAAAATTCTAGGAAAAAGCGTTCAACATTGAAATTTGAAGGTCTCTGTATAATTACATTTTATTGCATAAACAAAATTGTTAGAATCGATGTGAAAGTTTCAAGTATTGTATATATAATTTCAATTGAATTTCTATTTTATTTTTTTAAACATTTATTGCTGCTTGTTCAAGGTCTCACAGCGCATTTCATATCCGCTCCATTAACTTTCAAGGATAAGTTAATTGTGCTTCAGCTTTATCAGAAGCTGAAAATGTTAATTTCGCCTCTGTGATCCTGCGACATTCCGCAAGGAATGCTGAGGCAGGCTATTAATTTACCACAAAAAAAAAACTCAACTCGTTCTTGGAAATAGCCGCGTCAAAATTCAACCAGCGTTGAGCTATTAATTTAGTTTATGATGCTGGCAAGTTTTGCATAAGCCGCCGATGTCCTTGAACAGCCTCGTAATGAACTTTTGGACACTGAACGAACGAAGGAGGCGCTTCGAAAATCTTTTCAATTGTAAATGTTATGCCATAAAAGCGAAAAGTGAGTCATAATTTAATATTAAACGCAGCTCTGCGACCAAAAAACCCAAAGCACTGCATCGAACATCCCTCCCCCCAGTTGATGTTTGTTTTTGTGCGACCAAGCCAGCATACGCAGGGCTACTCGCAGGACGAAGGGTCCTTCTACTCCTGGTGGGCTCACATTTAACAGCATTATGGAGCACATGTATTATATTTACGAGTATGTTTATGTTTATGTTGATTATTAATATTCATACAAACACATTCATGCATTGAGCGTGGAACAAACAAACATTTAAATGATTTTTATGCCTGCTATATGCTCTTTTTTTCCAGCATTGAAGTTTAATGTTTTGTGTAAAGAACTTTGCATAAAAACAAAATACACACCCACACACACACACGCACACACGCACACATGCTCATGCGTGCATTATCGGTGGCTGCGTATGCGTAATAAAAGTACATTTTATTTATATATGTGTAGCTCTCGGACCAAACCATATCACAAGAGGTAAACAATTTTACATATGTATGTGTATGTAATTCCTTGAGGTTTTTATGTCCACATTAATTTTTTTCCCCATCGTATATATCTAGTTTTATTGCTTTTGGGTGATAATTCAATTAGCTGCATCTGATAAATTTAATTAATGGTCCGGCTTCGACTTAGACATTGTTTGTTATTTTACTTTAAATTTTAAAATTATTTAGCCCGTTTATCTAGAGTTCTTCTTCGCGTTTTCATATAAGTAAATTATTAAATTTATATCTTTATAATTGTGCGACAAATGTATTAAATTCTCAACGCAAATAATCTGTATTTATTTTTAGCATTAACGTATTAAAAGATTGAATTCCTGTTTTGTATTTATACTAGCTTCAAGCATTTGAAAATAAGTTTTGCTTCAGTTTTCCAAAAAGAGATTGTTCTGATTTTCACTTTCGCAACAATTTCACAGAAATTTTCTATAAAATTGTATCTTTATGTTCTTGAAATTGAATGTTGTATGGAATTGATACTAAAGTGAAAAAGAGAACAAGGCTAAATGTTTCAATATTATTTTAAGCTTGATTTTTTTTATGCCCTTAAGGTGATCTATGTATATTGAACCCGGCCCAAGACACATACGCCCCCACACACACAGGAAGATTATAATGCATTGTGGCCTTGATATTCCATCGAAATCCTTTTAGGCAATTCACAAAAGGGCCTCCATACAAACAAACATATATGTAAGCCCTATCCCATTGCCTTTGGGTCGTTTAGTTGTAAATAGTGACTGGGCCCAGGCTCAGGACAACCATTTGGCGATGCCTTTTTGCGTAATATTTATAATTTATGGAGGTTTACGCTTTCTGCTGCCAGCTGCTGTTTATAATTTTCAAAGGTATTTCGACCACGCTCAAAGCAACGCAAGTTTATTAAGTAAATTGTTTCCGTTTCTTTACGGGATTTCCTTTGAAATTTGTTGCGAATTGTTCAGTTGTTTGAAGTGGGCTGCCGACTCTTGACTATCCAAAATAATGAATTCCCGACTCAAATTAGAAAAAAGTATATATAATAAAATGACGGGTCATACAGGAAGTCAACTCGAGAGGATTTTACTTTGTGGCATTCAACACTGGCCATTTATTAAAGCAATTTTCACTGCCAGAAATTTATGTGTCAATGAATTTGGCAGCACTACGCCTTTTGACATCAATTTTCAGTCTCTGCTGCAAATTGAATATGTCGGACATTCAGTCAACCAGTCGGTCAGTCAGTCAGTCAGTCAGTCAGTCACTTAGTCTGCAAATGTTGTCGCCATTTAGCTCGTAATTTTTATAGCCCGTTAGGCCTCATTTGGTCACGAAGCTCAGTCGACGTACATAGTATTTATTGTGCTTTTGTTGCTGTTTTTGTCGCATTTTGTTTTTGTATTTTTCCGCTTTTATTTTTGTATATTTATGCGATTTTCATAGGCTGTCGCCAAACGGCTTAAAAATATGTAAATCAAGGTCAGATGCTTCTTTACCCTGTGCCTATATAAGCAGCGGTTATATTACAATATAATAATTAAAAAAAAAAACAGTTTGTTTTATTTATTTGCTATTTTGATGTATTCAGAGTAATCAAAATTTATTTATACCAAAGACATTTTTTTTTAAATTTATTTTATATAAACTCAAATTGTTTTTTATGCCACAATATCGTGTATTTTATTTTAGGATATGATTTAAAGGACAATTAACCAATAAATACTCGGAATAGTTAATAGCAGAAAACCATCTAAGATTTCTATAAATTTCTCCCATTTTCAACTAATTATAGGGTATCTTTGAGTAGACTACTATTGACTGTTTCACGCTGGCTTGTAGGCTGCTTTATGACTGCAGCAAGCCCCAATTTATAGAGAAATTACAGAGATGTGTGTGTCTCGTTGGCAGGATTTGCAGCAATCCTTATTGCCATTTTAGGTGGTAAATAAATAAACTTAGTGTCTGAATTTTGTCGCAATTATTAAGTATACACATAAATATAAGTATACTTATGTGTATAAAGCAACATAACTCAGGAGAAAAATTAAAGTGCATTGCAATATATGCAATTATGCATGCATAATGTGAAATTCATTTAAAAACTCAAGAAATTTATGGGATATTTGGTTAATAGTTAGTTTATTATATGAAGATTTTTTCTTTCGAATTAGTCCCTAGTTTAGGGTTTTTTAAAATCTAAAGAAGTGTGCAAATTAAAAGTTTTTATGTTTAGGCCTCATCAAAAAGTATATCTTCTGTGAAACTGAATTGAAAGTGAATTTCGGAACTGTTCCTTATATGTAGTTACAGCAACTAAGTGCTTTTAGTACATGTTGTTGTTGCCTAATAGTCTTTACTAACGCTAAATTAGGCAATCTCTAAAAAAAAACTTCTAGTAACAAAATATGCGCATCATGCGACTTTTTTTTTTCTTTTTTTTTCTTGTTGTTTTGTTGTGTTCTGGATAGTGTAATTTGAATTTATTCTGGTAAGCAAAAACGTTGCTGGTCAAAAAAAAGAAAAGAAAAAAAAATGCAAATAACAGCAAAATGTTGCCTGTTCTTGGTGGCTTTTAGCTCTAGTCCTGGCCATGTTAGTCAGTGCCTCAGTGATTTGGGCGCTATTGTTTGCAAATTATTTGTATTCATGTTTTGCGTATATTTTTTTTTGTTATTTTTGCTTGTCTCGTTTGCTTCGGTCAGCGCCTTGTGGTGGGCCCAAGTAACTTCCGTTTTGCTGGCACATAATCTACGTCATTTCCGTTTTAAATTATTTACATGGACAAAATATGGCCGACTCACGTAGACTCACTGCCTTTTGCATCTTCAATGCTGGCTCAGCGCTCCTTCAATTGTTTGTTGAACTGTTATGATTTTTTATATATACAAGGAATTTTTCCCTTGGTTATAGTGCGCTTATCTTTCAGATTTCTTTGTTAGTCTGGGCGCATTTAGGGCCGGAATCGACTGGGCAAACGCTATGCTCAAGTGGCCAAGCGACTTATATTGCGCATTTTGTACACTTTAGGCCTTGACCATTTATTTTTTTCTTCTCCTTATTTTCGTTATTGTGTTTGCATTGGGAGTGTTTTGTTTTGGGCCCGTTGCGACGGGTATTGCATTTTTTTGATTTCGCGCTTTTCCAGCTTTTGGCAGTTGCTGTTTTCCGGTGCTTTTCTCGTAATTGAATTATACGCTTGCATGCACGGCGTTGATGTGCTCTTGTCCTATCACTGATCCCATGGTTGGAAATAAAACTCTGAGCGCAGTTTAAATATTTGCACAATTTTCCGGCCTTCCATTTGCATTGGGTTCTTGATGAACGTTTTCTATTTTTTTTTCTTTTTTTTCTTCTGCCAGCTGCCTAAAAGTTTTTAAATGAATTTTATATAATTTATGCAGATTGCGATAGGCAGCATGTGAAAGAGGCGTATAATTGTTTATGCCATGGAACGAATTATGTTAGTGTACAATTTTTTTGGTGAAAAGCTTTTGTTAATTTGCATAAAATGTAATTGAACATTTTGCCAATTGCAAGTCTTATTAAGAGATTATGATTTTGGGGTGCTGTACGTTAGCTAGAATATAGAAATAATATAATATCATATCACAATGCGGCAGATCGAAATAATTTTACGGCATAAAAATGTGCATTCACTTTATTATTAAATTAAAATTAAATTGGGTTAATCAAAATAGCTTTATGAGTTGCTCACTCAATTTATAAGCCTCAATAAATTTTACTTATTTCTTTAGTGGTAATTAAAATCATTTTAATCGCAATATATGAATTCTTTTAATTTTTGTTTCTCTATTTGCGAGGTTACATTGAGTATATAGGGTTTTGTGTCACGTTTTGTTGGTTATACGACAGATTATATATATGTCAGATTTGTTAACAATTATTTTACCAATTTAGCAACATTTTTATTCTTCATATATTTATAGTTAACATACCGAATTTTAATATGAAGAACTTAAGATGCAGAGCATACTACAGTCGGGGCTTTCAACTACATAGCTCTTTATCTTTTTTTTTGCGTATGATTAACGTTGATTAAATGTGAAATATATCTAAATTAATTATTTATCGATTAAGTTTAAATTTATGTTCACACGCGAAAAGCGTCAAAATCTCACATTAATTATAATATTAAACTTTTGCATTGAGCATACGCCTATTTATTTATGAGTGCATAATAACCATTTATTAGTTTTATTTATATATATAGTTTTAATAAATATATATAAATTTTTTTTGGTTTAATATTTATGAGCATTGACAACCTTTTTGCTCAATTCATTAAACAATCCGTTAAACATTTGAGGTTCGCAAAATGCCAGTTTGTGACAGATGAGCGACTTTCCCCTGGGATAAAAAGGCAATTTGAAGCACATAAAAGACATTTGTGATATTTTGAAATTATACCCAAATGTGAAAAATAGAAATATGTATTTATTAGGCCTGGCTCACATAAATAAGCTACAAAAAAAATAGCCAAAATGATTAATGCAGATAGAAACTCATGCTCATAGCAGTAAAGTCTTTGTAGTCCTTTCACATTTGTTTCTATTTTTTGCGCAAATGGACACATAAGAGAAATGTAGATTTATTTTAGGTCTCTAACAAAAATTGGTCAAGTAAAAAGAAAAAGAATTTAATTTTATGAAATCAATTTTCATTATGCCCTTAAACGGTTTGGGTCAATCTACGGTGTCCGAGTAGCATCGTTAAAAATATATTGTATTACTACACATGTGTGTAGTGTGTATGTGTGTGTGTGTGTGTGTGTTTGTATGTATATTTATTTGTGTGCGAGTCCGCGTCCAGGGAGTCGTTAAAATGCAGTTTAGAAAAACCCCAATGCCACCAAAGACAAAGTGCCTGATAACGAGCGCCCTAGACATTTTCTAGCTGGCCCCCAGCTTTATTATATATTTTTTAATAGCCTTTTTTTTTTGCTTTTTTTTTATTTTATTTGCTGCGCGTTTTTTATGCGATAATAAAATTCATAGCTACCGCCTGCATATAAAATCAACTTACCAACAACTGACCAACAACAGCAAAAATAACAACAACTTGCACACATGTGACTAAGCTCTAACTGCAATGCACATTAGGCCGAGGTGTATATAAATATGTTTAAAAAATTGTACAAATTTATAACGAGTTTTATTTGTTGAATTAAAAATGAAATAAGAAATTCTAGGTAATAAGTCTGCTTAAAATTAATGCTGAATATTAGTGCACATGGTATTTAATGCAATTTAAAGCCTTTAAGAGGTTTTAAAGCTTTCTTTATAGATTTTCATATGATATTTAAAAGTATATTTTTTTAGAGAGTATGTTTTGTTTGTGTTTTTTATAATTCTGTAATTTTTTTTTTTTAATTAGACTGCTAAATTATGTTTTAGTAGCAACAAATTTATGAAGAGTTATATTGTTTAAATTAAATATAAAAATAAAATTGTAGAAAAACGTTTGTTTTAAACGATGCTGAATATAAATATACAAGCAATTTTTTTAAATGCACTGTAAAGCTGAACAGAGCTTTTAAAAATCTTTTTTCATTGATTTTGATTTTCATATGATTTTTAAAGATAAATATTTTTGAGAATATCCAATTTTTTTTTAATTAAGTCACAAATTAAATTAAAGTGCTTTTACACCATTATGTAAGTTTATACATATATTCCTAATTAGGACTGCAAGCTGAGTCGATAATACAATTTTTAAGCCGTCCTGATTAGAGATCTAGTTATTTAATAATTACATTTAAAGCTAACTTAACTTAAATTAATATACAGTAAACATCTGTCGAAATATGTGTTTTTGCTTGAAAAACCTTAGATTTCTGTTAGATATGTCAACTAATGTCAGCCATTCGAGTATGATTATATTGTATGTATTTTACTTATATTAAAAAGTTGTCTTAATTTGTACATTCGACAACAATTTACAAATTTTTGAAGAGAATTTTATTTTAGCCAGCTGATTTTGGCATTCTCATTTTCATTTTTTTTTTCTTTTGACCTCAATTACTTTTCTATCTTGACCACTGTGTAGGTGCAATGTGTTGGGCTATTTTTATATTATTTTTATATACTTTTTGACGTATTTATTTATATTTCAGAACGGGCATTTGTTGGAACAGAATTTGATTTCAATCGGCTTAGCGCTAGGATTTACTTAATGCTTTTGTTTAGCTGGGCCGTTTTTTTTCCAAATGGTTTTTTTTTTTGCTTTGGTTTTTATGTTTGGCCCAGTTAAGCCATTTATGAGTGCGGCTTTATTTTGATGAGTTGATTTGCCATAAGGGTCGGAATCTAAATAATTTTTGACTGCTGAAATTTATAAAGCATTCAATTTGTTGTACTTACATAAACGTAGTTGAATTAAAGTAAATGAAATAAATTTTCATTTATTTTGTGGTAAATTTGTGCTACACAAAGCTGAACAAGACTCGTAACAAACCGGAGACTGTTTTGGCGTAATCAGGCGTAATGTCATATAAAATATTCAAATTCTATTAGTGCAACAAATACAAACATAAATTTATTTATGTGTGTGTGCGTGTGTTTTATGCACGTGTATGTAAACACACATGAAAGTGGTGAAAACCTACCGCAATTAGACGACAAATCGTTTTGACGCCAACACTTCAGTATCTCAATGTATCGCATGCTCTACTTGTGACGTCAACATGCTTGAATGTATGCGTGTGTGTATGTGTTGTGTGTGTGTGTGTGTAGGGGCATTAAAGCATGAAATTAATGCAGAAGGCATAGCAAATAGCCCTAAGGACATGCGTGCCAACGAGGGAGCATAGAGGATATCACAACAAACAACACACAAGCAGAAGCAGACCCACAAAAAAAAAAAAAGAGAGACACACATTAATTTGTATGAGGCACTGAGCCAGGCAACCGCAGCCGTCTAATAAAAATTGCCGAAAGTACATTTTTATTTTGGCTTGACGTTATTCAGCTGCTGTTTTGTGCTAGAAAATTTAATTTGTGGCACACATGGCGTATGCGTAATTTAATTAAAGTACGAGCAAATGTTTGCAAAAAAATCTGCACGAATTTAACTAAAAATGATAATGCTAAATATTTTGCTGTAAGCATCATTCAACTTGACTTGCTGTCTGTTATTTTCTTTCAAGTTGATGCTATTTAACCGAAAAATTTGTCTTACAATTTTAGACACGCCAAACAAAATGACAAAAAGTTGTCGTTGAACCTTTTAAGATACATGTCACCCACACACAGGCACACATAAAATATACACAAGTCCCAAAACTCATCTTGACATTTACTTTAATTCGTTATGCTCCGTTTTTGCATCATTAACAAAGCATGCTAAAGTTAGAGATGGTAACTTGAGAGTAAACATAAGTGTGATTATCTTGAAAGTCATATCATATATTATCAAGACTAAACAATATAAAAAGCTATTGATGTTTGAACACAGCTTCAATGTCTTTATTATGAAAGTGAGACATTTTTTATTAATATAATTTTGGCAATTAAAAATTTACTTTTCCGATATATTTTTTTTAATTTTCAGTCAGGTTGAATGGATTTATGTATATAGATGTGTGTAAATTATTTTTGATATTTTTGATTATAAAAAAAGTATTCAAATAACAACATTTATTTTTGACTAATTTCTAGTACATAACTATTCTCTGTCATTCAACCAAAGTCTCATCTTTAAGATAACTTGTCTGTGAAGAGGAAACCTTGTCTGATAAAATTTTTAGATTTTTGTGGTCCTTTGTAAGAATTTTGAATTTTAATAAGACTTCTATGAGCTGCTGTGACAAATTGTTCAGAAATTGCCTTTATCCTAGGATACTAAATTCATGTTGTCAGCATATTTATGCCAGTTGATTTGGTTTCCTTAATAACTATTAGATGACATATTTATGTAATCCACAAACAAATGCACAGCAATTTATAACTGTGTCTGTCTCTGGCAGTCAACTGAAAAATACTATTTTAAAATATATATATATATATACATATAGCAAATATAAGTTTGATAACATTTTGAGCGACAGTTTTCAAAGGTCCTTTCCTTTGCATTTGTTTTTTTGCCCTGTCATGTTGTGGCATGGCGTATATATGCATGAATTATGTTGCCAGCATATTCTTTAGCATAGTTTGAACATTTATACTAATTTTCTAGCACATATTTTCTATCTCCTCACAAAAGTTTGGGCAAGTGCAACTTTTGTTGGTCAGCTTCGACTTGTAAATGGCTCTTCAATACGAATTTTCAAGTTGAATTTGGGCAACCCTCTGCAAATGGTTGAAGCATTTTTAAACAACTTTCGAAACTGTACTCAGTGCTTCAACTCAACTATTTCCACTTAATGGCCGTTAGCAACATTTTAGTTTTTCTATTGCATTCTTCTGTGGCAATTTTATTTTATTTTCTTCTATTCTTTTATTTTTTTGTGTGGTATACATGACGTATACTTGATTCTGCCAGCCGGCAAAAGTTTCAATGGCGCACAAAGCAGAGTTTGGTTATGTAAATAGAGCATGATATGGTTTTTTGTGTGGCTATGCAAATGCGGTTGAGGGTTTGTGCTGTGTGTGGTTACACTGGACCATTGGAATGAATTGTTGAATGGTCAAGTGGAAATCAAATGTAATTCAAATAGATTATGGATTGTGGCTTTTTAGAGCATTTATATAGCTAAGCCAACAGCAAGTAAGTAGCTCAAATATGCAATACTTTTTGATTTTAAAATCTCGTTAAGAGATTCGATTGATTAACTACAAATATTTATAAAAAAAAGAAACTTTGCTTGTATTCACTGCAATATTCAAAATGCTTTTAACTATAAAAATGCATGCAAAACCAATTTTCACACAGTGCTGCAAAATGCACGAAACAGCAACAAAAACAAAAACAAGGATTCATTGGCATTAAGTCCACTTCATAACTGTCGTGTGAAAAAAGCACTGCAACAAAAAAAAAACAGAAAAAGAAAATATAAATAAACTAACAGGAAAAGCAAACACATGCAGAAGTTACAAATGAAACAAACAAAAGTGCGAGTTTAAAAAGGAACTGTAAAAAATGGCACACACACAAACACAAACACAAACACATACACATTCAGGAATATTTGCATAATACCCAAGAGTACATGGTTGACATTAAGTTGCCAGATGAAGCCTGCAAGCGGAGCAGCCTTAAGCTCCTTTTCAGCTGGCAGGCAAACTGTAGGGAAAGTCGCAGTCAGGGTGATCGCCTTGGCCATAATTCATTTCAGCAATTTTATATACACGCAGCCGCAGGATGCAGAAATACAGTAGGTGCAGGAGCACAAGAGCTTACAATAAATCACAGCTAACGCAGCTTGTCCATTGTAAAATTAGCTACCTGTATTTAACAGGTATAGCATTTTCATACGGTTCAAAAACGCGTTCAAGTAATTTTATGCGCCTTTCGCAGGTATTTTTTTTTTGTTGTATCTTGATAAATATTTGAGCTGCTTGTTTTTTTTTTATGTATGTGTGTTGATTGGTTGTGTGTGTCTCTTGCTGTATGTTTATTTGGTGTTTCACACCTACTCTATATACACATTATACATATTACATGTCAGCTTTGTTGAGGATTTTTACTGAATGTCCTGTCATACATATTTTATTGAATCAGAGTCTCTCTGAGCACTAGCTCTGAGTGCTCTGATTGCTGCACTTTATTACCGTAAAATATTTATTTAACAAAAAGCAGAGGGAGCCCCAAATATCCAAACGATTTAAGGGCAAGAAATTAGTTAACATTTGCGGTTTATGTTACACTTGTGACTACTTTTATTTTATTTATAATTAGGCTTATAAATGGGAACATAATATATTTAAAAAAATTCTATTAAAATTGTTTTATAAGTCTACGAATTAGTTCATTCTTCAAGTAATTAAAATATATATTTTTTTTTTGGGTTTTTGATTTTCTAAGTACTGCAACTTTTAAATAAAATAATATATTAACACCTAATCTTTTCTCCTATCTTTTGTAAATACTTTTTTATATAAGTCCTACGCGAAAAACAAATTTAACGAGTGATTAATATGTTTAGATTATCTAATTAAACTCGGCGAAGCCGACCTTGTCAGAAATCAACTTTGCAGTTGAAAATAATGTTAAAAGTGACTTTTATTCGGTTTGCTAGCTTTTAGAAAAACCCTTTTTAGTGACAAGGCATCTAGATCCAAAAAATAAAAAGATTTGTTTAAATCTTTAAGCTTATTCATGTGCACAGCAAGCAGAAAAAATTAAACAAACAATACATTTGACAACAATGAAAACTGTGAAAAATCTGGGACTTAAACAAAAGAAATGAAAAGCCAGCAAAGCTAATTAATCCCTCTTGACCTTTTTGCCTTTTGCATTTGGTTAAAATAAAAAAAAAAAATTACCTAACAAAAAACTGTTAAACGCAGTTTGGCAAAGAAATCAGATACATTTCCCTAAGAATATAGAAATTAAATTGGTTAGAAAGTAAACACAGTAAATCTTGATAGTTTCTATATTAAATGAATGTTGAAAAATATTTATTATTTTTCCTTAAGTAAAACAAAATGCTATTTTAAATGTTAATTTCATTTTTATCAACTTGAGAGAGATAAATAATTAAAATAAATTACAACTTTCGATTATCAACTATTTCCAGTTAAATATGTACAATACATATATTTAATTCTCGTTTTTGATTGCATTGATTCGATTTCCTGTAACCTTTGACCTCATATTCACCTTCGTTTTGTTGGTCATATCTGTCCATATCTTGGCACATAATCTGAACATTAGTTGCCATTGGCATTGGCACACAAACAAATGTGTACAGGAAAATCCCGGTTGCTTATTATTTTTAGTAAATTATGAAAGCGATAAGCCTAATAGCCAGGGCTTGGATCCTCGCAAGGACATGTGTTGCCAGTGCGCCAATGGCACAGTGTGTATGTAGGAACCTAGACAAGAGATAACGAAGAAAAGTAAAATCAAATGGCATGAAAATGTTAGCATAGCTTTAGGCGTTCGACTTGACTAAGCTCCGGCTGCTGCTGCTGCGCTTGTTCCTGTTCTTTTCGACTGTGTGTGTGTGTGCGTACGCCATTTTGTTTAATATGCCAGCTGGTGGCTACCGTCGCCGCATGCCAGCGATTATCTAAAATACATTAGCGTCGTCGCATTTACAAGTAATGTACTACAAACATAGCACACTTCCCAGCTTGTTCCATTCAACTGTCTGCATGTAAATGTCCTGTTTTGCTTCACAAATTCACACGTGTGTGTGTGTGTGTGTGTGTGTACGTCTATTGCAGACTACTAGTATACTAGTATGAACAACTTGTTTTAATTATTTCAAATGCCCACACGGTTGAGTTTGCTACACTAGACTTTTGTAGTACGTGCTCTCTCGTGCTTTTGCTGGCATTTTATTTTATTTCATTTTGTATTTGCAACTTTGTGTGGCATTTTGCAACTGTTTTTAATATTATTTTGTCGCGTCGCTCGTATTGCGGCATTTGGTTGCCAACTCAACACAGCAACACAGGCAACACTAACACCATTTAATTCAATGTATGCGACAGTCTGTTTAGCCTCTTTTTTGCCCCAACATTCAAACATCCTGCTGTTATATTGCTGCTATTTGTTTTGCCATTTGTCATAGTAGTAGTTGGCTTTTTTCGGAGCCAACTTGTGTTCAGGTTCTTGCAATTGGCACGCACGATTGTTGACAACCTGAATCAGTGTCCAGTCTGTGCGGTATTTCATTTCCAAAAAGTTTTTAATTTTAAAACAATTTTGCAAGCCCGAGTATTTGATTATAGTTGCATATGCTGTTCATTTTCATATTAGTAGTATATGAGTTGATATGAAATACAAGTTAATTATTAGTTTAGAATCATTGAAAATGATTTTATAAAGTAAATCCTTTTTTTTAACATAGCGAAAACTATATTTGCAAAGCGACAGTTGACAAACGATAAAATGTTCAACACAGCGCTGTAGTAGCTATCGATAATTCGATTTTTCCTAATCGGGATGATGAATTAGAATGCATTCTGAATTCATATTTGTGCAGTCTACAATATTAAAATTCTCTTAGGCATATTTAAAATTAATTTATTTAGCTTTTCAGTCTAACTATCGGAATATCTTTATCCCGAATTTTTTCTGAATTCAGTTTATTAATGTTTTTTATTTTATTTTCCTTTTTTTGTAATTTTATCAAATGACAAATCTCACTACTGTTTTTTAAAAACCTAAATTAAGCCCAACAAACAATAAAAAACATATTTAAGTCTGGTTAAAAATTTATTAAGCATTTCATACATAAAATTATGTCTTTTCCGGCGTCTATAGTTTTTTTTTAATGTGGTTTTGTTTAAGGAAAAATCATTTTATACATGAATTTTTGGCTTGGGCTTTAAAAATAAATAAGGCCAACATTTAATAATTATACTTGTTTTATAGCATAAAATTTTCTAATTATTATCAGTCTGTTAAGTTTTGTTAATTCAAATGACTTTTATACCCTATAATCTATAAAATGGCTAATAGTACATAATACAAAAGTAAGAATGTATGTCACAGGTAGTAATATGCATCTGCGAGCACATAAAGTATATATATTCTGAATCAGCATCCAGAATTTACTCGATCCAGTCGCATTTGTCTATATTCAGATATTTGAAACTAAGAAGGTAAAGACACTTTGTTATTTGTTATTTGTTATTTATCTTTACCAGTTTACACAAACAGAATTTTCTTTTAAATATTCGATACTTCGCCAAACACAGCAAATATAAAATATTTTACTGCATCTGAAGTAATGCATTAAAAGCCATTTTTTTTATATTGTGAAGTTTAAACTAAGTACTGGGTTACTCCTAGTCGGATATACTCGACATTAGCATTTAAAACTTGTTAATTTCTCAACAAAGTTTTAGAATAGCCATTAAATTTCACACTTACTCACCACATCCGAAAATAGCCAGTTTGTTCGCTTTTCTGGCCATGTTACGGCCATTTAAACGCATTTTCGACAGCGTGTATAATTTTGGTTCTAATTGCATATTCCTATGCGTAAGCATACATTTATACATACATGCAGAATAGTTTTGCATGTGTGCAATAAATAACACACAAACACACTCCCGCACACACACTCATTTGACCAGATAAACACTAACATTTAGTGTGTGTGAATACGCAGAGGAGTTATAAAATTGGATTATTTTGGTAAAAGTCTAACGTTGGCGTTGATTGTCGAGCTAACAAAGCGCCGGCCATAAAATAAACCAAATTTCAACAATTTTAAAAAAAAAAAATAAATAAATTTTATAAAGCCAAACTATTTAAAATATTGAAAATCTTGCAAAAGTCACAGTATTTATCTCAACTTCATCCATTGATGGCTATAATAGACATTTAAATAAAATAAAATTAAATACATTTGCCAAACAGAGCAATGAGCGACATAGTTTAATGCAATTATTAAATTCAATTCGTAAATTTGCAAAATAATAGAGCTATTAAAAGTTGTATGTTTCTAATTTTGCAGATCACAGTGGCTGAAATAAAATACTATAAATATTTTATAATAAAAATTTAATTTAAAAAAAACTTTGTGAATTACTTACGAGTTAATTACCTGATCATAATGAAAGTTGTAGTAGATTTAAAATATATAAGGAAAACTTTAATATAAATTTTTTGTTTCCGCATTTTATATTGTGATTATCATCGAATATCGCATGTGTGTTTCATGGGAGAGTGGAGTTCTTATATTTATAGCTTATATTATTATATTACTTAGATCATAGATAAAAATAACATACTTATAAAATGTATCTGACTGCCAAGAAGACCTTAACTTAAATTATGTAGAAAATATCTATTACATTTTCTCCTAATGGTAGAATTACGTTGCTTACAAATTTTTAATTAAATATTATTTTTATTAAAGAAACTAACAAATTAATCATATACATATGGTTTTTTGATCAAATCAAAATTCGACTAAGTGTTGACAGCAAAATCTAAATACAAATATATTTACGTGAAATATAAGTACAATCTCAATTTTAATTCAATTATATTATAGATAAATAAAACAGAAATATTATGTCAACTGACTAAATTTATCATTATAATGTGCTAGATATTTTAAATAAAGTATAGGCGCAAGGTTGCCTTTCATACTAAGTATAAGAAGCTCTGCTCCAATTTTATTATGTGCATGCAAACATTAAACAAAACTAAACATTTAATTAAAATATCATTAACAGCTGTGCAAATGATGTTGAATGTTGAGAAACTTACTATAAAAGCAATTAAATTCGTTAGAAATTTATCATTCCGCAATTGATTCGCTTAAGATGACAGACAAAACAATTCTATTAAGCTGCGCCATGCTGGCAATATGCCTTACCTATTTGCCCGGGATCAATGGACAGGCATGTACGGCTCCTGGCGTACCCGTCGGCTGTACCGATTGCACTCTTCCCGCCAATGCTGCGGATCCCGTCTGTGTAACAACCACAACCGCAGCTGTAACAACCACCACGGCTGCTGCTACCGACACCACAACTACGGCTGCATCCACTGACACCACCACGGTAGCGTCTGGTACTGATACTACCACGTCAGGGGGGACAGCGAAGAAGATAGCGGTTGTTCGCCAGTTTTCGCAAACCAAGAGACCTGGCAAGAAGATCATTAAGAGGCGCCGCAATAATAACAAGTGGGGCAAGAAATGTTTTTAAATTGAAGAGATGCAAACGATCACGGCCAACTCTTAACAGGATATAAAGAGATAATAGCATTTAATTTAGATTTAAGAAATTGTTACTTAGTGCACTTTAAATAAATATTTTTATAAATGTACCTGAAACCGTTTTGAATTAATTCTATTATGCGATACGAGTTTAAAATCTTAGTTAATTTTCACAGCCTTTACCAATTTAAAAACTGTGCAAATGTATCTAACAGGAAATTTAATTCATCTCCGACCATATTAACTATGTTTGTTGCTGATCAATATCAATATCCCAGACGATCTAACCCCGTACTTCTGTCTGTATGAAAATTTCGGAGTCTATTAGAGCTAGAAACATAAAGTTTTGTATATAAATTTTGATCAACCTTATAAATTGTTATAAAATTTCTCATTTCACTACCGCAAATCGATAAAAACAATTTATAGAAATATTATTAATTATGTGCGAATTTTATAACGGTCGGTTGATTAACCCTTAAGGGTGTGTGTTAGTCGAATATACTTTACTGTAGCATTCTTACTTGATTAACTTGGCCATGCTCAGTATAGATATTTCAGGAAAAGAGTTCTTGGAAAGTTTATATAACTTATAACTTATAGTAAATTTACTACAAGGGTATTTATTAAAATTTAATGCCTTAAGAAAAATACAATATGCTTTCATTTTAATTAAATTTATTATAAAAGATCTTTAAAATCTAAGCATCAACTTCACAAAACCATGTTATAATTATTTTTGAGTAGTTCCGAGTTCAAAAATTATAACAATTACAGTTTGGATTGAATAAATTAAAGTTACGAAATATTAAAACATATTCTCATACGTAAAATACTTCAAGAAATAAATATGTATAAATAATAAATAAAATATTGTGTTCTATACATTATACATTATTGACATTACAATTTAGTATAAAAGAAAACTAGCAAAATATGTATTTGCATATTATTTAAGGAGGTACATATAAAGTTTTTTTTTATAAGAGTATATATTATTATTATATATTGTATATAAAAGGTGCACTTTGTAACAATTTTTTAAATCTAAATTAAATGCTATGGTCTCTTTATATCCTGTTAAGAGTTGGCCGTGATCGTTTGCATCTCTTCAATTTAAAAACATTTCTTGCCCCACTTGTTATTATTGCGGCGCCTCTTAATGATCTTCTTGCCAGGTCTCTTGGTTTGCGAAAACTGGCGAACAACCGCTATCTTCGCTGTCCCCCCTGACGTGGTAGTATCAGTACCAGACGCTACCGTGGTGGTGTCAGTGGATGCAGCCGTAGTTGTGGTGTCGGTAGCAGCAGCCGTGGTGGTTGTTACAGCTGCGGTTGTGGTTGTCACACAGACGGGATCCGCAGCATTGGCGGGAAGAGTGCAATCGGTACAGCCGACGGGTACGCCGGGAGCCGTACATGCCTGTCCATTGATCCCGGGCAGATAGGTAAGGCATATGGCCAGCATGGCACAGCTTAATAGAATTGTTTTGCCTATCATCTTAATCGAATCAATTGGTGAATGATAACTTTCTAACAAATTTAATTGCTTTTATAGTAATTGGAGTAATTATTCACTTTATTTGCACAACTGTTTGTTATACTTTTTAACATATTTTGCATTTTTTAAAGATTCCCTAAATTTAGTTAAATTGGAACAGAGTTTGGCATAGATTTATGTATTGTGCGCAATAAGAAAAGAAAAGTCAACAGAGCTTGTTTAGACAGTCTGTTTGTGTTTAAATGTAAATTAGGGTAATGTTATATATAAAAATAATTTTATTTCACTTATTGATTTACGAAACGATCAGATAGAAGAACAGGGCCAGATCGATCCGACTATTAATATATATACTAATCAAGAATAAAAGTTAATACTTTATATGGTCGGAGATGCATTCTGCTTCCTGTTACACACATTTGCACTGATTTATTTATTTGTTTTTTATTTTTACGCATTTTTATTGACTACAGGGTGTTATCAAATTTCAAAGTATATGAGAATAATGAATGAGAATGATAATTGTTTGTCATATTTGGATTAAAATGTATTCCAAAAATATTAATATTTTTTCAGCACTGAATTGAGTTTGCCGATACCAATAACAATTTTTTTTCTTTAATTTTTTTATTGAGTTAATTTTGTAGTTTAAAAAATCACAGAGTATTTCCCTGCCAGGCTGCTGGTCGACATCTTATCTGAATCTCGCCAGTCCTTTATCAATCCTGGAAAAACTTGAAGGGAGGTCCAGCAAGTGACACTGCGGCTGTCCAGGCTGTTGACCGTCCATATTTTAATATAATGAAGGTCACTGAACTTCTAAATTTTCTTGAGAAAGCCCTTGAAGGTCTCTATGAATTATCAAGTCTCTTAAACAGAATGAGGCTCTGGCAAAATGTCTCAAAAGTTTGTTTTAAAATATATGCAGAATTTCAATGTCAGACTTGGAAGCCATGCTCTAAGCTTGGATGTCTTATGTTCTTGTTGACTTAAAGATGACCTTTTACTTGAAGAACCTTGTTTTCGCTTAGAGAACCCCTTTTATCGATTGGAAAATAAGAGTTTAATAATTATTTATATATATTTTTTAATTTTATATATTGATATGTTTATTTATCCCCAGATAATAAACAAAATAGCCAACAATTTAAAGTAATTCAGCAATGTAAAATATAAGCATATAAAAACATTTATTTAAAGTGCACTATATAACAAATCTTAAATATAGGTATTAGTAAATTATAGTTATTTAGTTTCGATTTAGTTCATTCTTAAAATGTCCATTTGCAGTTTTCGATTGATTTAACCAGATCTCTTGTTGGATCTTTTGGGTTTTTTTGTTCCATTGCCATTCTGTCCGTTATTGCCCCACTTGCTGCCCCACTTGTTGCCCCACTTGTTACCCCACTTGTTATTGCGGCGCCTCTTAATGATCTTCTTGCCAGGTCTCCTTTTTTGCGAAAACTTGCGAACAACCTTTATCTTCTTCGCTGTCCCCCCTGACGTGGTAGTATCAGTACCAGACGCTACCGTGGTGGTGTCAGTGGATGCAGCCGTAGTTGTGGTGTCGGTAGCAGCAGCCGTGGTGGTTGTTACAGCTGCGGTTGTGGTTGTCACACAGACGGGATCCGCAGCATTGGCGGGAAGAGTGCAATCGGTACAGCCGACGGGTACGCCAGGAGCCGTACATGCCTGTCCATTGATCCCGGGCAGATAGGTAAGGCATATGGCCAGCAAGGCGCAGCTTAATAGAATTGTTTTGCTTGTCATCTTAATCGAATCAATTGGTGAATGATAACTTTCTAACAAATTTAATTGCTTTTATAGTAAATTCCAACAAATCCAAAAGTTTGCACAGCTCGTGAGTTTTTTAGCAATTTCGAATTATTGGTAAATATATAAAAAATTTGGAACAGTTTTTAACAGAAATACAATAATTGAAATCATTTTAAACAAAACATGTTAACACTTTATGTTTGCCTTTAAATGCGAATTATTTATGTTTGTTCAGCTGGAGTTTGCAGTTTTAAAGTGACATGGAATATAATCTATGTCAAACAAAGTAGCAACCTATTTTTTTTATTAAATTTTAACATATGATGCGTGAATCCGGAACAAATTTACTTAAGTATTTGTTTGAAATTTGTATCTAAAACTGTTTTAATTAACCATGATACAATTGTGAATGTTTTTTTTTTTTGTTGCAATTGATATTGGGTTAAGGTCATATTGTATAGTTTTATTATCGGTTGATTGATTTTACTGATTAATTGTAAATATAAGTTTCCATATGTTCAATTAAATTTTAATATTATTGAAGTAATAGAGACTTTTAATTTCTTGATGTGCTTAAACTTTAAATAATGAGAATTTATGATTATTGAAAACTTGTTTAAAATATATATTTACATGATTTACCCTTAAAGCTGAAGAAAAAAAGAACAGGTAAAGCGCTGACAGTGCTGACCAAAAAACTATCGCCAAAGCCATTTATCAAAACTAATAGCGTCACAGATAAGGCATTAAAAAGGCAAAAGGCGAAACTAAAACCATAAAAGCCAATGCTTGAAAACGGAGTTGCATAGCCCACATTTTGGGGCAGCTGCAGGCAAAATAAATTTATCGTTGCATTAATGCCAGAAACAAAATGAATTCAAGCCGAAAGTCCGTAGTAGTTGGTTGGAAACTCTGGACTGGGGCTACTTAATGAACGGAAAACAACGTGCAATTTTTTAATTGCATTCAAGCAGCGTGTGTGTGAATTGAATAAATAGCAAATTTATTTACGGTATTCATAAGAGCATTTAAATGCGACACGCCTGCATTGCCGGTTCGTGTAAAATTGATATGCTTTAAAAAGAATTGCGTATACGTCGCAGATAAAGCGTTTTTATATATTGCACTCAATTGCTTTATGGTCAATTTGTTTATAATTTCTGTCACTTGAATGTATAAGCTTGTACATTTATATATCATTTTTAAGCAAGTTACCTAAAGTTTATAATAATTTTGTAGTTATACAAGTCATTAGTTTTATAAAAAAAAGAAATGCTTTTGTCCACAATTTTTGGGCAGCTTTAAGGCATATTAGTATATGGTAAATACACACACATATATTTTAATTATGCTTTTTATTTTATGGCTTAAAAACAAGCTATAGCATAATCATAAAAAAAACTTGCCAGATTTTTATAGGCCTCTGGCTGCCATCTAACAAAAAAAAAAAAAAAAATCAAGCCAAACAAAATAAAATAAATTTATTATGCGGGTGGCAAACCATAAATTGACTTTTGCCCAACAAACAGACAAACAACACAGAAAAGTGAAACTTTTTTTTTTTTGTTTTTTTTTCACTTTTTTATTTGGTTTGCTGTACATATATATACGTGTATATATATTACTTTTTCTAACTTTTACGCATGCTTTGATCTCACGTATTAAAATTGTGTTTGTCTTTGTGCTTGTGTTGCCATATGACGTGTCTTGCAAATGGTTCTTGTCAACAAAAAGAAGCACAAGGCAAATGTTCGACAACGAAACAATGCTTAACACCTTCCAAGCTCCACAAAGCAGATGCCAAGGAACTGCATTGAAGCGTAAATAAACTTGTGTGTCCAACTTCATTGTTACCCTATCTCTATTCTCCCGTTTGTTTGTTAGATAGTGCGTATGAGTGATTTTTGCCCCTTTTCTTTCGCTATGTTGACTGCGCACTTATTTATTCAACTCTCTTGCTCTCGCTCTATCTAGCTTTTTCTCGCTATATCTCTTTGTTTTCAGCTAAATGTGTTGACTTCAAATGTTTGGCATTTTTTACGCACGTTTGAATTCTGAGCATCATATGAAAATTGCAAAAAAGTTTTTGCCTGCTGTCTTTTGTGTGTATCTTCTATTAAAGATCTATTATGAACAGCTTGAAATATACAGATAATATGAGTTTTTCATCAATTTTCCGCCTGTGTGGGAAGTAAGTATCAAATAATCTTTTGCCTGGATTTATGAAAATGGTTTTATAAATGATCACATGGCTAAGATAGAGAGAAAAGTTTTATAAACAGTTTAAAACCAATTTTATTTGAATTTTATTGAAAAGGTCAAACCAGCGTTTTGCCCAGCAGCGAAAATAAGATATTTTTAACCTTTTGATGGTTTTTGATGACTTTCTCATCTTTCAAAATAATATTTTTGACAATTTTCTTAATTAACTTAAAGTTAACTATTTATAGTACATAAATTTATATTCAACAAAATGCGAATTTTAATTTATTTATTGAAAATTAATTGGCAATTAATGTCAACAACAGTCAGAAATGCAGAACAGATTCGTAGATAGACTCTGTGAATAATGACAGGCGCAGAAAATTTAATAAACATTAACAATAATGCAAAATTGTTCGCGTCTGTTTATTATAATGAGAATGCTTATGAATAAGCGGACAAAATTATTCTTTTGCCAGTTTCAATTAAATAAAAATATAATTAATTTAAAGTTCTTTTAAAATAACACAAAATTAATTAATTTTTTTAAATAAGTTTGCATGTTTGTAAATGCATTAAAAATAATCTTAACAATGCGATAAAATTATTAACAACATTTTCATGCTAAGAAATAAATAATAATTTTGTTTGACACTTGTGTACGTTGATTAAATTGCTGAGTGGAAACGAAGGATAATTAAGAAGAAAAGGTTTTGTGGATAGTTGCATAGTTACCACAGGACTAGGGCTTGTCACACTCAACTGTTGCACTTAACTTGGCCATTAGTCTAAGCCATAAATTTCACATTTTGCTAAACATATTAAGTACCCATCCAAATCCGACCTTTCATGCCATAAATATCAATAATCACTCAATAAAACAATGGCAAGTGCAGGAGAAACAGAAACTCTGACTTCAATTCTTACTTCGGTGGAGTGGAAGTAGAATCTTTGCCTTTAAGAACGATGTGCCACATTATGGCTTTTAATCACCGTTGTCGTCTATAAGAAACTGCAAATTAAACGCATAATAGTGTGTGAAAAATAATAAACTGATGCAATCAGACAGACGGACACACTCACAAAGATATACACTACACACATAATTATCTGTTAGACAGGGCAGTGAGCAATTTGTTGCCAGGATTTTTGTGTCGTTTAGCGTGTTTGAGTGTGGTCTAAATGCACTAAACAGGGCCATAACTGCGGTTTTAGCACATGGCTAAAGACAGCAATTTCCATGGCTTATGGCGTGTTGTAAAAAATAATTATACATAATTATGTGCAGCAGTTTTTAAGGATATACAGAATATGCCACACTTAAGGACCTTTTTATATTTTGATATTTTTAGTGTCATAGTACAAGAAGCTTTAATACTCTTACCACTGCAATGAGGTCAATGAATTAAGTATCTCTTAAATAGTAATAAATAAAGTGGTTTTTACTGTGCGAAATATATATGAAATTAATTTTTTATATTTCTATTTTATAGCTTAAGTAAACCTGTTAGCTAGCAGAATATTGCATGCTCTATTTTCTTTCTATTTACGCAACTGAAATACATATACTCTATTGAGTTTGTTGGGTTAATTAAATATATTTATATTAAATTTCTTTACTCTGTTTTTTGGCCATTAAAGAAACAATTTTTGATAAAAAATTCATACAATTTGACAAACTCTTAAATAAGGCAACAATTTACTTGGCTTTTATATTTGATTTTAGTTTATTAAATTTCTTTATTTATTATGCAAACACATTTGATTATTTTGTGCCAAGATAACAATAATAAAACTAAAGAAATAATTTTTAAATTATTATTATTATCTTAAATAAAACAACAATTAAGTTGGTTTTTATCTTCAAGTGTAATTAAAATAAAACCCAAAACACATACAAAACATTAAGTTTTTACCGAATGTAATTAAATATTTGATATATGCAACTTTAAGACGAATGTGTTTTGTTTAATTTTCATATTGTGGTTTTTTTTAGTTTGCCAGCACTTTCAGGCAGCTGGCGCAGAATATATATCTTTACATTTATCTCTGGAGTTGCCGACGCACACAATTACATAAATGTGCATATATATATATATATATATATAGTCCAGAGTTGCGTTAGTTTTACATTCATATTCAAGTGTGCACATGTGCGTTGCATTCAAGGCGCAAATTTATTCATTTTAGCAGACAGGTTGCTCTAATTATGCATGCCAGAGCATTGGTCGGAAATGGAAAACTGCACTCAGTTGTGATTTATTTTTAAATTTGTAGAATAGGCCTAGGCGGCAAAGTTCTTTTATACCGTGTACACAAAAATGTAAGTAAGGTAACTAAAAGTATAAAGATATTTAGTTAGGTATCTGCTCGTGCAGCATTTTCGATTTAAGCCACATTTTAACTTGGTTTTTTCTGTATATCTAGGCTCTTGTGTGGCTTTCATTATTATATATATAATGCCTAAGCTTGGTTTTATTTATTTGGTTTTATCTAATGATACTTTGAGCATTGCTTACTCTAAGTGATTTAGGTAATTGAAACCTCTCTTAATATCATAACTCAAGTGACTTTCACGCCTGCTGCTTATGGTATCACTAATTATACAAATGTATTTCAAGGTTTTTCTCTGAATGTTTGTGTTTTTTATGTGGCTGGCATTTGCACAGGCATAAATTATGACTTGGGTGTGGCATTTTTTTGCTTTTTATATAAATCATAACACCATAGAAAGAAGAGAAAACAATTTGCACATAAACAACATAAAGCATTCCTTGTAGCCTGTAGGCGTGCTGCGAATATTTTTTTATGCCGCGCAAGTTTTTTTTACTCTATGTTAGCTCGAAAAATAATTTATTAACAAACGCAGCGACTTGTGAAGGTCCTGGCCAGAGAGAGAGAGAGAGAAAGAGACTTTTAGCCACATTGCCCAAAAAGCCTAAGAGAATGCCGTCCATAAATCAGCCAAAGTCAATTTTGTGGCATTTGCTGCAATAAGTCGCCACACGATATTCCTGAACATTTAATCTCACAACTCGGTGGCAACTCAATTAGAAAATTTAATTACGCCACAAAGCACAGACTGGCATCAGAATTCACTAAACATTCTCAATTGATTAAGCAATCTAATTGAACTTGCGGCTAGTGTCTGAAATAAATTTCAAATAACTCAGCAGCTCGATTCAAAGCCATCAGCACAATATGAAAATCAATCAAAGCGACACTCAACGCCTCCAGATATGCCAGAAATTCAGAAATACGGGAATATTCGAATATAATACTTTACGCTGTCAGTTTTCGCATTTGAAGCGTGTCAGACAGAGTTTTGATATTTGAATTGGGTCTCTGAGCTAATCTTACTATATCTCAGCTTCCACATGATATTACTTTGCAGTCTTTTTCTTTTGCCGTTTATTTATTTATATATTTTGCATAAATTGCTTGGGTTTTTTCTTGAGTTGAGTGCGAGGTGTTGCCTTACTTATTACCAAACAGGCTGCGCATTTTGATTGATTAACTTGTGCTCTTTTCGATTCAGGCATAATAAAGCATCAGGGCCTGCAAAAATTGATTTTGCCCTAGATTGATCAAAGGTTGAAATGAAAATGAAATTGTTTGTATAGCTTGGTTTAAATTTGAATTTAAATTTTAATTTTTTTATCCTGATTAAAGTCTTCTTTCCCATGCATACGTTTAGCTTCATAATAAGCCCAATTATTTGGTTAAAGTTCATTTGTTGCACAACTTTTACCTTCCGGCATAATTAAGTAATGCAATTAAGCCCAAGTGGGCCAACAAAGCAAGCACCCAGCCAACTTGATTTAATTTAAAACAAAATGAGGTAAGCAACAAAATATAGGTAATTGCCGTTGCCCCATTCATAATTTGCACTGCCACAACAAATTGTTGGCAACACTTTTGTGCTGACCTTGCACGGTCCGGGTCAAATTTAACGTTATCAATCAGTCCGTGACGTTAACAAAAAGCGGAAAATGTTGCTCAAATTTCGGAGGCGCTCAATCAAGCGCTAAACCCGCCAACAATTCTTTCTGTAGACCTTTTGGGTAAAGTTTTAGACACATTCTCTTTTGCACCTTTATCTTCTCTTTTTGTGTCTTGGCCACCTTTTGACTTTTGGGCTAACCTGGCCATCTGATCAAAGTTTGCCACATTTTGTGGCGCTAATTTGTTGTTGCACGTGGCCCCAAATGGAGCGCGTCATTAGTTGGCCGCCTTCGAGTCCTGCTTCATCTTCATCTCCGGCCACGACTCTGATTTTCAGTGCCGGGCACACACCTTCACGATTTATTATTAATTGGCCGCAGGCAAAAAGTTTTTCTTGCCTATTTATCCTGCAAGTTGTTCCTGCTACGTGTATTTCAATTATTAACACTTGTGCGGCAATGTTGCTTTCCACTTAATTGTTTAATATTTTACAGAAATTTCGGTTCTTGATGTTGTTGTTTCGTCGTTTTTATTTGCATAAATGCTTCATAAATATTTTCTATTCAATTAAAACTTTTCTCTTTTCTAATTCCAGACGGCAACTCGAAGCCCTCACATTTCTACATCTGAGTGGCAACATGATTGACGGTGAGTTTTATTTAGACTATATATATAACTAATAAATTTTTAAATTGGGGCGCATATTGCAAAAAGTTTGTGCGTTTTATATGATAAATAAATATTGAATTTACAAATTTAAGAACTGTTAAACACTTGAAATGCTAAGAAAAACTTAAGAAAAATTTGAGCTTGCAAGAAACTTTGTAAAACTGTCAAAATGCAACTTTAACAATTGAAAAGTATATTTAATAGCACATTAAAGATTTATAGGCGAATTAATACAAAATAATTGAATTGAATCTATAAATAAATGATTTAAACAGAAATATTAATATGTATATTAAATTGATTTTATATCGATCAAAATATGTTTGAATGTTATTTAAATAAATGCAATCTAGTTTTTTATGTCATAGCAAAATTAATTGAATTATATATTTGAAAAAGAAAAAAAATTAAAACAATTCAACGAACTAAGCCCGCCCACGAACTCAAACAGGCAGAAAAAGTAAATACTAAATTTATTGCTATTAAAAATTAATAAAAAAAAAAATGTAATAAAAATTCCATTTCATTTGAATTAAAGTTTTTTTTATTTAATTGGATAACATTTAATAATTTCCATGATACTTTTTTATTTGAATATTTATACATTTATTATTTTATATTTTTTTTATTAAAATGCAAATACAAAGGGAATATAGAAATGTACTTTCAATTTTCAATCAGAAATGTTGATCTAATTTTACAATATTTAAACAATGGCTTTTTAATTAGAAACTCACGTTTTATAAATAATATTTATATATTTAATCACAAAATGCATCTTATAATGCATAAAAAAAATATAAAATTAATTTAAAAATAATTGCAGCTATAATTATTAATTATAAGCAATTTTCATCAATTAAAAAAAATGTTAAATGTATATAATTAATATTGTCAGCTTTATTGGAATTTAATTAATATTACCAAACACACTTCAAATGCAAATCATTTTATAAAATTAACAACAAAAAAAATAAAACGTCAAATACAAATACACACACACACACACACACACATAACGGTGGCAATAAAATTAAAGCGATTTTTACTGCGGTTGCAAATTGCTTTTAATTGTTGTCGCTGCCACAACGGATGTTGTTTTTGTTGTTATTTTTTTATTGTTGCCCAACTATGCATTAAATAAGGATAGAAAAACAAACTGCGTTTATGCATTTAAGCCGATTTACTCTGGTCTCTTTTTTTTTTATTGTGGCTGTATTTTGTTGTGCTTTAATTTAGCATACCATCTGCTTCAATCTGAGCATATGTATGTATGTATGAGTTGGCCCAAACCACGCCCACACCCAAACATACACACCCACACACACATACACGCTCGTGGTAACAAACTTCAATTGCCTAATGCAAATAATAACAGCACCCGTCCCTGGTCTCTGAGTCTCTCACAACGCTCTGACCATTTATTTCTATGCCCTAACAGTTGAGGGTACACATAATATTATCACGAACTGTGTTATGCATTGAAAAGGGCTTTTTTAATTCGCTAAAGTATTATAATAAGTTTTCTATATATAGTATTGATTCACTTCCGAATTGATCGTTAAGTTTGTTTCTTTGTAAAATAGTCAAAAATATAATTTTTACCTATCACATATTTTTTATTGTTGTTCAAGACCAAGTATGATCAAAATGGGAAAACCGTATCTATGGTAAATGAGATATATTGGAGAAAATGGTCCAAAACTGATTTTTGTGTGCATTTTTTTTTCAACAATATTAATCATTTTCTTAATAAATTAAAATAAAAATAATGCAGCTTCTAGTTGCCCAAACAACTTAAAACAGAGTGTGTATATAGCACAAAATAAAAATAGTCATATTCATGGCCGATGTTTGATAAAAGTCTGGAAGAGAAAACAGAAAGACAACAAAGGGTTCAAGTCATATCAGTCGGATTGATAATCAATATGTTACTTGGAAAAGGTTAGAGAATGAGACGAAGTAGATCTGTCCAATAAATTTTTTTGACGCCTTCTTCGTCTTCTGTAGAGTAACCCCATAAAAAATTGTTGTGCTATTGAAAATATATGTCTCAATCTTCAATATATCAACAAAGCTAAGGAATTGATCATTTATATTATAAATGGATTCTAAATGGTAGCACTACAAGTATTACATAGTAACAATTAGAAAGATCACTCGAGAATTTAAATTAAATATTTTTGTTTTTGTTTTTGTTTTTCAGCATCTAGTTGTTGTCTATGTGATTTTATAAGCAGCCCCTGCTAGGGCATTAAAACGTTGCCATCTTCAATTTAGTTGTTCATGCCTGTTCTAGCACACTTGTCCTGTTTGCAATTTGTTGCTACTCGCTGTGGCAACAGCAGCAACAACAGCAGCAGCAGCAGCAGCAGCAGTTGAATGAAAGAAGTGCTCTGTAAATACGCAGGCAGAGTCGCGGCATGTTGTATTTAGACAGACGCAAGTGGCAGCCTCAGCTGCCTGCAGTCTGCCTTCTGCTTCTACATATAATTGTGACTTGCATGTGTGAATGTGTGTGTGTGTGTGTGTGTATGCTGCTGCTTGTATGGCAGCGTCTTTTTATGAACTTGTTAACAATCTAACGACCTTTTTTGCCAGCCTGGCTGACTTTCAGCCCCAATGTTGTTGCCGTTCGTGTTATTGTTGTGGCTGCAAGCGTTGACTCTTAACGGCGAATCATATGTTTGTGCATAACAAATATTTGCATACTTTTGGGCTGCTCATGAAAATAACATAATTTGATTCCAACGAGAGTAAAGGATGTGGTAATGTGATTTCTGTATGGGTGTGTGTGTGAGTGTGTATGTTTATATTTACAAGCCTGTTATGTTTGCCTGATTTGCTTGAGTTGTGTGCGTCCAAATGGGCCAAGAAATAAATCAAATAATTTATGAAGTATATTTAACTGCACAACTTTATTAAAAAATCAGCTTTAATAATGGAAAAAAAATTAATTTCAAGCATCAAACAAAATTAAAAAGTTCTTCTTTATTTTGTATATTTCTTGACCTGCTCAACTATAAACAGCTAATAGAAAAGTGTCATTTGCACCTTGCATTTGCTGGTTAGTATTCTAATTTTAACCAAGAGCCTCTTCAAATGCCTTAAATGTCTCACAAATATTGCATGAGCCTATTGTCCGAGCAGCGCCTAAAAGCATGCACCACAAAGGCAAACAAACAACAATTGTTTGCCGCCAGTTTAAAACTTCTCTCAACATCAACAACAATAACAACAACAACTTGACCGGCAAGGACAACACAGAACTCATTAATTATTATAGTGTTCAGCACCAAAGTGTTTATGTGGCAAGTGCCGTTCAGGCTCACCCACAAAATGAACAGCAAGCAGCAAAAAAGGGACACGCCAACCTGGACACAAAAAATATGCAAATTTAACTTTTTCTCAACATAAAAATAAACTAGCAGCCTCTCTCTCGACTAGACACAAAATTGACAATATTGTTAACAGCTTCTTTTAGAACGAAGCTGATTAGATCGAAATCGAGCAGCCGCTTTCCATGACCTGACCCTCTTCTGCCTGATATATAAAAGGACAACCAATTGTTGTCCTTGTTGCTGCTGTGATACACAACAAATCCATACGTGCTAAACGCACATTTGAAAACAGAGCCAAACAAGAGCAGCAACAGCAACTTTGCATTGGTTTTACTTGTCGATTGCCATTTGTAAGCATTGCACAGTGGATGAAATTGTAATAATTTTTTAATAAAAACAAAAACCAGATATATAGAAATTAAAGCAGGAGTTTAAAAGTAGAATTATAAAATAAATACATGTTTAAAATACAAATTCCGCTAAAAGTATTGTATATTTGACAATCAGCATAAATGATAATTTGGATAATATAACATATATAATTGTATAAATTATACCCAACGGAAAATTGGGTTTTGATAGCTTAAAACTGTTTTTACAAAAATATTAATTTTAACTGCAATTAAAGACTTAGTCATATAAGCAATGATCATACAAAAATTGTTTTAATTTTATGTTAAATACAAAAACTAAAATCAGATTATTAATCAAATGAGAAGCCTCGGATCTAGGATAAAGCAACTATGAAAGGATATGTCTCTATTTGATTGAGATTAAATGAGAGTTCACATCGGCATTTGCCAACTCATCACAAATCAGCTCCGTAAGCAGGAATTTCTATTTTTAAATGCGAAAAACCCACAAGAAATCTTTGAAATACTTTTCATAAAATTTTGATGAAATTCAAAAATTTATAATTAGATTTAATTTATGTAAGAGTTTTTTAAATTTATTCCATTGTGCATTGACCGTCTGTTAATGGTAAAATTTTAAAGCTTATTTACTCGGACCACACGTACGAATGTTATGCACCCTCAATTTGGGTGTTCGAGTGTGTGTGTGTGTGTGTGTGTTGTGCCTTTTGTGTAAATCGTTATTGAATGCCCAAATTTCAAATTGCACCCAGGGCGGCCTTTTGTGTATTTTACTTGTAAATGGCCAACGCAGTGGCATTTGTGGGCGTGACCCGTCGATGATTTGTTTTTTGTAATTTGAATGCAGCAAAAGGATTTTAGTTGATGTTCAGCATTTGCTTGGCATCTATGTAAGTGGCAATTGTGAAGCAATCTTTAAGGGCGGCAACTGATGGATATCCACTTTTTAATACTATTTCTTGAATTGATGAGGCCGATTTTGACAAATTGAGTGTTTGTTAGCTTTCGAAATTGCATATCAAATGAACGAAATGGTGAATTAGCTAAAAAAAAAATATATTTGATTTTTTTTTATATTTATAGCTGATTCAATTTTTTTCAAATTTTTGAAACTAACTTTTGCATAACTACAGAACTCCAGATTTGCAATAACAAACTGCCTGTCATATCTATACAAATATTTATGAAACAGACACAATCAATGAACATAACTGGCCCAAAAACCAACAATAAATAGAATTTATGCCCAGTTTTGTTAGGCAAAAAGGCTTCTGATGTTATAAAAGTATAAGCAAACAATAGAGGCATTGATTGGGGTCCAAATTTTGTTTGTAGTCCCAATCAGATTGTGTGTAACTTATATAAGTAGCTGACATGTTTCTAAGCCCTTTAACTTTAGCTTAGAATTTGCATTTATTTGTATGAATATTTGAGTGGAGTGAGCTCAAGTTGTTGAACAGTTTTTAACAGGCTTTGTTTTGAATTAAAACTACACACAAACATTTGAATTTTTTTTTTTTTTCATTTTTATTTTCTCTGGCACACATATGTTGGAATTTACTTGACAGTTTTTAATCGATATGTATTTAGAATGTAAAGTACAAGCTCTATAAAAGAGCTTATATTTGTTTTGTTTGCAATATTGTTTATTTTATACAGATTTCCAGAAATTGAACAAAATTAAATTTTATTTATTTTCGGCTCTTTTATTTGTATCACATTTGCATTAATTTTTGGGTCATCATTTGATTATAATTTCTAGACTTTTTAAATTTTTATTTGCACTTCAAAAGTGCTGGACATTTCGTTATACAATTGGCATAGAATTTGATAAGAGCCAATGCGGCACACAACTCAATTTGATTCAATTCGATTGCAAAATATCTAGCCAGAAAGAAGTCGGCCAGGCGTGCATGTCGAGAAACTTTTCTAATCAATAATTTAGCAAAAATTGGCTAAAAGATAGCCCCTCCCCTCTCTTATAACTCACCATCGAACCGGGCGGTTACTTTGTAGACGTTCGCACTCATTTAACAATTTTACGCTTCGTTTAAGAACCGTGAGCGGCATTGAGAGATCCTGGGCACGAATCGAGCAATTGCCTTGTGTCCTGCGCTTTTTGGCTCAAGGAAGTATATTTTTTTTTTGTGTTGCCTTGAGGCTTTTTGCATCAAAAGTTTTTGGGCAAATAAGATGGGATTTGCATGGTTTCTCTTAGTTAACCCTTTTGGCCCGGTGTGCGCTCGTTTTTGCTGATAACCCGTCGACGTACACGTTGTCCTCGTCCTAGACGTTGACTTCGTTCTCATCTTCGTCCTCACCTTCGTCCTCGTCCTCATCTGCGCTTGAGTGCGCACAGTTTCCCCAAAGGAAATGATGACATTTCGTCCAACTTTGTCGCCGCGGTGTGCAGTCGCATAGAAATGCTGAAATGCTGAAAGGCGTTGTCTGAGGTGTCTAAGAAAATGTATAGAAAACATTTGCGACAGTTGCGAAAATGAAAATTTTCACTTGTCGCTGGAATCGAGACGTTGGACGACAGACGACAGACGTTGGCGGTCGGAAATTGTTGAAATGTTTCGTCGTTTTGCTTGGCTGCCACAAAATTGAAATTGTGACCAAATGTTGTCGTCATCATTTTTATTGATTTCCTTTCCATACATATATACTATTTATTTGGTTTATTCTCCTTCTGCGACTGCGAGCGGAAGGAAGGTAGCAAAACGTTATTATCAATTATCATTTATTATTGTTCGTGGAGTTTTCTTGCCTCGTTGGCTTGTTTTTTTTTTCCTTTTTTATTTTTCTTTCAGCGTTTATGTTTTTCGGTTTTTCTTACTCTGAGTTTTTGTGACTTGGGGTTAAGGAAAGGCAGTTATAAATTTGAGCATTAATGTTATTTTTTTAATGGAATAAAAATTGTTTCCCTCAATTGTGAAGACTCAGATATTTATGTAATGTAATTCATGAATACGAATATTTCGTAAATTCGCAAAAATCGTACAGAAAATGTAAAAATAAAATTATTTACCAAAAAAAAAAAAAATGTATATTGCATCGGCCGGGAATCGAACCCGGGCCGCCCGCGTGGCAGGCGAGCATTCTACCACTGAACCACCGATGCTTGTGGTGGTCAGTACACCAATATATACTATAAAATAAATAAATAAAAAAAAAATAAATAAAATAAAAATAAATAAATACAAAAAATATTATAAGTTTTAATTATGAGAAAAAATGAAATATGGAAATCATTGTTTGTTTAAGCTTTAAAGAAAGTTAATTATGTTGCTATGAATTTTGTGATTTCCACCGAATTTGAAATGTATCGGATTTAATAACAAAACCTTGTGTTTTATTTATTTAAAGATCAAATTGTAGATTTTGAGCCGACTTACCAAATTCTTTGAAAAGTAATAATTATAAGAGAGATTGGAAAAATATTTATCTATATAAGAATATTCCATTTTCGTCAAAAAATGTATAATATATTAAAATAGAAACTTCCTCACCTTAAAATATAGACATATAATGCCGCATTTATATGAACAAACAATAAGATTGGGGAAAACGTTATAATCTATTAAATTTGTTAGGAAATTTAGTTTTTTTTTTAAAAGACTTTTTTATGATAGTAAGTATATTAAGTTTATTATCCAATTTTCTCCAATTAAAGTACTTTTTTTTCATTAAGTTTCATCAATAAACGATAAGTTTATTTTATAATAGCAATAATTGGAAAATCCACCAAAATTTATAAGTAAAAAAAAGCTTTTCCTTCCTGCTATATCAAAGAGGATTTATGGTGCCATATATTATTTTAAAATTTACTTAAGAATTTGCATTAAAGTAACTATATAAAATATATTTATTTAAAGATATTGTACTAGACCTCTTCAACTTGCTATTCAAATTGCGTTATATACTCGTTGAACATTTGCGGGCATATAAATTGTTTGAAGTAGTCAGAAGCAAGTATCCAGACTCATAAATAGAGACATACTATAATTGCACTTGACTCCGTTTCATATTTGCTCAACAACCGAGAACACACACCCAGAGCTTTGTGGCCAGGCATTTCAAGGAGCACTTGTTCAAGGTATATATAGTATATATGTATATAGTATATTGTGGCACCTTTGTGTAATGGCAGCTGTTGTAGTACTATTTTATTCAAAAACAATAAAGTTTATGTCATTCTCATGCCCCACGTAATGACATTCATTGCGTTGCATGAAAAGCCGCATGCACACAATGCAATTATATTGGATGTGCTTTTGGAAGCATCTGTAAGATACAAATGAATGTCAACGGCATGTGTGGGGTTATAATGACTGCTGTCTGTTAATGATGACGACAGCTTTGTCGGCTTTCAAACTGCAAGACATGATAGACAAGGTAGACAAAAGAGAGACACAAAAAGAGAAAAAGATAGAAGTAGTCAACAAAAAGCTACATTTTAAAGCTACTTTCAACAAATACGAGATACGTGTATCTCTGAAACTTGGGTGGCAATTTTTCGAAAATATATTTTCCATTTCGCGAACTGAGCTTAATTGAAAATGTTTATTTATTCGAGTTGCTACGCCAACTCTATGTGTTTGTGTGTATCTATGTGTAAGTTTGTATTCTGTTCGATATGAACAAAAACAAGTTGTTCGCTTCTAATTAGAAGTGGCATAAAAACAAATAAGCTGATGATTGGATGGACGCTGACTGCCAGATGCGAATTGTGAATTTAGAAACAAACTTTAAACAATTGTAATATCAATTTATTTACAAATTTTTAAGCTTTAACGACTAAGTAGAAAACTAACTTACTTTATTTATCAACTTATGTACAACAGTATCTCAATCAAAAAAATACTTTAAAAGTCCTTATCCCAGCCGCTGAGCTCCTCGGGAGGCTCATAGTCATTCTCCACACCCAGAGGCATAAAGTATTGCAGGTCTGTCAAGCTCTTCAGTGATCGCTTTATAGGTGATGGCAGTTGCTTCTGTTTGAGTCGCGTCCAGTCCAAGTTATCGAACCAGCTGTGCCGCTTGATATCCGCAATGCCCTTGCGCTGATAACCCAAACGCTCCGCGGGCAGCTGCTTGCATAGATGCCGTATTAGATGCTGTGCGGATTTGGGTATGCGGGAGGGCATATGGATGACATCGATGCCACTGAGTATATTCTGATAGATTTTAATTTGATTGATGCCACGAAAGGGTGTTTTGCCCACCAGCAGCTCGTAGATTAATATGCCCAAGGCCCAGTAATCCACAGAGCGATCATGGCCACGATCCAGTATAATCTCGGGCGCCACATATTCCGGCGTGCCCGCAAAGGTATTTGTCTTTTCATTGGGACGCACATATTTGGCAAAACCAAAGTCAACCTGTTGGATGTTAATATTATTAATAATGCAATTGTTTATAATTTGTGCTCAACTTACCAGTTTGCAGTAGCCATCGCTGCTGAGCATCAGGTTCTCTGGCTTCAGGTCCCTATAGATAAAGTTGTGCGAGTGCAGAAAGTCAAAGGCTTCCACAACGCAACCTGCTATAAATTTGGCAGTCTTATCATCGAAATACTGACGCTTTGACATGACAGTCCATACATCGCCACCCATGCAGGCCTCCATTAAAAAGTATACATATTTCTCATTACGATAGGTGCGATAGAGTCTGTAAAGAGCAGGATATTCAATTCAAGGAATTTCCAAATGTATTAACTATCTACTCACTGCACTATAAATGGTGAAGCCCGACATTTGATCATTACATTCTTCTCATTGTAGACATGCTCGATTTGATCTTGTTTGATTACCTCAATCTTCTTTATTATCTTTAAGGCATATGTCTTATTACTGTGTGTCACCAGATCCACACGCCCAAAGGCACCAGCTCCTAGTGTGGCCACTTTCTTCAGATCCGATATGGCAATATGTGCATGTTCATTATCGAACTCTGCGCTCTTATTGCTGGATCGTCCATTGACTGTGGCCTTTTCGTTGGGCTTCTCGCTTAGCTGTTTTATGGTGCCCAGATAGCTAATGAAGGCTCTGTCAAAGTTAAAAATATTGTTAATAATTTAGCATTTGAATTATTCTCTATTTCCTGCTTACTCTCTCTCCAGCTTGAGCACCTCTGTGCCGGGTGCATCCGCATAGACGCTGGCCTGACGCACATCCGCATTCATCAGTGCCTGCTCTCCAAAATAATCTCCTCGTTTTCGCTTGGCCACTGTCTGCTCCTGCCCGGCATCGTCCTTTTTCTTGATCGTAACTGTTCCACCACGTATGATAAAGAACTCATTGCCCACCTCGCCCTCCCGCACAATGCAGCTACCCGTCTCATAAAATTTCTGCGAAAATTATAAAAAATGCATTTATAAAAATATCTATAAAATATTTGATGAATTGTAGTCTTCTTATATATAATGGATCAAGTTATTCACTTTAAGTTTTATATTTCATATTTAATTTTAGTACTTATTTATTTATACATAAATCGTTTTATGTTTTAAATCAAAATTAATTTATTTTAAAACTAATTAAATTAAATATATTTCATTTGCAGTTTATGAAGTTTACTCATCCAAATGTTTTGTTATTCTCAATTGAAATAGAGAAAACATAATATACTTTATAATTGTTTATAGTCAATTCGATTTTATACAACAAAGAAATTAATTTTTATTTATTATACTGTTTTTTTTAGTCTGTTCAAAAGACAATTATTATTAATTATATTTTTTAAAGCATTTCAAATAGATGATATTAACAACTACCACAGCTCGGAGACGGGATTATCTTCGATAACAATACAATTATCAATTATGTTCTTATCAAGTACCAAGTAATATTAAAAAATTAAAAATTATATTAAATATTTACTTGCATTTTAAACAGCTATATGGCGACAGTATAATATTTTAAATAATTTTAAATTTTATTTGAGTAAATTAAAAACTGACTACTTACCCGTTGTAGTAGATCGACAACTTTGCTGAGCAAGCTCTCCTCCAGCTCCTGCAGAAATGGAGCCGAGCGAAGGAACTGTAAGTTCTCCTCACGCTCCCTAGAGCCCGAAATTTGCATGATGGCACGAAATGTTTCGCGGGCAATCTTCCAAACTCTTGCATCGGTGGCCGCTGGAAATCAGAGCGAATTAATTAAATACACTGCAGGATATGACAAAGGATATGAGCATGCTGGGTACACTTACCCTTTATGGTGGCTTTGCGGGGCGCATTGTAGAGTATTGCCAACTCGCCAAATACGGTGGCTGGTCCAAAGTTGCCCACATGCTGACCCGCTTGTATCACATCGTAGTAGCCCTCGGCTGAGACAAATATCTCGGAGCCCTCGTCATGTTCATTGATTATATAACTGTTCTTCTTGTAGCTGGCCGGCGCCATTGCATTAATGACCATCTCCTTGCGTTCCTTGTCCATTAGATTATTGAGGAAATCGTTCCGTTCGATGGCATTGAGTATGAGATTGCGTGTGCTGCAGGGAGTGACAAAGCGGGTTAAGCGGGTTTTACCTTGGCCAATCAAGCATGATTGTTTATTTTGGATTGCCATTGCTCTACTTACGCTTCGTCCTTTGCATTAAATTCGATTTCAATATTCTGCTGCACGGGCAAATTCGGTCTCACAAAGATGAGGCCACCTTCTACGCGATGTGTTTTCATTGTCGAGCTGCTGCTTCTGCTGCTTTTGTCGCTGCTATCCTCCAGTTTGGCCATTTCATCCTAATTGATGCGATTGATTTCAAACAATAGAGCAAAAAAATATCTCTAGTTATTTAGCTGTTTGTTTTTCCACTGGTCAAAATGCTCAACCGAGTTTTGTGGTTATTTGTTGACAATTGGAGTTTAGCTTCAAGATTGACTTACTAATGAAGGTTTACCAGCCATGGTATTGTTTACAAAACTTCTGCTAACAATGGTTATTTAAAGAGTAAAATATCTTGATATTTTACGAGCCACAATCTCATCAGAATGTATACCACTCTATGTTTCCATTAAAGCTTTGCGAATTAAAGATTTTACGAGCTACAACAATGCACTTGGCCACTCGGACATGAACTGAGCCTGTCCCCATGAGGCTTAACGGACTCTGGTGATTAAATATTTACCTCTATAATATACACTGTAGCTACGCAGCCATTATAAGCATTTCCGGCTTGGGGCACAGTTGGAGCCTACGGGCTGAACTATCGACACCGCAGTCGGTGCACGTAGCCGGCAGATAGGATAAGGCAAGCAGCCATTCCAAGGATACGCCATCCAACTTTGACTTATAAGGCGCTACATCAGCCAAAAATTCTGTTGTGGGTTTGCCAAATACGCTGGCTCAGCAACAGTTTCAATTTAAGTTCTAGACATCAAGGGTTCTGGGGCGGAACACAGGTAAATATCAGGGGCATTCAGCAACGTTGCCAGACTATAAAAGCACCGAGAAATAGCGGTGTAGCTGCATCTAAGAGGGGGCATCAAGAGTTGCGAGGGGGTGGCCAACAAACAGTTTTATCTGTTGCCTGTTTTTGTTGGCAAAAAGTTAGAGCTCATGTCTGTTGCCAAACAATTAACATTTCGTTTGTAATTAGTAGCATGTCGAGAAGAGTTTACCTCGGTCTTTCCTAGATTTTCACAATAATATGCAGACTTGTGTGTATTTCAGCTGTTGCTATTTTTAGAGCGGTATGGAGCAGATTATTCAATTAGCAATGAACGCCTTAATTATTGCCACGCCCAGGTCAACAAATTAATGTTTGTCTGGTAAAATGTGCAACTAACATTTGATTATCGCCAGAAAAAAGAGTGTGTTTAAAGTGGTTTAAGGATTTTTACAGAATTCCAAAAATATCTGTTCAAAACAGTTCGCTACATTTTGAAAATTTTTTTATCAGCAAAATTTACTTAATTTTTCCGGCAATTGGTACTAGATCATCCCGGTGTCCCGCTCCCACTTCAAACTGATTTTGTTACTGAATCGAGCTTAAAAATCTAGTACGAATTCTATTAAAAGTTAATCCCGAAATTAAATCAATCTACTGATTTTTTGTTTGATCTGATTAAAATCAGGAAATCAGATATTCAATCAAGGCTCGTTTGAATTTCTTGATTTTCAAAGTAGCACAAAATTCAGCTGAGCTGAATTGTAACTTAACTGGTTTATTACATACTTGACTATTTGCCGCATTCAATGAGGCTTTTGTGGGCGTCTCCTGGCTGAGTCGATGTTCCAAACTTCGTTTTTTCCGCAAATGAAGTGGTGTAACTGGCTTAAAAAGTTCCACAGGCAACGGAGGGGGCGTTGGTATTGTAATATCTGGCATTGTTGACACACGTCGCCGCTGGCTGGCAGATGCTGCCGGTTCGTTGGCAATTGTACTTTTGGACCTGGTCAGATAATTGAGTGACACATTGCTGGAGCTCTTTGCAGGCGCCTTAGGTGTTGGCGTTGACTCCAACAACCGCTGACCATATTCCTGTCCTGGTAATGTGCCATTTGTTAGCTTGTTGTTGTTGTTGTTGTTGTTGTTAGCATCGTTGCTGTGGCAGGACAAAGTATCATCGGAGTGCTGTTCGCTGTTTAGTTCCTGTGTATGACCAATGAAAAATTTTACATTTGCCTTTGTGGTTGGTGTGAATGATGTGGGTGTTGCTATGGACGGCGTGTTGCCAGCCTCATTGTCCTGGCTCTCATCAATTATGCCATTCACATTCACTTTGAGCTTTGACTTGCCGTCCACAACATTGGCATCAGCATCAGCATCAGCATGAGCCTTTGCCTCAGCCTGACATTCTTCCTTTTCCTGCTTCACTACCACTGCCACCTCATCCGTTTCCGCATCCGTATGGTCACGTTGGGCGCCATCATCAACGTTGGGCGCCTCGGTAGGCAGTGCCGTGGGCCGTCGCTCTTTGACGGGCTTTAATTTTGAATTGGTACGTGTGACATTAATTGCACTACCATTGACTGTCGCAGTCTTGTCCTTCTCCCTCTCTTTCTCCTCGGCTTGCAGCCTCTTCTTGTGGGAGCGAAATTTCTTTGGCTGCTCCGGCTCCGGCTGTGGCGGTGGCGGTGGCAGTGGCAGTGGCTGGGGCTCCATTCCTCCGCTCTGCAGGCTTTCGTCGACATTGTTGTCAGCGATGCCATCAGTATTACCAGAGCTGACCACATTTTCGACTACAGCCTGGAGCGGCTGAGCGTAGGAGGAGCTGACGTACTGTTGTTTTAGGCGCTGCAGTTGCGCCTAATGGACCCCGTTGGTAACATACACCCAAACATTTACAAAAGACAAACAAGAGTGCGGGGGGGTGGGTGCAAGTGGGTGGGTCCGTGGGTGTGGTTTTATGTTGTTGTGTTGTGCACATATTTACAAGTGTTGTTGTGTTGTTTTGTTGTTGTTTTTGTTGTTGTTGTTTGCGTCATTTCGTTTGAAAGTATAAGAAACATGTGTGCAAATATTAATTGAGTTTGGCAAAGACAAGCAAAAAACAGTTGGATAGGTGATGGCAGCCAGCCGGACCGGACCCGTGAATTTGTGCTCAACAAATGGTGTTCACTTTGCAACAGGTATACTCTAAAAAAATACACACACACACACACTCACCTCACTGGGGCTGGGTGTTATGATGGGCGTGTAAAGTGGCTTTTCCTCGCGTCGTATGTAGAGTCCAATTTGCTGGAAATTAAAATAAATAAATATGATATTTTAGCGAAAATAAAATGACAAGGTTGTTAAGAGCATTTAAGATACAACGAATTCCATTCATCAAAACATTAAATCTTCTATTAGATTTTATCAAAAATTGGGCTTCAAATAACTTCAAAACCATTCCAATGATTTATAAAATGAATTGAAATGTCGGCTTTAATTAATAATACGACCCAATGGTTTCGGAAACTTACATATGTCAAAATATACAATTTTGTTTTTTAACAGACTTATTTTTCAATTAATCCTTATTTACCAAAATAATTACAATTTATTTTCACAAAAATTGTTTTTTAAGTGTGTAGTCTGTAAATATTTTGGTTCGGTTTGAAAGAGTGTTGGAAAATTAAAATTAATTTTATAAAATAATAACAAAAATAATAAAATATATAATGCAAAATTATTAAAATTCTTAAATACAAAAACTCATCAACTCTTTTAACATAATCTAATATTTTGTACTAAGAATGTTATTTCCTAAATTTAACTAAATTTTTAATAACTGAGCTTGCAAAAAAGGAAATTAAACAAATATTTTATATTATCACAATATATAAAAAAGCAAAAAAATAACACAATGACTTTTGAGCTTCAACGTAGAATTCTACTCGACACTCGGTGAAATTTATATCCAACATAATTTACCATCATTCAATATGGAACCGCAAATCGCGTCAGACGTCAACAGGTGCTAACAAAAGGAATATAAAATATATGACAGTGAAAAGAACAACAATTGCTGTCTCTGCTTAGCAATTGCAAAAAAAAAAAAAAGAAAATATAAAAAAAATGCCACAATAAATATATATAAAAAAATAAAAAACAATCTGTGAAAGTAAGCAAATAATGCTGGTTGCTTTCGCTGTCTGTCTGTGGCATGGGATTGTGGCAATGTGGAATTGTGGAACTTTGGTTTCTGTGTCTGTCCGTTAGCTTTGAAATCAATCTGCTGCTGACACTGCTGATAAATGCGGAGAGCCCTGTGGTTTAATGTGGTTCTGCTACAGTTGCCGGTTTATCCCTCCATTGAGCCTCAATGCACAACAACAACAACAAAAACAACAACTTCAAATGACTATTGTACTGATATTGTATCTTATAAATATGATTCCATATCTCTGCATTTGTATTGTGGCAAAGATTTTTCATACTTTTGAGCTTTGCATTCAATTTGAAAGCATACAAAACTGTCATTTGTCTGAATCTGACTCACAGTCCGTTGACGACTATTTGCTGGGGCTTTTCCACACTTTTGATTATTTGACAGCTAAGGATTTTCATATGGCTTTATCGGATTTTTGTGTGTTGAGCTTTCAGTTTTAAACAGCTATAAATTCCATTCATATACTCCTATCTTTCAATTTTAATTTTCAATTATTTTTTTTTTTGGCTTTTTAATGAAAATTCTCAAAATTCATGCAGGTATGCACATTGTCTGCTTTTTAAATGAGTCACAGAATTTCAGGCCAATATTAAAGACTCAATTCTATATATAAGTATATATGTATCTAGCCTCCAACTTGGCCCACAACTTTAGTTATCTACAGCGTTGTTTCGTTGTTTACTTACTGTTATTTGCACACACGTTGTACAAAATAAATAATAAATGCTGTTCATATACTCATAGATAGCTTTACCTATAAACATTTCTTGAATACTCTAGTAGTTGGAGTTATGGCTGTTAAACACGCGATAACATATGTTTATTATTTTCTAAATCCTCTAGCAAATACTTAAGTTATTAAAATATTTATTCATTGAAGCAGTTTAATTATAGAAACATGTATGTTTTTATTTAGCTAAGTTTTAATACTAATTCGTTTTCAAGAGTATAAGAACTTCGTTGATTTTGTGTTTTTGCTCTCATTATTTCATGTATTTTTATTTGCTTTCTAAAGATAGAAAGACTTGTATGTATTAAAAGCTACATAAAAATGGAAAAAGCTTTAAATATTTAAGAACAATGATATAAACAAATTAAAAGTTTGCATGCCGAAAATAATAAAGAATTGAGATAATTTTGTAATGAATTATCTTAGATTGAGGTATTAAAATATGACTAAAAAATATAAGTTTGATATAATGAGGTATTATTATTGATGCTTTTTGTAAAGGGAACTTTGAAAAAAATAAATAACAATTTATGTCTTTTCATATAACATCGACTTGAGCTGTCTTCAATTTAAAAAAATAAAAATTCTATTTAAATTTGTCTAACAAACATTGACTTTGATGGGCTATTCCAAGTTTGATCAACTTTTTTATTTATATTTTTTTTTGGCAGGTATCTGCTGGGCTTTTTCCAGCGATTAGTAACTTATTCATTGTCGGCTTAGGTTTGACTTTAAAAGCTTTTTAAAATCCAATACTCCGCCCCCTGGCCAACAGAATGGCAGAGCTTCTTATCGCTCAATTGGCAGACAGGCATACGAGCAATAAAATATTCAAACCTTTTTTTTGGGTGGAAGTCACAGTGGAGCATCCCTTTCGATATTGTTGTTGTTGTTTGTGGGGTTTTGTTTGTTGTCATACAGACAGCCCAGAAGCCGCATAAATAAACACATGTCAATATGCAGGTCGCGTGGTTGACTCTGCTTTGATATGCTAATCAGCCCTAAACGACGACATTTTGACAGGTTTTCCGTTTTCCCACGGAAACCTCGAACACGTTCCGCCAAATGTCAATGATGTCGATACGAGCAGAGAGACGCATTCCCTTGGAGCAGTGAATGCGCCGATTGGAGGCATTTTCAATGTCTTAATCGTTAAAATGGAAAGGGTTTCGCAAGACTATATCAAAAAGCTAACATTACTTTATCCTTAAAAATGAAACACTGTTTTTTATTGACAATACTTCAAAATGTCATATGCATTGAATTTATTTAACCCTGGGGCGTTGTTTATCTAACGAATTTTTTTTTTTACTTTGAACTCAACTGGCAGCTGTGGCTGCAATCATATGTCGATCTCTAGCTCGTTGTCATCCTGACAGCACTTGCAGGCATATATGCCCATACTACAGTCTAAGACTTTAGGCATTTTCATCTACAGATTTTGCATATTTATATGTAATTTCCATGCCAGCCTGTAAACTGCTTGAATATAAATATTTGTGCTTCGATTTATGCATGAGTTTTAAACTACAGTCTGCTTATCAAATTCTTGTCTGGTTATTTTCTTATTCATGAAGTGTTGAGATTGCATTGATACAATTGGCATTTCCCAAAAAAATTTCGATGATTTTTATAGTCTAAAGTAATTTTCCAAAAAAAAACAGAACTGCAACAATAACACTAGTTTACAAATTATTTTTTGATCGAGGGAGCTGGGCTCTCATATACTTTTTTTGATGTATTTTTGAGCGCTGATTTCAAAAATGCAAACCATTTATTTTTTCAAAGAATGGTTTTCGAGAAAACCGCGAATAGCTAGTTTTCTGGCAGTCTTTCGACTAATTAGTTCATATCTACATCAGATATTATTTGATCTTAAATAATGTTACATAATCCAATAGATAATTATATCTCCTTTCTAATGGTATGCCGTTTATGCGGATCGAATGTGAATTGAAGCCATTATAAATCCTCAAAGTTGAAAAATGTGAACTTTTTTTGCATTTTTGAAAAATTGCTGAATTTTAATTGATCTTTTAAAAATTTAAAAAATTCGTTTAAATACTTTTTAAGATTTATTATGTTAGATAATTCTTTTACAATTATTTTGAGTATATATTTGTCCAAATCGGTTGGTAAATGTGGTAGTTATTTAGCAATTAGTAAAAACACCCAAGAAAAAATTCACCTTGTTCATCACTTTTACTAGTGTAATTCACCCTATAAAAGGTTGCTGAATTTTGATATCTAAGTTAGTGTTGTCGTATTTATTACATCGCATTATGTGTAGCAGTATTTTAGACTTAAAAGAGCTTAACAATATTATTCTATTTTGATATCAAACAGTTTCTCAAGTACTCATTAATTCCATACATATGGTGCCATACAAACTCGTAAGACCTATTATCAAAAGCCAAAACTAAGCTATCAAATACGACAATGATAGATATGTGTGTAGAAGGGGGGTTTAAATTTATATGTATATTGTAGATAAGAAAACATAATGTATAACGATTATAGATATTGCCTAATTTTGATAACTTATGCTTATTTATTTATTTATATAATTTTTGTATAATACTTGATAGCACTGTAATCACATTTAGAAGTCTTGCGCTATTTATTTTTAATACTTTTTCAAAGATATTTGCTGTATTCTCTTAATACATATATTTATTTTATTGAATTTTGATTTTATTGAAAGATATTTTCGTAAAAAATATTTTCTGTATTCTAACAATATAAGTAAAATATTTATTTTTATTACTTTCTCAAAGATATTTTCTATATTTTCTTAATATATTGATTTTATTGAATTTTGATTTTATTGAAAGATATTTTACTGCAAAAATATTTTCTGTATTCTAACAACAAAAATAAATTATTTATTTTTAATACTTCCTCAAAGATATTTTCTGTATTCTAACAACAAAAGTAAATTATTTATTTTTATTACTTTCTCAAAGATATTTTCTGTATTCCCTTAATATATTGATTTTATTGAATTTTGATTTTATTGAAAGATATTTTACTGCAAAAATATTTTCTGTATTTTAACAACATAAGTAAATTATTTATTTTTAATACTTCGTCAAAGATATTATTTGTATTCTCTTCATATATTGATTTTATTGAATTTTGATTTTATTGAAAAATATTTTCTTTACAAATATTTTCTCTATTCTAACAACAAAAGTAAATTATTTATTTTTAATACTTCCTCAAAGATATTTTTTATATTTTTTTTTAATATATATTGATTCTGTATTCTCTGAATATTTTGATTTTATTGAAAACTCAGCGTGAGCTACAAGTGTGTACAAGCTTCGGTGCATAAAAGTTTTTGATTATTATTATTATTATTATTTTTTTGTTGAAAAGTGAACGTCACTGTTTGATAAGAATGACAAGTTTCAGGCAACACATGTGTTTTTTTTAGTTTTTTTTTCTTTTTTTTTAGCCAGTTTTAGTATTTGGCTAGCTGTCTCGCTTAGTTATAGCGCTATTTATGATATTTTCCTGCTCTCCCTCCCTGGGCCTAACTTAATTAAACACTTAATCAACTTATCAGCGCTGCTTATCGGCGTACAAATAAATATATATACGTACATATATAGGAGTACTCTCCGAGTAATATAAACTCACCACGGGGCTATCTTGTGTGTTGAGTATCGTGTCAGTGTTCTCATCTTGGGAGGGCGTAAATTTGTTTTTGCTCCGATGATGGAAAAAGCGCGGAAAGCAGGCCATATTTGCAGTGTGTGTAGGGGTGAAGGGTGGAGGTTGATTTGGGGGCTGATGTTGGCGGTGTTAGGCGTCAGGGGTCAGCTGTGTGCCACAAATAGTTGGTATTATTTATTGTTGCCTCTATTGTTTGCTGTGGTTAGTTGTCAGCTACTATTTTAGCATATTTATCGCACATTTGTTGTTGTTATTTTTATTGTTATTGTATTATTATTATTGTTGTTATTTGGATGCCTGCGAATAAAGCAGAACAGTGCAGTGCCGAGCTAAACGGGCATTAGCCCACTTTTGATTACCGTTGCCAGAATTGTGATTTATGGCCGTGGATTTAATTGCCGCTGTAAATTTGTTGCGTTCACTTGCAATTGTTTGTAACCTGCGAATTGTTTAATTGTATTTGTTTTTTTTTTTGTTTTTTTTTAGCACTCAATTCAATTTGAATATGTATTCGATTCGATTTGTGGATTGTGGATTTCGCACTGGCATTGAGTGCCTTATGCGTTATCTGGAGCGCCAGTGCCTTGGTCATTTATTGCTTATATACACTTAAACGAATATATATATATATGTATGTGCACACATATATATTTCAATTTTAATTGATTAGATTTATGGCGGTATTTTTGATTTGTTAATACATGTAAATAAATATTGATTCTCTGGTGGTTTTTATTTAGTTCAGCTGCCATTTACCAAGTTGAATTTATTTTATATAAATTTGTTGTTTATTGAAAATACTATTAATGCGAAAAAAATTCTATTATTTATATCGATTTTAATTTTGCCATTTATACAATTGTTTTATGAAAAATGTTCTGTTATAGTCTTTTTATAATCCATTTCAAAGCTGACAGCTTTTGAAGAGAGTTGTGTCGACCACAGTCGCTTATCAAAGACATTTAGCATACCAGAAAGTAAAATGAAAATTTTTGCTTTTAATCTGATATATTCGTGCTTATGGCAAAAGTTCTAAAGTTCACAAATTTCACGCATCGCCAAATGGATGGGCTAATTAGTCAGAGCCCGGAGCTTACTTTTCCCTTACCCTTACCCTTACCCTTACCCTGACACTACTCTTTCGCTCTAGGCAATGATGACTCAGTATGGCAGTTGGTTTTTTATTTTTTATCGTTCATCTCTTATCGTTTGAAATGCTTAATTGTTTTCTACTAATTTATGCGGGGGGAAATTGTATTGTTTGGCCAACAGCTTTAGGGCACAGACAAGACGTTTAGTTGGCCCTTGGATCTTGGCCGTGAATTAAAATGGTTTATTCCTTGCAGCTTATCAGCTAAACAGACATTTGGTCAAGCTTAACTCCTTTAACTTTTTTTTTTAACAATTTCAGTATGCATATGAATGATATTGTTTTTATCAGTTTCGCTTTTGGTGATTGTTTTTACAAGACATCTAGATAACAAGAAGCAAACACAACAATTGTATATTGCTAATGAAAAACAACAAAAAGTAGAGAATTTCTTAACTATAATTTGTTTGAGTATTTCAGTTCTCTTGCCAACAATAACAACATCGTCAAGCCATCCACAAGAGTCACGAGTCCGTCATTTATATTATTTTATTGACATTTTGTTTGCACTTATCAGCAAAATGCTTTTTTCTAACATTTTTTTTGGTTTTCTTCTGATTTTGTTATTTTTTTTATTATTTCTCCCTTGCATTTCCATTGAACAATGTGAGAAATTTTTAAAAATACATAATGACATAAGTTTGTTAATTGGCTTCATTAGCTTTTATAGAATTGTTATTGGACAATATTTGAAAACCAATAATAATTACTGCATTGATTTATACGATTATTTTGTTGCTTTATTATCTGATTAATGGGAAATATGACAATTTAAATTGTTGCGCTTAAACATAAGCTTATGAAATTATTTATGTTTGCAAATACATTTATTTTAATAAATGTTATTGCTGCCACTATTAAACAATAATCTAATCTTTAATCACATAAATTACATAAGGCATTGAACTAAATGAATTGAAAATCGAATTTAAAATAAAATGCTAAATATTTCTTTTAAGTGAAAAGCAAAAAAAAAAAGTTTATGTCCGTTGATTAGATATCAATAGTATCAGCCGCAATGTGATTGATTTGCAGTTTTCTGTTCCACTTTTTTGTGTTATTTTTTTTTGTATATTTTTTTAATCGAATACAACAAAACATTTGACAGCACACACAGATCAGAGTTCTACCATCGACTGTGCGAACCATTGGCAAAAGAAAAACAAATTCTTATCGAATATGCTCTATAATTTCATGGACACCGATAAGTGAGCGTTAAGGCACTCGGTATTCACAATCGTTTATAATTCTTGATTCACATTTCATTCACTTTTCAACAAACCACTTGAAGCGGACACGATAACTGTTCATGCTCATGTCCGTACAGAGATTTCATTAAAAGCAAATTATATTAAATACGAGAATTATGCATTCAAAATGTGCTTATATATTTCCGTTAAGAACTTTGAATTTTTTTAATACATATTTGCAATTAGGCACGTTACAATTTCCGCTTCATTTATTTACAAAAAATCACACAAATTTGATATGAATTGCAATAGGTAACAGCCATCACATTTGCCACTGCTTTGGCCCGATCCGTAGCACTCACGACCCGTACACCTGCCGCCGTGGAGGCTGATAACTCGACTAATTTAACGCGGCCAATTTAAATTGGCAATTTACTCGAAGCGTCGACTACAACGCCAACGGCAACGGCAACGGCAATACCGACAACAGCTGGCTGGGCCCTGGGGCTCTTTATCGGTTTCGGAGTTGTGGCTGAAGTGCCCCGTCTAGCATAGCGCTAAACGCCCTCTCTTATCTCCGGACAGGTGCAGGGCAAGGCGTCATTGTTTGAAGAGCTTTTTTAAAACGTTTCTTCTTAGCTGGAACGGGAGGTGTTGAGGCGGAATTATCTTAAGATCAGTGAACTAAATCTATGTTGTTTTGAATTCTTGATAACATTTCATTATTTTAATTGTATTTATTTGTATAATTGTATTTTAGAACTAATTCTAAATTACAAACAAAGTCATTCAGGGTGTGATACCATTTGAAAGCAGATGGTAAAATGATTTAAAATATATATTGATCACTTATGTGACTGTTTTACGCTTTAAATCACAAAATAAAAAAGTGTAGCATACTTGTAGGTGCTGCTTGTTGCACACCTGTGCGTCTTTAATTCTCAACCGAAATTAGTGGATAGTATATAAGGCATAAAGATTTCTTTAAATTAAAATTTTTTTTTTATTCTTTGATAACCCAATAAATTTGTTTGTTGTGTTCTAAAATTAAGTGTAAATATTAAAATTCAATAAACAATATTCATACATTAGGCACAAAAAAAACGGTCAGAAAATTTTAATAAAAAATATTTTCAATCAAGGAACATATGGTGTCCAAGACGTGCAGGGTTTTACCTTTATATAAATTTCAATGGTGAATCATTGGCAGTTATTTTGGAAATGAGTTCAAGCGGCCTAAAAGTATGTAGCCCTATATCTGTATAAATTCCCACCTGACCTGCAGTTCAATTTCTCAATAGCATACTTTTTTGACGTAAATAATAAATAAGGGACAAATAATACGAAACTGTTCTTTCATATAGTACGTAGAAAAAATATATTTCCAGTTTTTACTTTATATAATATATATTTTAACTATTATATAGTGAATATTTTGTTAGTTTAAAACCTATTTTAATGCAACTACGTAGCTTAAAATTCTACTTTTTGCATGAGTTGTAAAAAAAACATTTTTATATTTAAATTTCTGCCATAGGAACACGAATATTTAATTTATGGTGCTCACTGTCAGCTTCTATAAATTAACTTCAGTAGATCCCTGCCAATATGTAATACAATAACCTTTACTCTCTTGAGATTTAATATTTGGCTGAGCGAGTAAATTAACTTTTTGCAAGCACAAAATTTGCATGCAAAGACACAAAAGAAAGAAAAAAATTATTCATTATGCCTAAAATGCGTAACTAAAGTAATTTGAAAGTAAAAATCGCGAATTCTCACGCACACTGAAATGGGAAACGGGGGGTGAAACTCTGATAACTTGTGGGGGTAGGGCATAATGGTGTTTTGAGGCCTATGACATTGCGTGCTCACATATGCCAGAGTTGTCAGCTAAACTTGTCTTACTCAAAGGACGTCTATGGCTTTTGGGCGCTCAAGAGTATGCACGTGTTACGACATTGTCATTTGATTAAACTTGTTAGCACACGCAGCATCCGCAGCAACAAAGTTTAGACACCTTTTTTGCGAAACTTTGGCGTCTTCTTAAAGTTAAACGCGTCGTATGCGTAATGTGTTTCAGCCTGGCTTTGGGTGACAAGTGAAATTTAGACACAAATTGCAAGAAAAAAAAGGTCTAGTTGCTGGCTTAGTTATTGGCTGTAGCTGGCGAGACGCTAGGCTCTTTCTATCCAAGATCCCATAATGCTATTAAGCGCCCAACTCCCAACCTTAACTTCAACTTCAACTTGTCATTGCCAAAAGCTAAATTCTGTCAATAATTTATGAATCAAATGCAAACGTTGTGGGTTCACTTGACATTTGAGCTATACAAAATTCTGCAGCATTCAGGCAGTTTGATAATTTATAAATTGATTTAGTTTTGCCTGATGTATGCATTTAGTTCTTCCTATATGTTATTTGACACATTCTGCATTATTTATTATGTGATTATTTTGGTAAAACTTGTTTGAGTGCAATTTGATTTGCTTGAATTTAGTTTTAGCAATAAGGCTATGAATGCAAGTACTAATTACTTTTGGTGTTTAATGGTTTTTAACATCCTTTGGAAAATTGATTTAAACTAAACTAAACTATTTTCCATTAAAAGCTTGCTTGTGTCGTTATTGAATTCTGTCAAATTACTTGTCATAGAAAACTTAATGTGGTTACCAGGTTTCATTTAATTGATATTAATAATATTTGAGTTAGATTCTGAATTAATTCTTGGAGAAATATATTTAGTTGCATGCTGCATACTGCAGATAAATTTCCATTAAGCAAATTCGATTTTATTGAGTGAAAATCAATTCTATGTTTCAAAGCAATAAAAATATGCTATAGAAACCACTTTAACAATAAAATACTTGTTTTTAATTTCATTTTTATTCAAGTTTCAAAATTCTAGTTCATAACTAATCTCAAGCTTTGAGAACAATTATTAAAAAATATTATTTGTATATTTTATTACATTTCTGATTAGGAAATAAATATAAGGTTTTTTTTACTCTAGCCCCACCTGGACCCCAATATAATAATGGAGGCCATAATTTATATTTTTTCCTGAATGCTAATATAATGAACTAACTTACTGCATATATACTTTTATCGGACCTCAAATTTAGTTGAATAAAATATGTTTTTAAAATTAGGCAAACCTTGCTGTTCGAGTAGAGAAATACCCAACTTCCTCTAGCTGGCAACTCAGTTCTGTCATTCATTCGCATGTCTGTTAGTTTCGACACTTTTTCGACTTAGGCCTCATCCGCTTTTTGGCTTTCATTCTGTGCGGCAAATCTGCCACTAAGGCCCTACAAAAAACTGCAAAAAACTAGAAAAGTCAACCAGTTGAAGAGCTTTGGCAATTTGGCGCTGCGAACACCCCGCAGACAAATGCGAGAACGTCAACAAATATGTGACAAGAAAGACTTGAGTTCAGAATGTTTGTTGAAAAAAAAAATAATAAAAAAAACACAAAAAAAAAATGTAAAAGAAAAGTTCAACAAAATATGGGAAAACAATTTGAAAGTTGACAAAGAAAAGCGCTCTAGTGTCGAGCATTTTGGGCCTTTGTTTTATGAGCACGCACGCTTCACGGCAGTCATGATTGATGCGTGGCGCTGGGCTCCATTTTTAGTGGATTTTGAAATTGCTTTTTCACGCTGACATTTTACGATTTTGTAGTGTTAGTGTTAGTGTTAGTGTGTATGTGTGTGGGGGCCTCGAATCGGGATTGGATAAAACGACAGCGTCAGTTATTCAAATGCAAACGACAGCTGTCAAAATGGTTTTTGCTAAAAATTTCACATCATCTCTCCTTGTCTCTTGCAGTGGGCCCGTACTCAATGAGTGGCTGTGACGTAGTAACAACTGCGACAACTGCAACAACAGCAACAACAGCAACAACTGCAACAACTGCGAGTGTTCTATGCATATCGTGGGCCAAATGATTAGACGTTAGCAGCAGGACACGAGACGCCAGCTGAAGGAGACGCAGTTGAAAAATACAGTGAGAGAGTGTACAAAACAAAAGCCAAGTCAATGTCGCTGCTGACAACCGTCAGGTTATCAACGACATTGCTGCTGTTTATGCTGCTGCCGGTGGCAACATTGTTAACAAATCAACATCAACAGCAACAACAATCCGAACTACAACTACAACAACAACAACAACATGTGCGCCACAAGCGTCAAAACAACGCGGATCAAAAATTCTCGCTGCCTTCAGTGCCGCTGCCGCCACCACCGCCCTTTCCCGCGACCAAGCATAACTTTGCCCTGAATGCCTTTGCCGTTGGCGAACATGCAACAGGCATCAGCAACTCCGGCTCCGGCTCCAACTCCGGCTCCAGTTCTAGTTCTTCCTCATCCGGCTGTGGTGGTTTGCTAAAATCACGCTATGGCCTCATACAAACACCGAATTTTCCGCATCGTTTTGCCACGCCCATCGAATGCGTTTGGATAATTGACGCCTCCGAATTGCCAGCCACAGCTCAGGGCAATGTGTCCATTGTGGTCTATCTCACCCAACTATATGTCCTGGGTGGCCTTAAGTTCACCGAGTATATGTACTACTCGGACGACTTTAAGGTGCCCGCCCACCGTGTCTTTGCCCTGACAGAGGACGATGTTACCCAGGTCACTTGGATGCAGTTCAACAGCCAGTACCTGGAGATTCGCTTTACCATGGCAACCCTGGATGGCACACATCTGCGCGCCTTGGATCGTCTTTTGGATGTCTATGGTTTCAATATCACCTACGAGGTGCAACACGAAGTGAAGCCAACACAGTGCAACACGCTGCAATGCCGATTCCTTGGCAATTGTTATGCCAATGCCGATTATAGGTGAGTAGAAATTCTTAAACTTTATATATAAAAAGTGAAAGTAGATGGGAGAAAATAATATGAATAAATATCAAATTTCAGTTAATATTTCTGTTCTTTCTTAAGTTGTACACTTGGAAAAAAGGAGCCCAAAAGAACAAATATATTGCAATTAGATTAAGAGGACAAAACAAGTTTTATTTTTAACATTTTATATATGGTGACAATCGTACGACAAAATGAGAAAATTTTTAGAAAAAAGTAAAATTTTTGAAGAGCTTTTTTTTATATCTTAGTAGCAATTCAGCTGGAGTATAGTTAGTTAAGGAACTAAAAACATTCGGCTTTCCGATTAATAGATATAAGCCAAAAAGAAAAATCATAAATTGAAATCAGTTATATATATTATTTTTTAAGGAAGTTAATTATAGTTATATAAGAAATAAAGGTTTAATCCTTATTATATCGTATTGATAAAGTGTTTAGCACAAAACTACTTCTAGGATAAAAATGTCTTTAAAAAATATGGTTGGTTGCATAAAAAAATTATTTTTTTTTTTTGTGTAAACTAGTGAAATTTATAAGCTTGATTATAGACTTTTAGCTTCATAAACCTAGAAAAAAGATGACAAGATAATATGTAAGATTAATGGGCATTTATCAAGTATATATATTTATATATATTTATTTTTTTTTAATGTCCTTGACCTTTTACTGTTGTCTGCCTGCCTGTATCCATGCCAAATTCGCGCTTAACCCCCCAAATATTTCAACAATCAATCAAGTCAACTGTCAGGCATCTAGATCCTAAAGTCTGAATCTATCCCAAGATATTCCCACAATGCACCACATATTCTCATGCATGTCAAACTCAATTGCCAAGCTTATATATAAGAGCACAAGATCAAAACCTGAATTCCTGTTGTCCTGAGGTAAAGGGATACCTCTTCAGTATGCTGTGGCTGGCATCGGGAAATGCAACTAACTCTGCCTGATGCCTTTCATTTGACTTTTTTGGCATATGCAAACTTTTTCTATACCTTTTTTTTATTTTACATTTGGTCGAAAATGTGTTGGCAATGCCTTTCATTGTTTGGGGTTTGGCTTTCCCTCCGGGCATGGAAAAGAGGAGCAGAACGAAATGGAAGTTATTTGGCAACAGCAGCGCCAGCCACTGGAACATTGCAAAATGTATGAGTCCCACTTGGTTTAGGCTGAAATCCCCAAAACATTTGTACCGTTTTACCAGCTGAATCTGAATCAACTACAAAATACAGACAGTGTTGTCAAAGTTGTTAGGGTTAAAAAAAAAGTCCAGTATTAGCGGCATGGAAAGCAAAAAGAGGCTAAATTGTTAAATTAATAAAGGAAATTAATTTTTTCCACGTAATATCCAATGGTTTAACTAACATAAGCTACTTTCTTAAACTTAAAATATTTAATTCACAATTATGGCTTATCACCTTTTGCAAAATATATACAAAAAGTAGCTTAATTCCTAAATCTATAATTATCATAATTTATTAGACTAGGGAAATAAAATAAGCAAAAATAAAATGCTGCATATATTGACAAGCTGAGAGCGGCAACTTTATTGAAAATTAATTTACTGAAATATTAAAATTCGAATAAATTAAAAACTTTGTCGTTTGCGTGTAAAATTTGCATACAGCTTACTTAAGTTTGCAATATCAAAATATGTTAATAAGAAAGTCAAAATTCTCTCTGCTAGCTATATATAAATAAATGCTAGCTATAGCTAAATAAAGCTAAATTTGCAGCACTCATTACAGCAAATGTCCAACAAATATTCAAACCAAAGGCGAGCTAAGATTGATATGCAAACATTTAACAGTTTGCATGGTTTGCTGCCTGCGATATTGTGCTCGATATTGTGGAGCACTGCGATTGCGCTTGCCATTGGCCCAGTTAATATGCATTGACCGGATCTGAAAGGAAACTCAATTTTGAAATCAGAAGTAGTCGACGTTAACGTTTGGCATGTTTGCCAAAAGGTCGAGAGGCGCTCAAGTTTTGGCATGTTTAAATATGCGTGGCACCCGGACGCAGGTGCAGTTGCTTCAGCACCGTCGGGGCATTTGCCACACAGCCACTCTGCCTCAGGCTGGGGCGCTTAGAGTTCTCGGGCATGACTTATAAATTGGCGGCACATGCGAGCAGCAGCGGCAGCGGCGGCGGCGCTAATGTGCGTCGAGTTGGCTAAAAGCAATATCATTTATTTGGCATTGGCTACCATTTATGAAGGTTAAACTAATGTTAAATAAAAGCACGGCTCAGAAAGCCCTAGAGAAAGAGAACTGGCTGTCAAGGGAACGCTAATGTTTTGAGAACTTGGCCTTGTCATAAAACTAATGAAACCTTCATCAAAACATGTTTCTTTACACACTAAACAAGTTGGCTATAAAGAGAATTAAAAATTTAGCCAAATGACAAAGACTAAAGAGAAAGTAATGTTGGAAAATCTGTGCATCAACATTTAATATCACATATGTTTCTAAAATTCATTAAAACTTGAGAGTGGAAAGTTCGTAATTCAAAGTTTCATCTCTGAAAAGCGATGTTTATACGCTGAATATTAAAATAGATTCTGAAATATTTGTTACTTGCATTCAAAGTCACACAGTTGGCAAAGTTTACCTCAAGTTTTGTCACTTCATCTAAGCCTGAAAGCTATATATATTGAATATCATCGCAATGCATCGTATTAAAAGCAAAAGATAGTCAAATCTAAAGTGAAGACTTCCCTCTTAAATCCATTTTACTGTGTACTCTAAGTTGTTCCATTAATTCATTGGCATCTTGTATGTGCTTTAAAATTAATTACAAAGTTGACACAACAGAACTCTGCCCCCTAGTCAACATCCCCAGGGCAGAAACTCAATTAGCATAATAAACAAAACAAGCAGCCAGGCAAATCGAAGAACTTTTTCAATTGCTTTTGTTAATTTGAATTTTAACGCTTACAAATTTGGCCATTTAAAGACAATTAACACTAGAGCAATCATATCATAGAGCTAAACAAAAAAGTCAAATAAATTGTGGGCATTTGGGGACAGGATTTATGAGCCAGACAAATTTATAAAAAAAATACAAACTAAATAATTTGAGCAGCAGCCTCAAGTGGCCTTCTATACTTAGCATAATTAACATTAATTAAACGACCCAAGGCTGCGTGTTGGCTGGCTAATGGAATATTAATATTAATGTCAAAATGAAAGTGAAATGTGCTGCCTAGAAAATTTAATATAAAAGTGACAGCTTCCGATACCCCCAGATGAACCAAGTCCCGCACGTAGCCCCCAGTATCTCTCAAAGTTAATTACCCACCAAGAGGCAAATGAGGCACAGACCTGGCCTTGGCTATATACGTGTCTAAGATAAAGGCGAAACACAACAAAACTTTCAACACACACAACACTGTTTTGAGGCTTTGAAGCCTCATACAGACAAATAGCTGAAGTTTTTGTCTTTATAGTAGTTTATGCCACACAACTGCCGTCAGTGTCAGCTAAATGTGAGGAACATGTTTGCTGTCAGCCCTGACAGCCCCTAGTCAAAGCATCTACCCCAAAGTTGTGGCACTCTCTCCTCCCTGTCTGCCACACAATATCTCATTGCAGTTTTATGACCCTCGTTCTCGGCGCGTTTGTTGAGTAAATGTGCGAAAAAATGCATAACATTTGAAAATGTCAAATGTTAGATAAGAACCGGCGGCGAGGGGTGTCTACAGCTCTTTGTGTGCCCCCATAATGCGTATACTTAATAATTTTTTTGTGCTTGTTTATTAATTTTACTTTTACGGCCGGGCTTGTGTGTGAATTTTTAATAAGCGGCTTCAAATTGGAAAAATTACGAGCATAAGCATTGAGGAAAATATTTTAAGTTGGAGTAAATGCAAAAGTTAATGAAAGCTTATAAAAGGCTCTTAATGCAGTTGAGCTGAGTTTCAACGCAACATTTAATCTTTAATTAAGCTTATATATTTGCAATTGTGATAAAAAAAAAGGATTCAATGTGTTCACACTCATCTTTGCTCTTTTGTTAGGATTTTAATAATAGTTGAGTTTCTCAAATCTTCCTAATGCGTTTTTCTGACAGCGCTATTTTGATGAAATATTATTTTTTAATCTGTAAGAGTTAAAATATATCAATTAAATTAATTCCAATTTAAAGTATCTACCACTAGTTTTTTAGTTTTGTGAACAGAATTGATAAAGAAATTATTTAATTGAATTGTTTTATTTTTAAAGCAGAAATCAGCAAGCGCATGGACACTTAATCCGTCATGATTTTATGCTTATCAGATACCCTTTTACGAAATTGTGTAAATTTCCATTTGAATGCATTCAGCTTAACTTGTAGTTACTAAACTCTTAATGGATTTTTTATATTTGTTTTACGCACATTACATGGACTTTAAGCAAATTGGCATTTTCATCTGTCCATTGCGCTTTTGCCAGCTCATTACAAGTGTTTGCCAGTTAACTTGATTTTATTGCTAATAAAGTTTGCATAAAATATTCAAAATGCTTGTGAGGCACTCTGGCACAAAGGAACCACAAAAACTTTTGCAAGAACAATAAACAATTGGACACTCGAATGGGCGTTGCGTTTGGATCTGCGTTTTAATTTAAATTCTCTTATAAAAAAAATCTATAAAAAAATATAAACAAATTGTTTCATGCACTTCTCAGCGCATTTATTTGTTGAAGCAGTCCGTTGAGAATGTGCAACAATTTTTGGTTTGCATAAATCTGTTGCACTTCACCGCAAAGTTCGATGCAGCTGTAAACCATTTATATTTAAATACTGTGTCTGGTTTTTTACCAATTGGATTTGAGTCCAATCTCTCCCTTCCATTTTTTTTTTATCGATGGCTTTCTGTGCTCCTCTGTCTTTTTAAGAAGAAATGTTTAATTGAAAAAGTTTTTCGCTTTGAGGCGCATCAAAAGGTTTTTTTTTTATATTGAGCAGATGCGGGCTTTTTTCCTTTCTTGGGGCTGCAAGTTGAATTGTACAAAAATTTAAGGCCATAAATTAACAAAGGCTTGGTAATTAATGATAATTGGGAGAGATAAATTAAGGCAAGACTTTAAAAGAGATTGAATTAAATTATTGCGTTATTTTAATATTCTAAGTGAGGTAGGGTCGATGCGTTTAATGTTAACAAACTTAAATTATTCTATATATTTTGGGATTTACTTTAAATTATTATATATATTTTGGAATTCATTTTTGCATTTAAAAAAATATTAGTTTTATTGTGTTGATGGCAATAGAATTTTCAAGGCAATAAATTCTTCACAAAATTAGTTATTTAATAAATTTTGTTTTTTTATTAAACATATATTGATACCATGCGCTTTATTCTTAATAAAATATCTGACAGGCAAATTTTTAATAATGGTATATATAACATGTAATATGAAAATTTTTTTGATTTACAATTAATGTTTTTGAAGCAGATTTTATTATTAATACTGTTAAGTTATTAATAAGTTACTACATTTTTTTTTTGTGGCAATTTGTAGGTCAACAAAATAATAATATAAATGAGCCTTAAACTTTTCTCACATGGATATTAATTTAAACACTTTCAAAAGGGGTTTGTCAAAATATTTAATATATTTAATGTAAAAAAATACCTCCAATTTTTCCTTTGCAAATAAAAAATGTAACTTAAAAAAATTACTCTCACTTGACTTTCACTTATAGTTTACACAAAAATAGTCAGATTTGTAGGGTATATATGTTAAACCTCTTCAAATGGCGGTGTATATGCATTTAGTAAATAAAACAGATGTGAATAATCTAAAAATTACTTTTTCACATAAAATAACCATATAATTTAAAGGCAAGAAGCGTGTAAATAAATATTTTACGCTTTTGATAAACTGTGTTAATTTTAAAATAGTGTTAAAGCTAGAACCGTATAAAACAGAAGAAAATTGTATTTGTTTAGATAAACAATATATATTCAAAATACAAAGTAGCTTTTGGGAATTTAATTTTGAAAAATGTTTCAGTACATTTGTAATAATTTAATTTGATTGTTGTATCTGATTCTAATAATTTAAAAATAATTACAAAAAAAAAAACATAAAATAATGAGTGCACTTTTTAACTTTCAAAGCTTACTTTCGGTTATATTGTTGCTGATCTGCACCTGTACATATTTGCGGTCCCTGTTTCCCGAAATTATAGATCGTAATAAAACTGGTTTCTACGGCACATTTTGGAAAATGGCCCGTATTGGAGAACGTGCATCACCTTGGGTTTGTGCGGCCTGTATAACTAGAGCAATTGCATTGATAATATGGACTTAGTTAATCCTAATAAGTATTAGCACGGCTTAAACATAATTAATTAACTCGTCAACAGGTGGATTTAATGTAATAAAGTGAGCAAGATGGAAAAATTAAATCCTTATAATAATGAATATTTTATTATACTAGGCAAAGTCGTAAAAATGTTGGGATAGAAGTTAGCAAGGATTTCAATTAAGTACAGACAAGTTGCAAACGGAATTAAAGTAAAGTCGTATAATATGATAACTATATATAAAAATACTCCTAGTACTCCTAGCTAACCGAATAAAGTTAAGAAAGCAGTAATATAGATATATGCTTGAACGTGACTTGAGTCGAAAAGTATTCTTTAGAGAGCCATCAGAATAGTGTACTCTTAAGAATTTTTTTACATTGTACACTTTATAACTTTATACTCAGTTAATAAAAAAACTGAACATATATATGTTGACCATGAAATGAAATTGAAATGCCGTCAACCTGTCAAAGGCAAACAATTATAACTGAAACTTACCAGGATTGCAATCAGAGTAAAATCACAACAAGAACTTTAAATAGGCCACGTTCAAGTGGTGGCAAATTGTATGTCACATGAGGCTGCCACACAGTGGTAAGGTGGTAAGGTGAGGGGGCTTGGCTTGGGGCAATCAATGTGCAACAACGTTGCGTCTCGGAGTTTTCGCATTTTCCGCATTTAATAACAAAAAGCGTAGCCGCTGCAGCAAGTTAGGCAAACAAACCGACAGCGTTAAATGAGATCAGGTTCAGTGCGAGTGTAAACAGAGAGAGAGGGAGATAGAGAGGTGGCATTGAGGCAGGGCTGGAACAACTGAAGCTACAACATGTTGTTGTGGGTGTTGCATGTGCAACGAGAGTCGCCTGGCAACCGCTCGGCTGCAACTTGCAACTGTGTCAGTGTCATTCACATTGCTGGCAGTCATGCGAGAGTGCGTGTATTGTTTGCCTTGTCAAACATTGTCATTTATCCAAAGTCGACGAGGCTGTACAAGAGACAGAGCGGTGGAAGAGGGGGAAGGGTTGGCTAGAGGGACGGTTGACTGATGTTTTGCATATTGCAATTAAGTTTTGTTTGGCCAAAATTTTGACCTGTCCTTGTCACATCATCAGGCTGCTTTCCCATGCATGTTCAATTAAAAGTTTGCCCTGCGTTTCTTGTGGCAGTTTTACTTTTAATTTTCCTGTGCTTTCTTACACTGTGTGTGGCTCGGCTTAACTGCAAAGTTCCTTTTCCTTTTTTTTTTTTACGAAAAACCTCATTTTGTTTGTCATGTCATGAGAAAAAAAAAACTTTACAATTATAATTGGCTGTTGTTATATATATTTATATTTGTAAGAATTTCACGTGTGTGTTGCTGAAAAACTCAACTTGAAGTTGTTTTTCTGCTTAAACAATTAATTTTCCGATTGCGTAATCGTGGAAAATTAATTTCCATACACACAAGATAAAACCATAAAAATGCAAATTTAAATTTAATTTTTTTAAAAACATTTTTTACGATTGTCAGGCCATAAAAAATAAAAAAACGCAGACGTACGGCTGTGGCAAACAATCAGCTACACTTTCTATACTCTTTCTATACCCCTTTATGCACACACGCACAATTGGCCATCAAATTTAATGGCATTTAATTTGATTGCATTAGGTGAACAGGTAAGGAAATATATACATATATTACCGCCAACATTTCTAAGCTGTTAACATTGTATTTGTTCGGTTTTACTTCAACAAATCGAGACACACACAACCACATACATATTATATCCAATTTGTTGCAATTTACCATTTTATCATTCTTTTAAATTGTGTTATTGAGCGAAAACCCTTTATAGCCAACTTGGGCTTATTCCTACAATGTGCTTCTACAATTTTCAATAATATATAAAAATTAAATGCGTTAGATCAAATATTTATTATTCATTTAATATTTCCTTAAACATTTCTATTTATGGGTTTAATATTTTGCCTTATTTGTGCGCATATATTGCTTTTATTTTAAGTATTGCATTTATTGTGCTAAGTTGTCGCTTTAGTCAACATTTCATAGTTCCTTGCAACCATTTAAGATACAACTGGCCGCATTTCATATTTTCTGAGACTCTGAACAGTGCGATGCTTTTTGGCATAGTGTCAAATCTTTCAGAAATGTCAGACGGGGTTCCAATTCAAGCTACACTGAAAAAATATTTGGTGGCATTAAAGTAAATTTAAATATTGCTTAAATTGTTGCTATTTTTTTTTAGATATAAAGGTGGTTCAATTTAATTATGCATATAATATTTATTAAAATTTTGCTCCTACGCGTATCTGTACAATTGTTTACTAAAGTTGTTTAAACCACATTTTGATTAAATTGAAATGCATTGTATTAATATTTTCTACATTTTTGTATATTATTCTATGTTACTTATTTTTTATATATTTTTTTTTTGTTTTAATTTAAGTACTTTATTTGTTTACCCTGAATTTCTCAGTGTACAGACATCAAATTTGTCTTTCTTTTTTTTTGTGTCTGCATTTTGTCAGTTACTTGTAAGTGCAGCTTGCAGAGGGGGAATGTTGGCTACTGTTGTAAGTATGACATGTTCATGGCATCCACGCGCCATTGGCTGGCATGCATGTTGAATGCACACACTCATGTCTGTATGTGTGTGTGTGTGTGGCATGGAAATTATTAGTTCTTTCTGCGATTCACAAGGCGCAGCCAAGCGACTGCAGTCTGAAGTCTGGAATACATATTCTGCACTCTGCACTTTGCTGTCAGCATTTTTCGAGTGGTAACCCATAAAAATTTAACAGCTTTTGGCACGCTATTTTAATTGTTGAGCAGTATTTGAAATTTTAAATGAATTTAAAGCGCATTGCGAAAAGTTTTTGGGCCATCAGATCAATTTCGTAATCAAAACAATGCCTTCCATGTTGCACATGTCGTATGCGCATTGCATTTACTAATACCCTGTCGTATATGTTGGCTAAAAGAGGGGTATGTAACGTACAGAATAAAGACGCTTTAAAGCTATTTAATAAACTTTTGAACTGTGAAAACTTCGACTGCAAATTTAGTGTATGAATTGTAGTAAGTTAATTTAAATTTATAAAGTTTCCAAACAAATATATATTATTATATTAAAAATTATTCTTTTATCATAATATATATTTTATAAATTTTTTTTTATCAAGCCATGAAGCGTGGTTGTTCTTTTATGTTAAGTAAAAATCTGATATTATAGTCTATTATAAAGGTTTGACAAAAAAAAAATAAAAATCAAAAAACAAAAATTAATTTTTTTTTTTGAGATACTATAAAAGTAAAAATCGAAATTATCTTAAATCAAGCTGGGTATATTACAGTTAAACATTTTTCTAATAAAACACTCGCTCTACTTTTATTTACAAGTTACGACCGCCAGGCAAACACACAAAAAAAAATTTAAAATTTTTTTTTAAATGTGCCAAAATTTTTAGTTCGTAAAAAAGTTTCGAGTCGTCAAAAATATATGCAGAAAAAGTGCAGCACACGGAAAAACAGCTGCAGGTGATTTTCAACGAATCGTAAAAAATGCAAAAACTAAAAAACAAGTGAGAAAAAGCGACTTTGCATATTTTAACTATCTTCGTATACTCTGTTTTCGTTGCTGCATTTTGGAAAGGCATAAAATAAAGCGGTTTAAAATGTATAAAAGTATATATGAGATACTTTGGGAGACATTTGGGTTAAATACCTTCTGTATTTCAGTACTTGAGTTGTGAGAACTTGAGACTTCATGGCAATTGCAAAAGCGTATAAAAGAGTCGAATTTTCGTTTATTGTGGCCTAATAAAATTTTAAGCTATTTTTTTTTTTTGGTTCTGTTTTCGCTATTTGGTCAACTGAAAACACCAGCCACATGGCATTTATTTGGGCAAGGACTTCCGTCACAGACGGCTGGACAAGCAAGGACGTTGTGCACGAGTCCTGTAATCGAAAGCAACACAGATGTCTTAACACAGAGGCAATTAATTTCCGCTAGACAAAGGCACAATATATATTCGTACATATACATATATATATATTTATATATTGTTGTAAACAGGAACAAGAGCATTGGCAGTAGGTCAATGTGTGACCTTAATAATGGGCGTGTCCTGAATCAAGCATACTACATACATATATATGATATATAGCTTAAGAAAACAAAAGACGTAACTTAAAGCAGTGTCGAATTTGGGTATTGGCTGTCTTTGTGGTCAAAAGCAACGAAATGTGCTTTTAATTTATGGCTAACAAGCGCAGAAGGATTACCCAACAAGTGTTGTTTTTGGCCCAAAAATTTATTGTATGTCCAAAATGCTCAACAAACATCAAGAATAACCATTAAAGTTCAGGAATTGTACAAAAATGGCAAACAAAAAGTTTTCTTATCGTCTTTCAGTTTTTGTTGTACCCCAGGGCACGTTTTGATTTCTTTCGTTAAAGTTATAGGCATAAGGTTGGGGAAAAAAATAGGAAAAACTTTTTCGCTTTTACTTATTTTATTGCCTGTGGCTAACTCGGCGTATACTTAACATGCATTGAATATGGACACATGTGACTATCAACTAATGTGTATTGTCCATAGCGCTAATGGTAGATCAATTAGATTCTGTTTTCTATTGCTTGAACATAGAGAAAGTTTGGCATTTGAGCAAACAGAATATTTAGTATCCAAATAAGCAAATAAGAGCATTAAACTTGTACTCATTTTTAAGGACAATTCCCTGATGGAATATAAATCACGCTTGCAGAGGGTTTCATAATACATTATCAGAGATTGTGTAGCGCATTTAAAGAGGTGTTTTTTATCCAAAAATATTTACAATACATATATTCTTGATATGTATAAAAAGACTTTAAAAGAATTCAAAGCTTTACAATTTTAAAAATATCTAAAAGGCGGCATAGATGTTTTTTTTTATTGTTTATATATAAATAGTTTTTTTGTGCAAAAGGTCTAATATTTTGTTAACTGATTAATCGTATCTCGTATTTAACAAAGCTGCAAATGGGAAGTTGAATCGTAGCCTATTTTGTTTTGTGTAGTTAACATGTAAAGATTTTTATTTGCAACTCAGTAATCTTCGACTATTTTTATTATTATAGTATATTCAATGATTCTATATAAAATTTTATTATTTGTTTAATATATTCATTAAAAATGCTTTAAAATCTTTCGCGAATATACCTAAACAATCTAAACAACGTACAAAATGTTTTAAAAATTAATTTTTGTTGACATGTGTCAACGATGCAAAAACAAACAAAAATTGCGATTGTTGGCGCTGAAAAACGAGCAGACAGAAATTCAAAGAGTCAAAGAGACAGAGAGACAGACAGTGAAACAAATGGCAAAGGATGCGCAATCATTTAACACATAAAATGGTGGTGACCTTTTTGTTTTTTGTTTTCATTTGTTATTTTTTTTTAACTTTTGCTAAACTCCGAACCCCAATTAGATTGTCAACAGAAATATTTTGTTAGCGTGAATTAATTTTCTGTGATTTTAAATGCTCTGAAAAGCAATTTACAGTTGGCCATTTGGCTACGAACTCAAAGAGAAAGGCTAGAAAAATTTAATTAAACTGTTTGTGTACAGCGATTTGAATATATTTATTTATGTGTGCATACGAGTATGTATTTATTTCCAATTTCTAACATAAATACGCATATATTTTTTTAAATTGTTTCAAGCGAATCTTAAAGTCAAGTAGTTTCAAAACGTTTTTGCTTGTTTTAATAACATTTTATGAGCAAACTTTTGAATTGCGCCAACACTCTTTTTTCCAGACCAGAGTCCTTTATTTTACACTGTCTACTTTAATGAGCAAACGTGAGAAAGCTGAAGGACTTCACAGCCCCTGTACTTGTGACTCGTAATTGAACTTAATAAGTGTGCAAAGCTTTTTCAAGGCTGACATTATGATGGAGGCTGTTTCTCAGCATATTATTCTTAATTCTGTGAGTCTGGCGTGTCCTTGGCGCCAACTTATTTAAATTATTGCCTGGGGTTAAGTGTTTGACCTTTGCATTTAGCTTTAATGATGCTCATGCTATGCCTCTGATGAAGTGACATTAGAAATGTGCGTGTTTGTTAATTTTGCTTAGGCACGTAGCGATAAATGGATAAAAATGTAACTCATATGAGTACAAAAGCGTAATATATATATATTAATAAGAAAAAAAGAAAATACCAATAAAACTTGTCTGCCTTAAAAACTGACAAACTCATAGCTAGTGCCAAGCCGCAAAACTGAGAGATAAGTAAATGTGAATCCTGCGCTGACAACTGCGCCAGGACCTGGCTCCGTGACAAGTCAAAACACAGCAAGTCCACTCTCCGACGGCTTATCTGGGCCACCCAAGGGGTCAGGCACAGTTTGCCACAAATAAACTGGGCAAAACCAAACATATAGCAAAAACAATATAACAAGGAACAAACATTAATGACTCACATTCGTATCTTTCATCTACATATCCTTGCAGTTCTTATGGTTGCGCCTGTTTTTCCGGATTCAGTGGCAGCGACTGCGGACATGGTCCACTCTGCACGGATGCGCATACGAACATTTGTCAAAATGGCGGCACATGCAAGTAAGTACAGTCAACGCAAAACATGACTATTTTGGATGCATATGAAAATAAGGAAACGAAAATAATCCCATTACAAAATAAGACAGCTCAAAAGAATATTTTTTTTTTAAATAAGTAATAAGAATTTAAGCTAATAAATAATTAATATCTATTTTATGCAGCACTAAATATGAATGTTTATTTAAAACATAATGAAAAAATAAGTTAACAAATAAATAAATAAATATCAATTTCTATTCAACGTTTAATGTTGTTTATTTATTATATTTTTTAACTTCATCTATATACACATATAAAGCTGTTTGACCTGACTGACTGATGGTACGATGGTTAAACGGTAGAATCCAGAAACCTAAAATTTTTACTGTAACTCCCTATTATATCTTAGGTTGGCACTCTACAACAATTTTGTTGAAAATATGTTGAGAAGTGGGTGGAAAATGCATTTGAAAATTGAATGAAAAGCTGTATAATATGATTGGTTTTTTTTCGAACGGAAGCGTAGCAATTTGTTTTAATAAAACAGTTCAATATTCATTAAATTGATCATAAAACAATTATTACTAATACAATTTAAATTTACGACTTAATATATATATTTTCAAAGATGCATATATGTACATACATACATTTTGCTATGCAAACTTTAAATAATCTAATTATTAGATCGAAAGCGCTTATGAAATTACAAACAATACAAGTTTATTGATACAAAAGTTAGATTTCATTTATATATATGATAGAAATTTTAATTATATTAATTTTAGTTGTTACTTAGTAGAGTTCTACGCTTTCTTAAATATGTGGGTAATCACAAAGTCTTAAATGTTTTATTTTAACAGCTGGTCGTGTCTATCAAAGCTAACTAAACTGAAAATTTGCATAGCAGAATTAAATAAATATAATTTAAAAGATCGTTCAAAAATATTAACTTAATAAACTGTAATTATCTGAATACAACAACAATAATAAACGTTAAACAACTATACAATTGGGAAGAATTTTTATAATAGTATCTACATATCTACAAGATGAATTTGCTAACAAAACATAAAATTGGTTTATTTAAAAAGCAAATATCGAAGAAATTGACAACTGATTAAATACCATAGACTATAATATTTTTGCATACCAAAGATTTATTATGTGTGAATATTGTTTAATGCGTCTTTCGCAAATTATTTGCCATGGTATCTATACTTTTTTAAGCAGCTGTGTAAACCTTGCCAAATCTATGACAATATATCAGACTATAAAAGCGCCAAAATATTGAACATAATTATCAGTCAACTGAATTGGTTTTGCGATGAGAGTTCTATTAATTTGCGCCTTCTTAGCCATATGGCTCACCCACCTACCCTCCAGCGATGGGCAGGCGTGCACGGCTCCGGGCGTACCCGCCGGTTGTACCGACTGTACTGATGCCGCCAATGCTGCGGATCCTCTCTGTGCAACAACCACGCCAGCAGCTACTACGGTTGCTGCAGCAGCAGCGGATGTCACTACGGTAGCGGCCGACACAACAACAGTTACAACAACAGTTTCAACAACAGTGACAACAACAACGGTAAAATCTCGTAGGTTGAGAAGGCGTAGAGTTCGCCGCATGAAAATTGTTAGGAGAAGATCTCCTGGCAGCGGTTACCGTGTCAATGCAACCGGAAACAGAAACCGTAGAGTCCGCAGACCGATCAGGAGCAACAGAGCCGTTGCACAAAGGAGGGTCTTAAGAAGAGTTGTTACCAATTAATTCTGGCTTAACTCTAGACCATGTACAATCTGCAAGACAACTATGATACACATAACGCACATTCTTTTACACAAAACTATAAAGAACATTATAAAATTAATAAATTTGAAATTGAATTTATTTTAAAAACGATTATTCATTTATTATCTAACTATTGCCTATTATAAGATATTAATCTAAAAGTACTTATATTTGCCAAGGAAATCTAGTTATTAGAAAAGCAAATTAATTGATTTGAAACTTAGATTTCAAATATATGTATTTAATTTGTATATTTAGATAATATTACCAGACCGACTGTATTCAACTCTAAGAGATTTTGGAAAAAATCCAAAAAGAAAAAATCAAAAAAAAAAAAAAAAAGGAAAGAAGTTACACAGTGATTTTCTTACCTTTTTGTCACTTTATATATTTTAATTTTAATTGCCACTGAGTAAAATTTTACTTCTACAATATGTAATCATAAAACCTTCAATTTTATATTTAAAAATAATAGCAAATGTAAATCAAAATATTTTGAAAAAGCAGTCACATGTTAAAGAACTGAAATTCTTAATGCCAAAAATTCCTGATGAACTTAAATATATATATTTAATTGCAGACACATCGGAGATGCGGCCATAACCTGTCACTGTCCGGCGGGTTATAAAGGCACCAAATGTGAAATACCCGAAATAAATGAGACAACACAGGGTAAGTAAACCCATATAAAGTAAAAGTAAAAAGCAATAATAAATTGAGCAGATAAATAAAAGGCGCCACAGTTCAAATTAACTGCACAAAGGGAAAAGACAAAGCGAGAGAATGAAAGAGAGAGAGAAAATCAAAGATTGAACGAAATAAAAATAAAATAAACTCGTAGAAAAAAATGCAATTAAGAAAATCCTTAAACATTTAAAACATACTCGATTACATGGACTGTAATAAGGACTGTAAAATAAAACAAGGAATATTTTTATCGAACTTTGTTAGCTTCAGATTGACTTTGTTGTAATAAAAAAATTATTATACTGATTATTAAAATTTTCTGTGTTTATCCCGACTTCATTCAAAAGGAGTTTTCTTATAGTAATAAGAAATATATAAGTAGATATACTCAAGTTCACATGGAACAATCAGTTTACAATCAATTAAGTAGAAGATACTCAGATGCTCGTAGAAAATCCGACTAGGAGACCAGATATTTTTCGGAAGTCCTTTAATTCAAGAACTGGCAACTACAAGTTTCTTATTCAATTTTATTATTGGGTGCAATAACTGCTTTACTTTATTCAAGTGCTGCTTGTGTTTTCCATGACAGTGTACACAAGAATAACAATATCATCGAATTTATCATTGAATTTTCTGTGTGCTCTCCAAAGGTCAGGTGGGAAATGGATTGCAAATGTGGGTCACAATCGGATGGAACTACCATGGTGAGGTTATCCTTGTAATGTTCGGCACTTGGTGTAAACATTTCTCGCATTTTTCGTACTCTGAAATGTCTTTTATTGCATTTTTACAGCCTTCGTGGTTGGAATCTTTAGCTTTTGTGTGGCTATGACAGTGCAGTTTTTTCCTCTCCTCGCCAGCATTGCAAGCATTTATTAAATTAAATTATTTCATTTAACTACGCCACTTTGCTCGTATGCAAAATATGTTTGAGTTTAATAAAATGAAAGCACTAGAAATGCAAGTTTAGCACTTAAGAGTAAAATGTATTTTCCTGCAAAATACAAAGGAATTCGTATGTGGCATTATTGAATTTTAATTTCAATTCAATTGTTCCACTTTAGTGGTATAATTTGGCAATTGACTATATTTTTTTTTAATGCGTTTTCAATTTATTTCAGGATGCATTGGAAATGTCAGCAACAGTAATTGCCACCGTGCATGCGAGTTTGACAACAACAATGTCATCTCCAGCTTCAGTTCCAGCGCCAGTTCCGGATATTTTAACGTTAGAAGCAATCGCAATGCGGCACGTAGTGGCAAGACCCGGTACGAGGTGACCATGCGACTGGGGGCCAATCTGACCGGATACTATCGCAATTCGGAACGGGAACAGTTGGCCGGCGTCATGGAACGACAGGTGAGTAGGTTATAAAATCATTCATATATATAGATTTATTTGGAATATATAAATTGAACTCAAATTTGCTCTGTGCATCTATATCTACGTGACTTTTATGCAACTTAAATTTCTACTCTTTTGAGAGCATGCGAATTTTCAATTCTTCTTTGTAAGACATCCTTAAACGTTTTTACTTTAGTAACTATTATAGGTAAAAAATTATCGATTTTAAAATACTATTTTAAATAAATCCAAATAAGTTAACAAAAATATGTGATTGTTTTAAAGGATTTATTACTTGCGACACTTGATTAATATTAATAATAATATTCAACTGTCTGCAATAACCTCTCAAATGGTGTAAAAATGTTTTTGCTAGCATTCACTTTAATTAGCTTCCAATTACAACCAAATGGCAGACACTTTTTATTTATCCATTTATTTTTTATCGCGCACTGCAATAGAATTTGCAGGCTCGCAATTTTATCATCATTAGTGGAGCAGCAACCGCAAGAGGCAGACAACTTCAAAGTGCTTCATTATTGCCTCTCTGTTGCACAACATCAGCATTCAGTGGCAGTCCGGGTCGACACTGTGCCTCTAGCCCTGATGATGACAGGCGACAGACAGAAACACAAAAATCATCATCAGTCAACGTTGAGTGCTGCCCCTCCTACCCCTCCTATTTACGGTACTGCCCCTTTCAAAATTATTAACTGTTACAGTCAGCCAGTTGACATTTGGGGGCGACAAAGTGTCGAGCCCGACACTTGCCTCTTCAGCGGTCAAGATTAGCTTCAATTCTGTGGCATGAAATTTAATTTCTATTTAAATAAATAAAAATAAGCAAGTACATCTTTGAGGTGCCAAAAATGTAATTTTATAATTTTAATTATTTCTTAATTCGCCTTCAATAAAGGATCTTGAGTTACATAGCATCGTTTCCAAATAAATTAATTTTTTTATTGCTTCATCTTTTTCACGTGTTTGTATTTACTATTCATTGATATTTGATTGTACAAGGAAATGTCAGCTTTTCGAACATTTAACATTTTATTGAAATTTTTATTACATTCAAATATATTCGATAGAAGTTCTGAAAAGTATTAAATGTGACTTTGTTTTGATTGACTGCTATCGAGAGTTTTAAGTACTTGTAAATTAATAAATTGAAAAAATTCATAAACATTTTTTAAATAATTAATAATACATGAAACAATAAAATGTGAGAGCCAATATTGCACGATCGTTACTATCGATAACAGAGTCGATAATTTAAAAGCATGTTTATATTGTTATCCCACATAATTCTGTGTCAAATTAAGCTTGTCCTCCTCAACCGTCCCGGCACCAGCAAGCGGTACACCGCTGGCGGCCTGGCCAATGTTATGCAACATATTCCTTACCGCACCCGGTGTGCGCTCCAATGAGGCCGTCCACGAATGCTGAGCCGATTGCTGAGCATTGTTGGGCGTCGAACTGCCAACGCTGCTCTCCATGATCGTAGGCATATTGGGCGCATGTTGGGCTAAAGCCGCTTGTATTTCGGTGCGATCCTGCAGCTGGGTAAAATTGCCGCCGGAGTTATAACTGGCATCGCCTCGCTTGAAACTATGCACCGATCGGGATAGAGGACGCCAGCGATTGAGCTTCTTGGACAGCTTGCGCTGAACGGGGGGTGTGCGGCTGCCCGATTCTAAATTTGGGACGGCATTGTTGGCATTGCCGGCACTGGCTGCATGTTGCTCCAATAGGCTGCTTACCAGCTTATCCAAGGCCTTAAGATCGACATTTAGCTGGGAGTTGGGTATGGAGTTCATGCGACTGCCCGCCAAGCTGCTCGGGTTTGTGTGCAGCGGATCCTCTCCATGGCGTTTATTTAGACCCGCTATTTTGGCTAGTTTTTCTGTTAGCTATAGAAGATGAAATATATTTATTAGCAGACTTATAAATGCACTCAGATAATGCACTAAGTTGGTAAATAAGTTCTATAATAATTAAAATAAAACTAAAACGCATATTCTGTTGCATACTTTTCGGAGCACTGCTAAATAATACTGGTTTTTATGTTCAGCGAAACACTCAACTACCATTAAGTTTTTATTTAAATATTCTGCAGAAAAGTATGTTATATAAATATATGGAAAAGGCTATATAATTCGCAAAGGGTATATTATATTTCAATAAGAATTTATATATTTTCTCGAAATTTATTGAAAGAATTTGGTTATAGAAAATATTTTGTCGAGCAATATTCATTAAATGGATGCATTAAGTACTATATATATAATGGATGTTGACAAGAAGGTATAAATCTGTTCAGTCAAATCGCACTCTCAATTTATTATAAAATGTAATATTTAATTTCTAAGATGTTGTATGAAAAAGTAAATGAAAATTAAGCACAAGCTCTTTTTTAATCAGTCAGATAAGTTCAAAATATTTTGCTATTTAAATTTTCTGCTATATAAAATAAATAAAATATTTGGCTTTCTCAATCCGTGACCAACTTCATGTCGCAGTGTGACCAAGTGTGACCACAATTAAGCAGTAAACTAACGAAAAATGCAATGTGAGATGTGTCTAAAATTACAACAGGCCGATAGATATGCATTCAGATCTGTGTGTCAAGTAGCTGTTGCGAATGGAAGCCGCAAGGATTAGCAATGGGCGAAAAGCAATATATTTTTGGTAGCTGCCAGGGTTGCCAACGTTACTCGCGCTTATCGCTACTCGTTTCTCGCTTGACCGTGGCCATGGCAGTGGCAGTGGCAGTGGCAGTGTGCCACTTTAATTGATGTTTCATTTCCGTTGCAAAGTGTTTCCGCTTTCCTGTGCTCAACATCCGATGTTTGTTTTTGTGCCGTTCGCTCAAGTTCGAGCAACATACTAGTAACCTGGCAACCCATTCACCAGTAATTGAGTATCAATGCGGTTTTAAGTGAAAAATGCTACAAGAACCAACCCCTTGGCCATACTTTGGCTCCACACTCAATCCACAATCAACTCAATGGGCGGCCATCATTTCCGTTTGTAATCTTTTGCCTTGATTTCATCGTACTCTTTTCTGTTTTATGTTTTCTGTTTTCTGTTTTTTACTGTTGTTTCTGTTTCTTTTTTAGTTCTTTCCACCGTCTTTTTCAATTGCCTTGTGCACCGTCAAATGGGGTTAATTGAGTTTTAGTGGCCGCGACTCACTTTAAATAGATTACGAGTCGTTCAGGATGCGCCTCTGCACCCTCTACCCACTGGGGCAAGTTTGTTTTGCAGCCTGCCTCGACTCATGCCCCAAATATTTGAAGCATGTCTTCTTGTCTGTCACTCACTCAAGTGCCTCGTTCCCGTTCTCGTTCTCAATTCTCAACTCCGACTTTCATCTTTTGAAAATGAATTAATGTAAAAGTTGATTTGTGGCTATTGACGCTTGGTTGCCCTCCCGGATAACCAGCAAGTTTTAATTGAGGATTTTTCGTTCCTTACGCTTGCCAGGAAATTAACAAAGTTTATTTTTCACGTCTGTCGGCAACTTATGAACTATTTGATCATTATCTAAATGCGCGTGTGCCTTATGTGTTTATCATTTATTTATTTGTTTTATTTTCTAATCAGCCCCAAACAAAAATGTTTCACTTTTTAACAACTCTATGTCAGAAGTGGCTCAATTCGGCCAGAATCTAAACATTGCAGAATGTCCCTCGAAATGTGGAAAGAGTTTTTGTCAAAATTTCAGCTTTCCGTCTTTTGTTTATTGTCTTTTTTTTTTGTTTGTTGGGGAGGGTCCGAGCTTTTTGTGGTTTCACCATAAATCTTTTGCCATTCTCAACTATAAACTAGCAGTTTCAAGTTTTTACTTCGCGACAAGGACGAAACTGTAGCCGACCTTTCCCTCACTCACTCGTACTACACATTGATTTATGGCCGCCCGAGTTGGTTTATTATCCTGCGTGTCCTTGGAGTGTCTGGGCCGACAGCTTTTGCCTGACATTGTGCGTTGGGCGAGTGTCATTTACTTTGAACTCCTACCACTCTTATCGACTAATGATTGAGGTCAGTTCCTAATGTGTACAAGTCTCTTATTGCCTTCTAAAACCGCGTAATTGCGGGTAATTTTGTTTAAATGTTTCTTGTGCGGAGGAAGGGAACTTGACAAATGCGATTACTGAACAATTGTTATATTTAATTGTTATTCTTGTTTCTATTACACTCAAAAATATTTCACTCACAAAGATGATATTATTTAGATGCTTTTTTAAATCTAGGAAATTGTTGTATTAAACTTCTTCAAGCTGTCAGCTTAATTAAATAAATATGCAAATTTTTATAACAAGTAAGAAATAAAATGAAAAGATCCTAAAAGCATTTTAGTTAAAAATAGTCAAAATAAATATACTATTAATAATATTTGGTTTATTTAAAAAGCAAAAATGCAAACAAGTTGACAACTGATTAAATAACAAAGACTGCGATATTTTTGCACACCACAAGATTTATTATTGTGTCTTTGACAGAATATTTGCAATGGTATCTATACATCTTAAAGCAGTTGTGTAAATCTTGCCAAGTCTTAGAAAATTTGTATAACTATAAAAGCGCCATAAAATTTGACATAATTATCAGTCAACTGCATTGGTTTTGCAATGAGAGTTCTATTAATTTGCGCCATCCTGGCCGTATGGCTTACCCACATACCCTCGAGCGATGGACAGGTGACTACACCTGCTCCGGCAGATACTACGGTCGCAGCAGCGGAGACCACAGCGGCAGAGACGACAACAACTACAGTTACGACAACAACAGTTACGACAACAACAGTAACAACGACAACGGCCAAGTCTCGTAGGCGGAGGAGGATCCGGCATCACTTTAGGATAGCGAGAAGGACAAGTTATGGCGGCAGGGGAACGGGAAGCAGAAACAGAAACAGAAATCATAGGGTGCGCAGAGTAGTCGGGAACAGTGGAGTCGTTGCACAAAGGAGGTCCTTCAGAAGGGGCTAAACTCTTGACTATGTACAATCCGCAAGCCAACTGGGAAACACACCAATACAATTAAACTATAAAGAACATTACAAAATTAATAAATTTAAAATCGGATTTATTTTAAAATTATTAGCTTTTCATTTTCCATTAAACTTTGTTAGGTCTGCTGAAACTCAAAGGCTGCTAGTGATCTATTTTATCCTGACCTTGATATATTTATGCTATTTTGTTATTTTTATTCTCTATATATATTTCAAGCTTAGCTCGGCGTGCGTTGCTACACCCCACTCTCGCTCCAAAAAAAAAATAAAATTAAATTAAAAAACAATCAACTCATATTCTTCAATGTCACTTTGATTGGTAGCAACCTGATATGTTCTAGCTTAGATTTTCATACAATTATCAAATGCATTTTTCACCCACTTCTCGATATATTTTTGATAAAATTCTTTAAGAGTGCCAACTTATAATATAATAGAAAGCTACGGTAAAAATTGTAGATTTCTCGCTTCTACCATTAGGCCTGCTTGTGAGTCGTCAATCACTCAATCAGTCAGGTTGAACACCTTTATATATATATATATATAGATTACTTACTTCGCCAGCCGCATTACTCGAGTAGCTCATCCTTTTCACCTTCTTGAATGTTGCATCGCTCTCGGCCTGTGCCAGGGCTCTTTCCAGGGCTGTATCCATTTTAGCACTTCGCCCCTCATCCAAGCCCTGATAGTTACCAGCACTGCAAAAAAGGGTTAAATATAAAATAAGTGTTAATTTTATGCAGTAGTTACAAAAAGGATCGCACCGAAGTTATAAAAACTTCAAGTGTGGCAAGCTTTTACAGACGGTAAAAGTCTCTTTAACAGCTGTAACTAAATATCGCATTTTGAAATTAACATAAACAGACAATAGCAATGCAAAGTTTGTTATTTTTAAAGAATTTTAAACGTTCTACTTTATAAATTTCGTTGAATCTATACGAATTTGTACAAATCTTTTAAAATATTTTATGCAGCGTTAAAATGAAAAAAACGTTTGTATAAATTTCTCAATGCCCTTTGTGTGCGTCCAACATATGTACGTATATAAATATATTTTTTTGTTAAATTTATTTAAACGTTTGTAGTTTAAATAATCAGCATATGCAACGAGCGTTAAATTAAAAGCGCCCGCAGCTCCTTGCTAATTTGTTACATACAATTCGTGTATCATATTACAAATGGGTTTTTGTGCTAATGATAATTTTTTGCATAGTTTATTTTACACAACCCGTTCTTGAATTCACCTTTTGTTTAGTTTTGTATACTTATGTATTTATTTAAAAATTATATTGCACTTTAAACTTATGTAACAACCTATAAATTGAAAGACCTTAACGCAGTTTTATTTTTATTACGTCTCTGCCCAAAAATATTACAAGTTTCTTGCAATGTTTTCAATTATACAATAAATTTTTTGTTTCCTTTTTTTGTGCCATTAAAATTATTTATATCCTAAACGTAACCGAACTTGAAGGGGGGAGGGGCAGTTATATAAGTATAAATACTTTGTTATTTACCTGTCGAAATTGTTTCAAAGCGTGCAGTTCCCATTCCGCTAAGATAAATACTATATGGATAAAGTAAATTGCGTTGCCCTCAGGGAAATGTCAGGAACAGACACACACACATATTTACACACACACACACACACACTCACTCTCATTCAAGCACACACTCACATATGAATGTACTCAATTACCGCAACAACAATAAACAACAATTGCAAAATCATAAATATAAGAAAGCAAAAGAATTGAAATTGTAAACCTCCATAACCTCTCCTCCCCTTTTACTTACCCCATAAACTTGTCAACGCCACTGGCACGAAGAGTTCCAGGACGATGTCGCATTGTGGAGCGATTAGTCTTCCGTACGGTCCGCAAATCTGTTTCCCAGAAGCTGTTAAAAGCAATGAACAAAACGGTTTTGAATTTTACTTTTGAATTAATTTCATTTAAAGGTAATTATTTCAGTTTTCAAAGTAATTCATAAAATGTCATTTATTTTATTCAGAATTTCTATGAAATTGATACAAATGCGGTAGAAAGAACAGGGTTTTAGGTGAAAAATTAAAGAAACAATCAGCTGAACACCGTAAAATATTAATTTACAAAGAGAAAAACCAATTTCTAAATGCTTTTTTGTAGAATTTGTATTAATTAAAAGTTCTGACCAATTAATACGGATTTTATACACTTCCCGACAGCCGATTAGCACACCCTATACTTCCTGACTTTGAAGTTTAATATCTGCCAAACGTATATATCTTATAAGCTGCAATTTTTTTTTATTAAAATAAAAGTTTTTTAAATTGCACACAAGATAAAATTATCGCTACGAAATCACCTATGTTTACAACATTTTAATGAACTTTTACCTGTAACCTATGATTCATTTATTCTTATCAAAGTAATTGTACCTCTAATTTATCAAAATTTTAATAGATAAATATGAAAAACTGTGTACTGTGGTATTTACAAAGAAAATCATACAATGTAAAATTATTCCTTGATTTGATAAATATAATAATCAAAGCCTTCTTAAAATAAAATTATTACAGAAAAAAGAAGATACAAATTAATTTTCTCATTTAATCGCCAAGTCACAAGACTGTCATTTATTTTTGTTTATTAATTTTTTAAAATGAGATGATTACAAAAAAGAAACTAGAAGTTAATTTTCTAATTTAATCGTCGACTCACAAGGCTGTGATTTATTTGTGGATTACTTTTATTTAATTAAAAAAAAAAAAGTTTGTTTGTTTAAGTTTAATCGAAGTCAGTTTTTCGTTGAACAGAAATAAAAATATTTTATTATAGTACTCCCATACTATACACATATTATTTTTTCTTTTAAACATTTGTTAGCTATTTCCAATAACCACAATCTGTATTTTTGTGGCATCGATACCACTCATAGAAATAAAAATAAAAACCATTTCAAACCATGGAGCAACAAAATCAATTCGCCAAAGCGGAGCAAACAAAGTAACAAACAAATATGTATGTATATATGTATATATATGAAATCGTGCACTTTATGCGTACTGCAAGAACCGCCGAATCGGAATGAAAAACAAAACATAGCCCGGAGCCATATGGACGGACAGTGAATGGGTAAAAGAGTCACAGCCGCCCATTCATGACATTTATTTGAGCAGAGTATTGCACCCAGCACTGAAGGGTGTGTGTGAATCGAATGCAGCAGCATGGCAAACACAAATATTGCATAAACAACTTTTAAATGTGCAGAGCATAGAGTGCAACAAATATAAATTAAACTCTCAACTAGAATATGCCCTGTTATTGCATTCTATATAATTCTAATTGTAAAAAAAAACAGGTTAATTTAAAAGCTGCATTCTAAATTTGTTGTTGATTTTTTATCTAATCCTCAAAAATTGTCAGACAGCCAAATCAACTTGAATCTTGATTCTGATAAGTAATTTTGACTTGTATTTTTGGTTTTCGCTTTTTCTGTCTGTATTTTATGAATTTCTACTCCCCTTTTAACCCGAGTTAATCACTGCAGGATATTAAATAATAGTGGGTGAGAATAGTTTGTTGGGTGGCAGAGCGTGCGTTCGCCTTAATACGCAAATTTGTGCAGACTGTAACAAAAACTGTAGCATATACAATATTGCAAGCAGTTTATGTCGCAAATGTTGACAAAGCTTTGCAAAAAAAAGAAAAAAAAAAAAATGGTTATTTGTGTTCGCTTCAAGTAATTTAATGCGCCACTTTATGAGATTGAAGGCCACGTAGTAGACAAACCAGACATGTGCCGCAGCCCAGTGGCAACCAAGTGGGATGACATTAACACACACATACGAGTTCCCGAAATGGATATGGAAGAGGCCCGGCAAATGGCGTCTATTTGACTTAGACGGGTATTTATTATGGTTGGACTCGCAATAAAACTCATTTATTTCCATTTAGCCTGTTTTTGTCACTCGACGTATGAGTTATTTTTTATGAAATACACGAAATAAGCCAGTTAATCATGCGATTTGTCATCTCGTATATTATCCTTTTAGGGCATATTAAATATAGTACTTTGTATTTTAATCAAACAGACTGAAAATCGAAAAAGAAAACCAAGTAAATAGTCATATAAAATACCGCCAGACTTGTTGTAATAGAAGTTCATTTTATGCATGGAATATTAAAAACATTTTCGCAATCTGGCATGTGGCTCTGTTACTCAATCAATGTTAAAATAAATTAAAATATTTTATTGCGAGTCATGCATAATAACTGCGTGATAATTAAGTATTTGTTGTGGTTCTTGTTGCTGCTTTTTTTTTTTTTTGTTATTAATTAATGACGGAAGTAATAAACTGAAAAGCAAGTGCTTCTCCATTAAGCACACACTTCAATGCATCTGGCATTTGCCTTATGAAAAACTTTTCATTTTTTATTAAATAATTTCCTGAAAAAATGAGGAAATATCCACTTACCGCTTTAAATCCGGACTGGCCGTATATGGTGCTGATACTTCCTTGATTTTCAACACAATAATTGCGGTTATGAATATGCAAATCACATTCACAACGGTCAAACAGGCCGATACAATGCCGTTGATCAGGAATTCCGTTGGCAGATAGTCCGTATAGAGGAACGGATACGCGCTAGTTGAGTTCATTGCCTCGTTTTTTAGATGTGGTATGCGTTTCTCCGGATAGATGAGCCATATGCAGGCCATTGACCAAAATAAACCCTGTTAAAAGTGCAAAAACAAAGACTGTGAAATAAAAATCTCAAATTTTAGGAATTTAGGGTGACCAGACTTGCGAAGCGACGCAGGGACTCGCGAGGAGGTCATAAGGTCGTCGCGTACGCATTGCCAAATTGAAATTGAAACCGAGACCGGCTTTGCCTTTAGCATACCAAGTAGTGATCCTGGCCTTGAATTGTTATAAATTTCATCCCATATACACCCACTCACACACACACTCCCACACACACTCCCACACACACACATGCTGTCATAGATAAAACTTCATTGTCGCATTGTCTGCTCGTTGCCTTTTGCCTCTATTTTCTTTTTTTGCTTTTATACTTATAATTTATAATGACTTAACATGGCCAACACACACTCCGGAAGTGCGTGCCTTCTAGCCAAAATATAAAGCGTATATATATGCTTGTGTTTTTTTTTTTTTTTTTAGCCGGCTTTAGAGATTTTTCTTTCTTATGCTTATTTTTATCGTATTTATGACCAGTTTAGCAAACTTATTGCGTGTTCGTATTTGAAAATAAAGACGATAATATATATTTTGGCAGCAAACGAAATAATGTTGCGTATATATAAAATCCATTAAAATTTAATATACACGAAAATAAAATTGCAATTAATAATGTTTACTGTACTTAAAAAAGAAGCAAATGGCAAATAAACAATATTTTATGACTAGGAAAAAATTAAGAATAAAAAAGACTACATTTTCTCGAAGTGTTGAATATAAAATACTCTTTCTGAGATATAAGTAAAATTGCAGTTATGAAACATATTTTTAAAACAACTAATTGTCTATACAAATAATATTTCTTTAATATCTTAATGATTATGTAGTGATGAGTTTGTGATTATATTTAATTTTAAATTATAATTTTGTAAAAATATAATATACAGTAAGTTAATAGTTTAGTAATCTGAAAAAGTGAACTGGCTAATTTCGATATACGAATATAGTATAATATCCATATATATAGAAGCAAATCTAACCATTTCGTCCCATTTTCATAAAACTATCTATAAACGGACAAAAATAGTAATAATAACTACATCGCCTAGTTTGATATCTTACAAATTTTATCACACAAAAATAATACACTTTTGCAATGAATTTCCCTTTAAATTATAGTGTATTGACAATTTCAATGTTATACAATTTTTTGCTCAAAATCTGTATTTTAATATATGAACAAATATGTCGCAAGATAACATAACTAATTGTTACCTTATCCATTAAATGGCGCTGGCAACGCTACGAATGAATAATATGAATAGAAAATACAAATGTAATTACTCATACGCGCTGTGCACGCAATTAATTGTTGCACAAACTCTTAGGGCGCTGCAGTTAGCAGATTTTTAGCTTAAAAACGTGCAACTGCTGCCTGACAAAGCTGACAGCGTCAGAGTTTTAGTGCGTGTGTCTGATTTATGCAGCTCATATATGCCCCGAAAAAAAGTACGATACGGGACGAGACCGGAAGGAGGCAAGTCCTTGTTGGCTGGATAGCACACATGCTCGACCGCAGTCATCGGCATGATTAAGCGATCTCAACGCTATTGTTTCAGCACATGCAGTTAGCAAAGGACCAGAACCAAAACCAGGAAGAGGGCTCCACTATATACCCAGTGCCCGCGCCCGTGCCCTTTATCTTTCCCGTAATTTTTGCTCTCTTGCATCATTTTGTCATGCTTGTGGTCGCCTCCGGATCAGCCTTCGCCTCCCGCCGTCTGTCGCCTTCTGCTATTGTCTTTCTGTCACAATTGATAAATGTCAGCCAGCCTCGTGTCGCCGGGAGTTTGTTTGTTTGTTTGTTTGTTTGTCTACTAGCCTGCCTTTTTACCCTCTTAGCCCAGTGCTCTACAGAGCTTGCTTAATAATTTTACGCAACATCCGTTTGCCTTAAGGGGGGGCCTGTGGCGCAATTCGCACTTGAAAATTGGGTTGAAATTTATGCACTCTTTGCGGTTGGCTGCCACAAGCTAGGCAAACAGCTGAGCCGGAATCAGAGCCGTAGTGAAATCCAGAGCCGTAGCTGAAGCCTGAGAGAGAATAACGTAAAGCCAATGCTAAATTAGAGCTCGGCAATCGGCCAGATAGATTTATTACCCAAAGTTTTTGTGCGTTGCAATTTAGATTAATCAGCAAATTGTATTTTGACCTAATTTATGTGCAAGTTACCCAGAAATGCAATGCAAACTTTCACTCTCGCATTTTTTCGGCGACTAATCGGCAAATTTTTGCAAATTTTGCAAACATCAAGTGCTTCTTCAAGAGTCTGCTAAAAATATGCGCGGTAATTGAATAAAAGCACTTGAAAGCAAATATTAACAGTTATACTATGGGAGAAGTAAATAAACAATATGAATAATACTTATTTTTGAGTCTACGACGAAAAAATACCCTTGCCAATGTATTAAATATATTTTGAAAATTAAATAATTTAAGACCTCTATTTTGATATTTAATTAAATGGTATAAAAACCTCTGTTTCTGTTTTTCGAGTTTAACTAAGAAATTCATAAGATCTTGCTAAACAAAAGCGCAATTAAACATTGCCAAATATACGCAATTATTTATATTTACGTATATTAATTTAGTAATCTTGTAAGAGATTTATTATGTATAAATTGTCGGAATAAATGTTGATCATATTTAGTAACTTATTAATTATACCCTCCATAAATTATAAATATTGCTAAAGCTGTTTAAACAGTTTAAAGTCTGCTATTAGCAGACTTTGGAAGATTTAACTTTAATTTGTCTGTGCCTTTGGATATATTTCAAGGTCAAACTTTAATTAGAGATGCATAGTAACATAAAAAAAAATACAGAAAAAAATAAAATAAAAAAAATAAAAATATTTGTTGCCATTGGCAATGAATGTGTAGATTATGTGCCAAATTTCTTTGGTGCGTCAGGCATCGATGCTCCCAATTAAAGGACATTCTTGAATGTTTCCACAAAATTGTTGCATACTCACACAATTGACGACGGGCGGGAGAAGTGAGGCTGATATGGCAACGCCTATTAGGGGTCCTGCCGAACCCTGGAGCAGAGCTACGGCCACGCCAGTGCCAGATGTTAAAGCCCAGAGTACGCCCATCCATAAAGCGCGCACATTGCCTCTGCGAATGGAAATAAAGAGCGTTGGGTGGGGGGGTTTATTGAAAAAAGCAACTGTGAAATGAAACAAAAATTAATTAAAATCAAAATTCAAACAGCAGGCAAATGACAAATGCCAGCTGTGAGGCGGGGAAACTGCAAATTGAGTTACATTTAGATGAAAGCCGGGCAACGGCTGTCAGAGGCGCGTTGCGTATCTGTTCTGTCAGCTGGACACGCCGCCAGGTGGCGACACCTTTTATTTAAAAAAAAAATAAAAAAACAAATTTTGTAACTTTTTTTTTTCAAGTGGTAATTCGCAACTTTGTCAAGTGTCAGCGGCTTTTGTTATCACTTCCGGCAAGCGACCTTGTCGCCGGTTTTCGAGTCATTTCGTTGTGAAAAATGTTTTAAAACTTTTCATTTGGCTGTATTTTGTGTGATTCATGCACCTCATTTGTGCCTTTACTTTGCCTACATGAAAATTCATGCTCTTATTATATATATACATGATTTTTTTTACCTTTGGACAACTTTTCTTGATTAATGGCGTTTGACTTTGGTTAGACTTTGCGGTACTATAAGTGGCATACAAAAAAAAAAAAATTATACATTTCACATTTTATCAGGCAACAACTTTATTATGCAGCGCAATTTACGCTCAATTATTGGCGAACTTGGTGCTACTTTCATAAATTAGTAGCTGTATGATTTAATGGCTTATGTTAACTTTGCCCAGGACATAAAACATATCCAAGTAGGTATAAAATTAATGAGAAGGCTCAAGTTTTTTATGGTTAATATATTAGGCATTATAACTGATATATGTTATATTGCGAGCATGAACTCTGATACAATTATTTGGCAATAATTTCTATGCAGCTTATGCTCATTTACATTTTTATTTGCAATTTTAAAACACATCACATTTAAATCTAAAATAAACAACATTACATTCAAACATTTGCATTGAATTGCAATTTATTTAGGCCACAAATTTAGTTAGTTATTAATATAATAATCACACAAACTGCCCTGAAAGCCATAAATATACTAGAGTTGTGTGCAATTATTTTAAATTACGTAATCAGTCTTTCATATATTAGTCTAGTCCGGTTGTACACATTTGAACAGATTATATTTTGTTAATTTACATTTGAAATAAGCATTCATATAACAAATTTGTACAATTTTAAATTTGCTATAAATTAAATTTGTGATTTAATAAGTTGGGAAAACTGAATTCAATTATAAATTTAATATTGATAGTTTTCAAATCTAATCGAATATTAAAACTGATTTAAATATGGAAGCCAGCTGTTATTAAAATGCAAATTAATTGAATACAGAATTTTGTGACAATTATGCCAAATATATAACTTAACAAATTTTAATATATTTTTTGCAAATGAGTCATACATAAAAAGAAATTTTAGAAAATACTTTTTGATTAGTTTTTTCATCAGTTATTAAAAGATTTTATTTTTACCAAAAAGTTATAAAGTTTCATTGTTATTTCAGTTAAATTAAATACTCAACTCAATAATAAAGAACAAAAATCGTACTTCATTTATTTAAAAATTTTCTTTTAATATTTAAATATTACCACTATTTTATCTATCTGTCCAATTTTGTTACTTTCATTAACAATATTTTCTTTTTCATTAATATTAAAATTAATTTTTATCATTATTTGATGTTTAATTTAGTTTGAAGTAAAGTTATAAAACAAAAAATAAAAGAAATACAAAAATTGTATTTTTGCTAGAAATTATTATATAAATTAAATTTCGGTTAATTTTTTTCTTCTTTCGTCATAACAAATGTGTCTAATTCAGTGTCCAGTGACGAAGCTATTTTCACGCCCCACGTGACACAATTACGCGTCCACAATGCCACCGATCGAATCAGTTCTTGGGGTAAGGATTTGAGCTTCAGGACTTGGGATTGAGATGCTGGCCATTAGAAACACACGCGCGCAGTAAAAAGATACATATGAAGGTACTCTCTAGGCAGAATGTTCAGTTCTAAGCAATCACACAATCAGGACGAGCTGGCTTCCTTATTATTATGATGATTTGTATTTGTACATTGACCATTGTGTGCTGGCCGAAGGACTCTATGGGGATGTCAGATTTGGCAGCTCAGTTTGTCTATCTCTTTGGCGCACCCTGTCTGTCTTTTGTATTATTATTTTAACAATTTATTTTGCGCAATTAACACAATTGCCGACACACACATTCATTACGCACAACTTCCGGCAGAGCTGCGCCTGAGCTTTATTTATTATTGTTGTTGTTGTTTTTGTTGGCAAGGGGCGTGTCTGTTTAGGCCCTAAGCCTATTTGGCCCACTCCTGGAAGAGATTTACGCAGTCGGCGCGTGGCAACTTGAAGATTTGCGCATTTCTCTGTCCTGGCAAGCTGGCAAAAAACGATGCCATAATAAATGTGTGCTCATATACTCGCCAACAGTCTCATAGTCCCCATACTCTAGAAAAGCTAAGGATAAGGGAGATGTGAGACCTACAGAGTGTTTGCCTAATGAGCGCACGCCTCACATTTCAGGCGAACGGATCAGATTAGTTGAATTATTTGCAAGTAATTTATTACATTTTCACTCATAGACTTCGAACTGACTTAAAGTTGCAACAAAGTTTGGCATTTATTTGAGCCGATGCGTAATTAACATACTTAATGGATTTCCATTGTGTCAAAGTCGAAAGCCGTTTGGAGAAACTGAAAATCTACGCTAAATAAATAACAATTTGTTTAAGCCACTTTTAATTCAATGTCAGGCAAAAATTCTTACGCAAAACTTTGAAAAAACATTGCTACAGTTCGCACATTAAATGATTTAATTATCAAATTTTAATTCTTTATGTAGCTCAAAAAATTAAGCCAATATTTTACATTGGTTATATTTTTACTGTTATATAATTCTGTAAATATTATTATGAGTATTTTTTAATAAATTCAAGGTCCTTTAAATGACCTGCAGGGTACCATCCGATTTGCTACTTAATTAATTTAATTTTAATTTCTCAGGCAATCAATTTACAACTTAACTTTCATTTCCATCATTCCAGTTTTATCTTAGAATGACTGACAAAGTTGGCGAGTTTTAGAGCTCAAAGACAAGATTCACTTGAACTGAGCATTAAATGGCATTTGATTAATTTTAATAACAATGCCTAATACGAGTATGTCAAAATCTAGTTGAAGATTTGAGAATCACCTGACGTGAATAATACAACATTTCTAGGAATTATATTTCACTACCCGATCAAAAATGTTGGCAATTCATTTTGTTTATTTATTTGTCATGGCAATTTACTTGGCAATTATATTAGACATAACTCAAAACGTGAGAAATTTGCCCAAAATTATTGGAAATTATTTGTGTGATCATTAAATAAATTGAAATTGGTTTTGCTTACCTGCCTCGCATTTCCTCTGTAGGCCAATCTGCATTCTGGCCCCAAGGCATTTCTGTGGTTCCCAGAATTAGACCAAAGCAAAAGCCAAACACACAGGATATCAACATGCCCAAGCCCAAGCACAAAAAACCAACACGCTGTAAAAAAAAAAAAAAATTAAAATATTTAAATAAGACATACACAGTGTCCTCCATTTAATAAGAGAAGAAAAAGTTCACTACAAATTCTAAAAACAAATATTTGTTTATTAAGTGTGTACTTGTATATTTATTTGTTTGTTTTAAGAGCAATCAATGGGCAACACAGCTGCAGGGTAAATCTACCTTAAGCAAATGTTTACATCTAAAGAGCTGGAACTTGAATTTGATTATTTGAACAGTTGACAAATTTTGACATTTGACTGTTTAAGTACCCTACTCATGGGCCAAATAAATAACTCTTTGGAGTTCCTCACTTGAATACGCTAAGCAAACAAAAAGTTGAACAAAACTATTATTTAATAATATATAAATTTAAGCAAATAAATAAGCGTGATCAGTAAAGTTCTAAATATGTATAAACAGAATTATACGAAGTGTTATTACATATTGTCTTATATGTTAGTTACTGAATTTAATGCACACAGTTGGAATATACTTTTAAGAATTTTTTGGCTCGATATTTAAGTATTTATATGTTGTAACATTGATAATCTACATATAAATATATTTACATACTTAAATATAACGCCTCAACTTTTGGTACTGATTAAAAATATATATAATATTATGCCATGCTCCATTGTGTGCTTGAAGGCTACATTTACAGAGAGAAAGAGAGATTGGGGAAGCGGGGGAGCGGGAATTGGGGATTGCATGTTGAATGCCAACTGACGCCAGTCAGCCACACTTTGAGCGAAAATGTAGCATACTTTAGTTGTTAGACGATGGGCTGAGAAGGGTAAAAAGCGTTAGGGAATGGGGGCCAATGGCAAATGGCAAATGGTTAGTGGGTGCGTGACATGTTAACCCAAATTTGCAGCCACGCAGTGTAAACTGCTTTTGGCAGCTGCACACAATAGAAAAATGTTCTTATGTCAGCTCAAAGATGCCGTCGACATCTTCTTAGCCAAACCCCCAATTGAAACGCAAAGCAACTCGCCCCTAACAAGCTGGCAACTGTTTAAGATTTTTTACTTAAAACTTACAAGTGAGAGGGCAGTAAATGTTGTTTAAAATGAAAGTGCAAATATAACTTGCAAGTTTATGTTTTGCAGGGCGTATGCGTAATATGTTGAGCAAACGCATCAAATGGCGTGCAAATATTTTGCAGTTTCCGTTCAACGTATGCGCAATTTTTGTGTGCATAAAAATTGCATTTCAATAACATTTAACGACTTTTGACAGACTCTGCCATAAATATTTATGTACTACAATATATAGACAAAGCAATCGAATTTCGATTTGCAACTTTATGTGTATTTCGAATTTTCATATCTATATTTATTTTATTTTTGCACTTGTTGCATCTAACACTCAATTTTAATGTATTGTTATTTTTTGGCCTTTGGTAATTGACTTTTGACATTTGTTTGTGAAATGGCTTAAATACTTTTCACACAATTTTCACAATAGTAACGAAAATAGATTTTGTCTCCTACAAATGAGAATTAAAAAAAAAAAAGAAGAAAGCAAACTTTAAAATGTGTATGCAACAAATAAGTTTAAATGTATTTGATTATATGAAATCAATTTAAATTTAATATTTATTCAAGCAGCACTTTAATGTTAAGTCGGAATTTGCTCGATATTTGGCAATTTAACAGGAATTTCATTAATTTCAAATGAATTTTGATTGAAATACATATAACATATATGTTGAACACCGCGTTCTTAAAGATACATATGTATCTACGAGTTTGCTGCTGTTAAAACATGTGTTTGCAGAGTCTACAATAATTGTGTCAGCAGACATCAAGTTGTCCCCAGGGCAACATCAGACCAAAATAAACCACGAACATGTCTTGCACTCATTAAAAATGGTAACAAAATTGTTTTTTTTTTTGAGTTGAATTTTATTTTTTGTCAACTTTCTATGTATTTACTTTTATTTCTCATGTTTTACACGTTCTGAGTGTGGGGGTGTGTGTGTGTGTGTGTCTCGTAAAGCGCACCTGCGAAATTTATGAGGCACGACGCCTTTTTGAAGTTCTTAAGCGTTGAAAACTGGAATCATATCTTTGCCATAGAGATTTTGACTGTTGTCCTGGCTGCTGTTGACATTTATGGATCTCTTGAATCAGCAGAAACAGGAGCAAAAAGCAACAACTGCTGCAGTTGACGTTAAGTTTTATTTGCTCCGACTTTGGATAATTCCTTGAGTGCTTCTTTATTTTTAATTTAAGTAGCTTAAGTTTGTTTGTCCAAACACTTTTTGTTGAATTTTGGTCGACAGAAGATGATGATGAAATGGCGGCCTATTTATATTTATAGACAGCACACAGGATGTTCAGTTGAAAGGCAACATATTTCTTTACAACCTTTTATTTTAAATGTATAAATTTAAGCTTGCATTTCTATGACAGCAAAGGCTTTGGCCTATTCAGACATTACAGTTAATATATACAACTAAACAGGTTATTATTATAACATGTTATTTGCTTAATTGGCTTAGAGCGCATTTGTAGACGGGAAACTCTAGAGAACTGAATAAAAAGTTATTTAAAAGTTTTTTCAATTAGTTGCCACTTCAAACATATGTTATATGTCGCAAATAAACATTCGAAAACAGGTTGAACAAACCCATTTATACACACTTCATCGAACTGTCAATAGGGAGCTCAAAACTCAACCACAGAAGTGTTGAAAATATATATAACAAAATCGAATAAAAAAATTGTTTCCAATTTTGAGTAGCAAGTTTGGACATTTTCATAGTCGACAGAGGCCAAAAACAAACTCTGCCATTGACTGGCACAACAATTTTCAACGAATTGCTTTTATTATTTCCATCTGTCACTTTCTCATACATAAATCACTCTAGAACGCAGCAAAGTGTGTTGAAAATGGAAAACGGCATTCAATTTTTGACTCCACCTAGTATATATATTTTTTTTATGCAGTGCATTTAAATGTTTTGTTGGCAATTCGCAATTCGCATTGCTGCTGGCAGCTGCACAATTTGTGGCACAAAAGCGAGTTAAAATGGTTTTGGCCAACCGCAGACAGAGTTGCAGCTGCTGTTGCAACTTCAGCTTGCCGCACTTACCATTAGCTCTCTGTCCGAGATAATTGCGCCGAATGTAATCGACATAACGGGGCCCATAAGCGGCGATACCAACATGGCCGCAACAATATTCGGAGCATTATTCTCAACCAGACCCAGGGCAGCCAGGGAGCTGCAAGTAAACCCCTAACATTATAGCAACTCAGCATTACGAGGCATCCCGATTTGAACTCACTCGGCGGTAACAATTAGCAGCAGATAGTCAAAGGACAAGGAGCCACCAGCTCTAACACCATCAACCACCTGCTTAACGGTTAGTTTCGATTTAATTGATTCCACAAAATTGTTCCACTTGGAGGCTTCCTCGGCTTCATTGTCGCTGTAAAATGTTAAATAAATAAACTTCTTTATACTACCATCATAAAATGCAATGGCCATTGAGATGTGTGTTTACTGTACAGCTGCCCTGCTACTAATTGCCACAAAATGTTGGTTGTCTTTTCATTTCTTACAATCCAAGAAAGAGCTTTAGTTGCACATTGCAAAAGGAGCAAGTTTAAGTTGTCTGCTTGTTATTCAATTCTCAGAGTCTATTTTGTATTAAATATTCTTAAGAAAACAGAAAACTTGTACAGTGTAATGTGCAAAAGTAAAAGATCTGGGCATTAAGTTTTTAACTTCTCAGTCAAGAACAACTTTCAACGTCAACGTCAATGCCAATATAAATAAAGTTTTAAAGTTTGTTTAGCCATTTTACGTACATTTCAATTGATTTTACTAAGCATGCATTTTTAACAATATTTTGGTTTACATTTTTAATCGAAATTTAACACAAGAATTTTACACAATTTCCTATTTTGATATTCTGCAAGGAAATGGCTTAAACTATTCTCTAATTTTTGAGCCATTTTCAAGGCAATACATTTGCAAACTGAACCTACATATAGGCTCAATGGAAGGCTTATCTTGTATGTTAGACTCTTTGCAGCCAATAGCAATAACAATTACCTTCAAATAGCTGTATATAAGGACACATTCAAGCAATTCTTGTCTAAAGTCATAAATTACTTAAGTGCACTGGAAAAATGCATTTAACCCCATTGATAGGGTTCAAGTCCCAAAAACCTGCTGGCTTTCAAATGTAAATTTAAAGATTTTCACTTTTTACACCGGGTACAAGTAGAAAAACCGAACGACAATAGTCGATGCTCTAGCCAAAGCCATAATAAACTTGGGCATAGGCCAAGGCCTGTAACTTGTGGGTTGTGGATTGGCAAACTGTGCCACGTGGTGGCTTGTGGCATCAACACAGCAAAAGTGCGAAATAAAAGAAGTGCAACCAAGCCCACTTGTCACAATGCCAGCGGCCAGACAAACAAACAATAATGTTTGAAAGTGAGACTGCAAGTGAAAGTTTATTTCAATAACCTTTGAGACACAGCTCAGAAAAGGAAAAGCGTTTGAAATTAGATTTTTGTGACAATAGAAGAAGTCGGCTCAAAAGCCAGGGCTGACAAAGGTGCTCAAATTAAAATTATATTACATGTTCATAATACTGACAATAGAATTACTGAGACACACATATCCATACGCACCTGTAATCATCCCGCATGTTGGCCGCATCTGTGATGGCATCATAGCTAACGCTGCAGGGTAGAACACTGTAAAATGAACCAGGTGAGAGATGAAAGACCAGGAATTGCATTTGAATATGGAAATATTTGTGAAGTTGAAACAAGTCATGCATAGTTTTGTGGCATTGTGCTTTTCGTTGACTTTGCATGACTCTCTGGTCAGGTATCTTGGCTCTGTCTCTGCTACTGACATACCAATCTGATAGTTCTAAAGCTTTTGGTTCTTCAGTTTAATCCGTGAAATGCAAGTTGCAAGCTGCAGGCTGCAGGCTTCAGCTGGTTGCAGCTGTTGCAAAGGACGACTCTGCATAGTTGTCTGCTGGCAGGACCAAAACTTAATTGCATTCTGTGCACATTAAACAGCTTAAATATCACTTTTCGCATCGAATTCACACGCCCTTTGAACTGTCACTCAACCCAGGGTAAACAGCTGCACTTTACGTGTATATAGATTATATATATATATATATATATCCACCCACTTTAACCCAAAGTTTGTCTTTGTACGCCCCATAACAGCTGGCCACACCTTTGGCTGCATTTTAATGCACCTGTTTAATGCCATTAAATGATTATCACACCTCCTTGTCTGGACTTGTCTTGACTGTCGTTCCCATCTGTTTGCTGGCAATCTTTTGCTCTTTTGCCTGTTCATCTTTAATTTATTTTGTAGGGCTACTTAGTAAAGTTTATTGTGTTTACTTGATACCAGGCAGTTCTCTTGCTTAATCTACTCCCAAGAGAATGTCCTGCAGTAGAGAAAAGGACTTGTCTGAAATTCATTTACCACTTAATACTTTTCACCTTTACTCAAGCTGGCATTTTCAATTAGTTTGGGCTATTGTTGCTTAGAAAGAGCGTAAAAGAATTAATAAGAATATAAGAAAATTTCTAAATTTCAATTTGTATATATCTAAGCAGGTTTTATATAAAATCTAAATATCAGTCTATTTTTATTCATAAATATATGCAAATATTGCTCAAGCTTCTTTTATTAAGTTTAATTTAATTATTTATTTTTGGAGGAGTTAAATTTTGGCTATTTTTCAAGCACTTTATAAACAATAAAGGTCTAGAAGCTTTCCTAGATTTATTGATATATATTATGGCTTTAAATACTAGGTTAATATATATGAATAATTCTTGAATTCTTAATAAAACTAAACTAAGATTCATTTTTCAATTTTCTAACTGCATTTTAGTAAGGATAATTTTCTTTACTAGCTTTCTAAACTAAGATTATATTATATCGAAATCGTTAAATAACGCAATCTTTTGAAGAGTGTAAATTCAAGCTATATAAATGACAAAACGTGTGTTATAGTGTCAAATATACTACCGTATTCCTAGTCTAATTTAAGTTGTCATAACTCTAATAAGCTTATTAATATTCTATTAGCTTGTGGCACTTCATCCTTAATCCCAATTCATCTCTAGCTATACTTTTGCCAACTCATGGTCAGTTCTTTCACTTACAGTCGAGAAATGCTTTCAATTTTCAATCCGGAGCTGTCCAGCTGTTGCATGGCAAATCGATAAGAGTTTCGCCTTCAGCTACAGGTACAGCAGCATCAGCTTCAGCTTCAGCTTTAGCTTTTCGTCCTTGCCATGGCCGTCGAAAGGCAATCAAAATATGAGACCGCCAGTGCACCTCTTGCCACATCCTGTTGCAAACTGTTGAAGACCCTAACAACTAACTGCAAGGATGTGGCGCTGGGATTGAGCCACGGCTCAGCCCTTTCAAGGCAGGCTGCATTTTTTATTAAAAACAAGAAAAAACTTTGCATTTAAAAGCTCCCGACGGGTGTATACTGTATTTCTAAGTCTGTTTCTCATAACAAATAGATAATCCGTCTTCAGGATTTTCGTTATTTACTCTGTCCAAGTTTAAAGTTTCTCTTAGTTTCTCCCGCTTGCACTGTCTTCTTAGCAATACATTCTACACAAACCCAATATACTTTCATTCCTTTTGCGTTTAGAGAGTATAACAAACTGGGGCAAAGTCAATGTCTGTCTGAATCTGACCAGCTGTTGCATAGACTGTTGTAGACTGTAGTTGGCGCCTGGTTGGCTTGCCCGGCACGTTTGCCGTTAGCCGCTTGCCGCTTGCCACTTGCCACTTGCCACTTGCCGCTTGGTGGCGTGGCGGCTCCTTTCAATGTCTCAACTTACCTGACACTGGAATTCAATTTAGTGCCAATGCCCAGCTCCGTGAGACAGTGGAGTGTTGTCTCGCAGGCATCGCCGGCTTGCAGCGGAAAGACGACGTGATGGAAATAACCTTTTTTGCTTGTTGTCCAAGTAACGTGCTCAATTTCAAGCTTGACAAGTAACTCCTCAAGTACCTGCCAAGGAAACAACAACAATAGCCTTCGGGTTTTAATAAACGGTAGCAAGGACTTTAGTTATGCATCTAATTGGATTGCTGAGTCACAATTACAGTCACAGTCACACTCAGAGTCACAGTTAAGTCTTTAGTTTAATCCACACCCTCTGCTGCAATCATTAATCTTTGGTATCTTCCTGATTATTCTACTTGAACTAAAGTCCAGCTTAGTTGTCCATCCAGCTGGCTGTTGACCCTCATTCATCAAAATCAGTGCGTGGGTCGAGCTCGGCGATTGACCAACCACAAGCCAAGACAATTTGGTTGGCATTTTACATTGTTAACTCCCCTTTAACAATGCACTGTGCTTCAGTCACGTTCCGTCCGGTTAAGTGCATCCACACAACAGAACAGTACAGAACAGAACACAATAATCGTTGAAGTATCCTTGTCCACGTCGCACACCGCACGAAAGTCAACTCTCTAAGTGTTTTGTGGCAGGGGGGAATGGGAGCTTAACTCTGTAGTCAGAGTGGGGGCAGGTGCGAGTAACTGCCCAATGGACTCACCTTTTCAAGGGGCACCACTAAATTACGTCTGTCCAGTGGCACAGGGGTCGTGGCAGCAACTCCAACCCCTGCTTTAGTACTGGCATCTACTCCTGCTACCCCTCCTGGCATGACTCTCTTAGCAGCTGCCACTGCACCGCCACGTCCCGGTCCAGCGCCACGCCCAGCACCGCCCACACCACGTCGATACTTGGGCACATTCTTGTCACGTAATTCAACTTCGAGTCGCAGTATTGCGTTGTTATTTTCCGGAAGATTGATGTTCAGATTATTATTGCCACCGCCACCGCCCATGCCCATACCGCTCCTGCCATGATGTCCTTGTCCGCCACCCACAGCGCCGGCCACCGGCTCAGTTATGGCATTATTTGAAGTGCCTACAAGTAAATGAAAAGGTGATGATACTTAAATAACAATGTGAGCTCTTCAACAACTATTCTAGCATTATAAATATATACCTAGTATATAGTGAAAACTCAGTAGAATGAACTGAATTCAAATAAATTTACTGTTTAAAAATGAAATTACGCAATGTATACTGCAAAAGGCGATTTATTCTAACTTATTAGTGAAAGCTTATTATCCGATATTTACAAAATTAAACATATTATTCATATGCTCTTATTTAGCAGGAAATAAATAAAAAATAATATAAAGGAATTTTCAATTCAATACCATATAACTGCTGACCGAATAATCTTATCAAAAAGCTGAATAAAAATTTTTAATTGCTTTAAACTATGTTCGGATTTATTTGCAGTTATCCAGAACAATCTTCTTAAAAATTCAATCATCAAGCAATTTTCAATATTCTTAAAATCGGTCCCAGAATATTTTTTTTAAGAAAAAGTTTAATTAATTAAATTAAAAATGTGATTTAGGAAAAAAGTCTTTATAATCTCGTAATGGGTTGCTAATTACATTTTAAGTCGAAAATATTATAAATAAATCTGCATAAAATAAATACTAGATACTTTCTTTGATATGGAAAATATTTAAGACTACAAAAATGATTCCTAAGAGTCTTCATTCACTGCTTCACTCTGTTTTCTTCCCTGTTTCAAGAGATTCTGCCCATTAATTATCCAAAAAATTATGCAAACAATCCTTTTTTCTTTTGTAGACAAAACCTCTTAACTCCTCCGAATTGTTCATATATTTCAGGTTGCACTGTGCTGTATTTTGAATCTAAAATAAATTTTATAAACCTTAAAATATATAAATAAATTTTATTTTGCCATTTGGACTGCATTAAAGACCCAATTTAATTAAGCAACATTTATTTAATGCCATATTATTACTCGATTTATTTTCTAATTAGCTAAACCAAATGGGCCAGGCTAAACATTAAATAAATAAATGAATTTCTATTTGAGAGCTAAAAACAAACTGCATTTTTTGTTTTATACAAATAACAATTGACCACTAAGCTGCAAATTGTGCTAATTAAATTGATGGCTTAATTGAACAAACACCAATTGTTAATTGTATAATGACATGTTTAATATGTTCGATATTAGTAGAGAGGCTTTGAAGATTTTCATATTTATTTTTAGCTGCAATTAATAAAAGTTGCCTCAGTAAAGCAAAGCCAAAATAAATAAAATGGCAGGCAAAAATCAAATCAAAGCCTGCATTAAAACCACACACAAAGGATCACAATTTATTATGCCAACACACACATACACAATCAAACAAAGACAAAAACACAAACACACACATTGAAATGTTGTAGAAATCCCCGCACATTGACAAATGCCAAAATAAAGCTTAAATAGGCTTAGGTCAGGGCACAGCATCAAGTTTTCCTAGTATAATTCTGAGTTGCCAAGTCTTTGTTTCACATAGTTACTGTTGTCTGCCACTTGGCCAAAACAAGTCCACAATTTGGTCTACTTGCCGCAAACCCCGCCGCAGCCCCACTTCAAGTCTTGGCAAATTTCGAAAAACGCTTTGGCATGGCATTGAGCCCTGTGATTTATGTCTGGCACCTTAGCCAGGCTCTTCAATGACTTGACACAAGTATGTACTACATGTCAAGTTATTTTTGCGTTCCTTGCCTTTCTTTATTTTTATTTTCTTCTTTTTTTTTTGGCCAAGTAATGCCACTGATTGTCCTTCTGTCTGAAAGTTGGGTTTACACTGCCATGTGGCATGCGGCATGCGGCAAGCGGCAACGCATGTTTATTGCCCATTTTTGCATTCGAAAAAGTCATTTATATTACTTTGACTTTGTTCACGCCCTGCAGCAGACTCCTTCCTTCTCATGGCCAGCTACTACTCATCAGTTCCATTGTCATTATCAGCATTGGGCCCAACAAAATTAATGATGATACTCATTGATGGCTTTTGCTTTGGTCTTGTTTTATATATACGAGTATTTAAATAAATATTTGATTAATAATGGGGCAAATGCGAAGGCTTCACACATTGCACACTCCAACCTGATAAGTTGACATATTTTTTTTTTTTGTTTTTCCTGGATTCCGTTTCATAAATTATGGTATTTGATAGGTTTTTATTGTTGGCATTTTTGTCTTTGATTATGATAAATTAATAGCCATGTTCCTTCTAATGAGAGTTGATTGTTCAAGTTTTTATGGCAAACATTAATGTGTTCCAGCATGTTTCACATTCTGCTTTAATTGTTGAAGCAGTAAAAACGAGATTTATGGCCTAAACAGGTAGTGAAAATCTTATTCTAAGATAGATATTATTTTATATAATTATTAGAGTTTGTTTATAAAAATTAACGATTAATAATTAATTTATTTTGTAAAATATTTTAAATTTCTTTGGTATTTTTTTATTTACTTTTCAAACAATTTTTCACCCAAATATATATATTTTATTTTTTGTGAGATATATTTTTATTTAAAAAAAATATTTTAGTTGTAATTGGATCAAGAATGTTTCTCAAAGCAAAGTAATTCTAAGCCCCAAAAGAACGCAAATTAACTTAACGTACGTATGCAGAACCAACAAATTTGATTAAGTTTTACTGCGTTGGCTTTGAACAAGTCTGTTACACCAAACCCAAACCCAAACCCAATCCCAATCCCGACTCCAACTCCATCCAACCGGTCTCTTCTAAAACTTTGACACGCCCATTTTCATCTCCCTTAGAACGTCATGTTTACACTTTGTGCTCGGCGAGTAAATAAACATGCCACATGCCCCGTGGTATACGTTCCACATGCCAACACTTAACCCCACGGTTTGGGCTAGTTAAAATTTAATATTCAATCTTTAGACAGCGCAGAATCCTCTTTAAATGTAACAGAGAGGTAAAAAAATTAATTCGCTATGTGTGAGTGTGAGTGTGTGTGTGTGAATGAGTGCTGTGTGCCAACATTTGTGGCATGCTTTTAGGCGCAGTGAGCACTTTTACACTTTTACGATGTCATAAAATAATTAATAACGCCACTAAACAACATAATTACGCGCCTAAGCACCGCATACAGGCGGATGGACATGTTGTGCCACCACTAGTAGAAGCATGCCACAATTTGCTGCAGCGTGTTAACAGAGCGGCAAACAAATTTGTAACTTTCTATTTAATTAGCGCTCAACACTTATTCAATGTTTCACGCTTTGCATGCCCACTTACCGTAAATCAGCTCGCGTTCAAAATTCGCCGTTGGCACAACGATTAGGAAGACTACGCCCGGCATTCTACGTAATTCTTTTTATAGGTGGCTCCACCGAGTTTCCTGTGAAAGTCTACAAGACAGAAAAGTGGGCATTTTAGTTTACAAATTGTGTACTTGAACTGGGAATGGGATGAATGAGTTTGCAGAGGTGAGAAGGTAGCAGGAAACTGGATGGTCACGGAGATTGCACGTCAAGTCCATGAATACAAATATATTCAACGCCTGTAAGTAGGCAACACAAAAGCTGGCAAACTTGTTGGGCCCAAAAGTTGTCAACAACAATTGTATGCACTTTGTTAGAGGTGTCAGCCCTCGAGGGCAGTTTATAAAATGTGCAGGATGCAGCTTATTTAAAATGCATAAAGTATTCTTGTCAAGTGTTGAATTACACATTTGCCAGAAATATTTATACGCCTGCAACAAACAGAGGTTTTTATTTTTATCGTATATAAAATATATACTAAGCACTTTATTGTAGAAGTGAAATTGTAGTACGATCAAAACTCTAACTGTTGCGGCATATTCTATTTCGATTATATGTTGACTAATTGTCTAAGATTCCAATAAATCGATCCAATAGAAGTCATATTTCATGACAATGCTAAACATCTCAATTTCAACTACTTATCAAAACTTTGGGTCCACTAATTGATGGACCCTCGACAAAGTTTTCTTACTTGAATGCACTAAATGGCCAACTTTTTGTTGTTAAACCTCTTAAGTTGGCAAGTTACCAGCCAGGTAGTGGCTAAAGACTTTTCATTTTTAAGATGTTGACTGCACTTTGTTTCAGACGTCTTACTGCCAAATTGTGCATGGCAAAAAGGCAATTTCTGTAAAATACGCCATTATTTAAATATGCATTTCTTTACAACTCTTGTCTTAATTATTTAACTTGGCATATATCCATTGGTAATTTTTCTTTATCAGCGTATAATATATATTCCCGATATGCGAAAATATCCTGAAGCAACGCAGAAATTGCAAAAATGCTGAGAACAGATTTTTCCCAACATGCCGAATAGCAACGCCTTCAAGATTTTCCGCATACTCACTCTTGAATATATTGAAATTAAAATGCCATTAGCACAGAGTTGAGATAAAAAATGATATGAGTGCAGGCAGCCAGCAAAGAGGCAAAAATGTCGATTTATGTGGGGTTAAAAGGAGCGTGAGAGTGTGGTCCAAACAGGATGAAAGCCAAAAGAAGCCAAAAAATATGGCTAGATTGAAATTTGCGTAAGAGTAAGAGTATTATGTATAATAATAAGATTTTATTAAACCAGTAGAAAGGTAAAATATATTCAAGGGAAAATTTTAAATAATTAACCATATTTAAAAATAGCTTGGTTTGATTTGAAAGTAAATATTGCTATGATACGGATTTTATCATGTACAATAAAGTTGAGCAGATTTAAACAATTGAAACAGCTACTCAATATTATATATATTTACAAGAAATACTTTAAGCTGATTCTCGTTGTCTGTACTATTTCAGATTTTCATTCATTCCGTTCGTAAAATCTTGTCAGTTGCCCTCAAAACTTTTGGGCAAACAATCTGCTTATTTCAGTTTCCACACTTTTACTTGAAACATTAAGCCCAAGAGCCGCAAAACAAACGTCCTGTAAAAGCAACAGGAACCAAGCAGGAACCTGCCTTTCCCCCTTTCAGCTACACCTCCTGCGGGCTCTTGCGAACTTGCAACGCCACTTTTCAGCACATTGACTGTTGCACTTTTTTTTTGTATCTTGTTTGCAAGTTTTCACTTTGTGGAATATTTATTAAAAAACAAACGGCAAAAATGTCGCACAGTGGCCACAAAAAAAAAATCGTTTATATTCAGAAAAAATATTTATATTCTTATTCATTTTCCTTTTTCATCTTTCTGGTGCACTTCTTTGATTAATGCCATAACTATATATTTAAATAAGTTGAGTAAAGTTTTTGGCCGCGCCAACGAAATTGACGGACACTTGTGAAGTGGCCGGGCGGCATCTTTTCCGGGCTTTACTTAACACTTGAGTGCAGCAGTTATTTCGCAGCATGTTGCATTGTTGATATTTGTGCAACTCGACAATGGAACGTAGCGCTAATTTGTTCGAGTACCCCCCGCTAAGGTTGCAACAGCCCTGCACTCTAATTAGAGCAACAAAATTGCATTACTTTTGCACTTGTGCAATATAATTATAAAGTGCACAAAAAAAATTCAAGAATATTGCTGTTGGGAGTTCCTAAATGCGAAATACTCTGTTCTATTATCTGTTGCCCTGATATCTAACTTGACAATTAAAAAAAAAAAAATACTTGGATTTTTTTCTAAATTTAAAATAATTATGTAATACATTTTTAAAAGGGATTTTTTTTAAACAATATTGTTGCTCTAGCTTCTAAAGTATCGATTTAACATTACTTTCTGCAAAAATTCAATATACTCTTGAATATTTTCTTTCAAAAAAGAGTATCAAAAAAGGCAAAAAAAGCTAAAAACTAAAAGTGCAATTCAAGTGCCTCATGGCTGCTACTGGGCACGTCCTGAAGGGCGTGAACAAAAATATTGTAATAACTACCAATAACCGGCTGATTGCCGCCACGTTTCGTATAGTTTTAAGTTTCTATTTTTGCTCCTTACGCTCTCAGTCCTTCTGCCCTTAACCGGGACAAGTCATCTTCTTATAACATCCTGGCAAAAACAGCGAAGGCAATTTTACTTGTGTTGTCAGCTTTGATTCTATGTCTTGCTCTGCTCGCTTCAGGGTCCTTTTATTTTTCAGCTGCCACATTTTACAATGCTTTAATGTTGTGTTAATTAAAAGCGCTAATTGGTTAAGTCTCCAGCGATGTGAGGGCGTGTGGCAATGTCAGTTTAGAGTCTAACTTTTAAATACCAATTAAAGTATATTTGCTAGAAAAGTGCTTTTGACAGATATATGTATTAAACTAGAACTGAAAAACTGAAATAAAGTTAGACAAATATTCTTTAGTTTAAATAATAATAACTTTTTGGTATTTAAAGCAGGGAAAAAATGTCAGTCTGCATAAAATATTAAAAATCTTTATATTTAACTTTAAATTTTTTGTACGAATTGAGGTTATTATTTAAATATCGAACACAAATGGGATTTAAATTGAAATTAGTCCCGATAATTATTAAAAAAAAATGTGACAATATAATTGTACTATTGTAATTCTCAATCATTTTATATTATTCATATTAATTCTCACTGTAATATAAGTTATTTGTTGACTTGAGACTTTTTGATTTAGAAATTACTTCAATTTGTGGGTTTCAATGAATAAATTAAATACTTAACTGAAACTACAAAATGTTAACTTCACTACAGAAAATATTCAAGCATCGCAATGTAAGTCTATACCTTTACTCTCAAGTCAGCTTACAGAGTTAAGTATTTCAGACTTACATATTTTTATTTAGGTTTTTTATTTTTTGCATTTGCGTTTTTCTTTCTGGCCTTTGAACCAACATATTTCTTCATTTTTAGGTAGTTTTCAAGTTGGCATTTATTTTTGCGAAACATTTTTACAATTTTCCAACGAAAATGCCTCAAATTGCATTTTCGTTGGCTTCTACTCTTTTGCTGTCCGCTTTATGCTGCTCTGGTGGCAAATGAAGCGTTGCCATATTGGCCCCAAACTTGCCAAGCTAACAGTATTTCTAATGACAGTTACCAGCTTAAAGCCAACAAAATTGTGTGTTTGGGCCAACAATTTGTATTCCCCATACTTGTGTGGCTGGAAAATATTTGGGATATTTCTATACAAAGCCTGTGCCATGAAAAAGAAATAGCTCAATAATATTAATATTTAAGTAGACAGTTCTACTCAATGGTGGCAAGCGAAAAACTGCAAAAGTTTGCTACAAAAAAAAAAACTTTTGGCCAGAGCAACGACCCCTGGAATGGCGAGCAGCGGCCAGCCAGAGCAAACGACTTTAACATAATGCATAATCTTTTAAATAAGGATATGGCTACCTCTACCTACCCCCCTGAGCTCTTATCCTGGCTAGCCATTATGACACACGGTGGTGCAACAACTAAAAGCAGGAAAAAAATGATATAGAAAAGTTTTGTTAGGCAAAAGCAAAATTGCATTTCATAGCCAATTTTAGCGGAAAGAAAAACTTTTAACTTCAAGTTGGCCAGATAAGAATGGAGCCAAAGCACCTCTTTAAGTGCTCCCCGGAGTACCAAAAGTCTCACAGCTTATATACCCTATACTTTATGCTATTTTAATAATAAACAAATATATGAAAAATATATATATAAAATAGAAGTATATATTTTTTTAATATTTTTTATTATTCAAGACTAAACTCTGAGCAGTCCAAAAGAAAAAACAAAAACATTTTTAGGGCTTCCCACAGCACAAAACTTTGTATGCCAGCAATATTTTACCTTTTGTAGTGACATTGTATTTTTATGCGTGCCCAATGCTCAATGGTGCTATTTTACTAGAATATATTATCATTCATTTCGACTGATGAGAAAAATGCCAGCTAGCTGCTTAAACTAACCCCAAAGAATTGGAATGTCTGTTCTGTTGGGTAAAAGGACAATGCCAGGATGTTGGGTAATAAAAATCAATGTTATACGCTTAGAAATCGAACTGCTGTCAATTTGCCTTAATGGCCTTAACGTATTTTAAGTTATATAAATATAAATATCAATTCAAGTAACATAAACTTTAATATTGCGACCATTTATTCTTTATTTATTGCAGTTAACTCGCGTTTTGCGTAATTTCAATATTACAAAAATAAGCGATCTTGAACTGATTTCAAATACCACCGATCGTTTGGATATTACATTTCATTTCTTTGGCATCAAAGGGGATTCCCAGCGCATTCGAGAGGTCATAACTCGAATGGTTGAACGTGGACGAATTGGAAATTTTACATTGGTATCAAATTTTCATCATTTTGACGAGAATCCACCGCTAAATATGTTGGTAAGTGTACAAACAAATATATATATGAAAGCATTGTAATTATTGCAAATGTATTACCCATACGACCTGTCATCCTGCTTAATTTAAACATGAATTTATATTCAATGCAAAACTATCAGAGTTTTCATTTTACATATACATTTAATATCAATGTGTATTGCCCACAAATATTTATTTCAACGCCACTTGACGAAAAGCATTTTATTGGGAAATTTCAATGGCATTTTTCAATATGACACTTTTAAAAATAAATGACGTGATCTGTGTATGGGCAATCAATCAATTGAAGCACTTCATTATTGATTTCTGCTCTCTGGCATTATTATTAATAAATATCTGGCTGTGAAGACTGACAGTAAAGTATTATTATATAGATACCTCCGCATATACTTCCACTATAAATTAAATATTAATTTATTTACTGTTTTCAACACGTTTGACAGAAGACACACAATAAAAATAAACACACCGAAATAATAATAATAATAATAGCAAACGAAGGGGCAAGTGCAATGTTAATAAATATGCGCACACATGAATATGTCAACAATGCGGCATTTGTCACATGCCCTGCAACAACGAAAATAATTATTTATTAATTGTGGCAAGCACATGAACAATTGGCCTCATCAGGCGGCCATCAGGTTGACGCTGTCTGCAATTAAGTTGCATTAACATAACCGACAGCCCGGAAACCTCAGGGCCTCCCAAACGACAAAACAGAATTTGTGTCGCTTGACAGGAGCCATGGGACCCGAAGAACCTCAAGCAACTACGCCTCAACTCACCTGCCGGACATTTGGAGCGTCTAATTAGTGAATATTGTCAACTGAATCTTTGGTTTACCTTTCGTTACAGGACCTCAGCGTCAATCAACCGCATGCAGCTGTGCGCGAGGATAGCGAATTTATCATATCCTGCACGGCCCAAGGTTCATCACGTATGCAATTTCAATGGTTTAAAGACGGAGCCGCTGTAAATGCCACAAAGGCAACGAGGTAAGTTCAAATAAAAGTTCATCCTTTAGCTGCAACATTGGATTAGAGGCAGTCACAGCTGCCTATCACAAATGACCATTGAAATAGAAAACTATAAAACAAATACGCCACTTCAAACAACGCAGATTGAATTTAACTAAAAAACTAAAATGCTATTCGACTGCGGTATACGCTTTCCTATCAGAAATTAAATTTAAATTAAATTTGTATTTTTATTAAAATGGGTTGTAAATTTTTGAAATTTGCAGTTTTTTCAATATGATTTAATTTTTGATTAAAAGTTAATGATTAAATTTTTTTATTTAATTTCTAAACATAAATATATACATAAATTTATATCTGAAATTGGTGAATATTTTTTTTTAATTTCCATAGAGTTTGATTATCTTTCCGCGAGAGTATTTATATTCTTCTAAAAATTTTAACAAAATGAAATAAAATATATGAAAAAAATGCTGCAGCAAAAATCAACTTCAAGATGATTCGGGTGTAGGGACTGCCAGCACAAGTGTTCAATTTGACTTTATGACTTTTACACATCAATAAACATGACATAAAAAGCCATGGCAAAATAAAAACGAAACGGCCAAAAAGGATAAATAAGTCAGGGCAAAGATAAAGATTTGTCAGACGAGACATCGAAGCTAGTCAAAGCCACGGGAGTTGGGAGTTGGTCCAGCCAAACCGCAGTCAGCCGGGGCGAATGATTGATCATAAACCCTAGGATGGGAAAGCAGAACACATCTGTAAAGCATATATACACTGCCCCCCACATGTAGCATAGAATTTGCGCAACCTTTGCGCCCCCCTCTCCCCTCTCTATCCTATCGTCATGTTTGTGGTGTATTACATAAAAAGCATATGGCCGTAACTAACGAGGGGTTGTTACTTGGACGACTGCACGACAATTGGGGCTGCTAGGGGTGTGTGTGTGTAAGGATTTTAGCTTTAGCCGCAACTAACGGGCCATGTAGCCTTGACAATTCACCATGTTGCCCCTCAAAGCAGAATACTTAAGCTTGCTGCAAGGATAAGAGGCAGAGTGCAAGTTAGGGGAAAGCACTATAGAGGGGCAAGGGTTACGCGGCATGGCATAACAAATAGATGAAAAGCTTGGTGAGAAATGTTACGCGTATTGCTAGATTTCATTTAATTTAATATTTAAATTAAAATTTGTAATAAAAAATATTCCAAGCTCTAAATCCCAATTAATTGCATGCTAGTATATGTTTAACGGAAATGAATAATCTTGACTACTTATCATATTTAATACTGTATTAATTATACTTATCTATGTACAGTTAAAATGTAGAACAAAAAAAAAGAAACATCATCTGACATATAATTTAATTTAAATGTTTTTTTGATTGATTGACAAGGCTTATAATTTATAAACATCACATATGCCAAACAGCCTAATTTCAAGAAATATTTATTTATTGAAACAACATTCTTTTTTTTTTAATTTTTTTGATTGATAAAAGGAATCTTTTACAAGTTTTTTTAATGTAAAATATTCTCAAAAGAACAAACATTTTTAGCTTTTCCAAGAAATTGAAACATTGCTTTGCTCTTTATTTTTTTTCTTGATTCGACTTATATTATTTGAGGCTCAATGAAAGCGGTGGTTCAGTTTTCTAAGAAATTTTTTCATCTGGTTCATTTTGTATTGCCCTGGCTCTTTAAATCTTAAAAAATATATAAACATTTATTTATTTTAATGCCATAGCAACCTTCCTTATGGAATTATGCCAAAGAATTCTGACTCAGCTGAAAAACAATTTATACTTTTCTGATATTTTGATTTATGTTTATAGAATGAGGCAAGTGCCTCATTTTGTGATTATCGTATATGCAAAGTGTTGCACGTGTTCTGGTTCCACATCATCCGACCACTTGAATGCATTGATGTGTAAATAATTAAAGCTGTACAAAAGCCACAAACACATGTTCCAACTAGGGTGCAAAATATGAGTAAATATTTTAACTAAAGTGAAGTGAAGTCATTCATTTGGACATTTACTAACTTCGCATTACACAAACGACTAAACATTGGGTCAGTCCGAGCCTTGGCCTCTCGTTAGTTGGCTGCCTTTACTTTTGCGTACTAAAATAACCGGAAATAAGTGAATTTTTAATGCCTGATTTCACTTGTTGGTTGGGAGTTCAGGTCACAGTGCATAGTACACGGGTTGCTCAGTGAAATGGGTCAATTACTTGTATCATCGCTACGACGGATTCAATTTCTCACTTTAAAGCTATTTTGCATACCTGCAAAGCTTTAATTTAAAGGAAACCGTTAATATAGCAACCCTTTTGGCTGCTTTTAGCTGCTTTTGACCCAGTTAACAGCTGTACATTTGACACAAGCCAAAACTTTAGCTCCAGAAGCGAGTTTCCCTTGTGGGGTAATTAATGCAATTACTTTCCAATCACGTCGCTAACACATCCCTGAGCTATCACAACTTAGCGCAAGCCGACACTTTGATTAACATGCCTGCCCCTGCCACACACACACACTGCCACATGCCACATATGTATGTAAAATAATCTGTGGCATACACCAAGACGTGGTCATTAATTCTGCTTCTAATCGTGTGGCCCTTAACGTGTGCGTCCTTCTGAAATTCGGGGGAGGTGAACCCTGATTAAGTGTTACACAGCTGTTTACTCTGTGATTAGTTTTAGGTTTGCCTACGGTATTTAACAAAGGTTTCTAATTCAATTCAATGTGATGTCTCTATTAATGATACAAATGTTTATACTCAACAGGGGATTCCCCAACATTGATGGAAATTCAAATCTGATTATAGTTTGACACTCTGACTTACTAGTAGGTTACTGCAGTAACTGAAGCGTAGATATTTCAATTGAATGGTTCCATAATATAACTCTTTTTGACTTTTACACAGTTTCCTATTTATCTTTTACAGAAAGCGCACAAGTTTCAAGTGAATAGCTTTAAAAACCGCAGCAGACTGAGCTCAACTTGTTGTGCCACATTAACTGGAAAAGTTTTGAGCTGATAATCTGTCAAAGCCATGTTTATTACACATTTATGTAAATTGTTTAAACACGTGCAGCCAAAAGCTGCTCAACAAAAAAAAAAAACAACCCAAAGAAAATTAGCAAAAATATATTATCATTTTCATTTGGTCGACAAAATTGACGACTATTTGCTAAAAGTAGTTGAATGACATACAGATCTGGATCTATAACTAATTCTGTCCTATAAATATCTCTTTGAATTTGCAACAATACTCTACCTGATCCAATTCCTTGCATTAGCTAAATTCATCATTTCATTACCCTTTCTTAAAAACTTTTGTTTTTCTTAATATGCACTCTACGACAAAACCCGTCAACGCTATTTAGCTTCATGTTACGCTTTGAAAATTTGAAAAAATAAAACAAAAAATAAAAACTTTCTAGCTGCATTCAAGAACACAATACTCTGTCACTTTACTGTGTCAAGCTGTAGTCACTTTTGGCTTGTTTGCTGAAAATTTGTCAAACTGTAAAGCTAACAGCAAAAATTCAATTTCAGCAGCCAAGCAGCAAAAATTGTCTGACCCCCAAATGCACGATATAGCTAAAATATATATATATATTTCCTTATTTTACAAATTGGCTCAAACCGGAGCCAACAGGGCAACAATAACAATAACTATAACAACAACAACAATGCAGTGGCAAATGTCTTGACAACGACATCGTTGTCTAGGACAATGCAATGTTATGTTTTTTGTACTCGAATCTGTTATACTTTCTTTCATATGTTGTACAATACAGGGTACACTAATAACCAGGCCAATTATTTCATTTAAAAATAAAACAATTCTTTGAAAAGCAACTTAATTGAATATAAATTTGTTTTCAATTATATGACCAATTTTGTGCAAGATTAAAGTCAATTTTATTAGACAAAAGGCGGTTGAAGTTAAAATTATTTTTAAATAAATTTAAAATGTGTAAAAAACGATAAATTCTTACTAGCAAGTTGACAAGGTAGGCCAAGATATTTATAATGTATTTAAAATTTTAATAGTTTTAAGCTGAAAACAAAAATAATAAATCAAAATTTAATTGACAAATAAATGTATTTTAAATTTGAAGTTTGAAAAGTTCTCTTTTCATATCTGAAGACAATTGTTTTTCATTCATGTATTTAAATAAAATAAATAATTTAAATGAAATATTTAAATCTTTAAATACACAAATTTATTTATTTAAAAATTTCGATTTCAATTCTTTTTTTGGAATGATTATAAAATGTAAATAAGGCTGAATATAAGAAAAGCAATCAAAGTCAAGTTTTGGCAACATCCAAAGAACTGCAGTACCCTGTATAAAACTATATATATATATAGTTCATATATATATTTGTCACATTTACTCTTTTCTATGAGACACATGCCGAATGAGGGTCACGATTTTCATTAGTTCCATTTGCCACAATGTGTTCAGACAGAGTTCACTTGCATTGGAGCCATGTTCTCGATTATGCGAGGCGACAATGCCACAATTAGTTGCATAAAGAGTTTGCCACTGCTTCATAATGTTATTGGACATTATACATAATGGCTTGGGTAGGGACTTGGCGCCAATTGTGTGTGTATAAAAATAGCTACAGGATTTGCGCTTGACAGTACTAAAAGTATTGATCAAACAATTTGTGATGGGGCTGCTCTATATTCCGGCTAAAATATATGCAGTTCGGTTGGCGGGGGGGAAAACTGCAGAAACTGGCGATATTTATGCGAGACATTGCCACAACGCAGTTGCTGCCTGGGCCAGGTACAGTTACAGTCGAATCGAATTGAAACGCTTGAAATAATTTAGGATTTAGTTAAGATTTAGTTAGTTAGTAAGAGTCGAACAGATAGCAGTGGTAGGCAGCAGAGGACAACGGTTTTTTTGGCGGCTCTGGCCAAAAAGCAACGCGTTTGCTCCGTTTGCAACGAAACACAACCACACACACAACGCACAACAGGACACAACAGGACACAACACACGAATCGAAATAAATCCATACCATGCCCATACACTGGGACTGGGATTGGGAGCACGAGCACGAGCATGGCGGCGCTCATTATCACTGGCCGCCACGCAGGCATTTCTCAGCGGAGCCCAAATGCCGAGCGCGTCGCTATTATCTGTCCCATGAGATGGACGTGTGCGCCCGGGAGTTTCATCTGCGGGTAGACGAGAGCGCCTGGTGTCACGGCTCCTGTCTGGTTGGACGTGTGGTCATAGAGACGGGCACGGAGCCGGACTCGCTGGGCCGTGGCACCTTCAAGGTGGTACTGGACGTGCATCACTTTCAGCTGGCCGAATTGTCGGTCAAGTCGAAGAACAGTGATACCATCTGTGTGGAGGGCAAGCATGGGGATGATCGGGCCGAGAATGGACAGCTGTGCATTACACGTGAGTTTACGCGTTCGTACAAGCTGCCACGGCACTATGATGCAACACAGGCGCGTGCCACATTCTCGGCGGATGGCATACTTATGGTAACGGTGCCAGCACCACCCAAACTAGATGATGTGGAGCGTGTGGTGGACATTGAGCCCACCGGCAACTATTTTGGCAGCATTGCGGATCCCAGTGCTGCCAAAGCCATTGAGCAGCAGGCGGCCAACGAATCAGCTGATGGTGGCGAGGCGAATCCTGCTGGCACAGCGAAGGACAAATGAAGCTGGCGACGTCTGGCGGTTGCGCGTGCCTGGCGTCCTCTATGCAACTGGAGGAAGCGCCTCCTGCAACGCGTATAGGCCGTCAGAGGCAGTCGTCTAGCTTGAAAGAAGCTTAACAAGAGTATGAATGACATGGCAGATGTAGCTGACGCAGCAAATCCAACGGCAAAGCCAATTATCCAAATGCAATCTTAGCCATTCCGCACATCCACAAATAGTTAAATTGTTAGTTACATTCTTGTTAACACTTAGTGAAATTGTTGAAAACGTTATCAAATATGGCCCCCTAGAATCTATAACTATAGCAGCATTATCTATAAGGTTCAATGTTTTTGCTTTTGATTTTTGCTTAATGCCAATAAAGGACTTTATCATAAACACACAACAGAAATATATAAACTAATATTTCCTTAATTTTACACTTAATTTTGTAATAAATTTTAGGTAGAAATCTGGTCTAATTTCTACTAAATCCCAGAGAGTGATTGATTCGGAAAATAATCTTCACTGTTATCTGAAGTGCGAAATTTATGTTATTTAATAACTACAATAAAGTTATATTAACAAAAAGATAGAAAGGATTTAGTTGTATTTGCTGTTCTTTTTTTTTTTGTAATTAAGTTTTGCCTCTTTTATTTATATTCTTTCAAAACGTTGCAATTTCATGAGAAACAATAAGATGCCAATTGTTTGCTATTTGATATAAAATTAAAAATTTTAAAGTTCTTTACTTAGTCCTGACATAGTCCTTATCAATATAATTGCCTTGAGACTTTTTGTTTTATAAATTTAAACTGAATTCCTTACAAGCAAACCCTTTTTTAAGGTTTACTTTAATTAATTCAACATTTTTTTATATATAAGCATTTTAGTTGCAAAAACTACCTAAAATATTTCATATTTTGCTATGCGATTTTCTTTATATAAACATATTTATTTATATATCCCCCCCCATCCATATGCCTTCTTCCACAAGCCTGTCACGTGCCATTTGATTAGCTTCAAATTTGAATAAAATTCACTAACACCTATGTATGAATGTGTGTAAGAGAAAAAACCCCCCGCAGGCAATAGGACCCTCCCCCAAAATCGCGCATAAGCACATCAATAAAATGGCAAAGTCGGAAAAGTAGGAAAAGTCGGAAAAGGCAGCTGCTTGTCAGGACAAAAAAAAAAAACAAAAAGGAAATGCTGCTGCAGGTTCTGACCTAAACAAAAAGGGAAATGCTGGGCATGATAACAATAACAAAATATGTAGCAGGACAGCAATATGCCAAGGGGCAAATAATATGCCAACTTGTTTGGGAGTGCGGAGCCAAAATGTGTGGGGCGTTTATTTTTGGGCATAGTTTAGTATTTTTATGCCCAGGCATTTGACGGCAACTCGACAACTCGACTGTCACTTTAACATGGCAGAGCAAACTGTTATTTAAAGCTTAACATTCGGCTGTAACTAAAATGCTATAGACCAGCAGCAACAGCAGCAGTCTGTTAAAGTTATATTGTGGGTGCTGTAAAAAGCCAATCAAGCCTTTGGCCATAGGTTTCACGTTCGGGGCCAGCCTAGTTATGTGCAATTTTTGTCTTTGCTTTCGCTTTTGCAATTTAGTTGTTGAGACACGTTTTCTTGTTACGATTGTAATGAAATTTGTTACAACTTGAAGTGAATTGTGCGCCCAAGTTCCCAGTCCCAGTTCCAGTTTGGGCCTGAGCACGCAGAAAAAACAACAGAAAGCAAAAAAAAAAAAAAATTGCTAACGTCGGCGTCGCAGTCACGCAAAAGGACAACAACTGGAAATGAAGCTGGAAACGCGTCGCGTACTTTGTCATCGTTTTATTTTTATGCGTAGTTGCGTTTAATAAAGTTTTTATATGGGTCCTTGGACGGGACACAGGCCCCAAGTATATGTGATTCTCTTGAATTCTTTTTTGGGTACGCGGTATCGTATTTCTAATCAAGTTACGATTATAGGGCCTACAGCTTTAATGCATTTGCCAGGCCAGCGGTTTGCAACATATTTATTCATATTTACGAGCGTTACACTGGCAAACGCATAAAACATTCAGCATAGAAGCAGAAATTTCAATTTCCCACGCTTTAGCCCAGAGTAAACACCTAGATGCCAATTTTATGAACTCATAAAACCATTGCAATGGATTTGTATTTCGAAGCCTGAAGGCTTTTGCGGTGCTAGTCATATAAAAATCTAATCCCCTTTTTTTTGGAGCTCATCCAGTTGACAACAGGACATACAGCTCCAAAGATCGCTCTGAGCTATTGTTATATATATTTTTTTATGGGCTCTCTGGCTCTCCATATGTTTTATTATTTATGCATATTTACTTGTATGCGACCAAAAAGCAAATTCCTCTTATTGGTTTGGTTTCGAGAAATATATGTGTGCGGTTTATTTTATTGGAACTCGCATTTTTCAATCAATGGCAAAAGAAAATGTAAGGCAATGCGACAAAACAAAAATAAAATAAAAATGAATTTAAATGCAACGACTTTACTTTGGCAACTTGTTTGCAAAGGATGTGTTAAAGCCTTACAATCCTGGCAAATCTGTTTAACATACTTCATATGCGCATTGAGAGCAGTGTAAATAGAGATGGAACTTGAAGTTATTTTTTTAATCCAGCCAATCCACAATGGAAAGAACGGTTGATTTAGCAGCTATTTTTTAATAACTTTTGCATAAATAATGCTATTTATGTACGGATAATTTTGTTTTGTAGATAGATAAAGCGTAAATCAAAATTAATATAGAAATAATATTTTCTTCCAAAAAGAGTTTATTTTTCCGTTACAGACCGTGCTGAAATTTTTATTCAAAGCGTCGCTATAACCTTGTTTACAGAAACAGATTAAAACCCAGTTAAAAATAATTTTTTTTAATTGCAGAGTATTGCTGCAAAACTCGATAATGTGTTGCGATAGTTTTTTTCTATTCCACAAAAAAAATATAATCCATTTTGTTTCATTTATTTTTAGTCTATAATGTTTGTGCTTTAAATTTGATTTTATTTTATTGAATTTTATAGCAAAATTTTATTTAAATTCGTGATTGTTTTCTGATAGGTTTTAGAGTAAAAGCAGCATATGATGAACTATCGGAATAATGTGAAAATAATCGTCAGTGGCTTGCATCGATACTATCGACACTTGCGCAGATTGGCTTGCAATTCTATTGCAGAATTATATAATTTAATTTTTTCAATAAATAAGTGAATTATAATTGTTTAATTAATTGTATAATTTTGCAAAAACACAACAAAATCAAAGCTGACTATTTAAAACTCATTCTGAGTATATTTACAATAATAGAGCCTTTAACTACAACAAATTCTAAATTGAGTGTCATGTTTGTATCCGATCTGTTAATAAACTAGTTCGATTTAATAGTCTGTCTTGATTTAACAGATATCTATCCAATTGAAAATCAATTTTGGCGTTTGAAATTCTACAATCAGTTTTGTTGCTGTTTGCCGTTTTACCAGCTCTATTGTTTTACAACCAAAAATCACAGCCGCTGAAAATGGACACAAATTTGAAATGCTCTGCAGGAGCCACAACAAGTCAGCTGGTAAAAGCACGTGTTCCCAAAACTGTAGAGAACACACTCTATTACATATTCACACATCCATGGCAAATGCCAATGTAGTTATCGTTGCATCTGCCTCTGCAATTGCTGCTGCAAGTTGCAAACGGCAACTGCAGACCAGCAAAACAGCAGCAAATGCTGCAACACTGTGGCACTGATGTTGCCACACTTGTTATTGCAAATGGTATAACAAATAGAGTTGTTCAAGTGACTTTGCAATCGCTCTGAATTGTTAAAACCAACTTGCTAATGGAAAAATTAAAAGCACTAAATATATTAATACATATATATTGTAATATTATTATTTATTTATATTTGATTCCTATAATATTTTTAGCATAAATTCCTTACTGTCAGTATTATCAGTATAATTTTATTGATAAATATCAGTTAATTTTAATATCTGCTGGTGAAGTTTCATTTTAATTAATTATGAATTTGTTTTCAATTTAATCTAATCATTCTCAGTTTCTTTGACACCTCCAAATTCATTTGCTTTTAGTCCTTACATGACTGATTGTAAATAAAATTCAAATTCAAAATTTTCTATATTTAAAATTAATTTAATATATATTGCAATTTTGAGTAACTCGTTGGCAAAAATCGATCTGTTCTTAATATTGAAAGTCTTAAATCCTGTCGAATATAATAAAAATAAGTGTGTTCATTTATATGTAAAGTAATTATTTTAATTCAATTTAATTTCATTCACTTAAATGTTAATAATAAGGTTTTACAAGTGGGGTAATAATATAACATAGTGTATAGGCAACTTAGTGTTTTCTACCCAATAATACAACTTTAAAAAAATAATTAATACTACAAACTAACATTTGAAAGCGTGAAAAATTTTACAAAAAAAACCCAAAACTAAGTAATTATTTAAATATAATTAAAACACAAAATAAATGCAAATATACAAATTTTTTTTCCTATTTTATTTGCAATCAATTCTATTAATAGACTACAAGCAAATTGTGAATGTAAAAAAATTGGCAGTGTAAGATTCTTATATTCAAAAATAATTTTTTGTTAGTCAGCCGTTTTAACAAGTCATACTTATACTTATACCTTTAGGTCTATAAATAAAGAAATACTTAAATCTGTTGTCTGTTATAATACTATTTTTGTAACTGTCACATTTCATATATTCTGGAAAATGTGAATGTAATTTATATAATATCACGATTACACAATCTTTCACGTACTCATCTCTGTTGTTTGTGGGTTCGGTTAGCTGTTAGTGCTGCGGGGGATTGGGCGGTAGCTTTTCCTCTTTATCCTTTGTCCTGATGCACGCTCCTTGTGTGTGTGAGTGTGTGTGAAAGTATGTATGTATTTGCGTAACAGTTTAGTATGTAATTGCATTAGTCGAGGAGTAACCAGCACTAAGGCAGCATCCTGTGCGCCATAGTCAATGTTGCTGTTGTTGCTGTTGTTGTTGTTGCTGTTGTTGTTGTTGTTGTTGCTGTTGTTGTTGCTGTTGTTGCGATTGCTCATTTGCCGTAAACGAGAACTGAGCTTTGCTGTTTTTGCGGTTACTGCGCTGCTGCATTTGAGCGTTACGCACTTCCTGCACAGAATGTTATTACTTCCGTTGCCGTTTAATTGATTTTGAAGGTGCGTAGCAAAAGGCACACGGCACAGGCACTGGGTACTCGGCACTGGCAAAATCTTGCGCCGTTGGCCATTAGCAAATTGTAGGTTAAGTGCTTTATATGCCACGCCTCCATGCTCCCACCTCTACCACCATACAGTTTGGGCCATTGCACCTGTTCACTCAGTTGAGGCCATGTCTGTGGTTTTGGCCACAACTTAAACCGCATTTTCGTTTTGTGCGGTTTTCGGCCACTTTTTCAGTGTTATGAAGCTGTTATCCTTGAAGCCGGCGTTATCCATGCGAAAAACTTATTAGTGGAATGCACTCACTAATCGGGTGCTACTGACAAACAGGATAATCGAAGGCCAGCCCAACTGTGCCTCTCTGTTTGTGTTTACTAGCCAAAACCTCAAGCAGCACTTAAGTTGTTGCCAAACTGAAAGAGATTTTGGTTTTTGGTTTTACATTCTGGTTTGATTTTACCTGACTCAGCAGGTGCTTGAGGAAATGCACCAAAAGTCGGCTTATAAATGCAGTTATCTATGAATAAAGAAAATGCTGACGAAATTAACTTTTGTTAGACATTAGCTAAGCTCCTAGTTAAGGTAAAATTGTTAGTGCTAATTGTTAGTTTAAGAATTTCATTTTGCATTTAAGTAAATTCTTAAATTAAATTTGTATATTTTTCCCAAAGCTTATAGCTTTAATATGCTGCCAACCAAACATTTTGTATGTTAAAAAAAATAATGAGATAATTCAAATAAATATTTCGGTTGACAAAACCAAATTCACTAAAAATAGATAAACTTAATAAAAATACAAGCAAAAATGTTGTGAATATTCAATTTTATTATTAAACTAATCCAAAAAGCTGTGCCAATTTGTTGAGTGTGACCGCATATTGTTTTGTTGTTACGTGGCCAATTTTGTTCAATTTTAGAGAGTTTTGCAGGCACTAAGCCACTTATCAATTTATCATCAATTTTAGAAATACACAAATGTAGAAAATATAGGAAAAAATAATAAAGCTTTTTCCTCTGTGTTTTATTATTTTATGAAAAATGTGAAAACTAAATTTATTATTAGTTTATTTAGAATGTTTTTATATATTTAATACTTCAATCCAAATAAAAGCAAACAGATTTTTTTTGTATGCACATAAACATATACCAAATCAATAGTTTTGGCTTTGGATTAAAATTTAAACGAAATTTCTATTTATTTATTGAAATATTTTTGCTTATATGTTCAAATATTCAATCGAATATTTGTGTGTAAGTTATTTTAAACAAATTGTATTTTTTTTTAGATTTAATTTATTTATGTTTTTTTATTTAATAAAAAATTCGATTATAAAAATTTATTAGTTCATAGATATATTTATGTAAATAGAGTATAATTTAAATGTATAATGGATTAAATGCTGCATATTAAAACAAATTCTCTAAGAGTTAAATGTTTGATTGCATTTTTATTACATTTTTCTATAAATACAGAAATTTTTACTGAATTTTAAATTATTTTTGCTCATTAATGCATCAATCATTTTGTATGTCTCAAGTAGCAGAGTTTTCAGTTATTATCGGTGTCTATTCATGTTGAGATAATGTATATGTCCCATTGGGGCACAACCAATGCTTTGACCCATTTATTCAAACAACCAAAACGTATTTCTAATTGTGCAACATCGAAAACATTTTGAAAAACATTTGAAAATGTATCATACTGTCTGCTAATTGACTTCGAACCGCAACATCCGCGATTGTTTTCACATTAGCAATGATTTTTCACACACACACAGACTACGGCTGCACTTTTAGACCCGGAATGATAAGTGAGCTGCTATTAGTGGGTCAATTAGCGGGGGGGAGCTCTGTTGGAGCTGCATACGCTCCAATTCATTCGCCGATGCTGTGTATTGGGTGTGAAAATGAATGTTTCGAATGCCATATGCAATGGGAATCTGAATCTGACACAAGTGGAAAAGTGAAAGTGGTCTGCTAATTAGCCTAACTAGTGCTTATATGCGATATGAAAGTCTATATACAACTAAAACTAAAACAGAATATGTTATACTCTTTGCAGAGAGATCTGGACAACAGTGTTGCCGCCGGAAACGAAGGATGTCTATACGGCCATACTGGGCGTAACCAAAGCGAGTCGCATCGATGAGGGTGTCTACAGTTGTAAGGTAAGCTATAATTTTGCTTTATCTGAAACCTTAAAATCAATACCACAACAGAAAATATAGCATACTTTTTGGTGCTATATAGAAATTAATTGCAATTAAATTTTAGGACCATATCAAATTTATGCCTCATTAAAATGTATTTAATCTTGAAACAAAATTAAATCGTTAAAAAAGAAGTTGTTTACAACATAAACTTGATTTATAAGTAACTAAACTAAAGCGTATCCTATTAATCGAATTACCAACTGATTTATAACTTACTTCCTATTGCCTATAGGAAAACCTAGACCCTTCTTCAATAGCATTAAAAAAAAGCCTACCTCAAAGTCATAAACATGTTGTTCATACTTTGTACCAGGGAGCATCTATAGGTTGTTGTTGTGTGGCATTACATGTCAATATTTTTTACAAGCCATTTGCGTAATTTGTTATTTGCCAAGCCATAAACAAAAATGGTTACCGGTCTGCCTACTTGGTTAGCAGCATTTTAGGTTTAATGGCCTGGAACAGTTTAAAGACTTAGTAAGTGCTACTAAACCCAAAAAGATGCTGGCAATTCAGTCGAAAATTCTCCAAAGACTCTACAGCAAAGTAAATGTTTAAATCGCATAGATTAAAATTTAATTGGGTATATACTTAGAGAAAAAAAATAAACAAGGCTCCCAAAGGCACGCACAAATCAAAATACCCCCCTTTCAATGCGGCTTTCCTTATTTTATACGCTTTCAGTTTTTTTACATATTTTAATTTGGCTAATTAAAAGCCACGTTACATCGTAAATAATGAAGTGAGCAGTGAACATAATGAAGAAAAGTTAAAAGTAATTTTGCGGCATTTTAAGGGGTCGTTTTTTATATATTGTCTGTTTGCATTTATACTCCCAACTGAGTAGACTGAGTGTTTGTTGATATATCAGCTTAATGCATGTCAATTAAACTGATTAGTCAGTCGAAAGATTCACTGAAAACCACAATTCATTTGCCTGGCAATCCAAAGTGTATTAACAGCTGAAGCAAAAAAAGAAGAAAGATTAAAACTAAGTTCTAATACAATAAATATTAGAAGGCGTCGAAGGTCATAGCTGCTTGTACGCCATAAATTAGTAAAAAATATATTATTAATTATTGCCAAATTATTTGCTCACCTTTGCAGTAATAGAACTGTCTTAAAAAATTTGCTAAAAAATATAAAATGCAGGCTCAATTAGCATGAAATAATCCAATATAAACAAAAAAAAAAAAAAATGAAAAAATTAATTATTTAATGAACAAGAAAGGATGGTATTTTTAATGGAATTATTTTTCCACGAATGACAGGTATATATGTTTAAATTTACCTGATATTCATGGAAAAACATTTTGAGTTTCTTTGTAAGATATTTGAGAATAATTAGGAAAAGTTTTCAGCGGTCACAAATATGACAAATCTTATATTAATTTGACGTATATTAAAGTATACTTTGAACTTAAAAATATTGTGAGCTGGTTATTATATGAATACTATGAATATAAAGATCAAATTTTTATATAATTTAAAAGTTTATTTTATTTTAAGGAGACTTTCAATATATGAAATGAAAACTCTATTATCAAAACTATAATAAAAAAGATCAAAACTCTACATAAACTTATGAATTTATTTTATTTTAAGGAGACTTTAAATACATCAAATATACTAACAGCAGTTTTGAAATTTTGATTATATATACTTTAGATAATAATGTATTTTAAAAACGTATATCGGTATGCTGACAGACTATTGATTATGATTTCGTTAAGTCTTTTAAACTCTGATGTAATCACAAATATAAGAATCCATAAAAACTATTACATGATTATTTAGAATGATTTTACTATGTGTAAAGGGTATCACCTAGCTAGCCCTGCAATACAATTCGTATTTTTAAACTTATTTACTTTGTCGCATGTGTTGCTTGGTTCTTTAAGTTACAATATTCTACTCCTGCTAGCAAATATTCCTTACAGGTTGCAGTATTCCACGAACTGCAATTTCAACTCTCTGCCATAAATTTTCATACTTTAAGACCACAAAAGCAGCAGCTGTTGCTTCCAGGCGACAGCAGAGAGCTAACGAGCGAACATTTTGTTAAAGCCCAGCCCAGCGGCAGGACCAATTGTATTTAATGCCTTGTCCGAACACTCCAAGGGGATTTCTTTGGGTATTCCACTCTATGGTTCCCCCAACACTTTTTAAGACTGGTTCTTTGGCTTCTCCTTGTGCTCCTCCCGCTGCTGCTCCTGCTGCTGCTGCTGTTGGTTGCCTTTGGTGCCACTGGTACGTGGAACGTCTAGTGCTTCTCACTTATTACTGTCGCTCTGTGGTCCACGTAATGACGCCATCAGATCAAAGGCAAACACTGGAATCGTTGCTCTTTGGGGATTGGAGGAACAGCACCCTCCTTTCCACGCCAAAGTTTTGCTGGCTGCTATAAGAATTCCACGTTCATCAGTGTACTTTACTTGCAATTTTTTATTTTTTCTCAGCGGGACTTGTGCTTACTTAATGCACAATCCCCAAAGGTTGATTGTTTCCAGCTTGTGGCTTCTGTTGACTGAAAACAGAAACTGAAAAGCATAAATCCTTTTCAATATGATTTGCCTCAAGGTCCAAGTGTTGCGTGGCACGTCAATAATGTGTTGCAAGGCTTGTTCATTATGCGCTAGGGACCTCATATTCATGTCCATGATTCGCATAGTAATACCCGAGGGCTGTAAGCGCAATCATTATATATTTATTGTTATTGATATATATATATTGGTGTTTATATTTATAGCAATTAACTGATTTAGCTATAGGGAATTATCGCCTTAAGGCTCACTTCAATTGCCATAAGTTTATCCATTAAGTCAGGCGATTCGAATGCAAGCACGCTTTGGTTAATTCATAGTTGGAATTTATAGTATAAACAACCTGAAAACAATTCTATAGCAAAATATTAAGCATCCTTTTTAAAGCAGGATATATTGTGACACGAAGATAAGTCCTAAGACTAGCAATTTGAATGGATTGCATAGATATATAAATAGAAATGAGAGTGAGTGTCCTTTGCCCATCTTAACTATATTCTTGGTGTCACTTTTCAGTTCGTAAAGACACTTTTATCTAGACGACTATAAAAGGCAAACCATTTTGAACCATCAGCATCATTAACATTGCAAATTTTGTGGCATGAGCGTTGCTTTTCTACCATTTTGCACTGTTCGAGCTATTTTTATTGACTAGAGAGATCGGCAAGGGGACTGGGGAAGGACTAGAGACCAAATGACATTAGCCATAGTCGTACAATGTGCTGTTTAACGACTTCGACTGTTAATGAGACGCAACTTTGAGCTTCAGTCTCAGTCTTGGGGCAATAAAATCACATTTGCTCATAAAAATTGTGTGATGTCAGTGGAGTTAAGGCGAGATGACTAAATGAGTTAATTGCCAATTGGATTTTGTGGCTGGCAAAGATTTGTTGACGCTGCACAGTCGTAAAACAACAGACATTGCCCAATTCAACAGCCATAGCAACAAAATTTAAAACTGAAATGCCATAAAAGCTGACAATCTTCGATTTGCTTGAGCCAAAAGTTTCTACTGTCTATCAAATGTTTCCGGCTCAGTTGCAACAAAGTGCCAAACAGACACAGACACAGACAACCCAGACAAGTGCAACAACAACAACGTCAATGCCTTTCCACATGCCGGCAATGAGGACCCCGAGGTGTGATCCTGGCGTCGCTGCTCGTTAGTTTGTCTGCCATTTTTTTTGTATTTTAAATTTGAAACGGAAATTCACTGAGCACCCGACTGTATTCAACATCATCAGCATGAGCATCATCATCATCATCATCCTAATGTCCTGTCATTCTCGTTAGGGCTATGACTCCGTACTCACAATGTATTCCCATGGAGTAGGAGCAACAAAAGTCTCGTTGCTTTCATTTGTGTAAAAATAAATGCAACATGTTTGTGCCACATGACAGTACGGCTTTAAGTAGCCCACATCTTGTACACTCCACAACCAAATCATGTTATCCCTTCCTCGAACTGCTTAAAAGGCTTACACTCTATTCTGTGAGCAGACCTCGCGCAATCAGCCAGAGTCATATCCAATAAGCAGACAATGCGACCGCTTTAGCTTTTATCTGGCTTAAAGGACAGGCAGACAGGCCAAGAGTAGAGCAGCACTGTGCACAGCAGTCTATTAAATTCGAGTACAGGATTCAAGCAGCTGGCAACAATTGTTGTTACAAGGCACACGCATTCTAAAAAGGACATCTGCAAGGGATTTCCATTGACATTCCTGCCCGACTGTCTGCCTTCTCCAATCGATGTATCTGTATCTATGTTCAAAGCTCAAACAAATATTATTTTGCTGTTATTGATATTTATCAGTTGCACTGGGCATGGAAGGTTGTGTATAAATTTATATCAATATTTGATATTAACAATAAATTGTGAAATAATATTGATACATGATTGATAACTGGCAATCAACGTTTTTATCGAGGCAATTTATAAGAGTCTATCAGAAATAATGCTTCGTATATAAACTTAAGCATTCGAACAGGTATCTCTTAATTTAAGCACACTTACTATTTCTTATTCTTTCTTTGACAAAGAATCCTCATATATATAGAACTAAAGATGAGTTCCAAATAACTATATCAATGTCAAATTAATAAAAATGCGAGTGGAAATATTTCTGGGTTGTGTTGGCACTGTGACTTTTCATATTGATAAATAAAGTTAATTAGATTATAATAAAACATTATAATAAAAAATTAATTAAAAATAACAAAACGTTAAGCTAGCACATTAATTTATAAATTTATACTTAAAGTGTTGGGAAACCCAATAAATAAATAATAATAATAATAGTGATTATTTATATTGCTTATATCCAAGCTGTGACTCTTAATTTGGGCACTGAGACTCTGAACTATTTTTTTACTCTATTCAGTGATATTATCACACAGTATGTATCAGTTACAATGACTCAGTCACAGTCACAGTTACACATCTCTAACATGGAATACATAATTGGTTATAATAAGACCTTTTAGGCTTTTGGTTTAGGACTTGACATGTCTGCCTTACTAGACACAAGCTTATATTAAAGAAGGCTCAAATTTAACCCCACTCCCACTCTCTGCTTGCAGGTCACCGATTGGGGCGTGGAGCAGTGTCGCTCCCTGCACATACACATCAAGTCACCGCCCCGTCTACGCGTCGATCCGGCGAGCGTGACGCTGCAACGGGGGGATTCATTGCGCGTGCGATGTCTCTCGCCGGGCAACGATGACATCAAGCGTTATGCCCAACTGGGCTATAGCTGGACACGGAATGGCGTGCTCTTTCAATCGGATGCAGCTACTGCCATGTGGGAGGATTTGTATCCGGATGGCAGCATTTTAAAAATCAACAATATTCAAAAGTCAGCGGAATATGCCTGTCTAGTATCCAACAGTGTGCGTCCAGTTTCCAGAAGCGTCTATATCAATGTCATTGAACGCAATGCGGTTCATGTCTGCCACGCCGAGTCCAGTTACGGAGTGCACTGGCCGACCAGTGCACCTGGTGCGCCCATCATCACCGACTGCCCCCGGGGATTTGAGGGTCACTCTCGTCGCATCTGCGAGCAACGCGATGCGGGCAACTCCAGCTGGCTGTTGCCAGACTTCTCGAGCTGTGTGCGAGATGAGCTGTTGCTCATCTACAATAGATTCCGAGCACTGAGTGCTGGGTTTCAGCAGACCAACTCGTCAAATATATTAAAAGCTTGCTTTGACTATACACTACAGCGTCGCCAGAGCTTCTTGCCGGGCGAGGCAAGCTTTCTCATTGACATGCTACACGAGGTATGTATAAATAAATAGAAATTAAAACATCTTATAACAAGGGCAAATAAAATTAGAATATAGTTCAATTTAATAAATTTAGTTCAATATATAATAGATTAAAATTTAAATAAAAATAAAAATCATTATAAAGTATTAGCGTAAAATAAATATTATAATCAACTTTTATATTAAAAATCAAAACCATGTGAAACTTTTCAATGTTTATTTTAAAATATTAATATATTGCAATTTTTATACTTTTATAAAAAAAATTGAGCAAATTTATTATATCTTTTATTTTATTATGCGAATTTCGAAAAATAAAAAATAATAAAAAAAAGTATTGCATACTTGTAGGCGCTATTTGTTGTACACGTATGCGCCTATAATTTCCATCCGGTTCCAGCAATTAGTATATAAGGCATAAAGGTTTCTGCACATACAATTTTTTTTTTTTTGTTTTTTTTTTGTACACATATATTGGAGTTAAATCAACATCATATATTGTATTTTTTTTTTTTGTTCAACAAATGTTTAGAAAAATACACTGCCAAAATAAAATTTTTTTTAATTCAATTTTTTAGCTTTGTAGTAGGATATATTCTGTATTCCGAAAACTCTTCCCTCTCAGATAGTTACTACCGATTGATGGAAAAAAGTTCGCAGTTGGCTTCCACCACAATTTAAAAGCTTCAACGTCTTTCTCGGCAAGTCTCCTGATTGCCACTTCAGCTTTCGAGCTACTTTGGGTTGTAAAATTATATGAAATTGTTGCGCAACGTTACCAAAACAAAACTTGATACTATTTTCGTATTCAAAAATTCAATTTAGAACAACTAACTCAACTTGGGACACGCCGCAAAACTCTTGAACACATTTAAGACCCAACTCAGGCGCTTGAAAATCTCTCAAAACGCTACAAGCCACCTGGAACGCTAAAGATCCATCTGGAAACAGTTGAGTACCGGGGCAAAGACACCACAAACAAGCTTGGCAAACTATTTTTACACGCAAATGAATGCAAAAACTGGCAACTGAGAGCGCCTTGCAATTTTTCACACAATTTTGGGAGCCAACTAGAGTCAAAGAAAAGTTACCCAGGCCGCATGGCAACAATTTTTCATTTTAATGCGCACACAAATTTCCCGCCTAACGAATGGCTATGCAGAGTTTCAGCAATTTCTTCCATTTTATTTTGTATTTTTGTTGATTTTTCCCTTTTTTTCCTTCTTTAAGGCTACATTTTTGGCCACTTGTCTAATGCTTGAGCATTTTGCTTGCCTATTTCGCAGCTCGACACCTATTTGCAATTGAAAGGCACACAACTGGAGCGTGAGATGGCAGCGGAGATAATATTGCGTATTCTGGATAAAGTCATGCAGAATGCACAATCCCTGAATAGTCAACAGGTAAGCTAAATATGTGCAAAAGATAAAACTACAAATCCTGTAGACATACTTTCAAAGGAGCATGTAGTATACTTATTTCTATCTAGTTCTACATAGCCTCATCCTGGTGAGCTGCCACTTTGGCTGCATTCGCGCATAAATTATGCGAAAAGAGGCAGTCGAGCGTTTGGGTGCCATAATTTATAACCTACAGCCATATTCAATATTTGCCTGGCTGGGCTTGCGGCTCTTGCCAGATTTATTGCACACATAGATATATATATATATATATACTACATACTACTATATATCAGGCCCTAAATTGGACTGCAGTGGAGCGAATTTTTTAGGGGGAATAGAGAGCGTTTTGTATGCCACTCGCATTTTTCACTGGTTTTACTTTTATTTAGCTTGTAGTTGGGCTGTCATTGGGCCGCAGCTTACATATGTCTATCCCATTCAAACTACACTAAACCAGCCACAGAATTGATGTTCATGTTTGCCGGTAATGAATACCTTCTATAAAATCTATGCATTTTAGCTTCTACTCAATGGAAGGCCAATTTGTTGGACGCCGGATTGGTAAATGGGGCAGATATATGTACATATATATAGTCCTGAATGCAAATGATAGTTACAAACACACGCACACACACACACACACTCACACTTATAAATAAGTACATACGAGTATTTTAGGGAAACTTGGCCAAGTGTGAAATCAATAATACTCTCATATGTATGTTAGTAGATGTTGTGAACTAAGTGTGAAATTCATTAAGTGAAAGGCAATGTTGAATAAGAAGAAAAACATTCAATAAATCTAGTTTAATATGAAAGCTATTAGTATTCTAAAACAACTAAGAAACTTGGAAATGCAACTTATGTACTAAGTTTAAGATAAATTATTAAATGTTTGTTTTGTTATTTGTGTATATTTAAATTAAACTTACATTTAACTCATTTAAATAAAGTGTGCAACTATCAAAATTTTCAATTTTCAATTTTAAATCAAAAGCTTTTAAAATCAAAATCAAACACTTTGTCAAGATTTTTTGCATCAAAATTGTATACATTCTTTTAATCCGTAATTTTTCGTATTTATTTAAATATTTCACTATTTTCAAGTCTCAGTCTTATTTAATCTTAAGAGACCTATTAATTAACCACATGAGAGCTTCTTGAGTTTACCTCAAAGTTGCTGCTAATGAGCGACAATCAAACTGCTCACTTATGAGCAAACAGATGAGCCCTTCTCGGTGCTTCTCATGACACCTGGCTGGGCCGCAAAACAATAACCATAACCACATCCTTATGGCCATCCACAGGACAATGACGGAAGCTACTCATGACTGAGTGATGATGGTGAAAAGTGGGTTTCCGTTTGGCCTGAACGCCCGGCCAATGTCCTTGGACCTGTGGGCTGCGTTGACCTTTCCACTCGGTTGGCTCGTGTTGTTGTCAGCTTTCGTCTCACACTCAACTTACTTAAGTTTTTAAGTAGGCAGATGCAGAGGCAGGGGCAGGGGATGGAGCTTACTGAGGACTCATGTTTTATTCCTTGAGCACACTTTGTTCTCGCAAAGTACGGCATAAAAGTAACAGCAAACGCGGCAAGGAGTTGTATGCCTCATGCATCAACATCTTAAATTTTGGTATGCAAATTTATGTGAGTGTTGATTGCAGCTGCTGTTGTGGAGTTTGATGTCAGCATAAAAGGAAACCAGCTTTAAAAGCAACCACCTCAATGTCAAGGACCTTCTGGCAGGGAGGCGTAACTTTATAAATGACTCAACTATACTGCATAATCTATTAGCCGTCTACGTTGGCGAAACTATTCCATTTTAATATTCATCTTTTAGGATCGTGGCACGCACGGAAATTAAGCAAGTTTTTATTGCGCTGTCTGCTTAGCACATAGTTGACTTAAAAGACGGAAAGATGACGACGAGTCCATGAATCCTCAAAGTTTTTAATGCTTAAAATTAATTTTGTGTTTGCCTTGAAGTTCACTTGAGTTATGGCATTTCAATATTATGCACCATGTGAGTCTGAAACTTCAGGGAAGACTTTTATGTTAAAATTTTTATTAGCTGGCAAGGCAATAAAAAAAACCTGCCAGCATAATTGGGTCGATTAAATGCCAGCATTCAAACTTTTCTCAAGTTGCCAAATAGTGCGCATCGTTCTTATTGACTGAATCAAAACTTTAAAATAGTGTGCCACGTCCCAAAACCCAAGAAGTGTTTCAATACACACGGACTTTTAATTAGCGAAAACGAAGGTAAATTCAGACAGTTTAATTGTGACAGCGCGGGCAGCGAACTAGATTGAAATCAAAGCTGATTAAACTTTTTTTATAAACAGACAAGTTAAGATCGATTGAGTAGAAAAACTCTGATAAAAGGGAATTTAAAGAAGACTTAATAACTTCGATGTGGCACAGCTTAAATATACTTAAACATTAGGAAAATGTTCATTTTAAAAACCTGAATTTTTAAGTTATAGGAAAGCTAAGAAAATAATATAATTTTGGATATATGTACATACCTATATATACGTATATGAAACTGTTCAACCTGACTGATTGACTGACTATATTTAGACTCACGAGCAGGCCAAATGGTAAAATCTAGAAACCTGCAATTTTTACAGTAGCTTCCTATTATATCGTAGGTTGGCACTCTGGAAAAATTTTATTACAAATTTATCGGGAAGTGAGTGGAAAATGCATTTTAAAATTATATGAAAATCTCAACTGGAGCATTTTAAGTAGGCTTCAATAATAGTGACATTGTAGAATATGATTAGTTTGATTTTTTTTTTTATTTAATTTTTTTTTTTTTGAGTGGGAGTGGGACGTAGCAACGCACGCCGGAATAATATAGTATCTTCATAAATTACACACTTAAAATATACTAAAAGCTGAATACTTCATTAACTTTTAACATAAATATAGTTCAATATAAAGAAAACAATATCGAAATAATTGTAAACTCTAAAATAAATTTCCCAGAAATAGTTAATAGTATTATTGATAGGAGAGTCTGTAGAAATTTAATATTTTTTTAAGTAAATAAAGTTCAAATTAAAATAAAAAACAATTTCGAAATAATTGTAAACACTGAAATGAATTTCCCACAAATGTTTAATAGTATTACTGATAAAAAAAAAAACTGTAAAAATTTAATATTTTTAAAGCTAAAATAATACATTATAATTTATAAAAAAAAAACAAACAATAACAACCCATTTTTTTCAATATATAATTATTTATATTTTTTCTTTAAATGCCCGCATTTTATTATCAATAATAAAAAAAAAATACATAAGTATGTAAATATACCAGATATTCAGTGCAATTGATTCTCATTATGTATTGTGGCCTGTGTATTGAATATTTATATATGTATAATCAGTTTATATTATTCATATTGAATATCAGACATTGCCCAGTTGTCCTTATCAATAATAAGTTGTTGACAATGCGCAATGTCAATGGGAATGCAATATTATGATTGCATTTCATTTGCTTAAATTGATTTTCAATTATTTTTTTGCTGATTAACATTGATTATGGTCTGCATTTGTGGGTAATGCAATTGAAAAAGTTTTGGCATCCGAGTTGAACAGTTTTCAATTGCATTTCAATATTAGAATGTAAAAGTTTATTAAAATATATTCGAGCAGAAGTTTCAATGCACATTGACTCATTATGGGGCAAGCAAACCAAAATGGCAAATAAAATTAACTGACCTAGTTTAAAGTATTTATAGCAACTAACTAAAATACTGCTTAACTGGGCCAATTTCACGATTAAAACATTTTGAAGCATGTTCCCATGATTCCCTTAATTTGAATTTGCGACCTCAAAAATGTGTGTGTGTTTCTTTTTAAAGCTTTGGGATCCTTTTTCCTTAGAAATACGAAAACCTCTCTAGTTACAACTTGACCAAAAACTAAAACTTTAGCCTAGAAACTAAAAACTGTGTACGAGTATATGGGCTATTTAAAAATGAAATTCGTAAAGTTCACGACAAATCACTTAGTAAAAAGTAGTCGTAAAAAAATCGTGCTCTAAAGTCGCAGGCAAACTTTTGAATCAGCAAAAAAAAAAAAGTTGTACACACACTCATACATATGCAGGGCTGACGGCCACGCCCACACAGTTGAACGCCCCCGTGATTTGCCGGTAAACTGTTAAACGTGACCACGTCGAAAGTTGGGAGGAATTCTCACATTTGAAACTTATTTCTGTTTTTTTTTACCGAGTTTTCAAGCTTCTTGTCTTTAAAGGAAATCATACAAATGCCCCAATTTGCATAGGCAGAAAAGGCGAAGGGTGCGGGGATATACATATATATATATATACACATATATCATCATCATCTTGCCTGACTGATGTTTCTAAAGTAAAAGTATTTTTATTTTTATTTTGTTTGCATTCGTAAAGTTAAAACTCGAAAACTTTTGCAATTGAAATTGTTTTCTTTCTCGATTGCATTTATACGCTTACATACTCGTACATACATTTATGCTCATTTCCTACAAATATTTAGTGCACAAAAAAAAAACCTTCATCTTCTGCTGATGATTTACACAGGAAATTGCGCCATGACAGCAGAAAATATCATCAAAAATAAAAAAGAAATAAATAAATAAATAAAATAAGTACACAGAAAACAATCAAGCAAAATCTTAATGTTATGGAATTGGCATTTTAAATAACAAAAATCGAATTTTTCGTTGGCCATTTGGCTGCTGTTTAAGCTTATTGGGTCAGCTTATGGCCCCTTTTGAACCAAAGTTGAGAATGCAACAATTTATATATTTATATATGGGTTCATTGACCCCCTTTATATTGTTGATATTGTGGTTTATTGTTGCTGCCATTGCTGTTGGTATTATTGCCAAAATAAAAAAAGTTGTCCAACTGTTTTGGCCTCCCCCCAATTGATTTGTGTGCAATGCTCAGCAATAGAATATCTTGACTGAAATGCAATTTTTGGCATTACACACAGGAAAATTTCAAGAAATAGTGAAACAAATATTGAAATTCATTTTTATGGTAGAATTTGAGAAGCCAGCTTGATTTGTTTTTGACCAAAAGTAATTCAAATTCTTTACATATCATATGTACATATACATTTGTGAAAAATGTAATTTCCTTCAAATATTTTTCAGTTTCGATATGGATATGACACATTTTATATAGGTTTTAAATTTGTAATTAATGGTTTAGTATTGGAACAAATGTTATGCATTAGTTATAAATAGAAATCATACCATAAGTTTTTTAAGGGAATTCATATTATCTCAATTTTTACATATCTTAAAGAAAACACTAAAATACTTTGCTTCATATTGGGAACATCATTTTGTATTTTATGCGATTTTTTGTCAACTTCATTGTGTGCATTGTTATACACAGAATGTATATAACAAAAGAGAATTTTCATTTATAATTAATATCTTGCACCATAAATTTATGCTTCTTTAAAAGGAGAATTATTTCAAGTATCCATGGCTTCAGTGTACTTCATTAAATATATTTACTCTTCAAATTACATAAAAGAATTTTGAAATAATTTTTTTATAAAGTTCAGCTTATTATTATTAAATATAAATATGGTATATACTGATGTGCTGATTAAATAGTAAATATTTATAAAAAAAATATATATATATTAGAGTAAAAATTAATATGGCTTACTCGAATATTGCTGTGTTGATATAATAGTAAATATTTATATATATGTATATATATAAAGCTAACCCCCTTTTATTGTTCAAGTAAGTTAAAAAATTTGAATTTATAATTGAATGTCATATGTCCAATAACTATATAAGATTAGGTGTTTAACTAAAGCGGATATAATTTAAGACCTTAATAAGCCTCAAAGCTTATTTGTCATTCCGATAAATCTACATTCTGATAACAAAGTTATTTAATGCTATGGCAGCCATAGCTGAAATTGTTAAATAAAAGATTTTTACGCCTGTTAAATCTCAATTTCTCTGAAGCATAATGCCATTTTTGTTGACAAATCCTATATAATAACAATGGCACAACAAAAACAAATTGATTTAAATTGATATAGAACAATTGAGGCATGCTTCGCCTATAACAATAGAAAAGAAAGTGTTGTCTGGGCAACTGACTTGTTTACGGTCATGTTTTTGAATTGACCTTGAACCTTTGAACCTGTTAAACTAATATGTAGATATGTATATAAATATAAAAAATTTAATATGGACTACATTTTAAACCTTTTGCAGCAAATTAAAAAGTTACAACTTTTAACGCAATCTGCGGCCCTGAACCGCGAGACAATTGCGGCCTCCCAATTGGCCACATCGACAGGCAACGGTGGCAGCAGCAACAGTCAGGCAACATCCTCGGCAACAGTTGCTGACAGCTCGACAACTTTGACCGCAAGGGGCAGCAGCAGCAGCAGCAGCAGAGGTGATGGAAATGGCGATGCAGTCATTGCTCCAGGCGGTGCTCCGGGTAAATTGCAGGCCAATCGAGGTGGTGGCGCCGATGGTGGCGCCTCCAGCATTTTGACTGTAGATGAGGATGCATTGTCACTGGATCGCTTGAATTCACTGCGCATTTACATGACCTCAGTAAAAACATTGCCGTTCAATTTACGCATTTATGGGTGAGTTGCAAAATTCAGTTAATGGAGCACTTTTGTCCGCATTTTATACATATAAATGCTTTAATTTATACATATGGAAATTGGCAATTATTTTAAGGTAATAAATAATCAAATATTTAGTTAATAATGTTCTATTTAAACTACAAAACAGTATTTGCCATGAATAAGTAATTATCAAAGGCGGCAAAAATAGCTAAAAGCTAAACATTTCAATAATCAATTACCTAATCAAAATACCACATCAAATATTAAGATGTTCATGGTTTTTAATGAAACTGTGTTTAATTTATATTATAAAATATGTAAACAGTAAAGAGATACAGATATTCTAAGGCAATTAATTTGTTTATGGCTGCAACCTACGTATACAATTATGTAAAGAAAAGGGAAAAATAATTATATAATTGAAATAATAGCCACAATTATTTGTTCTCTGAAAATCAAAATTTTAAATTAATATTGAATTTAGTTAAATATTTTAGCTATTTGAACTGCGCATACTTAGCTACAATTTAAAATATAAATTTCACTTTAAACTATTGCAGCTTTTGTATGATATTAATGCAATATTTTTTTAACCAAGATTTCAACTTTAAGAAAGAGATTCTTGGAATTTGCTTAGAGCTCTGTGACTCTGTCCTGCACATGTCAGGCGTTTTGCATAATTTCATAATTAGAAATAAAGGCAAATGCAAATTTTCTTGCCCAAGTAAACAGTAAAGTTCGCTTTATGGCCGCTTGATTAATATATACACGGCAAGGAGCGAATATTTTTTTTTTTTTGCATTCGCTTTTAATGGAAAATTTACTTTATGAGCAAACATAAATAAAAATAAAAATGCATAAAATAAGCGCACGCGCGCGTTTATTATAAAATTTCTCATAAAAATTCAACTTGGCGGACATTTGCCATGGCCAAGGGCTAAGGGCCAGGGCCAGGAAAGTGGACTTGTCTTCACTTAGTTTACCTTGGCATATAGTTAAGACTTCTTCAAGTGTCTAATTAAGCTAATTAAGTGAGTTGTCTTGATTATTGCCTTGATTTCATCTTTTGTGTGCACTTTCCATTTACAGTGAGGATTTATTTTCGGATCAACTTTATATGGACATTGGACTGTCCACACGTCTGCTTCATATCATGGCCAATTCGACAATATTTGCTTCTGTGATCTCGTATAAGAATCTTAAAAGTTTTCTGCCAAAAACTTACTATACACGTGGCAGGTGAGTGTTAAAAGTTTAAGACAAAAAAGATTAAAACACTTGCACATAGTTTTTAAAAGAATAGCAATTTTCTTAAAGTTTTCAAAGTTTTCTTAGCTGAGAGCTTAAAACGAGGCATTTTTGTTTTATATTATGAATTTCTACTAGAATGGATATTAAGAATGATTATGATTTTATTGAGATCGGTAAGTAAGTAAGTCTTTAAAGAGAGTTTAAAGAGGAAAATAATTAAATGTATTAGTGTTTCTATACTCATAAGAGTCCAGCCATAATTTTAAATAATATTATACACAGAGAAAAATGGAGATTCTAAATATTAACAATAAAAATAGTTTCAAAACTTTTTCATTGTTTATATTTTTCAGCTTTGAATTAATATTTTTACATTTATTTGAAGCGAATATTCGTAAATCCTTTTTTAATACACAATAAGAACATTATTATACACATCCTTAAGCCTGTATTTGCAACTATTTTACTAATCCCTCAACTGTAAACAAGGACTTTATTTTAATTTTGGAATTTAAATCTCAAACTTAATCTGAAAATTCCTTCTAACATGTGTAATACCAACTGTTGCCAATGTTGCTGCACTCACATAAGCGCATTAAAGCAGCTGCAAAAGTGCCACACAACAAATATAATGTTGTTATATTGTAAACAAAATGCAAATATGTAACATGCATACTCATGAGTATGTGGCCAAAGCTAAAAATTAAATCCAGTTGAGACTGGCATGACAGCAAAATGCTCGTAGATGTTGTCAATATGACGACAAATGTTGATTTAATTATATTATTTTGCATACACATGTGTGTGGAAATGTTTAAGAGAGACTCTGCATGGGCCTTAATGAACATCAAGTCTATATTTCAATATTTTGTCCTTCTACAAGTTGATGAGATTAGTATTAGTGCAACTGGAGCATGTAGTAAAACAGCAGCTGTTTGATAGTTTATTAGATAATACTTAGAGCACATATTATATGTTAGCAGAGATCTCAATTTCTGGAATGGGTTCTTAATGAAGCTAACTAAAGTCTTTATATTTAAGCTCAGAACAAACTCAATCGAATGAATAGCCTGGTTTAGATTAAATGGTAAAACAACTTGCCAATTAGCCCTGCTGCACGGCTGCCAGGCTCAAGTGAACATCCCAAATGTATTGGAGTATCCATGCTAAAATTTTCAATACTATTGATACATTCATTGTTTATAAACTTACTTACATATTTTTTTAATTAAAATTCTCTTTTATAGCGATCCCAAGGACTCGGACTATGTGCTTGCCTCACGCATTATACAGACCTGGCTATTTCAATCGAATCGCTCGAATGACAACTTTCGTGAGCCCCTAGATCTATCCTTTGAGGCTGGCCATGTCGAGATTATATTCCAGCATGAAAGTGTGCCCAAAACTGGAGACTGGGTGGCCATTTGCGGGTAAATTGGCTGACAGCACTTTAATACTACTTGAAACTGAAACTGGCATTAAACTGCATTCACAGGCATGACTACAAGGCCTCCTTTGACTCCACATGGCGCTCGGATCTTTGTATTACCAAGCATTTGATGGAGAACATAACCCGCTGCATTTGCCCCCTCTCTGGCACCTATGTGGTCATGCTGACCAAACGACAGCCTAATGTGAGTAGAGTGTGTGGGGGGGGGGGGTGTAGGAGGGGGTCTAATAAAGTGGAAAGCGCATTATGATTTATGGCATTTTGGAGTCAAGCACTTAGTGCCAGGCAACCATACAGTCTTGGCCTTGTTGTGAAAACACCTGCAGGCCAAGCTTATAATATTTCTATATATATTATTTTTATTTCTTTAGAACCCATTAGTGCGTTTCTTGCTGGCAATCAACAACTAAACATTGGCAAAATAAGCTGCTTTCTTATATTTTTGCCAGAAGCTGCAGTTTGCCCTCTGGCTAGAATTATATGCTTTGCCAATTTAAGAATAATCTTTAAAGTATTTCCTTTTACATTTCTTACCACCCTGTTGCAGTCAACACAATCGCATGCCCCAGAGCGTCCCATATTTGTCATCATCAGCTGTGCCTGCTGCCTGCTTCAATGTTGCTCGGCCTTTCTAATTCTTTTGCCCATCTGGTGCAATCGCAAGTGTGCCGTTACATTTCTCAAGATGCAGTTCTGCATATCAACATCGAGTGTGATGCTCATCTATTTGCTGGGCTTCATGAAAATGCTGCCGGTGGTAAGTAAACAGATGATTAATTAATTGCCTTGTAGATAATATTTTAGTTTAATTAGTAATGTAGGTACTTAAATCTTGACAATATGCGGCATTATTATTCTAATTATATTCAAATTCAAACTTAATCAAAAATGAAAAACCTTCAAAATTGACTTCTTGTTTTCATACACACATAACGGGTTTATAAGCTGGAAAATAGGACATATACTCTTGCAGAGGCTTTAAAATTAAAATAGGCAATTTTTAAATTTTTAAAAAATTGTTGCTCTTATATTCTTGAACCCATATAAATAAGATTTTGTAGAAACCCAGTATTTTTCGTGCAATGTAATCCTTAGTTGTACAATTCAATGTCATTGCATACTTTTAGGCTTTGCTTTAAAACAAAAGCTTTAATGTCGAGTGCGGTTCTCTCCCTCCCCTCCCCTCCCCACCAATTCACCGCACATACTCCATGCCACAATAAACGCAAGTAAAGCGTAAAATTTAATTACTGCAAAATAAATATACAAATAAATTCAGGCAAAGCCAAAAACAAAAGAAACCAAAAACCGAAAACCAAGTAAAAGAGGAGCAAGAGTAACATTGAAAAATGTAAAGAATAATAATAAAAATAAAAAACAGTGTGCATGAAACAAATAAAGAGTGGAAATTCAATTGCACTGAGAAAACCTACACAATTTTCCGTAGCAGCTGCTGCTTAAATGAAAAGTTAAATTCAATGGACTTTTGTGGCCCTTTTCTCACCGTTAAGAACCATTAGAGATGCTTACCTGGCCAGACCACTAAATAACAATCATCCATTTGTTTGGCTGCGTCCAGAATATTGTAATTACTAATTTTCAAAAGCATTCGGGCATGAATATTATTCAAGTTTTCATATAAAATAAGCTGTAAGTAGTTGCAGAAGGGCAAAATCCAAAATACAGCTCAAATAATCATCAGCATAATCATCAAAACAAATTAACTTGTCGTCTGCCAAATAATGAGCAAAATGAAAGCATAAACTTGGCCAGGATTTGTAAATATTATAATTTACAGTTTGTTATGGCAGCCACACACAATATTCATGAAATACAAATCCCCATGGCAAGGCCCCCCCCCTGCTACGCCCCTGCCACGTCCACCTGTTGCCAGTTGCCGGCAAAGGAAATTAAAAGTCAACAAGGCAAATCGGAGTTCTCTAGAGGGAAAAATTGCTAAAGTCGAAATTAATATTAATAAATACCCAAATTTTCAATTTACTAAGGCTTTCAATGCTCTTACATACAAATATTACAAGTTTATGGCATATAAAATGCGTGAGATCGGTCTAAACCCCCCCACAACACTAAACCTATTCGCCAACCTTAAAATCCCCAAAGCATCTAAAAATCTTTTAAATTATAAAACAAAAAATGCGCCCGTATAAACAAAATATACAAATTTACGCTGCTTAATCTCTTGGGGTCCTGAGAAGCTGCCAAGCAAAACCAACTCCAGCTTTGTATAAGAACAAAAAAATAAAAACTGTAAGCTCCAAACAAGTTGTAACATTTTTGAATTAGTAATAAACTGGGCCGCAGTGAAAACAACTGCGTAATAAATGAATGAAAAACAAATAAAACGCGACAATGCCAAACAAAAAAACATGGCTAAGAGATACGAAATGCAAAAGGTTTAAGCAATTGAAAATGTAAAAACAACATGAGTTCGGGGAATTCAGTGAAAGTTGACAAAAAAAACAAAGAAATCAGAAGGTACACAGATGGGGAAATCGAAATTATGGAACAGAGCAGAACACTACAGTTTACCAAGTAAACTATGGCTACAAAGTTGATTTTATGTAGAATAAATTCGAATAATGTAGATATAAAATTAAATATTTATTTTATTCATTTATTTATTCTGGCAGACAATCAGTGCTGTCCCAGATAAGCAAACGTTATAATATTTCTTAAATGTAATAGAAGGATAGAAAAAGCCTAATTAAATTACATAAGTTTCAAATATTAATGACACTGACACAGGGGATATTTATTTGCCAGTCCGGCTAGCTATGCCCCTACTCACAGCCAGGTTAGTCAGTGTCATTATTTGAACCTGAAGCTAAACAGAAGAGAGTTAGTAATAAAAGTTGAAAAAGTGATTATAATTAAAAGTTAAATTAGTAATATGAAAAAAAAAAAGAATATATATATATAATTAAAGCATAATTAAAAAAAAAAAAAGAAAAGAACAAAAAAAAAAAAAATAAAATAAAATAAATAAATAAATAAATTAAATAAAATTAAATAAAATAACATAAAAGTTAGTAAATAGATAAGAAAATAAGTAAAAGGAAAATAAGATTAATTTAAAGATAGGTATAGAGATTGATTGATTGATCAATTTAATACTCATAATTTACATAAAGCTGAGTTTATTATTTAGATGCAGACTTATACAGTTTGTTATCGTTTTGAGCCAATGTAATATACTTATATTTGTTTTAAGGCAAGTTAGTCTCTCTGTTCTAATAATTGAAACAATTTGATGCAAATGGTTAAATTATTCAGTACTATTATGATTGCAAAATGTTGTACAAATTTTATAAATATTTCAGTCACATACTCAAATTACCAGCATTATTATTTGAGGAAATTAAAATAATTAATAAAAATAATTTTTGTAAATATCTAACACCTGTAAAAAGTTTAAAAAATAAATAACTTTAATATTTCCTAAAACACAAAGTAGAAATTTTAAATAATATTTAAGTCACTTAATTTTTCAATAAATTTTTAAAATGTATTTAAACTGTGGAATATATAATTTCTGATGCCAAAGTCGAGTATAAAAACTGAAGAGACGTTATGTCCCACTCTTAAACTCCGGCCAAGGCTGACATTTACGCATGATGCATGAGTTCCAACTTGGTTAATTAGTGTATATTCTGAGGCAAGATAGCGGGGCCTAATTAATATCCAGATACACTTGACTCGAAACGTAACGTAATTAAAACCGAAAGTGTCCGAGCATGCCCCCAAGCATTATGCTGCCACATTTAGGCGGCACAGCGAATGAGCTGCTTTTGAACATGTGATAGCCCACATATGCGGTGGTGGCATGCAACATGTGTGGGTGTGGGGGCATGTATACGGTGGCATTTTAAGCCACGTTTTAATGAGCAACTTACGTAAAGGCGTTTGTGGCCGTCGGCCATGTTGCACAATGCGTTTAAACAACGTGCGAGGCGCCACAGGGCGAACATTGACTTAATAATGCAACACGCATGCAAATATTATTGTACATTAATTGCAAGTAGATGCAGAGGCGACTTTATTAAAATGTGAATACAAAATAAAACCAAGTTGGCACAGCGTTTTTTTGAATGCCGAATAATAAATACCCTGGCAGAGATTTTAATTAAAATTGAACGTTTTAAAATAAAATAATAATAATAAATAAAACTAACAACCTATTTTATATTGATACTGGGTAAATTCCATGTTTTTTTATGGCATTAAATAAGCCTTTTTCAATGTGTTACATTTTTGGTGACAATATTTGTAATACTCTCTGCAAGGGCAGCTTAAAAGGAAGCAACGCGACACACCGCAAAGACATATGCAAATTGTATGGTTTAAAACACGTGTCAGAGGCACGTCGAGAGAAAGCAGCTGGAGAAAGCCACGGGCTGCCCCCTGCACAATAAGCCACAATAAATATAATTAAAATATTCATTTTACTTTCTGCATGTGTGTATTTGTGCATAAATAAATACAATTTCAGCGCCAGTTTAAAAATACATAATAAATAATACAAGCAAAACCAAAAAAAAAAATAAAAATAAAAATAAAAATAAAAGAAAATATATAACACATACGCCAAGGTATCCCCGCAGGCGATATAAGTAAGGGAATGTGAAATGCAGGCAAAGAGAGAAAGGCGAAAGCTTTTAAGCGCACTTAACTCATAATTTTGCAAAAATAAAAAATAATATAAACAAAGAGACGACGCAAAATAAGTATTCGCGTTGAGAATTGAAAATTAAAAAGTTTACAAATTTGTTTTCGCTTCTACCCGAACAGACAACAATGCAACGCGCTCCTGACCTCCAACGGTTGATTTCAAGGAGCAAAAAGCAGCTTCCCAATACTCCACAGGAGTAAAGGAGCAAAAAAAAAAAGCAGTGAGCACTGAGCACTGAGCACTGAGCTCTGTGGCTACCTGTTCTATATACAGTGTGTAGTATAAGTACGCGTACAAAGAATAATGCTGATAATGTAATGAACTGTGGCTGGAATATTTAAGTCCCAGTGTTTGGCTTTACAATAACCACATCCCCTTTGGCAGCTCTTAAAATCCCGTACATTCTTAATGGCTTATTGATTCAGCTGGTTAAATATATTAACATATAAACATATATAGTTGATCTAAATTAGCTTTCAATTTTGTTAATGGAAGTTGAGTTAATATCACAATCGAAGCGATATAAGTATTAACTAAAATGTAGTGAGTTCTAGAGCAAAAAGTAGAGCGTTGTAATTTAACAGATCTATCTGAAAGCAAACTAGGTAATTAAAAATTGAGTTAAAATCACAATCAAGGCTTGAAATGTAAATGTAAAAAAAGAAAACTAAGTAATTAGTATATAATTCTTAAATAAATGCAAAATGTATTCTTATGCTTGCAATTCTTAAAGCTAAATCTGACTAAGACTTGAATTTAAATAAATTTTGAAACATTCCCCAAACAAGCTACAAGATACACGGATATAGACTGTTGCCCAAAAAAATATTTGGATAAACATCCTTCTCTCATTTTTAATGAGTGTAGGATTTTCCAATTAGTATCAAAAAACCTCTCCTAATTCAATTACGTTTATCTACAAAAACCCAAAATTTTACATTCACAATTCATGCAATATTTTGTTATTTTTCAAACAAGCCAAAAAGCCGCCGTAAAAAAATGCACATAAACAGAATTTCCTAATACTTGACAACAGAGTTTTTATAACTTTTTAATAAGTAATGTCCAGTGCAATGAAATAATTTATGCTGGCAGGCATGCGTCAAATTTTGATGTCATCTTTATGGTACGGAGAGCAGGAAAATCCAAATAAATGGTTGCGAAATGCAGACATAGATACTCGTAAAATTGTATTCCGGGTTTTTGTTAATGTTGATGTTGCTATAATGCCATGATAACTTTTTATATTTAATTAAAAATAATGATGTTGCAACGAAGTGGCCGCCAATCTCCCTTTTATTGGAGCGTTATTAATGTGCCTCATAATTTCCTCTTTGCAGAACTGGCATGGCATAATCAGCAGCTCGCTGGCATCGCTGCTCCTGTTGGGCATATCTACACTGATTGCCATTGCGCTGGTCATACACACGGAGCTGGTGCCGAAGAAGTATCTGCAAATCGGCAGCAAACCCTCAACCCCAACCAAGCAGAACAAGCGCCGGGAGAGTCTAAGCAACATTACGCAAATCAGTGCCCAATCCCCAGAGGCGGCAAACGCGAATAGCAATCGGAGTAGTCGCATCAGGCGTCACCAGCCGCCCAACAACTCCAACTCCAACTCCAATTCCAATTCCGGCTCCGGTTCCTCAGCACTCTATGGCGGCTCGGCGGGCATACGCGGCGCCATTGGCATTAGCTGGCTGTTGCCGCTGCTATTTGCAATTGCCGCGCCGCTAATATGCAGCATCATTGGCAAGTGTCCGCGACACTGGTGGCTAGAGATGCTTTGGAGCAGGCAGCCAACGGATGCTGCCAGCGATTCAAGCAACGGCGGCAGTGAGGAGTCCACCGAGTACGATGCTGGCGTCTACTATGCCACGCATACCCTGCTCAATGGCGATAATTTACTGCTTGAATCGGAGGCGCTGCTGAGCAATGGAACGGGCAGGCGGCGACTCACGCCCATGCTGACTGAGACGTCATCAGGCAGTAGCTTTAGTATTGGCAATGATGTGGCCACGTCAGCGTCATCAATCACAGCCAGCAGCAGCAGCGACTTGTCGCCGGAGTCGGAGCTGAGCGCGGTGACAGCTGCGGCTTTGACTTGGCCACAACAACAGACGCCTGTCGCTTGGAACCGCGCCCCAGCCCATCAGCATGGACATGGCGAGGCAGCGGCATTCACATCCGGATTGGGCGCGGCATCGGCATCGGCAACGACATCGACATCTCCCTCGCTGAGCTTCATTCTGTTCGTTTGCATCGATTTGCTTTTCATTCTGCTCTTTTTTGCGCTGTTTGTCATTTTAATGAAGAAACTTTTGTGGTTGTGGCATAAGAATCGCAATGTGCATACGCATCCGTTGGATAAATTCAATATGGCGCTGCATAGGCGGTAAGTTGCAGTTATTTGAGTTAAGATTATTAAGACAGATTGCAGTGAAGGAGCTTCAATCGATCAGAAATGGATTCCAAATGATGTTTGCCTTTGATTGATTATATTGATTGAGACGAGTCAATGCCAAATATATAAATTGACAAATAACAGTTAACTTTAAATGCCATCTACATATATGTCACAGCTCAGAGTTAACTTTTATTTTTGCTTCACGCCAAAATCTAATTTCCCTTTTGCTGTCTAAGCCGAAAATAGAAATATCTCTGCGACCAAAGCGAACATAAGCCATAAAATTGGCCCTCAGGCGACTAAAACACAATTCCCTCAATGGAGGCGCTTTTAATTTCCTTTCTTTTCCTCTCTCTCCCCCACAGACTTGGCCTACTTTATCGAACCGGCGGTTTGCTGCTCATAAAACTCTGCACTGATGGATGCTTCATAGTCTATGTTAATTCAACGCCGGATACTTTATGGACATATCCGTTTGGCATTTCGTGCATAATATTGGTAAGTCCACATAACTTCCAAGAACTTCTCTCTAGCCAAAATCGCCAGGCAATTGATATTTAATTGGGCGCATATCGTTGAGTATATTTGTACCATGAGACGTATACTTGATTTGTGTTTCAGCTTATTTGTTGTGCAAGTTTTATGACAGTTGCTGCTTTTATGTTGATTGAGTTATTGAAGTTAGCCAGCTTGTCAACAAAACTATTAAGCAACTGCTTCCATTTGATATAAGCTTTTATGCAAATTATTTTTATGTTTTATGTTATTATGTTGAATATTTTTTGTTCTTATTTCTTCAAAATTTTCATCTTATTTGGCGTGCATATTTCATCAAAGTGCAAAGCCTGCATATTTTTACGCCTGGCAAACAAATTATGCATGCAAAATCAACTGAGACTCTTAGAACGACATCATTCAACATTCTTCCCTTCCCCTTGCCCCCCTAATCACTCCTCTGTTCCCTACCTAACCACTTTCGCGCGTTGCATTAACTTTTACCTGATGCCAACTCTGAGGTCGCCGTCGTCTCTGATGATCAAAGTGGCTAAAGAAGCCTTTTTGTGTTTATTTTGCACTTGACTTTGGTTTTTACTTTACTTTACTCACTTACCTCTTCCTATATACGTATATATATATATATATATATATTGCTTTTCTTTTTGTTGTTACTTTTTCACCTGATTTGTTGTGTAAATTAAATAAGTGCACCTGATTTTTTTTCATCTTGGCACTTACTTAAAAGTGGCATCTTTGGGTTATACATATATCCTTAAGTTAAAATGGTATTCTCTTTTGTGAGGAATTTGTGCGTTATATAATTTTAAGAATTTTATATATTATCCGCCGATATTGTGTTTATTTTTATAGTTCAAAAACTAGCCATTTAAAAGTTCATTAATTTTAAACATTAAAACATTAAAAAGAAGCATAAAAAATGAGATCAAAATTCGCTACAGATTAAATACTCCTTCTATATATATATTGATTTTATTGTTATTTAAAAAAACCATAAAAATTTTAATTTTAAAATTAGAAGAAGAAAATTAGCCAAATATTTTATTTTTAAGGAAATACCTTTTTTTAATTGTTGAATTAGGCTAAAGATCACACGAGTAATCGATAGTTGCAATATCGATATACACGATCCACAAATACATAGACAATAGAATCAAAAAATTTACAATATACCCATTCAACAATTTACATAATTTTACAGGGCATTTTAATAACAACAATGCATTTAAACAAACTTGTGACCCTCACCCATGTTGTGTGTCTTGGTATCCCGATTGAGGCTATTAATGTGGCCCATCGATTGGCATTTGTAATTGACCAGGCTTGTGTTTACAATTGGCTTGTGTTCTTGCTTAATTATTTATAAGCAAACAACATTTAAAGGACGCAATCACGCAAATGGAGAAACTCACATTAGCTAAAACTAAATACGGGATTCAGCAGCTCCAGGTGTACCGTGTTTTCCACTATTATTAATATAATTGTTACAATTGACCAGGAGATCTCTAGGTGTGCTTGTGTGTTCCAGACTTTTGCACTAATTGTACAATTAATTTCACAAAAAAAAAGAAAACGAAAAACCTTGCCCAAAGTAGTCTGCCTGTGATTAAATAATATATTTATAAGCAACAGACTAGACAACACACAGCAGCATTATTTAGCGTCGATTTATGAGCATCTTAATTTGTAGAATAAATTCCATAATAAATACATTTGATTTTAGGTTTAACAAAAGCAAATATTTTAATGCACTTTAAGCGACTATGTTACTTATTTTGAATGCATAATTGACTAAAGTAGTTCAATTTCAAAACTTCTAAATATTTTCTCTGTTGCGAAACATTCCAGTAATCAATCTAGCAATAATTCTACAGAATCAAATTTAATATTTTTACTGATACATTGTACGTATAAGACAGAATAATTTATACGACATTTGTAAGAACTGCATGAAAATAAAGACATTTTAATTAAATTCTAAAAATTTGCTAAAACCAACTTACCATAGTCATGGTCTCCATTGAAATATTCAAGAACACTGTGGCTTTCAAGCACATGGGTCTTTGAGCGCGTTGAGCTATAATGATGAGCATTTTCTTAAATCGAGGATCCCCTTCGAACCAGACCATGTCATATACAGCCGAAGCCAAGCCCTCACTCTGCAAATAAATCAGAGACAACTATAAACCCTTAAAGAGTCATTAAAGTAAATCAAAAACTTACCGCATCAATCAGCAAATCACTGAAGTAACAAATAAGATAGATTTCCGCTACGGCACAGATTAGGAATAGAGCCAACTTAGTGGTATGATCCGCACTCAAGCCAAGGGTCATCTGAAAGCCCACAAAACAGACCATCACGGACGAAGTCAGGAAATTTAATAGCAAAGGGACTCCAAAGACAGTATTCATCACATCAGCAAGGCTGCAAGAGTAAGGACATTAATAAATTATCATAATTAGACTCTCACTTACCCTAGAAGCTTATTGTGATATGCGATCAAGTCCTGAAGTAAGTTTAAATCCTTCACATATCCATTTGGAACAAGACCCGTCTGTATTTTCAACTCGGCAAGTGTTTTAGATAAATAATCAAAATGCATGACAAGCTGCATGCTAACTGAATATATCAACAGATCGGCCGACATATGGCCACTTGTGCAGGAATAAGCCCCCCACACCTGCAACATGTACATGAGATAATAGCTCCAGTTATCGTGCCAGTTCCACGGTGATAGCGAATAATACGGCATTGCTTTGACCGCATCCGGAGAGTGCAGCAGCCAGTGCTTTATCCAATACGACACATAGGTGGATAAGCTGTATATCACAACAAGAACCATATATAAGACACTAAAACCCCACTGAAATAAGCGGCATCGTCGCAAATAGAGATCCACTTTATAATTGGCCTGCTCCTCATGACTTGGTGCTGGAAATATCGATTCCATTTCGCGAACCAATGCACTTAATTTGGTTATTTCCCGTCGAACGCTGAGTGTCTTCAGTTGACTTACAATAATGAAACCAATATAGCATATCATCATGCATACTTCCACAATTTGATCTGGGTTTTTGTAATTGAGCAATACGAAGTGACTCTCATTTATAAAATTGAATCCAACATTTGAAATATGGAGTAGAAATATTATATACATCCTACGACTGGATACTGCTTGGGAACTTGTTGAATCATACGGATCTATTCCGATCGTATGATAGAAGAATACAGGTAGACTCATAAAGTCATTAAATGTAACATATGCTCCTGGCATTTGAAAATTGATTTCGTAATACACTCAACCGGATTTAACTGATATAATGAAGGACCTATCAGTAGTGTTCCATTTTATATACATTTTGCCAAACCGCAAGAATTTTAAGATTCTTCGATATTTGTATGGTTGTACTTTACTATAAAAAAAACAATAAAAAAAAGACTTACATTTGATGTGGTAAAGATATATACCCTTTAAAAATATACAAATTCTTAATTTATCCAATTCAAACGGTTCCGAAGCAGACAAATAAAAATCTACGAAAATTGTTGTGATAATGAAGAATTTATTTATATATAAACTTTAAGGAATCGAAGATCGCATTTTGGTTGCGTTATTATAATACCCTTAACTATAATACCCTCAAGAAACCTAATTTAATGAAGTCGAAAATAAAGATTTTTTCAATATTTTCTTATTATAAAGTAACTTTACCAAGGCTTAAATAGATAAGACCTACAGACGACACATTCAATGCGTTACACACTGAATAAACATATTATTAGACCCACTATAAGTGTATAAGAACCGTAGCTAATTCAATGATAGTATTGTTGTGTAAACCACAAAATATTCTATAATTGATGTTTTGATTCTACGGGGTTGTTGACCAGAAAAGTTCCCACAGACTGGGCTTAATTGGGGTGGGGTACTACCAATTATAAGGGCACGTGCTGTGGTTTAATTTATTAAATAATTCAGTTAGTTAAATATAGTTTTGCAATGCTTACTAATAAAGTAATTTGTAGTCAATAGATATTTGAGAAATTGCAGCTGTCGAAAAATTAAATAGAAATTCTAGTAAACATTTTTATTAATGCATTTCAAATACAAAATATTGTTAGGTTGCTCTAAGAAATTGATAGAAATTTTAATCCAGATCTTATATACGATTTGTGCAAGCTAAAACTATTATAAATACAATAGTTTCTATTACAATTAATTATTCATGATATTGCATTCAAATATCTACAATTAACGTGCGATTGTTTACTGATACATGGTTCGAATTAGACAAAAGAATCTGTAGGTCATTTGCAAGAACTAAAAAAAGACAATATTAATTAGTTTGTTTTGTATATATTTAATTTCAATTAACTTACCATAGTCATAGTGTTCATTGAAACTTCTAAAAATACAGTAGCCTTCAGACACAAAGGTTTCTGAGCTCGTACTGCCATAATTATAAGCATTTTCTTAAATCGATTATCGGCCTCCATCCAATTCATCTCATACACGGCCGTAAACACCTTGCCGCTCTATAAAAAGACATTAAAAAAAAATATAAATTATTTACATTTTTTATAAACTACATTGGTTAATTTACTGCAACAATTAGCACATCACTAAAGTAGCATATTAGAAAGATTTCAACTGTTGACGATACGAAAAACACAGCTAGCCTGAAGATTTGCTCAGGACTCAGGCCAATGGTCATTTGAAAGCCCACAAAGCAGACCATAATAGATGAGGCCAGAAAGTTGATTAACAGCGTAATACCAAAGACTTTATTAATCAATTCTGTAAGTCTGAAATTAAATGGAAATTTTACTTAGACTTTCCATATAAAAAATGTATAAATAAATACGAAATTTGGGAAAAATATTTATTGAAATATGGTAGAAATCTTTATTTTAATAGGAATCAATTTAAGAATTATTCATATTAAATATTGAACTTTATAAAATCACACACTTACCCCAGTAGCTGACTGTGATATAAAATTAATTTCTGTAGCATTTTAAGATCCTTGGCATAACCATCAATTGCTCGTTCCGATTGAATCTTGAACTCTACAAGTTCTTTTGTCAAATAATCAAAGTGCATAATGTTCTGCATGACCAATGCATAGAGTAGAAGATCGCTGGACATATTACCAGCTGTGGAGCCATATCCTGCCAGGACCTGACTAGCGTATGCTAGACAGAGACTGAAGCTTGTATTCAAATCCCAAGGAGTCAATTGGGAAAATGGCATATTCAGTTGTGCATTTGGCAAGTGCAGTATCCAATTCTGTATGAAAAACTGCACAAAATAATATAAACTGTAGGTGACAATCTGCAGTAAATAGAGGCAGGTGACACTCTTAGAAATCCGACGACAACGTATCAAATAACTTTCCACATTATATTGACACTGTTCCTCAAGTGCTGGAGATGGAAATATTGATTCCATTTCGCGTACTAAAGAATTTAAATTGGGTTTCTGCCACCAGATGATGATCATCTTAAAGTCAGCCACAATAACGAAGGCAATATATCCAATTATAGTACAGGCCTCAATAAAGTTTTCAGAATTCTTAAAGGCCAGATACACAAAAAGGATTTCAAATATAAACCAAAAATTTAAGGCAATCATGTGTAATATAAATAGAGCGAAGAGCAAACGCCTTGAAGTTGCATTCGTGTTGGTTGAGTCATAAGGATCCACACCGAGGGTATGATAGAAGAATACAGGTAATCTCATAAAATCGTTAAAAGTCACTTGATTCTTCGTCATTTCTGATATATTTCAATTAATTTCAATTCCAGAAAATATTCCTAAAGCCGCACTCTGCAACTATTTGAATCCTTTTGAGGTCTGTGTCTGTAAAGAATTTTTTGCAAGAGAGTTTTATAAATGTTAGTAAAAGCCTGTATTAATAAAGATTTAAAAAGAAATAAAATGACTTAAAATTATTTTAAAACTATAAAATATTTGTGGTTTTGATGGTGTATAAATTATATTCAAGATACTTTCCTTATGAGCGTGCTTATAACTCTAACTTTTATGGTCTGAACACTTCTACCAAATGACAACAGAAATCGAAATGCGCTTTATAAAAAGTGCAATGTTCGTAATACAAAATAACTTTTAATGGACTTTTAATTGATAGTAGACAAATGGAGAGAGACGACATGGATTTTAGTGTTCTCAGTTTTAAATAAAATATTAGTTACAAAATAGAGTATGACAAATCCAACATTAATATTACGTCTTATAAAATTGCTTGTTGAGTTTTCCAATTGGTTAAAATCAACATCTATCATTAATTTGGAATTAGCACAAATGAGACTGATCTATATATCGTCTTTTTAATACCAAAATTCCCTAAGACATCTATACAATAATTCATATAGTAACATTTAAAATTTAAAATATATTTGGTGGTTCAAACTTTATTAATTCCATACTGTTAGGTCTAAATTATAGAGCGAATTATCTAGAATTATTGCTAAATCATTTATTAATTGATAGCACTACTTTTTATTTTAGTTAATCATCCCAATTAAAAAATGTGAAAAGAATGCTTTTTTATTTTCATAGTAATTTTTAATTATTTGTAAAATATATTCGGCTATTTAAAAGTCACAGAACTCACAAGAAAATCAATTAATTATGCTAAATATTATTTTCATAGAATAAATTTAAATCTTAGATGAAATGAATACTTAAGTTGATAAATTTATAAATTTTAATAATATTAAACTTCTTTTAATTTTAAAAATCGAACAGCAGCAAATATTCTCAATTGAACAAATAAACTGCACATTTCATTTGGAAAAAATGATGAATATTTTGAAATTTGTTATTAATAAATTCAACACACTTATATTCCAGGGCTTTGGCATCCTTTTCTGTTTCGTCATTAAGGCAGAGAGCCAACTGCGTGGACCACCCTTCCTGAGTAGCAATTGTGGCAGCCAGAGCAGTTCACTGAAGCAAACCAAATTTAATACGAGTAAAACCAGTCTGGACGAGAACTACATTACGACGACAACGGCCAGCATCAATAGTCCACTGAGCTGTAAGTAGCCAAATGAGCAGAAAAAATGAGGGCAATGGGAAACTCCGTTTTACACACTTTTCTATATCGCTTGCAGTCTATACCAATCACGACAAGGAGAAGGAAAGCGAATGTGTTGCAACATCTGTGGCAGGCGCAGCCGCTGCCGCAGCAGGGGCAGGGTCTGCTGGCGCCGCAGCAATGCAGCCGAAGCAAGGACTCGAGCTGTCTGCGGCACCAGGCACAGGAGCCGTGCAACTGCCGTTGACAATCATCTCGACGGCTCCGCGCTGCCAGGCTGCAGTTGTCAGCACTTCGGAGACGCTGCTTAGTGGCCACCAGCAGCTGCCACTGACGGTGGCTGCCTCACCAGCCACACGCTGCTGTGCGCTGCTTAGTGGCGGCAACGCCGAGGCGGCCACTGCGCTGGGCTATGCCTACGATGCCTATACAATGGGCGGACTGACGGGCAGCCTGGGACGCCGCATGCTGCATCATCAGCCCACGCACTATGCGAGGGGGCCGTGCGATGAATTCGTGGGCGTCGAGACACTGGATATATTGCAGGGCCTGGCGCCAGGTAAGTGACCAGCACTTTGGGCCAATTACCAAGTGCCCTGGCATGACTAATGAGCCACTTTACTATGGCTAACCACACCACTTGCAGATAGCATCATTGGCATACACACGAGTGGCATGCTGCCCACAGCCACGCCCCATTACTTGCCGCTGCAGCACAATCCATATGTAGATTTTGTGCCCAGCTCACTGATGCTTAGCATGCCGGGGCCATCACTGCCGCCACCCACCATAAGCGGCAACCTGAGCGGTGCCAGCATGGGCATATCCAGTGCCACACTGCCCACGCCCAAGACGCAGAAACGTGTGACCATACTGGAGCCAACATCACGCACCACCTTCGATCCACTGCTGCCCACCATGGTCGCTGCAGTGGTGTCCACAACGACCACGGCCACCACAACGGTATCGCACACACCATCCACACAGACGGCTGGTGTGGACAGTAGTGGCAATGGATCTGGAGCTGATGCGACATTGGATCGCATAACACACGATCTGGACTATTTGCTCAATCGGGGCAGTCTAGATGTGGATACAGGAACACCGCCACCACCACCACCGCCCTCTGTGGTGCACAAGAAATGCGAAGATCCACAGCAACAATCACTACAAAGCAGTAAGCTGTAAATTAATAAGAAGACGCAGAATATTCAATCGAATATTCATATTCATATTCATTAGTTCTCAATCTAGGTGTATATTCAGTCTGTTTAATAGGGACTAACACTGTGAATTTAGTAAGAATATTAATTAATTTATGTTAGGCATTTGATGGTGCATTTAAGCAAAGTGTAAATATTTCACTAAGAAAAAATTAAATATAATTATGTAAATAACTACTAGCATCTAAATAAATTTAATATAATAATTCAAGCCTATAATTTATATTAAATTATAATTTGAAACTAAAGTATTAAAGAATTTTGAAGGCGGAAATTTAACTAAAAAAATGTACTATATTTATGTACTGTAAAATATGTTTTATTAATAGCAATCTTTTTGTAAATACTATACATTTATTATTTAACAATTATAAATAAAAATACATACCATCAAATCAAATTAAACAACTCTGCAAAGTGATTTTAAACATTATTCAAACTGCAAATCAAACTTCGAGTCATCTAAACAAAATGAAAGAATTTAAACTAAAGGCAATTTTTTAGCTAGTTTTACAAATTCATAACATCAACAAACCAAAAAATAATATAATAAATTGACATTAGGTTAATTCAATGTAAGCACATTAAAAATTAAAATAAAATAACATGAATGTGCTTAAGTTTTTGATTCCATTTAAACTTTTCCTAGACCTTAAACAAAAAAAATTAAATAAAAATTAAGTCAAATGATGAATGCTCTACAAAATACAATAATTGTAAAACTACAGAACATACAGAACTATTTCTGCAAACAAACAAATTATACATACATACATATATCTTTGAATAAACTCAAGACTCTTGTTATAAAAAATCTAAAACCAAAACATATTTTATTCGACTGAACATGGATTGTGTATTTAAAAAAGATTATGAATTTCTTATTAAAATTACACAATAAAATTTGACTGACTCGAGACAGCTAAAAACTAACAACATGCCCCATAAAATGGGTAACATTCTCGCCCCGTATGGCAAAGAAAAATGGATGATCCGCACGGAAGAACTTTTGGCGTGAGGAATTGCTAATCACAATCGGCTTATAACCTGAAATTGTTTAAAAATATATTTTAAATATTTCATTTATATAACATTGCATTTCGACTAACCTGCCGCCGGTGGGGCCAACTCGGAGCCAGAGCCCGATTCGTTTAAATCAATTCGCAGTTTGTGAACAACATCAACAATTGGGAAATTGGCAGCTGAATGCAAATGCTTGAAGTTGGCAGTGTTACCAAATATCTCCGTAAAGCCCAGCTATAGAAGAGAGATAGACAAGATAAAGAATATAAGTCGATAATTTCAGCTAAATGTTTATAAACAATTGCCTTTACTAACCTGTTTCAACGCCTGCCGTAGACTACACTCAAAATCAGTGCTGAATTTGGGCAAAAGCACCTGAACGCTCTCCATTTGCATGCGTTGCTGCAGTGCGCCCAGATCCAAGGCACGCAATTGACTTTCCAGCTCGGCCAGAGCACCGGCATCTCGCTGGTTGGGCAGGATTAACAACATGGCCAATTCGTCGGCATGCTCATACGGCAGCTCAATGGCACGGGCATTCAGCTCACGCAGCTCCGCATACTTCACAAACATGTCATCATCGAAGAGCATGGGCACCGACTTGGGGGTGGCTGGGGCATTGCTATGGAACTCATAGAGACCTGTCCGATAGGCACTAAATGGTAAAAACCATTTGCTGTGTAGCCTCGCCCCGAGCAGCAGCAGCAGCTGTGCCACTTGGCTGCCATTCACCTGAAGCTCCTGCTGCCAGTTACCGCCTCCAATGCTGGCCAAAATATTGTCGGCTATGTAGCGACGCAGTTTCTCGGACTGTTGCAAGTCGAGGCATTCGGCCGTCGCATGGAAATATGTTTGTGCAATCTTCTGAAAGTCATCCGCAATACTCGCACCAGTGCTGGAGTGAAGCAGCAGGCGATTCTGCAGCTGGATGCACGTATCCGGATCGCTGGTAGCTGCGGTCAGTTCGGCGGCATAAAAGTTGGCCATTTTGGCATTGCTGGGAAAACGCTGCTTCAGCTGCAACAACCTTTGCAGCTCCTCGGCTGTGGCACCATCGGAGCCCAGGTAAAGCAGCGCCAGTGTCGCCTCCAGCAGCAATGGCGAAATAATCACATTCTGATCTGCGGCTGTTGATGCAATGCTGTGGTAAATTTCGGCTCCAAGATTAATTTCATGTGGTATGCCAGTCGCTGTGGGATTGGGCGCAGCACTCATTCTGGCTGGAAGTTATTACGGGTAGCTGCAAAATATAAAAATATATAAATATGATTAAAGTTAATTAACAAAAAGAGAAGGGTAAGTAATGATTTTTAATATGGAATCAATTAAAAAAAAAAGTAGCTTTAAGCGTGCTTCAGTAAGTCAATAGCTCTTGAAGGACAAGAAGGACAATATATATTTTCGTATAAAATTATTTAAAGTTATCCTTCAATTCATGGTCTAAAAAAATATTTATTTTTTAAGTTAAACAAGTTGGTAAGTAAACAAGTATTAGAAATTGCGTTCTTGTTTTTATTTGCTTTAATAAAAGTGTATATAGGAAAAACTTTCGATATACATATTTGCATTAACAAATATGTACAAAGGAAATATGATATTATAAGCATACATAAATACAATAAATTTACGATATGCAAAACATGTGTACATTGTATAAATTTTCCCGAATTTTCTATGCTTTTCTAGCATAATGCGAAACACATGTGCCCAAATTAAGATTATATTGAAAATTATGATGTACTTATTTTACAGCGTACTGTTCGAATTAAAGATTTTGGCATAGTCATGTCTGTGTTTAGATAGATCGAAAAAAGTGTACTTAGAAGTAAATATATATACTAGAAACTATTATATGAAAACTATTTCTGTCTCTTTCCTCACACAACGTATTTCTTAATGTTTACTTAGGTTTCATAGGCATCAAATGCCTGAATTTCAACTTAAATATCTTTTTCAATGGTCAAAAAGTTTTGGCCATGGTCTCAAAACTGCGTTCTAATAAACATTGAATTTCAATTTCTTCCGTTTCAATGGGCAAAGCCAGCTAAAACAAATGAAATCAAATAGGAATGATTTAGTTAAAGAGTGCTCGCAGATGCAATACCCTATATTCGAATCTAAGCTAATCAAAGTTAATTATTCAATTTAATGAGGCTGTAAACAAAATTGTTCAGAGAAAAATATTAGATTTTTTCTAATCTCTAGAGTCTAGACAAACACATAAACAAACAAATTGATTTGGCTAGAACGACTTTTCTAAAGTGCTACTACTAGATGTCTCGAACATACAGATTGCACAAGTCTTATGCACTTTTTATTACATTTTTTGGGGATAGGGTATATCAAAATAGATGCACCAAAAAAAAAAAACAATGGGTCGCGACAATTGCGAGCAAACATAAAAACTTGACACTGTTCTCGGTTAGCCGACCAAGTTCACAAAAAAAAAAACGCGAAACGGAAAAACTTTTTGACATTGTACGGCTAAACAAACATACATATATACAAGTAGTACATACTCTTCTTACACACATATTTTCGGAAACTTTTAATCTCACGCGAATTTCATTTAATGTTGTTCTTGCCCCTTCGACATTTTGTTGCAAAACATTTTCTCTGGGCGGAGGGCTTATAATGTCTGCCTCTATATATGAAAACAAATGAAAAGAAAACTAGACTACTAAACACACTATGTACTACATCAGTTAATATTTTGTTAATTTATGTAGTCGACTCAAATTTGTCAATTAATTATATTAAACTTGTCACATGTTATTAAAAAAAAATTAAAATAATTTTAAATGCTTTAATCATTTTTAAAATGTTCTATTGCTTGGTAAATATATTGCAGGGTATTAGAATATTGTTTTTAAAACATGACGTTACTCGTGCCAGCTGTTGAATTGGCTGACTTTATAAGTAGCGCTACTCAGCGTACTCTTAAATGTTTATTGTTTATTTTCCGTGTGCCAATTTTTGTGTTTTCTTTAGAAAATTAATTACATCATGAATTTGTCAAAAGTGTGTTTTTGTTGTGCGTTGGTCGAGCACAAATGTTCGTGCTTCTATTAAATATACATGCATATATATTTTGTTGTTGTATGTAGTTTGCAAAATATAGAGCATGTATAGAACTAGAAACTTGGCCAAGTGGCAGATGGTAATATGCCTATTAGATTTTCAATGGCTAAACATGAGGTCACAGAATCATTTTCATTGTGATCATCATCATCCACAATAATAATCTTAAATTTGTATTAAGAGCAACATGTGCCAGAGATATTCAATGTACACAATTCTAAAAACGACATACATACATATGTATGTATTTTTATTGCATATTGAATAATAGGCTCTGTGTAAATCAAGAATATTTATACACATTTTAAATTGGTTGCAGTTTATTAAATTTCGTATTATACTATATTCACTTTAGTATAGGAAGTGCCATATTTATTTTTATCATTTTATAAACACTTGAATAGCTTTCACATACTGCATTTAAATTTACAGCTCACTTCCTCTATAAAAATTATATTGTTTTATATAGTATATGTATATGTATGGTATATATATATATATACCTATAAAGTTTCCTGCCCACTTGACAGTATAACCAAATTAAATACGAAACAAAACACACACAAATAAAAACAAAAACTTATATAAAACGCTTGGCAAATAAATTCACGCCCGTACGCAGCTTCGCACAGAATTCAACTAAATGCTGAACAAAAATTTATATAGGAAAGAAGCTAATTAAATTGCTCTGGCGCTGTTCATTCATTGATGACGACACTTGGACAACGATGGGCAATGCAGGGTCCAAAAAGCTCTGGATAAGTTCAAATTTTCTGCAATTATTTTGTTCGACGCTAAAAATTTTAATCTATTTTTATAATTTCTGTGCCCGCTTGTTCCATTCGAATTGACTCTAACGACGCGTCGTCAAAGACGAACTGCCCCCGGGATCTGTGTTCGGTTCGGTATTGGACAGCTGTCCGCCTCTATAGCTATTGCTACTATATAAGAATATTGTTGTGTTTTGCCGCGGAACCGCTAGAATAACCGCTAAATTGTTACTGATTGGGATGCTGCACATCAGCGATGCGATGCTTGATTAAATTGAGTCATGCAGCAGCTTGTGCTTTGTTTTCATAGTTCTATTGTTTAATCAGCTTATCTAATCTGACGCATTGAGGTCGTCATACTTGTAACGTTTAATATGGCATTATCGTGACTTGCTTAACAGTAATTATAGCATTAAATCTAAAGCTGATGACGTAGCCACAGCGATAACACACACAAAACTATATTCATGGTAAATTTCAGAGTAAGAAAAGCCTAACAAAATACTACTTAATAATTTAGAAATTAAGAATTTTTTATTTGCGAAAATAAAGCATTATTTTTTAAGATGTATTATTATTGTTAGTATTTTGACCGTTAAGATAAGTTAAGATAACCAAATTTTTTTAAAATCGGACTAAATTATCTTATAGCTCCCATTGGGAAAAGTTTCACTACAACAGCATATAATTTAAACAAATTTTTATTAACTGATCGGTCGAAATTAAAATTTTTCTTTTTTATCAAATATATACACTTACTTATATACACTTACTCAATATTAAATCGCCAGAGAGACATTCCGCATAGAAATCGGTTGTTTTGATAAATTTCAATGCTGCAAATCTAAAAGAAACATTTTTTTATTATCAAACCAAACTCAATTTATAGGATTTACTTTACCTGCTCTTGTATAATTCGTAACAGAATTAAGCGTTATTTAATATTTAAACAAACATTTTACAATATCTTCAAGAATGATTTTATTATATAAGCATATAGCAAACATTAATATATATAACTTATATTAATATTGGGAAACATGCTCATTCCCTCACAATATTCAGTTAACAGCTTCAATGCATTAATATAATAGATTTTATTTCTTTATAATACTAGTATTACAAGACGAGGACACATTGTTTAATGGCGTTGTTTAAGAGTTTGCATGAAAGTTAATAGGGGGTGGTGCGGTGCGGTGTGGTTTGGAATCACAATAGTACATTATATATATTAATTTCAATAAATATACTAACAGCCTAATTTTATAAATATCCGAAAATTGAAAATGTAAATAGCACACTCGAAACCATTGCATTTGGCCATGCAAACGCAATAGGCTGCATTCAGATTTGTATATAAGGAGCATATTAGTGTAGTTAGTATTTATAATCCTAGACATTTACTAGCGCAGCTGGGCAAATGATCTGGTATATAATTAATGTGTATTTTACAATTTTGTTTAGAGCAGGCAAGAATAAATTAACAAGAACGCGCCTAAGTTGCGTTGTCATGGCCGAATGCAGGATACATCTGAAAATGCACCAAAAACAAAAAAAAACATAATAAACATTGGCAAAAATCTTATTCGATTTTTCCATTTTGCTTATGGTGCTCTGCTGGAGTGGCAAACTTACTTATTGTAAATTTAGTATAATGTGTAAAGTGTAGAGAATATATAAATTATGTAGGCGCGGTCGCATAATATGGAATTGTGTGTATGTAGTGATGGCTGGCACAGGTGTGCGTCTGTGCATGTGTGTGTGTGAGTGTGTGCGTGTATTAGAAGGTATAACCACCCTCAGGCGCCTTGGGCTGCGTGGCATTAAACTCTAGTGCGCCATTAACCTCCTGCGGCGCCAGCTCCTGTTCGGCCTCATCATCGCCAGTGTTGAAGTAGGTATCAATTATGGCATATGCCTTCTTATAGACTTCTTCATTTTCATGCTGCTGCAATGCCTCCAGCTTATCAAGACCACCCAGCTCCTCGACCATCAGACATAGATTCTCCGTGCCGCCCAATTTCTCAGCGAGCGCAAACAGATTAGATAGACCCGATTGCACAACTTTAATAGTGCGCGGATCTTTGGCGTCCAGCAAATCAATGAATGGCTTCAGTATCTTATACTTTTCAATAAGATCAACTATTTGCTCGGGTGTGCCCGAGGTGGTTGTATTGGTCACCGTCCAGGCGGCCTCCTTTTGCGCCTTAAAATCGCCCTTCTCCAACACATGGCGTATCTGGTGAAAGATGCCTGCATCGATGACAGCCTGAATCTGTTTCTGATTGCCAGCCGTAATGTTGCTCACAGTCCAGGCAGCCTCCTTCACAATATTGCCCTTGGAATGCTGCAGCAATAGGCCCAGTTTGGGCAAACCACCAGCGGCAATGACTACATCCGTCTGCAAAATAGTAAATATTAATATACATAGTACATAAAAAATAGAAAACTATTTTATTTATGTAATTTAATTTTTATTATAGTACAAGACTATACCACTCACCATCTGTTTTAACTGTATATTAAAAAAATGTTAACTGTATTCGAGTGTGTATATTTATTTCTGAATAAATTTAACTAGAAAATTTTTAGATTTTAAATGATGTACAAAAAATTTGGAAGTGACTACTAAAAATATTTGAACAGAACTGAAATACGATTACTGTGTCATATATAGCAGCGAGCTAAATTTCAATGCCTACTATTATTTTATTTTATATTTTTATTATTTTCATGGTTATTATGTATATTTAATTTTATTATTGTATACACTAAAGCTTATCAATTTTTAAACTGTTCTAATTTCCTTTTTTTATATATCAATATCTTTTAGTTTAGTAAATTAATCGAAATTGAATAGAATTGAATTAAACTATAATTTAATAAGAACTTAACTGACCTGCAGATCCGTTCCGGTGACAATATTGCCAACGCTACGCAATGCCGGCACAATGATGCTGGGCTCATCCGTTTGCAGTAGATTCACGAGTCGTGGCACTGCATCTGTGTCAACTACTGCTTGAATTTTATTGTTGTCGTCATCCGTCACATAGGACAGGGCCCAGCAGGCATCCGCTAAGACTTGTATATCCTGGCTGACCAACAAATGCGACAACACTGGCAACAGCAACTTAACCTGTTCAAATGGCGGCGATGGATTCTTATTACGGCACAAATTCGACATCAGCCAGACAATGTTGCGCAGAAATGACAGTGGCGTGTCATTATTGATCAGACGCAGTATACCATCGACGACGTTGTGCTGGATAACAATGTCACGTGCTGCAGCGCCATCGCCGGCAATGTTACCCAACGCCCACACAGCCTGCTCAGCCAAATTAATAGACTTGGATTGGAGTAGGGCTATGAAATGGGGTACACCGTTCTGCTCAATGACGCAGCGTGTCTGCTCCGATGTGCCGGAGGCAATGTTGGTTAAGGCCCAAGCAGCCTCAAATTGCAGCATGGTGCTGCAGACCAAAGAGTTGTTAGAATAGGAATCAATTCTACATCAATTCTACATTACTTACTTGCTGGTGTTCTGCAGAAAGCGTATGCATATGGGCACAATGCCATGGCCAATCATCAAGTCTATAGGCGGATTGCGTTCACGACTGAGCATCTTGCGCGCCTGTTGCATGCCCAAAAATTGACGCTCTGCATCCTCGCTATTCATGGCGGCCACAATCTCATCCACAGACAATTGCACCGGCGACTGGCCATTGAGCTCCTTAAGCGGCGAAACAAGATCTTCATCGTTGATGTTACGACGCTTGAACATATGATCTTCCTTTTTCGATTTTCGCAGTTCGATGGTAACCTCATGGCGCCGCATACGAGAGTCCTGCACAACACGCCGCCAACCCCCGATTAAGCAAATGTGAGGTTAGGTATATGCTTTTAAAAGTAAGTAAGCGCGCGCGCGCGCCCTCTCCTTCTCTCTCTCTCTCCACTTACCTGTGTATTGAGTGTGTTTGCCTTGTAGTGGCCCTGACGTTGGTTAGCCTCCGATTTATTCATGTTTATGTGTGTGTTTGTGTTTTTGAATAATTTTAAAATTGATTTCTGATAAAATAACAAGTGCACAGCTGTAAAGAAATTTGTCAAAATAATGTGAAAACTATATATGTATGTAGATGCAGAAAGGTCGAGAAATGGCAAAGGCTGTTTCGATAGCACACACAAACACGCACTCTCTAAGAGTTGAAGTTGTGTGCGTGTGTATCACTTTTGGCACTTCTTTTGTGCCTGGCAATCTTTTCGTGTACCTTTTACCTACGTCTACCTTTGCGAAGCCGGCTCTGCAAGGCCAAACGAGCAACAACAAAGCAACAGCTGCGGCTGCGTTTAACTGTGCACAGAGAGGACCGCGACTGAAAAGTAGACGAAGATGAAGACACAGACCGCGACCGGAACGCTAATTGCCAGTTCTCCTGGGAGAAATAAACGCACATTTTTCAATCACTCACCTTTTACTTTAGCTGTATTTTAATAATTTTAATAAAGGTTCAATGTAAATCGGTGTGCTGTATATGTATATTTTTTTACTAAATAAATTTAACTACAGAGCTTTTACGCTTTCACTGATATTAAAAAAAAATGTGAAACTGACTACTACAAATATCTTGGCGTGTTAACACGTTAAAAATCTGAACAAAACTGTGAAATATGATTACAGTAACCCGGAATGCAGCGAGCTCAATTCCAATGCGCTTAAAAAGTTCCGTTTATTTTGAACAAGATGCTTGTGTGCTGCTATGGTCGCTTAAATTGTATCGATACTTGTGTTTTTATGGCTCTTATCGATACTTACGCAAGCAATTTTTAAAAAATGTTAAGTCTGTTTTGACATATCTATTGACTACTGTGAAGTCATTGCAAAATAGAGTTATAAAATTCACAAGCAAATTCATAAAGCTATAATAAAACAAATAATTTTCGTTTGGAATAAATTCTCCAATTAGCAGAAAAGAAAACTAACACTGTTAAATTAGATCGTGCTAAACTCAGATGGCACTGTATGATTTTTAGAGTTAAAATGATCAGTTGGCAACGCGGCGCGCATAAGCGGTAGATGGCGCTCCATTTATTTTCTGTGCATCATCCAGCTTTTGTCCGTGACAAAAAAAAAGAAAAGTCAGGCAATATGTAGCTTGATTTGAATATTTTTTGTAACTGGTTTTATCGTTTTAAAAAATAATATATATATTTTTCGTGTAAGCTATAATCGATGAAAAATAAATTTAAGAGTTAAGTCAGTTTATGTAGAAACAATAAATGTAGCCCTGAAGCTTACAAATATTAAACATAGATACATATATTTATATTTCCTTGAATAACATTCGATATTCAAATTTTTAACGTCTTCGGGAGTAAAACTCAATCTTATTTTGAATTTAAAGAGAATTTTATTTTTAACGAAAATGCATGAAATGTTCAAAAGCTTAATTGATCACAATTTAGGCCGATTTCTTATCCTGTTCCTTGTTCTCCTCAGTAGCCTCAGCTGGAGCAGCTGTGGTGCTGGTGCTGGTCTCCTGGGCGGAGCGTGCCTCCACCACATCAGAGTCAGAATCGTCGGTGTCGGATGAGGTGACAGGCGCTGGGGTTGCAGATGGATAGGGTGGGAACTGCTGATCCTGTGGATAGATTTGCTGCTGCTGTTGAGCTTCCGTGTAGTCAATGGGCGCTGGCTCCTGCTCGGGCTGCTGTGGTGCCTCCACCACCTCGCTCTCCTGCTCGGCATTAACTTGCTGAGGCTGGAACAGCTGTTGTTGTGGCTGGAACACCTGTTGCTGTTGCTGGAACAGCTGTTGCTGTTGCTGGAACAGTTGTTGCTGGAACAGCTGTTGCTGTGGCTGGATCAGCTGATGCTGTGCATGTGGATAGTAGATGGGTGCGGGCAGCACTGCGGGTGAAGTCACCACTGGAGCCGCCGCAGCAACAGCAGCAACAGGTGCCACAACAGCGGCACGAGCAGCCACCACAGGCTCACGCTGCACCACCGCATTGAAGCCATTGATATCATCCGCCGTATAGGTGACTGTGCGCTTGTAACCATCGGCATCAAGCACACTGTAGGAGCCAACCACATTGCCGCCATCACGGCTCTCCACTTGGCTCTTGATATCGCCAGTCAGAGAATCATGCACGCCATACGAGAAATCATAGCGTGGTGCAGACTCCAGCTCCACCTGCTTGACAATGGGAACCACTGGAGCGGCAGCGATGGTTTTGACAACGGCGGGCGCAACAGCAGCCACAGCTGCGGGAGCAACGGCCTTGACGAAGGGCGTGGGCACGGCATAGGACTTGGCATAAACTGGCGCTGCGGGCAGCAATGTTTTGGTTAGCAATGGAGCAGCTGCCTGTTGGTAGACAGCAGCTGGTGCCGCATGGTAAACGGCCGGAGCTGCCTGATAGGTGGCATAGCCGGGATGGAAACCGGAGTACGTGGCCGCAAAGCCGGCCATGCAGCCGCCAGCGAGTGCCATAAGCGACAAGGCAGTCAAAAACTGCGAGAAATTGGAAAAAATATAGGTTAAGTTAGGTAAAATAAAAAAAAACAAGCTTAAAGAAAATATTTTATATACTGTTAAATATTTAAATTAAATCTTATTAAAACCCAACGAAAAAAATTTAATTGATAGAGTTAGAGTTAAAGTTTATGGCTTTTTAAACTCAAACTCAACCCATCATATTTTGGCAAATTGTATTTTGTTAAAAAATGATTTTTATAAATGATTCAGATTCAAGCCGAAATTACAGCTGAAATTATGTTCACACAATTTGATTTTAAAATTTGAATCAATCACGATTATCCTTAAAATTATTGAAATATTCTTAATTTAAGAATAAACATTTTTTTTTAATGTTATATATACTTAAATCAAGTACAAATCTGCTGAACAAGTTTACATTTGTGCGCTTGTAATTCTTCAACGGTTTTGGCAGTCAGCAAATGGGGTAAAAGCTGTTTGTGATTTTTTAAATTATTCGAGAATTTTTTTCTTAAATTTAGGAATATCCAATCTTAAGGTATTTTTGATACTGCTTTGGATTGATTTTAGTTTGGAATACTTAGCAATCGAACTACTATAGTATTTTACAGCTTTCTACCAAGAATTGTATAAAAACTATGTTGCCAGGGTATATATCTTTCAGCATACAAAGATAATCGTTGTTTCGTATTTAATTATGATTTTAATTCAATTTCTATATAATTATTCCACTTTAAGCGAGTTTTCTTTAAAAATATTTTCCGCAAACTCTGGCCCAAAGAACTATTAACCAAGAAACTTACTTGTGTTGCCATTTTTTGTAATAAGTTGCAAAACTTTGTTAAGAAACACACACAGAATATGTAAATTTGTTAAGGGTAGAGCGCCACCCGTCGCGTTTTTGTACAGTTTTCGTCCTCCGTTGTCACTTGCCGAAGTGAACGACGTTTGGTTAATGATGTGGTTCAGGCTGCGTGCATGTCACTTTATATGGAGCGGACGTGTGTCTAGAATTAGCTGAGAGCTGAGAGCCATGCCCCAAAGATATTGTCCAGTATGTTGCACCCACACGCTGACAACGTGCCAAACCGGTAATAAGTACAAAAATACAAAAATACATAACAATACAAAGGTACAAAAGATACAAGAGTATCTCATAGATACCAGTTGACAATTTGACAATTGTGAAGTAAACTGGTTTCGTTTTCGCTTTGGTTTCGATTTTATTTTTATTTATATTTTTTTATTTGATTTTTCAAGTTCAACGCTAACGGCGCTTCCTTGTAGGCCTATCGATGATTTTTGACTATTATTTAATTAAGTTGGTAATTGTTAAACCAGCGAACTTCAGATGCTCAAGCATCCCAATCATCCTCGATTCATTACATTTTAGTTTTTTGCACTTGACAGCGTTTTGAGTTGTCAACGCATTGTCAACCTCTGAGTCAGCCCCCCCTTCACTGTTCCAAACCCCCCCTCATTGTAAGGTCTGACCATTAGGTGATTTGTCAACACATTTATATTTGCCTGGCCGTTTGTATGTCAGCAACGTTTACTTCATTTACAGCATGATTTTCAGTTTTAGTTTCTGTTTCAGTTTAAATTTTTTTATTTTTTTTATTTTTTTAGGGAATGTATGGTAGTTGTATTATTTGTTCCATATTCGTGGTGTGTCCATGCCCCAAATGTCAGCATTGGCACAGTATTGCTTACTTTTTAATTGTTGTATTTTTGTTGTGTCTCCACTTTAAATATGCCAAACGTAACGCAACAGACACCATAAATATCTATAAGTCAGTTAAACTTTAATCAAAACAGTACTTGAAATTGCCTTAAATAAAAAGTAAAAAAAAAAATATATATATATAGTACATTTATATGAATTAAGTTTACTTAATATTTGCTTTTAAAATCTTATTTCTATAATTAAAAAAAATATATATCTTTAGCTAAAGAATGATAGGTAAATATTCACTTCCATTTAATGCGATTAGCCAGTCTATTGTACCTTAAAAAACAAATTAGCTCTACTGACATTTTAACTTAATTAATTTTGCTAAAAATTGTGTTAATTTGTACTGTTTTTTTTATTGCATTTTTATGCTTAAATTAAAGCAGAACTAAATTGAAAAATATTTTGGTAAAAACTAAAAATAAATAGGAAAAATACTAAGAACCTAGAAAACTCTAAAATGGGTCAACAATTTTTACCTTCACAAAGTCTTAAAAACAACTCAATATTTAAGCTCAAATTTTAATTGAAAATCATTTTTATTAAATACAAAAGATTGACCCAGAAAAATGATTTTTTTTTTTTTTTTAGCTAAATTAACGTAAAATGTGTAAGAGAAAAATAAAGGGAAAAAATGTTGTCAACTCATTTTGTGTGGCTTATATTAATGTAATTAAACCCTAAACCAAATTCAAGGAATGTCAAGCCTATGGCTAGAAAATATTCAAGGCATCTTGTTGTTTTCGGTTTCAAAATTAAAAGTGCGTGAAGCGGTAATAAGTCGATTTAGTATCCAACTGCGGAGGTTGACGCATTCTATTTTAACGAGTATAAAAATTCAATTAATATGTCCAGGCACGTAGACCCCGGGCCCGGGTCTATAAAGATGCGTGGGCTTTGGCAAAAAGACAGTTGCTTGTAAAAAAATAAAAATGTAAGAGTTTAATGCTATAAGATGGATGTTTTAATAAAAAAGCGAATTGTCGAAGGCTTGAACTTGAATTCGAGTGGCCAGATAACAAGCAAAGCTAAACAAAAAATCATTACAAATTAAATGGATGAATTAACAAACTTACCAAGTCGCAATGTTCACAATAATTTAACAAAACAATAAAAACGAGTTAGTTTATTTAGTTGTAGTTACAAGTACTAATCAAAATCTCTCTAATTAAATACAAAAGGCAACTGCCGAAAAACTATTTTTCTCAGAAAATACAATACAATTAGATGCCAAAAACAAACACTTCTAATAAGCAAAAATTCCTGGAACTGAGTAAAGCTGAGAAATAACAATATAATTGAGTACAAAAGAAACTCTCAATAAACTAATTTCTTAGAACTACGTAAATGCCAGAAAATAATTATTTTTATGTTAATTTCTTTAAGGGCAATCGCTTAGGTAGAAAATAGAATTTTTTCTCAGTTTTTCTTTGCTCTGCAAACGGAAGTTAACTTTAATTTAATAGTAAATGGCAAAAAGCGGAAATTGCGGCAACGGAAATGCAAGGAATCAAAGTGATATCTAACGATTGAATATCGAGTATTTTCATCAGCACAGGACAAAAGGACATACTTTGACATTTCGCATTAGACAAATACTTAAACCCTATTTGCCTGGCTTAATAAACTCGTATTCGTTGACTTTGGCGCCACAAACGAAGGGGTTTTTTGCAAGGAGGACCGAGGACGAAAAGAAGGACGGATGGAGGACTTTGGGATGGGCTGTGTGTGCCAGGCTGTAAAATGGCAGGAGATACCGACTATGGCGGCAATGATTGATTGCACGTTAAAGCTCGAGAGCATCACATCATTTCCTTTTTACACTTGACAGGAAATGCATTTTTAGCTAGCGAAATGAGCAACGTGTGTGTGTGTGTGTGTGTGAAAAGAGAAAGAGAAAATCAGAAAGAAAGAGAGGGAAATAGAAAGATAGAGAGAGTGCGAGAATGTGGCAGATAGTGTAAAAGCAACGAGATACTCAAATCACGAATAGTAGCAAGTTACATGAATAGCAAAATCACTCGACGGCAGTTCCACAGACAATTTACAGCAAACTAAAAAAAAATAACAAAAAAATCACAGTTACACCTATAGGTGTGTGTGTGTGTGTATTTAGTCATTGAAATGGAAATGCTGTCAAGGCTTTCAGTGTCTATTTTTAGCATAAAGATCTTGCCGACTTGCCTGTAAACTTAAAACTTTCCATGCCATCAAACAGGAACTATGGCTAGTTCGCTATGTTTTCAGCCAATTTAATACACATTAAGCCAATTAAGTGGCAAGCGTTAATACCTGCTCAGATATCGATCAAAATTTCCCATTGACAGGGCAAATTCAAGCTCATAAACACCTTTCCGCATTCTATGAATGAGAAGTATTTATTATGGAACTATGGAGTGGCATAATTGCCAGTCAGCTGGCAAAGACAAATGACCTGAGACGAATCGCATACATATATGTATGTACTTTAACAAACATTGTGTATTGTATTGAATGAACTTACACACCCACACACACACTTACAACCACACACTTCCTATCCCCTCTTAACTCTCTAGAACTATACAGACTGGTTTGTCGCCAATATGCCGGCTCAAATAATCCTCAAATAATCCATCAAAATTGGCGTTGAAACGGAAATAAACTAAAATGCGCAGTGAACATATACATAGGTGGGCTTGGGTTAATAAAATTTAAACTATTTTAGAAAAAAAGTTGACAAGTGTTGGGAAATATCATTTAAGAAAATTAACTAATTTTTTCAAATAAATATATATTTTCCTTCGGGTACTGAAGAAACTTCAGCTAAATTATATCTCATAGATTTGGCCTTTGCTAAAAAACATTGTTAAAAAATAATAATAAATTGTTTCATGCATCTATTTTATTTTTAACTGATTTATTATTATAATTTTATTTTTTTGTTTGTTTTTTTTTTTATTATTGTCAAGTAGCAACTCTCTTAATGGAAAGCTTAATTTTATTTATTTCTAAATTTAAGGCTGAGATTTCAATTAAAATTTATCAGCTTTTATTACTAGTAAATAATAAAATTTAGAGTTTATCTAATTTTAATAAAAATATAAAAATACTGATGACTTAACGAGTATTTTCGCCAACCAAGTTGGTATTAATTTTTGATATTATAATAAAAATTAAAAACAATAAATATTTTTGATTTCTATAATACTTAAACATAAATTCTTTATATTTATTTATTATTATTATTATTATTATTATTATTATTTATTTATCGTTCATATTTGCAGACTAAAAAAAAAAAATTAATATAAAAAATAATAAATAAAGAAAATTCTTAAGGAAGCTTTGCACCATTTTTCTGCAAGGAAAATCGCTTGAACAAACAATTTTGCACTTTTTGCGTCGATAAAAAATGCACAAAAAATGAAATTAATCAATTCACAAGATTAGAATTGAATGGCGTCAACGAAATCGAAGCAAAAAAAATTTTAATGTACTTCAAGTTTTGCCACACAATTTTGGTTGATTTATTTTCATTGATTTATGTATATGCCATATACAAGTATATAATAATTTGTTTATTTTTTTTTGTCGTCTACTGTCGTCGGCTAAGCTTTAAAGATTATGCAATGAAATGGAGACCAAGGAACCAATTGCGATGCCAAATGTCGACACTCGATGTCTGTGAGATTGGAGCTTGAAGCTTGAAGCTTGATGCTTGGAGCTGGGGAATTGACACCCACACAGAACGAGGGCTAATTATAGGGTTGCTAAGCGGATTTTATATTCAATTCTATTGGGTTCTCAATGAATTGGTAATCGTTAGTATTGAAATAGGAGTTGATAGCATTTGGTAAACAAGTAAATACTGCAATTGAGATAAGCAGCTTATGATAACATATATACGCGATATATCGAATAATGAATTTAGAATATTACACGTAGTTTATTGCTTCAATGGATTAAACTAAAACAATACAATGCTTAATGCTTTAATATTTGTATTTCCTTATAGTTAAAAACTTGATTATTCGACTTTCTAACCAATTTATATCAAACTTGATTCAACTAAATTAAAAAGCATGTAGTACACATTTTAAAACACCTTTACAAATATTAGAAAAAATTTAACATTCCAAGTTAAATTATAAAATTGCAAAACAACATTCAATTAATTCGAAAATATAAATAAATGATTATATATAAATATACTATGACTGTATATTAAATATTCGATTACTTACAATTATTCAGTTTCAAAATTTTTAAAATTTGTCAGTTGTTACTAAAGAAATTTTGGATTTTGAGAATGCTTTTTTATCTGCTAAATTTTTTATCAATTTGAATCATATTTTGAATCGAAAACCTGTTAGCTTATTCACTACCGATTAACGTAAAGTTCTTAAATATCAAATCGGTCTAACTATTAGTTAAAATATTGTACAAATTATTTAATTCAAATAGTAATTAGGCTTAATTTAAATCACTTTGCAATTAATTTATATACATATAATAATAATAGATATATAATGAATGTGACCGAGAGGCGCAGACGCTAAAACACAATTAATTATTTAGCTTTGACTTAAATTTTAAATGCAGACAGTAACTAATTAGCATAAATTGCATTGAGGGAGTTTCAGCGTAAAAGAGATTTAGTTAATTACAGTTGAGGGTGGTTAGCAGAGACTTAGAGCATTAAATAAAATTAATTTTATGCCCAATTATTTCAATTTGATCAAGTTGTACATAGGGACATTTCTCTGGTTATTTAAATTTAAAGCAAATGCTTGTCCTGTCTAAAACCAATCCTGCAGACAGCTAATATAATTATAAATTATAATAAAAAATGCAATATATGTGTTCTAAAGTGTCGGATTAGCTGCTTCAAGCAGTCGTTGCTCTATTTAGATATGCGCTTTATATATTTCCACACAGCATTTTAATTAAAAGCAATTTTCACAATGTCAAACAACGTCAACGCGTGGCATAAAATATTTTGCATAGCCATAAAACACCAGCTCCTGCCGTGTCCTGTGCTATGCCTCGCATTACGTATACGCCGCATGAGTCGGGAACAGTTGTTGACGTGTCAACAAGTTGTGATGATGTAGGTGTCGCTGACATGTTCCTGGCTTTTGACTGTTGCAGCGGTAAGCACTTGTTCAGGGATTTATGCTTGAATCCAGGACGAAGCTAACTCACAACAATGCAAAACCCAATCAATATGCAGAATCGTCAATATTTGTAGATTCTCTTGTGCAGTGATTTTCAGTCGATTTGTTGCCAGTTTTAAACTGCAATTGTTTGACTATTAGCTGGCAAATAGAGTCGTCCTGTCGCAGGTTAAACTTCAGCACAGGATGTCAACTCGACTGGCAGTCCAAGGACCCTACACATTTTTAGGCATTAGCAAGTTGTAGTCCTCGTTGCCGTTGTCGTTCTCTGTCCTCCAGGAATGTCAACGCCATTGTATAAAATGTGAGTCCCCATGGGCGTGGCGTGGCGTGGCTTCCACCAGCCAGACGCATATGCAATCAATGCACTCACTCCGCTTTTCTTCTTCTTGTTGACGTTGTTGACTCTGAAACTCAAAACAATCAGAATACACCCAAAACAGCATGCATGATGTGTCAGACAATCGCGTTCTGCACTTTTTGTCGGCACTTAGACGCCTTTAAATATTCAACAAATTTGAAGTGTAGTCGCATTTGAAGTATCTGCCACTTAGACAATGTACATAGTATATCAGGATACAATGGAAGCTAAACCCAACTCAGATTGAGAAAGGCAATTCAAGATCAACAATCTAATAATTCTGAAAAAGATAACAAAATGATAAAAACATAATAGTACAATTGAATGTTCGCCAATTGCTCGAATAATTTATAGTATAATTTTCATTTTATTTTATATAAAATGTGTGTTTTCCCCGAAACGCCTATTAAATATTTATTGTCAGCCCTTAACTAAACCTAAATCTTTTAGCTTCCATAATATTTTTCGTTTTTTTTCTAAGCTTTCTTTTAACCCAGTCATTTGGAAATCAAATTGTTAACTTTTATTTAAGCCCAAAATGAATATCGAATCGGCAATTAAAAATCATTTTAAGTCATTTTTATTTTTAAATAATTATTGCACATTCCATTGTAGTATTAAAAAATATTGGACATAGTTTGAGAAATAAGCAGACTCGGTTTAATGGTTTTATTTTTTCTAAATTTCTGTGGAAATAATTAAACTTTAGCATAAATTATCTGTCATGTTTTATGCAAAAAGCCAACAAAATTTCCACGCAAAACTAACAGATTTCATAAATTTTTGAAACGCTCCCATTGCGTACAATAATAATAATGCATTTATAGTTAAAAAGCTTTGTGAAAATAATAAGGAAATTCTAAAATTGGTTTATTGACTAGAGCGATTATATATATATATATATATTTGGAATGTTAACAAAAGTAAATGAATTTTGAAAATTTTTAAGTTCAATTTTGTATCCAACAACAAAATGAATTAGTACGAGTTTTATGGCATTTCATTGATTCCAAATTTGGGATGGATTGTATATTTTTATGTTATACTTTTAAGTAGAGATCTACGACATTTGGAAAATATTTATAAATTAACATTTAATTAAATGACAAACAAAAAAATTCCCATGAAGGTTTCAACATCGCTCATATATCGATTTTTCATAAAGAAATTTAAAGCAATGGATATTTTAGAAACTAAATCAAATTTATTATCACCCACTCACTTAACCATTGTAAATACCCTAAGTGTAATGATATTATATTAGTATTATAGTACAATTTATTTAAAATTTAAATAATTTGGTCAATTTATTGACAATAACTATCCAATACATAATTTAACTTTATGAATTTATGAAATATATATAGCAGTAATGTAAACAATTGTCCAACAAGGTGGGCAATCAACATAAATTTATAAATTAACACAATGTCAATGTGGTTTCTGTCACCAAACCAGCAACAATTATGATGACGATGACTATACAAATCCCAAAACAAAAACACCATGAAATTCAAAAAAAAAAAAATTAAATTCAGACATTACAATGCCCATATTTGACGACAAACTGTCCCCATATGCTAATTGCATTGGACATGATTTTATTTCTCCAACTCCATCTGCCATTTCTCTGGTGTTCACGTTATCAAGGGGAATAGAGAAAAGCTAATTTTATTGCTGAATTATGACTCAAGGGCAATATTAACATGGAAATTATGAACATGGCGGACAATGAAAAGTGACATCCGCCACAATAATTAAAAATTGTTAGAATGCTAGACCAGAAAATACTCTGTAAAATAGCTGGGTGACACAAACAAGGGGCATCAGACTTGGTCGGAAGAGTGTATTAATACAATTAAGACTGGGATTTATGTGTTTTACATCGATCAACATAATTTCAAAAAAAAATAATTTTAATAGTAATTTCAAATACAAAAATTGGAAGTTTCATCACACTTTATCCAGATTGATCAACCTAAATTTTAATTGGGATAACTATATAAAGCTATGCTCTTTGAAGAAACTAATGTTATCTATGAAAACTTCAATGTATTTTATATTTTTCTTATCAGCAATTTTATTAACATCTTTACAATGATATTTAATGTTCAGCAGAAAAAGTTGTTAATTTATAATTTTTAACTATTTAAATATATTTTTTTATGCCGATTAAAATGATGTTAAATCAAATGAATTTTAAATTCAATTTACTTCAATGGGGATGCTATTGAAAAAATAAATTATTCGCAAATTCATTAAAATAACATATATTTATACAAATATGTATAACTAAGCTGTTCTTTTAATTAAATAAATTTTTGTAATTTCTGTATAACATCTGCAACTTAAATTATTTTTGAACTATGCCTAGAATTTCCAAAGCGTACACCAAATAGATATACCCTTTCATTTAGTTTAGTGCGTGGCATTATGAAAACAAGGCATTCAAAACAAATTGCAAAATAGGAAATTCTGCAGTATTAAAAGGTTGCCTGCAAGCAGCTCGACAGAAAAACAAGAAAATAATTTTGATGCCACAACCGTTTTATAGTGATTTTTGAGCAATGAACCCCAAGGGGGGTTTATGTATTACTCCACCTTATATGTATGGTCAAAATTGAGCGAAAATTGCGTCGCAGTGTTGCATTTTTGGAGTGGTCAAAATCGTTGACAGGGTTTTCTGGTTTAGTTTGTCGTTTTTGGCTTGTCAACTGACTGTGTGCTGGCATTGCATATTTTGCGGCGTTTAGACAACAACGAAAACAATGCACAAAGGCCCACAATAAAAACATAACGAAACTGTGCTGCAATTTTATATATGGCCCTATGATTTATGCCATCATCATAATAAATTTATGTGATTTATCTGCGAAGCCTAAGGAGAAAACAACTTTGTGTTTTTTTTTTCTTTTTTGGTTTTGTTGCTGCGGTAACTGTACCAAATGAAATTGCCTGCAATTTAATTGTAATGCAGTTGCTTTAGCTGTATATGAGTGTGTGTGTTTGTGTGTGTGTGTTTGTGCCTAACAAATTCATAACTTTTGACAGTTTTAGGTTGGCATTTGGCTTGTCCATTGCTGTGAGTTGTGCGCATAAAAGTCTAAGGCAAAATGCATTAGAAACTTTCAACTCTTTTCTAAACTCAATTTTTGAAATACTTACACAAAATAAGTAAGGCATATTTGAGGAATTGTCCTATAATGTAATGAAATTATAAATTAATTGTGCTTTCTATATATTTCCGTTCTCAAAAGCTGCCTTATTGAAACGGCAACAAATTTGTCGGAATTGAGAACATCAATATGTTAAATGCTTATTATAACTATTCTGTTGTTTGTTTTTTATCTTAATCCATGGTCAAATAAAAAGATAACGAATTAGTTCAGTATAAACTATTTTACTTACACAGAGCTTCTTGCTTTTAATGCCATTAAAATGCTGAAAGGTTGTGATCAGAAAATTACTAAAATAATCCATAATTTTATGCACAGCCTTGCCTATAGTTAAGGCAATGATTAGCAGTTTCAACTATATTCAACACATCTAGAAACTAAACATAACTATTATAGAAATTGTATTTCCAGTCAATGAACTTGGTATAAACTTCTGTGGCCACAGCAATTTGCACAAATTTTGCACTGGCTGAAGTTCAAACTTGTCTGACATTAAATCAAAAAGTGTCTAGGGCGCCAAAACTTTGCCAACAAATTGGCTGTCAAAATGATTTAGACGAATTTTAATTTCAACTCTGGCCGATGTCGAGCTTATAAATATGCAAATTTTTAGCGCTGGCGACGAGAAAGATGCGTCAGGTGTGACATCACTGGAGCCCGGTTCATTAAACTAGAGCAGCCCAAAAGTATGCAACACTTAATTAGCTAACTCTATGCCCGTCGACAAAAGTTTAATGAACTTGCTCTGAGGGGAAATGTGGGTTGGATGCCATAACTAAAATCAAAGGACATCGCCTCAAGGCGTCAGCACAAATTAGTAACAGCAGCAAAGGCGCAAAAAGGATATGCGAAAGTGGTCAACAATTACGGCCAAGCAGGCAGGCAGGCAGCAAAAACAAACAGGCAGCAGCTGCTGACCAGCGAAGGCGCGCCAGGAATAAACGGCAAAGGACCTCAATGAATGACATTTAATTATTTCATCAAGAAAGCAAATAGCCCAAGGAGCAAACAATCAACTACTGTCCACCATAAGGCATTGGCATATTCTTCTTATATATATTTTTTGGGCTCACCCACATTTTGCTCTAATCTGAAGCAGTTCAAGCCCAACAAATTCAAGATGCTGGTTCAATGTCGAGACAAACAAGAACTTAATTTCGGGTTGTGCAAAGATTCTTAACGCTTAAATGTTTGCAGTTTATGAGTTTATCGAAGGCCAGATCAAAAGCAGAAAAATAAGGGCAGTTCAACTTTCGTAGTCGGATGAATAAAAAATCGGAAATTCGAAAGTTAAGTTGAATAAATAATTTTATAAATGCTTATTACGGAAAATAAATATGTTGCTGCTCTCAAAAGAAATATCTCTTTTAAAAAAAATGCATAGTTAAATTATAAACTCTATCTAACTAATTTAATTTCCATCTCAACTAACTCCCCTTTGGTCATTCCATCAATTAGTCAACTCATGCCAACAAACTAATTATGCAATATGACAATCAAGATAAACAAAAAAAAAAGGGAATACGAAACAAAGAGAAAGCGTTCCCAGTTAGGAGCTTGGGTAGCACAAAGCACCATGATGTTTATAAGGACAAGTCCAGGAACATGGCCAGGCAACTATTCCCGTCGTTGTTGTTGTTGTTGTTGCTGCTGTCTCTGACAATTACGCAAATTGTTGTTGTCATTATGTAAACACTTGTTTATGTCAAATTTGACATTTGATACGACCAGCCAGAGGGTGTGTGTGTGTGTACGTTCAGGCACACACACACTCAGTTCGCTTTACTGCGCAAGGACAATGACAAAGGGGACAGGCATGTGTCTGGCCGTCAGTGAGGCTAAAGGAAAGGACGAAATAACCGCGGCACAATATGTCATCGGACAGGTGTGCTTGGACATGTCCGTGTTACACTTGATTAACTAGGCGCTGAGTTCGACGAAATGCTTTTTAGATGGAGCATCGCAATAGCAGGTGTTCTGCTTTCATAGTCGAGTCGTCAAAGTGGTTGTCAATGAGGATGTGGAGAGTTGAATGTGTGGATGTGAATGTGGAAGAGGAAGTCGAAGTGAATGCTGTTGAGCGGGTCACTGGACGTGCCAAATTATTGACAGCGTTCCGCCTGTTTGCTCAGAACTGCGAGAGTTTGACCTCTGACTACGGGCTGTCTGGCCAAGTGTTCTTTGATTAATTAGTCGCAAAAGCCATTGGACTAACACACTTTCATGCCTCTTGGAATGTAATGTGCGTGCGCCAGTGTGACCGCCTCGTCACAAGTCGCCATTTTGTGCAGTTGAGTTGAGTTGTTCATTAACACCAAAATAGGAAGTCATCAAAACAGGACTGGTCCTGTTAAGAGCAATGTCCTTGGTTGGGCAACGCACGTTTTCGTGTTTAGGTTAAATTATTTGATCAGCACACAAGCAATGTATCAAATAAAAGCTATTGATTTTCATTCTATTGAGTTGAAAACGTATACGAAATATACTTAATTTAAAACTATTTAATTTTGCTTTAAAGAGAAGAGAATTTTTGCTAGCGTGTGAAATTAACATTAGATATAATCACTAAAAAATATTAAATAGAGCTGTTGACTCTGATGTTATTGGAATGAATATATGTTTTGACTAAGCTACAAGAGTGGGAAATCTGTTATTTAAAAAATTAACATGAACAATGTTAGAAAGTTGGGTTAGAATGTTATGGCACTGTTAACATTAAATAGTATCGAATTATATTAAAATAAATATGTAATTTTAAATGAATTAAAGTTTTAAATATTAATCAATCATTTGCTTGAGTATCAGTGAAATATTTACTTGCCAAGAGTATATTCTCTAATATTTATTTAATGTTATTCAAGATAAAGAACAGTCCAAGGCAAAAATGTAAAGTCAAATGTACAAATACTAATATTGCAGCTAGTTGGATGACTCATTTGATCAAGCTAACTTCATAGCTTGAAATTCTATCTGATTTAACTAGTTTGGCTTATTATGTTGTCTCGATTTCAACATCCATTTACTGTTATCAATTTATTCTTTTACCAATGCCAATTCCCAATTCAATGCAATGCATAAACAAATGCTTCAACATTGCCAATTGAAATATCTTATCGTTTGTTGGCTGTGATTTCACTCTGCTGCTTAAACAATACAATTTACGATTTGGCCTTAGTGCCCCTCTACTTGCCCTACACTTTCAACTCAATCTCAACTTATCTGTAGTGGTAATGGCTACTGTAAATCTCGTCTTTCAACTGCTCACAATTTTCACAATGCAATTTCGATGCGTTTTATCAAATGTTTCTTGTCTGCCAAACGTCATACACATGTCCAAAGCTACCAAGTGTCTGTTAAGTGTGTGTCTGTGTGTGTGGATTCAGTGGCGTACGCAGGAGAGGGGTTTTGGGTGTAAAATCCTTAAAAAGAGAGAAAAACTAATAATGATTTTTGTTGTTACAATTTAAGATTGTGGTGAATTGATTTAATAAATCATTTCATATTTTATCGATTTATATTAGTAATTTAAATTTTCTAAAATAATATTTAATGTAACCCCTCAAACAAAATCCTGAGTACGCCACTGTGTGTATCAAGCTGCCTCTATTTTGTTGCATACTTTTGTGCATGCTGAACGGTAAATTGAATTTATGCGCTGCAGGCAACAACAACCGCACTAAAACTCTGAGAAATAGAGAGAGAGCTGCAAAACTGCATTGATTTTGTTTTGCTTAACTTGAGAACTAAACAGGAGACAGCCCTTTGGAATGAGATCCTTGTCTATATGCACATAAAATTCCTGTCAACTTGGCAGCGCCACAAGTTGTGCTCACAGTATCTAAGCTCAGTTGTTTTTCTATTTATGACAGACTTTGTTGAATAGAGTCTGAAGTGTTAGCTCAAGACTTTGGTGTTTGCCAACTGAAAATGTCAGACATATTGAAAATTATCTTAAATTATCTTAAAGTTACAAAACTTTTTAATTAAATTTGAATAAAAACTCTTTATACTCGTATTGTGCAGCATCTTCACAGTCTTTAAGATTTCTTTCAAAATTTATTTGTTATCAGTTAAAGACAAACTTAAAACTACGTCTACTCCTCTTCCTCGGGCTCCTCTTTTACCACCTTGGGCTTTGGCTGACGCCTTGAGGCGCCACGCACACGAGCTGGCCTCTTGGTGGTCGTAGACTTTGGCTTAGGATTCTCCAGCTCTTCGATCTGTGCGTCAGTTAAACGATCCTTATACCAGTCAGCACTTAAATGAAAAAAAGTTATTGTTAGTATTTCTAAACATTTTTTGTTAGCTTATAACTTACCATTCTGGTACCTTGCGTGCCCAGTCGCAGGTTTTGTTCTCTTCATCAAATACCTGTCCAAGTTTGCAGCCATTTCGACGTGGCAGATCACCATTTACACACACATAGAAGTACTGGCAGTCATCAGGATCTGCATAACGTGGATGTGTTACAGCAATGCTCTCGTTAACCTTGGGACACTCAAACTCGAATATATCCTCCGACTTGCAACCCGTGACGCCCACCTCATCGGGCCAGGTGCAAATGCCAGTTTTGGGATTAAATACCAGGCCAACGGGACAGGTGATCATATTGAATTGGCCATCAACGCAGAAATAGAATTTATCGCAAATGCCGGGCTTCTCATGGCCAAAGTAACCATTCTTGCGTGGACAATGCTGGGAGGGTTGAGGGGTTTCTGTAGGTGTAAATATTTATATAAATAATGGGAAGTTAAAATATTTTTTTTTTTTTTTTTAAGTTAATTATATTTTTTCCAGGTTCAACCCAACTCATTTTATCCTATTCATTTTATAGATTTTATTTCAAGATTCATTTAATTAAAATATTTTAATATTTCTTTTAACAAAATTCTAAAAACACTGAACACCTTTCCAAATATTAAATTAAATACACAATTGGGAAAAAATATTAAGAAAATTTAAATTTAATATAATCATATCTGAATAAATCATATCAAATTATCTTTAAAAACAATTTCATTATTGTAAAGTTTAAAACGCAATAAAAATAGACATAAGTATGTATTTATATTGATTAGTTAATGTAATTATATCTAGCTAAAATCTATAATATTAGAAAATATTTAAACCGAATCTTATAAAACATTTAAGAAATATAATGAACCAAAAGAAAACTGTCTACATATATTATTCAGTACCATCACAGTCTATTGTATTTTCGGCCTATTAAATTTCTTTTAAATTTATTAAGAGACGAATGCTCTTTTCTTAAATTCCTGTACTTTACATACATTTCTAAATTGTACAGTTTGCAGTGTCCATGGGAAATTCTTTGCCTGAACTTGTTTATTCTCTCTATGCAGAGTAAAAAGTTTATTACCCAAACAGTTTGCCAACAATGCAACAACATACTATATACGACTATGAAATAGTCAACTGCAGACTCATACTCGTATCTTAACGTGGCCAACTTCCTGTGGGCCAACATTGCGCATTTCCTGTACTTTGCTGGCCAAAGAGCGCAGCCTTAAATCGATTATATATGAGAGACGACACTTTTGAATACAAAAACCATATGTTAACCAAAGACAAAGGTAATTGAAAATGCTAAAAGGTTTTTTACATAATGTTCTCTAATTGCTTTTAAGGGTGCACAATTAGAAAATGCTACGTAAAATAGAATATAATAAATTATTTGAAATATGTATGTTTATTGAGTTCAAAGAAAAGATCACTAATTGGAAATTTGTCACACAGGTATGTGTATTTAAGCTTCAGGCTTACCAATATAAATTTGGTTGAAACTGTTGTCAATTGTTAGCTGACACGTGGAAAACTCTGAAGTAAACTTAAATGCCTTGTGTCAGCTCAAAAAAAATCACACTGAGCGTGACAAAATAAAATAATAAAATCACAAATAAAACAAGTCTACCAAGAAGCAGATAAAATAAAAATAAAGCACCAAAACAATACCAAAACCTTAAACCATACCCTTAACTCAACTCAACTCGACTCAGAGCAAAGACCTATTGACGACAACAATTTGGGTTAACCGCCTCGCATGCCGTTTGCATAACAAATTAGTTTAAAAATATTTTTTTCTTTTGTTTTTTTTTTTAGAAGTACGAGTAACGAGCAAATAAGTGCGAGCGCGGCTCTCGTTTATGGTTTGATTTTGGCCAGGTTTAAATATGGCACAAGGCGTGAGAGATTCCCCAATGCGTTTGTCAATGAGCAACACGCTGTGCATATTTAAAATAAATTCTTAAGTATAGAATTCTCAGTTTATATATTACTTAATATATATATATACTTACGCAACTTGGAACGCTTGCTGCAATCAATGTTATACGGCAAATCACATTTTTCCTCGATGGGTGAGTAATCATTGAAGACCATGCCATCGGCACAGAGACGTTCTGTGTGCACACCATCCCTGTAATTAAATATAAAATAAAAAAATAAATAAATTATAGCTAGCCACTGAGCTAGAAGTTATATTCTATAAAATATTTAAATATACTCGTAGTATAAAGGCACTTGATAGCTAACTACACATTTGATGCTCTAACCATACTAAGTCCCAAATTAACTACGTCTAACACCTTTTTGATGTCCCCGTAGAGCTAACACACATCATCTAAATCAAGTAATATTTTAACACTTTTATAGCACGCCTGAATTATTGATTACGCTCACTTGAGGGGCCAATGGTGCGAAAGATGAGCAAAGCGCATTTATACGCATCGTTGATTACAGGTAAGAACGCCCCAAATGTGTTCAGGTGGCAGGAAAATCAGCCATGAATAACAGCTAAAGAGTTCGATATTTAAATTAAATTTACCAAATCTCTGTTTTACAACTTATATAGAATCAATTTACAACCATATTTATTCTACTATAATTAACCCAATTAATCGCTTTAAAGCTTGCCACTGCTTTATTATGCATTTACTAATATTACACATACGCCGCATTAATCTTAGTCTATAACTTACAGGCACGCATAATATTTATCACATTGCTTGCCATCCGGATAAAATCCATTGGCCTCCGGGCATTCCTCGGTGGGCTCATATTCGGGCGCTGCCTGTGCCTGTTTACGTTTAGGTGCAGCAGCTGCCAACTGTACAGGATCACGTGTCCTTGGCGGCAAATGACGCTGTGATGGCGGATGACCTGCACCCACACGGAAATTTCCACGGTCTCGCTGCTGTTGAGCAAGTGTTGTGCCTGTGTGTAGAGCAAGGGAGAAAATATTATTAAAAAAAAGCAAATAAAAGAGGTTTTTTCAATTATTGATTGAAATTAAATTGTATAAAATAATTTGGAATACAAGGATTAGTAAATAAATGAAATATTGCCTTAAAACTGTCTAATAATTAAAATCTGAACAACAATTTGTATACTGTAAGAAGGTAAATTAAAAACAAAATTAGGCTTAAATTAAACACATTTTTTTTTTAATGTCGCTATCAAACTTAGATTTTCGGATTACTCTATTAACATCAGGTAAACAGAACAAGGTTATAAAAATTACTGGATTGATTTAATGAGTATATTTGTACACTAATACTATACTATATCTTAGTTCACATTCGATTTTGATTCAATTATGTTACTGTCATGTTAACAAAATACTTTTATTTGGCAAAATCATTTATCATTTTAATATTTGTTTTATTACATACTTTTTTTTAAACACATTATGCCGGCCGGTCACAAAAAAAAGCACATAATTTTTATCAGTGCATAAAGTAGCCACAAAAACCGGTTAAACAAACTTAATATATACCAATATGCATATGAGTTTATGCCTTGTTTTATTGCCTTATGGTCTGGCGAGATTGTGAAATAGGCAAATTAAGTGTGTGACCTTAAAAGTGAAAGTTTTTTGAACAAAAAAAAAAAACAGCTGTTTTCTGAGTGCCATCAGCTGTTGATGCAAAGACAAAGATAAAGACAAAGCCAAGGCAGAGTCTATATAAGACTGGTTCATGGCATTTAATGCTATGCACTTCCGACAGATTGCAACAACTTGTAACTTGAACAGTTTAAGCACTTCAAGGTAAACCACTTTAATCAGCAACATGGCAAAAAAATAAAAAATATAAAAAATATAAATAAAAAGACAAACACGATCAGGGCATAAGAAATACAACGAAAAGGCGAATTCAATTCAATTTTCAAGCCGCCGCACAACAATGCTGACGAGTTGCTGGCTTTTTGGTGTGTGACTGCTTGACATTCGATTAAACGTTAATAAAGCAACAATTCCACAGAGCAATTAGTGCGTAAAGTGTCAGGCAACATTTAAGCCGACAAACGTCACCACCAACAACAACAACAACAACAACAACATCAACAAGAAAAAAGTTGTTGTTGCCACTGCAGCTGCCGCTTGTCATTGAAACACGTTTCGTATACGACTTAACCAAAAAAAAAAAAGGAGAAATAAACGAAAAAGAAGAAAAAATTGCTATGACTTTCGCAGTTGATTTTGTTTATACACTTGCTGACGAAACAGGCTGTTGAAGCTTTGTCATTTATTTTGTAACGCTTTAGCTATAAAAACAGCTTACAAAATTTGAGATTTAATATGTGTTTCTTTTAGCTTTTATCTCTTCAAGTCTAAAACAAATTTGCATTGAATTCTATTATTTTTATATATTTCTTTTAAAAAGAATTATTCATTGCCTTTCAAACTATTTTGCTCAGCCTTTGCGCTTTGTCAATATAATTTTCTTTATTTAAATTAAAAAAAAAATATATTTTTCTTTAATTTAACACTTTGATAATATTAAATTTTTTTTTTTTAATTTTTAAAGCCATTTTCCAATTAATATGTCTATAAATTCTTGACGAGCATAATCCGTCTATCTGTCTGTTTATTTATAGTTTAAATTGTGCAATCTTTGACTTTAATGTGCATATATTTTTGGACCTGCTATGAAATGCACGGCAGTCGGGTATACTCGACTATAGCACTCTTACTTGTTATATATTATTTTTTTAAAAATCATAGAGAAAGCCGGCGACAAGCACTGCAATATGACGAGCTTTACTGCACTTGAACTCTGATCAACATCTATAAACATTTATAAACATTTGGCAAATATTTAAAAAAAAAAAAAATTAAATAAAATTTTTATTGCATGTCAAATGCAGAGACACAAAATCGCCGGTTCTTTCGTTAGAGTTTTTTTTTTCCTCTAGAACCGACCGACGATCTGACAGGTTGTCAACAAGTTTGTCATAGAGTCCCGGGCTCCGACAACTGTCCTCAGTCCCCGGCCTCTTTGACTTCGTTTCCAGGCCGGTTAAACTAGATTAATTGAGTGCCTTTGCTGTCATCATGTTGAAATAGAAAAAATACAGAAAAAAAATCAAAGTTTTTATACTTGGCTTGCTTTCGTCGAATTGAATTCAAGTCACACACAATATTGTGGGTGTTAAAGCTGTCGTCGGCATACAGTTATAAATGTGTGTGTGTAACATGCGTGTTAAGTTCATTGAACATTAAATAGATTAAAAATAAACAGCTTCAAGTCCCTCATTGAACTTTTAGGAAAAATAACCTGGCCTCTTGAAAGTGCACTCAAATTTAATGTTGTCTAGACTACTCAAAAAATTTCAAAAGGCATGTTCAAATAATAAAATTATGGGATTGGGAAATGAATAAATTAAATTTAAAAAGGGAAAAATATGCTCAAATAAATAACAATTAAATTTATTTGCATTGCATATTAGATTATGGAAATGTCAATATATTTTTTTTGCTATTCTGCACACAAATAAGCGCAAAATTAAACAAAAATTTGCAATTTTTGACACTCACATTCATTAAATATATTCACACATTTAATTAGGAGTGAAGCAAACAATTGCCAATATATTTCATGGTCATTTTAACATAATTACAAAATATGCATGCATATATATATTTTACATATTTGCAACTCACCCAAGCAACAGTTGCTTCCATATCAATTTAAATATTGGGCGAACGAACAGCAAATTAACAAATACAATTTAAATGTCGTCTGGTATTTGTACATCGAGGGCGGAAACAAATTTTTAATGAGCTGCCACACCATAAATATGCTAACTAAATTGTTCAATTTGCAACTGGCAAATGGCAAATGGGAAATGAGAAATGAGAAACCAAAAACTATGCAAATTGTTAAACAAGCCCAGCGACATTAGTCAAATGACAGTATGAAACAAAATGCAGTAACACGTCTATTTAATTGCAAACCAAAATCTAAATGCAATTTAAATATTATGTATGAATGTATGAAAAACATGAAAAACAATCATGCTGTTGAAATTCTGTTGTCGACAGTTTGTAAACTTTCAGTTAAATTATATTGTAGTATAAAAAGTTTAACATTTACTATGAATACAAATTTCAGTTGATGCTCTCGAATTATAGCTAATTGTTTGCGTTGTCCAAAAAATATTTAAATAAAATTACTTATTAAGTTGAATGGCATGCACAATTAAGTTTTTTTTTTTTGTTGAAAACTTACCCATAAGCAAGGCAAATATGCAAATTTTTATAAACGCCATTTTGTAGCCAACCTGTGTGAAAATAAGTTTCAACTGAATTTATGCAAATAAATATCACAATAATTAAACAAAATAGTTGTTTACATATAGTTTTTTTTTTTTTAGTTTTCAAAGGTTTCTTTCACAATTTAGTCACACTTTACACTGTTCCATTTCCATTCGTTTCACTTATTTACCGTTTTTTGTCTTCTTCGTTGTGCGCACGCGTCACCGTCTCAGAGCCAACTGTTCGCTTTGACTCTGGCTTGTTGGATAAAATACTTTTTAAATATGCTGGTCGACCAGTTTCTGTTGTTGTTGTTGTTGTTGTTGTGGTTATTGTTTTTGTTGCTCCAAAGTTTAATGTGTTAAAAACTTTATGCAAAATGCATCTTGAAAGGTAACGCAATTACCAAAACCGGCTTTGAACGGCATCGAGCTTATAGAAGCTTTTACTTAGCCTCAAGTGTAGCTTGAATATTTGTTGAAAGTTTACACTGAGCTTGCAACGCAGTGGAAAATAATATTTGGCTTTAAGGTCAATCAATTTTAGTATTATAGGTTGCGGCTCTGTAAAGCTAACAGTGTTGGTAAACATTTAAAAGCAGAAAATGTACTAAAAATGCCTGTATGCATTTATGAATGCAATATCGACAAATATAAGTATATTCACATTGAACTTTGTCTATAAAACTAGAATAAGCCAGATATTAATCGATTTCTTGACTATTATTTTCATTTCCATAAAATATATATAAATATTATGCAGTTTTGCCTAGATTAATCTTAATACCAAAATTATCATTATATTTAAATATTCATATTAAATACAATTAACTCCCTTAATTATTTCAAAATGATGTATATTATTATGAATTTACCACAGCTTCAATATTAACAACATTTCATTCAATCTATACTATTTAAAATAAACGTGCTTCCATTTGCGAAATTAACTATAAAATGCATAATAAAATTATAATTAATGAAATTCCTTCTAAAAATAAAATCTTATCACAACCAAAATTAAAACAGGAACTATGCCAATAAACCACAAACAAAAGCCAAAAAAAAAAAACGAACTATTAAACCATAAAGCGAACACAACTCTGCAAACATTATCGAGTGAGCCCGAAGGCAACTCTGCAAATATGCTACCACAAACAAAAGTGGAAATCCTACACGAAATGGAATCTCCCCAAAAAATATTGCATAGTTTCAACAAGCCAATGAACAATGATGGCAAAATTTGTCAAAAGACTGAATTGCCAACAAGCCCAAGCTCTGAAATGTTGTGTAGGTCCATCAATGATATTTGCATTTTTGAAATTAACTTAAAAGTATGACAAAATGGGGCGAAAACAATTTGTGTGTTAGTGTGTGTTAGTGTGTGAGCATGCTCCAGGTGTCGTCTATATTTTGGCCAAATATGTTTGCTGCATCACTGTTCAGGCCCAAAATGTCGTTAGACTTGTCAGTTTTGTGCTTCTCCAAGAAGTTGGCTTGTTTTCCAGCTGCTTGGTTGGCATTTGCCTGTCATTTTATGTGTAATAATTGTGATTGTGACAAATTGTCTTTTTGTGCTTAAATATGCTTGCTCCTGTTACAGGACCTGTTATTGTACACATTTAAAACGTACTCGTGGGCATATTTACAAAACTGTATGCAAATTGCTTGAATTAAATGACTATGGTTATATTATGTTAATGCGGAAAATTCATTGCAAAGATCGTACGGAGTTTTAACCTTGAAGCTTTACAAAATTTCATATTTAAATGTTGGATATTAAACATATGCTTACAAGAACTTTAAATGTGTCTCAATAAATCTACTCAAAATCTTGCTTGATGAGTTTTGAGAACTAAGCTTACAAACCCAATAAAAAGGTGTACTAATTTTGTGTTTTGGCATTTTGAAAATAATACAAATATGTATTTTCTAAAGATTCGTATAATTAATATTTTGTATTGCCAGACATACATTAAAAGCATTTTATTTGATTCGTGCGATAAAAAAAAATATTATTAAAAAGAAAATCGATTAGAATAGAGCAGCTGAAATACATTTTTAATAAAAATAATAAATCGCTCTAAACAAAATGTTGCATTACGTTTGATTTTCTTATTTTGGTGCTGAACTGAGTTTTTTCTCTATATCTAGAATTCAAAAAACCCTTTTTGAGAGAATAATTAATTTAAAAGTGAAAAAAAATGTTCGATATTTAAGCACAATATTCTTATATAAGATATAAATAAAATGAAACACACAGTGCCAATAAAAATATATCGGAATATTTTTAAAAGAAATTGGTAAAAGGAAAATGGCTACAAAAAAAACTATTGTCAACTATATATGATAATGAATATGATATATATAACGATTATTTTTTGTAATATACTACAATAAGCACATAACCTAAAAATAAATTTTAAAAAAAGTTCTACATTTTATTTTAATTTATATTAAACAGAAAAAAAACCAAAATCAAATATGTATAAATTAAAGTCTAATTTAAATTAGATTTACAGATATTTTAAATATGCTGATATCTGGAATACAGCCTTCTTACGAACCTTAAACAGTTGTCGTTTCATACGAGCATCTGTAATCCTTAATCCTGTTATTCCAAAACTGCTGCATAGAAAAAAGCTTAGCATAATTTCGGGCGCATTATAAAGCGATTACACAAAGCATTCACACACACACACACACACACAATGCGACAAGCATCAAAATCAAGAATGAAATTCAAACGTTGCAGAAATTTGCCTCTATTGTTGCGACTAGAGCACGGGTGCTTAGAGTTGTCCAGAGTTGTTGCACACGCTTCAATGACATCGACATCGAAGGACTCGCAGGCGGCGCAGCTTTTGAAGTGCCTGCTGCTGACTGCGCCCAAAAAACTTTACCAAAAGCTAATCATAATTTTTCGCTGATAGTTAGTTGGAATCCCACGGTCTCTCCCTTTTATAAGTTGGTGTTACAATTGCTCTCACTTGTGCACGCGCCACAGAAGCATTAGTTTAGCTTTAGGTTGCAGTTTTTATCTGCTTGCAGCTTTATTTTATTTTTATTTTCAATATTTTGTGAACCGCAGCGCCATAAGCGCCACGTTATTGTCATGTAATTGAATTTAATGGCAATACGAATGGATCCGCATCCGGGGGCGGTCATTCATTGTATTAGCCGGCGATTATCTGGCACTTTTCTGCTGCGCTTGCAACATTGACAACAATGCTCGCCTGGGGATATGCTACGGTTTTTAGTATTATTATTATTTTAAAGCCAAACCAAATGTTGACGCTAAACCCCCCACGAAAAGTTTTTAGCAACATTGCGTAAGTGCTAAAGTGGCCCTTTGAATAGGTAAAAAATATAAATATTATTTTAAAAACTTACATGAAATATTTTTATTATCAGGATTATTCTGTATTGGAAAGTCAAATTAATTCTATGGAATAAAGCGCAGAAGTTGCTATGAAGAACTATTCCTTGAAAATTAAGTAATTTTGGAGTCTGTAGATCTACTATTAAAGTTTCCATTTAAAACTTTTTGAAATTGTAAACTCTTCTCAACAAATTTATTGCTAATAACACCATCAACAAATTTTAAAGAAAATTTATTTTCTGAACCACAAATGTTTTTTTTATTTGATTGACGTTTGGAGAGTAAAATGTGATAAGGTAAATAAAAAAAAAATTTTTAAATACAAGTTTTATTAATTAAAATTAATATATTTTACCTTTATTTTCAACTATGAATAAAAAACATTTCTGGAGTTTTTTAATGCTTAAGAGCTTAGTTTATTCTTTAATTAATCTTTGACTTTTTTATAGGCTTGGAAATGTCTTAAATATATAGTTATGGAATTGGCTAGAAAGTGTACTTCTATAACAATGTAATTTTCTATATATAACCAACTTTTCCAACACTTTTGGTAAATAATGGCGTATAACTGATCTATTCAATTACACTATAACTGGTATTCGAATTAACCTCATTGTATGTTGTCACAGAGTCCTGCATGATTTATGTAAGTCTATAAGTATAATCCTGTCATATGCTTTAGTGATTTAATACACAAACTCCTGCCAGGGGGCCATTAGTGGCATCTGCGGCATTCGCCGCCTGTCAGTCCCGTGTTGCAAGTCCTCAGCGCCGTGTCATTGCCGTTTCACACACGTGTCACGTGTGTGTCATTGTCATGAAGCAACCGCTCTTACATTGCCATCAGCTTGCTGTTGTTGTTGTTGTTGTTGTTGTTGTTTAACTTGCTGTTGTTATTTTCCAATTTTTAATTAATGAGCAACGGCAGTATGTGGCACACAATTTTCACATGTCATCGATATCACATGCCATCGTCCTCGTCCTCGTCGTTTTTTTGTTTATCCTTAGTCGGCAAAAAGGCCGCACATTGAAATTGCAGGTAAATGCACAATTTGAAACTAAGCGGCTTTTTGGCCATGTTTGGCATTCATTTTAGCCCTTTAGCAGGCAGAGCCATCTGCATTTATAATTGGTTTTGTCTGTTTGTTTTCGATTTGTCGCATACACCCAGAGAATTATTTTCTATAGTCACTAAGTAATTAAGTAAATATATTTCTAATTTAAACATTAAACATATCTTTATCAAACTCGTCAGTTGTAACTAGGCCAACGTTGTACACATTATTGAAATTATTTATTTGCTCAATGAATATCTGTACTTTTAATAATTCTTGCGTAATTGTAGATAAAATATAAAATAGATAAATATGTTCAATCTCTCAAATTGCCCATTTAAGAAAATTCTCTTTTTAAGAAAAATATTAATTTTAGCCTTTATGTCTTATATACTGGCGGGTAAAAGCTGTTAGGAATTATATAAATTACACGAGTGTGCAATAAACAGCGCCCATAAGTATGCTACATTTTTTTAAATGCATATTTATTTATTGCTGATAAATTTCCTTAACCAGAATTAATTTTGTTATTTTTTTTTTTGTTAAGTTGTTTTTGTTATTATTGTTTGTTAAGTTTAATGTAAGTTGTTAAGAAATAACAGTAAAATTAAATGTTTCCCACAAAAAAAAAAAAAAAAAAATAATGATAAATTTCCTTAAATTGTCAGCTTAACAGGAACCTTTACTCTTTAACAAACAATAAATGAAAACAAAATATAATAAAAGGAGATCGATTATTCTTCATTTCGCAACGAATTTTTTTCCTCAGTGTTATATAATAATATATTTAAAATACATACAAACTTTGTACTTTGTCAAACAAATATCGCGGAATTCTTTAATTAAAACTCTAATTAAATAAATACAAACATTTCTGAAAGTGTAATGGAAAAGCTAAATGAAAATGCTTCAAATGTACAATGTTAGTAAATAGACTCTATGCATTATGCTGAAATTTGGTGGAAGCCTCATAACCCCCGCTTTAAGATAATGCCAAAAATTTAATAAGTTTGAACAAATGTGCACAATTTATAGAAGAACAAATAAACAAATGTGCACAATTTATAGAATACTGTTTGGTTACAGCATACTAAGTATTAAATGAAACTTGTCAGACGCTGCAAACAAATGCCAATTAAGAATAAGTTGAAATAAAATAAAAGTACCAAAGCAGCCAGAGTCGCAGAAAAACGAAATCAAAAACATTTGCATATTACAACGAAATTTAATTCAATTACGCAACTAAACTGCCCAACAGAATATGATAACCACAATGAAAAGGACCACAGACTTGACTAAATAACTAAGCGACTGTGGCATGGATTCGAGGATTGTAATTGTAGTTCTTATTGCTCATGTTGTTGCTATTTTTGTTGTTCTTTGTAATTGTTTGTACTTAAAAACTCATCAGACAAAACGACAATGTGGCTATCCAAAAGACGAAGACTCTGGATGGCATTGTGGAGAGCCATTGCAATTGCAATCGCCACCAGATGCCAGTTAAGGACAGAGTTTTATCAACTGCTGCAACGACATCCACGAGACACCCAGAGGCCCAAAGGAGGCGGACTTTTTCTTTGAGCTCAAGTTTTGGTTTCGTGACGGAGCAGAAGTTTTTACTTAACTCTTGCGAAATGACAAGTGAACCCAACAATAAGTAATTTTTCTAACAGTGCTGTATAGAATTGTTCAGGGTAAATTCAATTGAAGAATTTATTAAGCCGAGTGGATTAACTATATCCCAGATTGTTTTTAAATTAAATTCATTCGCTTGTTAGTTCTATTTTTGTTAGTACCATTTTATAAGTATAATACATTTAATTGAAACAAATGAAAAACCTTTTAATATTGAACAAATGAAATTAAAGTCAGCAATTCAACAATTTTAGAAAACAATATGAACGAACAAACGAAACAAACAAACTTATGAAATCAACAAACGAACTAAACAAGCGAGCGAATCAACCAAACACAAACGACTTATTTGAATAAGCGAACTAAACAAACGAACGATTAAGTCAAGCGAATCGAATAATCGATCAAGCGAGCGAGAGAGCAAGCAAACGAAGGAATGAATTATTTGAATCAAACGAAATTTTTGACCATACGAGCTAAGGAATGAATGGAATTAACTAATATATATAAATATATAATCGATTAGTTCCTTTGCCAAATAAGTAACAAACTAATGAACTTATATATCTAAAATTCTCCATATTTAATTGTCACACAGTGTGATTTAAAATGAACTACAAAATACAACTCTGTTTAGCAACTCCTCTAATTCACTTCCAATTCTCATCGCTGAGAGCAGTATTCAATCAACACTGCGCTATATATATATACGTATACTAAATATGTATGTCTGTTTTGTGCTAACTCAATTTATAAATGATTGTAGTATAAAGCTAAAGTTGCAAAAAAAAAAAAATAACAGACTGCATATAAATTAGTGACAGGACAAAAAGTGTCGCATAACTTTGCTAATATGGCTGATAAAGTGAAGTGGTACTGGAGGATTTTATATATTAGCATTTTTAATGTAGTCTAAATTTCTACAACCATAAATTCAGGGTTTTGCTAGATAAAAAATTGTTGAACGTTTGTTTCTGTATAACACTTTGTAAATTTTCTCGCTACATTGTTGCAACAGAGCAAATAATTCCAAAATAAGTATGAATAATTTGACTTTACAGCACAATGGCAACAGATTAACTTTAATATTAACTTGTTCAATTTTAATTCAAAGTTCTTCATATTAAATAGCGTAAATGAAAGTTATAATAAACTCGAGTATATTTACATTTAAGAGTTTTTACATTTTAGGAGTGATACATTGCTAAATTTAATCTATATATTTGGTTAATTTCACTATCATTTAATAAGTAATATTTATTAAAATTGATTAAATTAAATTTGCGTCAATTGAGGATTATCTTTTTTAAACAATTTAAATCTATTTATTAGCTTGTTATATAAAATAAACCCAATTCAAAAAATTAACTCACACTTACAATTTTAACATTAACAGTTTTCTACTTTTTACACTGTTTATTTAAATAAATAAATAATAAAAAGATCTATCGTGAAATTATCAATTTTAGTTTAATTTTAAGAATTTGATTAACTGCCAAATTGATTTTACATTTCTCTGCCGTTCAAGACAATGAACTCAGTTTATGTAAATTAAAATACCTGCTAATTGAGAAGAGTGTGAGTCTCCTGAAATGGTTCCTCAACTTGGTTCAAATTGTTACCCAGCTGCAAGGATAGTTAGATAGGGGAAAATAAGCTAAAATAAAAAAAAATAAACCATTTGCCGTTGGCTGTGCAGAAAGACTACGGCAACCAGGGACCGTAGACGAAACCCTCGCCCGGAGCCGTGCTTTGAACTTAATTAGCTGCACATTAACGAATTTTTACTGCATGTGGCAGTGGCAGTGGTAGTGGCAGTGGCAGTAGTGGCTGATGGTTACTGCAGCAAGGTAGTTACTTGCCACTTCCTTTTGGCCATTTTACTGCACAGCTAATTTTTGTTTTCGACAACGGCAAAGGGCTGTCGCAGTTCACTTGGACTGGCAACTAAAGGGGTAACACGGGGGGTACTGGTCACTGGTAGGAAATGTCATACCGCAGGCCCAGGTAAAGGAAATGTTGCCGAGATTAAATGCCCGACAGTTCCCGGTTGAGGGGAAGGTGGGGCAGTGTGGCAGGTATCTAGAGCAGGTATGCTGTCAGCGCGGACAGGTGAACTAATCTCAGTCAGGGTGTGATTACGGTGTGTCGCCACAGTCAGGCTTTGTCTTTGGTGTTGTCGTTAGCGTTGGCGTTGGCGTTGCCTCTGCGTGGCATAATAAGCGAAATTAATTTACATTGCACAAATTTTTGTAGCTAAATATTTTTACATTTTTTATTTAAATATACCTTAACTTTTATTATGCCAAGTAGCTGAGCAAGCATTCAGAATAATATAACAGCTATTTTTAAGCACATAATCTATGGCTTAGTTATTTAAAGCAGCAAAGTTCTTAAACTTATTGGACATGATTTATGATGCCATAGATTGAGCGCTTTCTAATATATAATAACCAGATCAAAGGCCACATTAAATAAGAGAAAAAAAACGAAGCTAAACATCCAGCGATAACTACTTTGCCTTTCAGTTGCCCCAAACTGCCCATAATACAATCTAAAATATGTTGCAAAAAGTTAAGCTTCGAGTGGCTGTTAGTAAATATGAACCAGCAAGAAAATTGAGAGAGAGAGTCTCTTGAGGTAAGTCTTGCAACAAGAGCAAAAATTTAACTTCAAGTTGCTGTTAGTATTTATGAACCGGCAAGTAAACTGAGAAAAACTCTTAAGGTAGTCTGTGACAAAGCTGCTGAAAATCAAAAAAAAAAATTATGAAATCGAGTTAAATGAGAAAAAGTGCAGCAAAAGTGGGGAAAGGATAATGTGGCTTAGGGAAAAATATCAAATTTCAATTAACTTTTATTTAAGAAAATGTAAAAAGTATATCTACATATTATGTATAATAAAATTAAATGTTTATAAAAATGACCCAAAGTAGAAAATTTTTAATGTTTAATAACACTAGTTTACAGCCAAAAAGGAGCTGGGCTCTCATATACTTTCTTTGATGTATTTTTGGGCGCTGATTTCAAAAATGCAAACCATTTATTTTATCAAAGAATGGTTTTCGAGAAAACCGCGAATAGCTAGTTTTTTGGCAGTCTTTCGACTTATTTGGTCATATCTACATCAGATCTTATTTGATCTTAAGGCACATTTCGCATTTCAATAGATAATTGTATACCCTTTCTAACGGTATGCCATTTATACGGATCAAGTAAGAATTAAAGACATTACAAGCCCTCAAAGTTGAAATTTTTGAATTGCATTTTTGAAAAATTGCTCAATTTCAATTGCTCTTTTAAAAATTTAAAAAATTCGCTTAAATACTTTTTAAGATTTATTGTGTTAGATAATTCTTTTACGAATATTTTTAGTATACATTTATCCAAATCGGTCAGTAAATGTGGTAGTTATTCAGCAATTAGTAAAAACACCCAAGAAAAAATTTACCTTGTTCATCACTTCGCTCCAGCTCCTTTGATCAAAAAAAAATTTGTAAACTAGTGTAATAGATTTATCGTTCTAGAGTAGTAAATATTAACTTTGCTTAATCATAACATTCAACTTTTACACTTATGTTAATATAAACATATTTTAATCATTCTTAAATAGTAAAATGTAAAAAACATATAACAAATTGATTGATGTTAATTTTCCAATCCAAATATATATAAAATATAAGTGTTTGTTTGTGCTTATTATGTAAAAATAAATTTTTATATAATCTTTTACTGTCGTGGCAATTAGAAGAGTACTAAAGTTATTAAATTATAACACACATAATAATAAACTTTTTATACAGCAATTTATGTTTACGTTAAACTTTCTGTTGATTTATCAATGCTTAACACTTTACTCTATAAAATTCCAAACAAAACTTAACTAAATTTGAACATCTGTTAACACGACACACTATTTATTGACTTTTAAAGCATGTGAATCTTTTAATTCGACCCACTGTTAACACCGTAGGCATGTGCATCTATGTATAAGCTGCCACATCCCGGTTGTTACTCATTTCACGCTTCTCTTTCCCTTACTGCTCCGCTCAAAGAAAAAAAAAAAAAAAGAAATCATCGTTGGCTTCTTTGCCTGCACCTCTGTCAGTGGCAACAACAATAATAACAAAGAGTGCCACAAAAATAAAATAAAATAAAAGAATGCAGCTTAGCAGGGAAAAAACACTATTTGAAGTCAGTATATCCGTTTAGGAAGCCAACAACTTCCTGTTACATAAGTAGTGGTAAGTACACACACAAACACCGACGCACACACACACACACACACAGGAAATAAACTACTCTGCCAACTAAGAAGAAGAGTCGAAGCCAGAACGTATACGCCTTTTTGCCTAGCCTCTAGTCAAAGGGCTGCACTTGAGCAGCTTTTCATAGACGTTAAGCTGAAACAGTAGTCCTCGTCCTTTGCAAGTCCTGCGCCCAGCTCTATCCACTTGAAGTTTTCATAACAACTAAGCGTGGCTCGATACTTTGAGTAGCCAAAAGTTAAGCTCGTTCCCAGGCAGTCAGATAAAATGCAAACATCTTCTCAAGCGCCAAAAACTTTATAGGAAAAAAATGTAAAAAAAAAAAATAACGCGCATTGCGTATTCGCCGTATAGCTCAATGCCGTAGAATTTGCTGCATAACTTCTCAACACATCATAGTCTATAATAAATAATGAGAAACATTTTTTTTACAAGACAGTAAACCAACTTTATAGCACGCAAAAGCCTTTGAGCCGTTGCCATTGAAAGTGCGCTGAAAAAAACTCGAATTTTAATCTACCGTTAAGTTTCTTATTAAAATATTTATAGTTATTATGAGCGTACGGGATGTAGTCAAGTTTAAAAGATATTTTAATTATATTTCTTTGCTAAATTAAAAAGTTGGTGTCCATGAAAAGGTTGCTGGGCTGAATTGCAAGATCTTTTCGTAAAGGTTAAGGGCAAAGTAAATACGAAGCGATAGATGAAAAATTGCATAAAATTAATTAATGTACTTCTTAGAACACATTTTAATTAGCATGTCTTTTAACGGACATAACAGCAATTTGAATAAATTGTTAGATACATTTAATTCAATCAGGCCTGTTCCCATTTTCGGTGGGATTTCGCGTATTTGATTACGCGAGAATTTGCCGAATTTTCCCTAAATTTCCTGCGTATTTCCCTAGAATTTCCCATAAGAATATCCCACAGCGTTACCAGTGCTGAAAACCATTCAACAGAAAACAGAAATTTTTGTTTGACAGAAATTTCAGATAAACCTAAAGAAAATTTCAATTTCATAAAAAAATATTTTTAAAAAAAAAGAAAAAAAAATTTACTTTGGGGTGCTGAACATTAAAACCTCATGTAAGGAAGCTAATCGAATTTCAAGTAATTAATTAGAATTCCTGATAAACCGAACAAAGAAGCAGCATATATCGTATAACATCGATTGCTATCGATATCGATACACCATTATCGACGTGTGCCTCTATCTAGCGACAGTTATATGCATATGCTATAAATTTCCAGCATTATACAGGGTATTTAAATAACAATAGAGTACTTAAACAAATGACAGCAAAGTTACCAAACAAATACCACAATTTGTGACCCTCACCCATGACGTCCCGATTGAGGTTATTAAGGTGACCATCGATTGGCATTTGTAATTGACCAGGCACGTGTTTACAATCGACTTGTGTTTTGCTTAAATATTAAAAAGCAAGCAATATTTAAAGGAACTTAGAATGCTATTATCGAGTCAGCCAACATGCAAATACAAATACTCTCATATAAATGCACTTTCAAATCAAGCAGTGTAAATAAGAATGTGCACATCAAGCAGTTCAACGACGACGCTTGCTTGGCCTGTTGCTGGACTGCTTCTATATGCAACTTTAATAATTTCCGTGCTTATTATTCGATCGCTATAAAATTTCCACAGTTTATTCAGATCAGCATTTTTATAGCGTATGTCAAAGAAATTTCTTTATCGTTTTTATCGATTCAAGGTTGTGAGGATAGGATCATCTGCGTATTAAAATAGCAAATTTGGAGAACCTAACTCATTTGCCTATATCTATGACCCTTTATGTACAGCTTAATTTGTAGATTAAATATATAAATAAATTGATTTGATATTAGGTTTAACAAAAATTAACATTTTTTTTGACTTTTTGTTACATATTTTTAAGGTTATTCAAAATTGAGTAAATTGAATTTGAAGGACATATATTTGTCGTATCCGATACAAAATTATGTGACATTCGAAATCTTCTATATATTATTTTTTTTGTTGTTACATAAAATTTTAGTGCATGTCTATAAATTTTACATAGGTCTGCAGAAAATTTAACGTATATTTTTACTGATACATTGTACGTATAAGACAGAATAATTTATATGACATTTTTAAGAACTGCATGCAAAGAAATAGAATTAAATTGGAAGCTAAATAATTTGTTAATATTAACTTACCATAGTCATGGTCTCCATTGAAATATTCAAAACCACAGTGGCTTTCAAACACATGGGTTTCTGAGCGCGTTGAGCTATAATGATGAGCATTTTTTTAAATCTTGGATTGCCCTCGAACCAACTCATATTATAAACAGCCGAGGACAGGCCCATACTCTGCAAATAAATCAGAGACAACCATAAACCCTTAAAGAGTCATTAAGGTAAACCATGAACTCACCGCATCAATCAGCAAATCACTGAAGTAACAAATAAGATAGATTTCCGATACGGCAGAGATTAAGAATAGGGCCAACTTAGTGGTATGATCCGCACTCAAGCCAAGGGTCATCTGAAAGCCCACAAAACAGACCATCACGGACGAGGTTAGGAAATTTAATAGCAAAGGGACTCCAAAGACAGTATTCATCACATCAGAAAGGCTGCAAGTGTAAGGACAGTAATATATAATCATAATTAAACTTTCACTTACTTTAGAATCTTGTTGTGATATGCTATCAAATCCTGAAGCAATTTTAAATCCTTTTCCGCGTGTCCTCTCTGTATTTTAAATTCGGCAAGTGCTTTTGACAGATAATCAAAATGCATGACAAGCTGCATGCTAATTGAATATATCAACAGATCAGCCGATATATGGCCACTTGTGCCGGAGTAAGCCCCCCACACCTGCAAAATGTACATGGGATAGAAACTCCAGTCATCGTTCCAGCTCCAGTACGGCATTGTCTTCACCGCATCCGGAGAGTGCAGCAACCAGTGTTTTATCACATATGCCCCAAAGGTACAGAAAGTGTATATAACAACAAGGAACATATACAACGCACTAAAGCCATACTGAAAGATGCGGCAACGGCGCAGATAGAGCTCCACTTTATATTTGGACTGTTCCTCCTCACTTGGTGCTGGAAAGATCGACTCCATCTCGCGAACCAATGCACTTAACTTGGTTATTTCTCGCCGAACGCTGAGTGTCTTCAGCTGGCTGACAACAATGAACCCAATATAGCATATACCCATGCATGCATCCACAATTTGTCTCGGGTCTTGGGTAAAACTGATCAACACGTATCGGCTCAACATTATAAAATTGAATCCGACATTTGAAATATGGAGTAGGCAAGTAACATACATCCAACGACTGTTCACTGTCTGGGAACTTGTTGAATCATAAGGATCTATTCCGATCGTATGATAGAAGAATACAGGTAAGCTCATAAAGTTATTAAATGTCACATATGTTTCTGACATTTCGGCGAATGAAAATTGATATCGTTATACGGCCAGTTTAAGTTCTTAACTGGAATTAGCTGATGTAATGAAGAATCCATCAGAAGTTTCCTATCTTATATACATTTTGTCAAACCGCAAGAATTTTAAGATGCACGGATATTGCATGTCTGTGTATGAGTTTGCTATAAAAATACAAAATGGAGTGGGTATCCTTGGTGTGATAAATATATTTATATACTGCTTTTAAAAAGTTTGTGATTCAAATACTTATTTAACCTGATTTGATCTGTTCCGAAACATACTCAGTTCGTTGTGATGATCAAGAATATGTTTATATACCTATTCTGAGACGTATTTTCAATAAAGATCGTGCTTAAGCCGTAATATCCTTAATAATCTTGCTTTAATGAGACTACTTCATCAGAAATTTTTTTTTTTATTTTTCTTTATTTTTTAAGAAATACCTTTACAAAGGCATAGCTTAAAAACTGACAGACAATGTGGTAATAAAAATATTAGGCTTACTAATGTCACATTCAATGCGTTACACACTTAATAAACAAGTTATAACACCCACTATAAGTGTATAAAAAGCGTAGATAATTTAATGAAAATATTGCTATATAAACCACGTAATAATTTCTCTATAATTGATGATTTTCGATTTGTAGGAGTGCTGAGCAAGAAATAATTCCCACAGTCTGGTCTGTGGTTGAAGTTTTAAATTATTAAGTCAGTTAAATACATGTTTTTGTTATGCAATGGTTACAAATAAAGTAAATTGCAATCAATAGATATCTGAGAAATTGCAGCTGTCCAAAATAACAGAATAGAGTATATTAAATAAATTGCAAATATACTGATTAAAAAAGCTGAACTTTGGATATTTTAAAGAACGAAAAAGCCAACACCAACAGAGTTATAGATCGACTAAAATCTGCTACATTTGAAAACTTTATAATAATTTAAAATAAAGCCATAAAACCGCGATGATCTAATAATGCAGTTCGATTTCTTAGGCCCAGAATGGTGTTAAGTTGCTAATTCCGGGCATGTTCCACAAAGTATTATTATTCCTACTTAACTTTTCTCTACTCTACAATTTAAAGTACCCTTTTATTTGCAAACTCTGTCTCTGACTTGTACTTAAGTTTATAGGAAAATTACTTAAAGTAACGCCATAGCTCTAAACAGACATTTTGAAAATATTTCACGCACATATTCCTTTTGACACTCGGCTCTAATATTTATGGCCTAATGGAGGCCTGGTTGTTGGATCCTTCGCACTTGGTCAGTCGTTTGCCAGGGCTAAATGCACATTTGCAGCCACCTTTTATACACATACATAAACTTTGGCCATTGTGCTGTTTTGTTTCATGCAATTTAACAGCTTTTGGCTAAAATAACAAGCCGGGCCAACAAAACACAACAAAACTCCGCATTCCAGGCGCGACCAACAAAAAGTCAAGCTCAACAATGCGCCAGTGAACACTCTAAACGGAAAGTTGGAGACAGTACGACAGGGGGTAGGAGGGTGTTAAGAGGGGTCTAAGAGGAAGAGGGATTGATGGGTGTGTGTGCATATTTTTGCAACACAAAATAAACCGCAACAGCAGCAAATTTTGTTGGTTAGTTTGGGTAGAGTTGCTGAAATTTACATGCACACACACATGACTAGACAAGCGATCTATATGTCTGACTATAGTATATATGTATATATGAGCAGGGTGGTTTTTTTTTTTATGTGTTCTAGCTGCCACAACTCATAGCTGTGCGCCATAATAAAATGAAATATATTTTTAAACAATTACCTTTAGAAACGCTTTTATGAAAGCGGAAGTTTCTGGCCAACCAACAAAGCCTCAAAAGCGAAATGCCAGCAAACCAGTGCACTAAAAATATAAAAGAAACAAAAACAAAAAAAAACAAAAAAATGAAACACCGCATTAAGTGTATTCTATAAGCACTTTGTGTGAAATCGCGATATCTTTTTATTATTTTAAAATTTATTTAACAGAAAATATGAATAATGCGCACAAACTGTATAAAGAACTTAATCTCTCATTTTTCACTTTTATAACTTGGTTTAATCTTGAGTTGGATTAGTTTTGTTTAGTTAACTAAACTTCCATTTTAGACAGGAAAAATATTTAAAAAATATTTTGATTAAAATTATAAATTAAAGAACAAAAGAAATAAATGTGATTTTTTTAAATATTTGAAGTCATATTTAATAAAGCAAAATATCACATTAAATCATATTTAATAAGACTTCCATCTTACCTATAAATCTCAGTGTACATTTAAGAATTCGTGAATAAATAATATGAAATAATTTATAGAAATGTTATGGATATAATCAATTTCTTACAATGTACTCTAAAATCCCTGAAATTTTTAGTAAATGTTCCTTAAGTAATACACATATAACAACTTTTGTTTAAAAATTTTGAAAGTGGGTTGGGATTAAATTTTAAATAAATGTTTATTATTTATTAAAAATTGTTTTCCTACTCTTCCAAATATTTTGTACCTTTATCATATCAGGGAGTCTGTGACAGAAATGAAAATAAAATTTCTATTATCTTTAGTTCAAAGTGTTTTATTAAAGAGTTCACAACTATTAATGTGAGAGAGAACCAAAGTATTTGATAATATTTCCAAATGGTCCGAGAGCAGACTGATTCTTTTTTGCTACATAAAACATCTCAATGTTCATATTATATAATAATTAAATTAATAAAAATCTTCAGAAATTATTTTTTAATAAGAGACAAAAATAACATCTTGTATATGTTTTAGTAATTAAAATAAATAAAAACTTTTAAGAAATTATTTTGTAATAATTGGCAAAAAAAAACGTATTTAATTATTGCAAATACACGTAAAAATATTTTGGAATATTATTGTTCTTTTTTTTTTAATTTCATAATAAAATTTCAACAATATTTTTTACCTATTGCAACATTGTTATTCAGGCTGTCAATTTCTTTATTATATTAGCAGTTTATGATAACCATTAATTTCAATTAAAGAAATAATTTAATGTACCTTAAAGACCCTCAACCCTAAAAGTAGTTCCCTGCCATAACGTACTAGATAAAACAAAGAACTTAAACTAAAAATCTAAATGCAAGCGGATATGTGAGTTTTCTCTTGTGTACTCTGCACGAAAGTTGTCAGGATCATAATTATGGACGAAGGATAGATGTTACTGTGAGTGTGTAAGAATAGTTGGCATTATTTGTTGAGTGCTTTTCAAGGTTATGACATTGCATTGAGACTTGGGTCAGCTTGTTGCAGCTTGCCACCTTGCCACCAAAGATGCCTGACAACACTTTCCACTTACCAAAACACAACTTCAGAGTGACAGCAGCAACGGCAATAGTCTAACAATGCAACGCCCAAAAAAAGTGCATATAAAATTCCATTAAATGAGAAAGTTCTGACATTGTGTAACCCTGAGACATGACAGCTACGCATGCGTGGCAGCAACATTTTGTTGCCATATGCAACATCCATATCCCTGTCCAGCTTCCAGTTACCGTCTTGAATTATAAAATGTACAAATTGTGTTAAATAAGTAAACAGTTGATGCGTTCGTTCCACATGCAGCATACTCTCTGTTGCATATGCCTCATCCGAGGCACTCAGACACCGACACCGACACAGACACGCACAAGTCACGTAGAACTGCGGAGAACTGGAGCTGACTTTTATATTTCATGGCGCTTCAGTCAGCTAGCCAGGCATAAACCAAAAAAAGAAGAAAGCTAGACAAACACATTCACGACCACGGACACGGACACGGATACGGACAATCCACGTCATGGCTGAGGACCAGGACCAGGACTCGTGGGGTCGCTAAAATAAATACTATGTATACGAGTACATTTACGAGTACGTACTTATAACCACGGCGGAAATTGTTTTTGTATTAAAAGGCGGAAGTATGAAATTTCAATTAAAATTCTGTCTAAGCCTTAAGTTGCAAATATGAAGCTGTCACAGTTAAAGTATATTACAACTAATAAGTTTATACAAAGCAACCGTTCGTTTGGCATAATTTAAATAAATGAATATACAATTCTAAATTGATTTTAACTAATTAGAGAACAATCGTAATTATTACACACTCACACAGGGTATTTAAATTATAAATACTTATCACAAATTTCGATATTTAAACTATCCAGCAATTGGAATCAACATTTTAAATGGTTGAGCAATATTTCATATTATCTGGCACTCAGGTATTCAGAATAAAAAAATGTATAAAATCATTTATTTTCTATAATTTGATTAAATAAAATTAAACAAGAAATATGACAGAAACGTTCTTAGAAAATCTGCAAGAGCATTTAATCTGAATAAAGCAATTTAAACTTGATTTTTCACATTGATTTTAAATTTAAATTTCGCTTGAATTTTCATGGAAATTTACAGTCTGAATGTGGCGCCTCAAATACGTGGCACACATTGAATTACTGCAAGCCCATACGGGTTTTTAAATTGCTGATAAAATGCAATAAACGCCAACTAAAAGCCAACGCCAAATAAAACGAAAACCAAAAAAATAAATATATAAATAAAAATATATAAAGCAAAAGGAACATACGAAAATTCCAGGACAAAGTAAAAATGCCAAAAAAAAATAAAGGAATGATAAAAGTACTATTGCAATAAAATTGCATTAAAATGCCTGTGCCAGCAAACCAAATAATTTGATAGCATCTCCTGGCCCAACTAGGACTATTGCAGTTATATCATTCCCAATACAATGGCAGTGCACAATTAGGCGCCAATATGATAGTCTATATAGACCGACCGACCATTGATATTTCTCGCATTATAGTATATGTATGTACATATTTTTTATGGGCAAATAGCTAGCATAAATTTCCAACAGCTGGCTAGTAATTCAAAAAATGTACGCACGAACGTGCATAGAAATCGAATAACGACTTTACTTATAATTTATAGTTATGAATGATTTGGGTACATAGTCGATATACTTACATGGACATGAGTTTGCCATTCCGTTTCCGAAAGTACCAAAAGTATTCAACGCCCTTTCCTGTCCAATGAGCCGGAAATGCACAACAACAGACCGTAGAAGGTCTGTGGGCAATGCGCTTTTAATGCGTTCTTTGACTTTTCATACCAAAGTAAAGTCTGGACAGTGAATTATTAAATTCAATCAAAGAAATGGTAGAGTATTTAAACTGTTTTAAAATTGAAATTGATAAAGCTAATGCATTGTTAAACTACACATTAGAATACAACATTTCTACATAATTCTAACTAATTATATTCTAATTAATATTTCTACTTATTTAACACTCAACAAATATCCTATTTTAATATTTAACAATAATTTCTGCTGGCCATAATTATCTAAAATACGTTTTTAATGGAACTAGAAAATATTTATGTTAATTCATTTTAGGTTGTTTATATGTATAATTGGCTATGGAACATGAAAAATCACTTAGATTAACATGCAAGTTAAATGCGTTCCAAAATGGAGCTAAAATGCAGTGCAATCAAATTTCTCATTTGGTTTAGCTGTTGCTGTGTCGGAAATAAATATTTATTAAATTGTTAAATAAGTGAGTAATATGCTAAATAAAATTATTGAATTTAAAATATAAAAACTAAAATTAATTCAAGATTCTAAGAACAATAAAAATACGTTAAATGTTATGAAATTCTTGTTGGATAATTATAATAGCATTTATACGTACGTATAAATAACCAAATTAAAAAATAAATAAAAAATAGTTATAATAAATGTTGCATACTTATGGGCGCAGTTTGTTGCACAATTCTTAATCGCTTCTACCAGCCAGTATATAAAGCCCAAAGGTTTGTCAACAAAATATTTTTCTTTTAATTTTTTTTTTTTTTTTTTTTAAATTAATTTAAATAAGAGTGGTTGTTCTTAAAAATAGAAACAAAAATTCAATTCACAAAGTGTCAGCGATTATCAGGTAACGGCTCAACTCTGATGTCGTCAGAGGTAGCCAACGAAATAAGGCCATCTCCAGTAGAGGTATGATGGGCGTGACTCGATCCCAACCTTATAATTATCATCAGATGGAATAACTGCCAACACCACGTCTACGCGAAGTCGATTACGACGTACTAATAACCTACCAGGTTCAGGAAAACACTTTTCAAGACGCCTATTCGAATTTCTTTACCAAGGAGCTCTCTGTTGAATTTTCAAATACTTCGCAGAATGTGGAATAAATTCCGTCCACCGAATCGTACAACCATGCTTACCATATGACAATAAAAATTGGCAGTAATTGATACTAAAATAACATGGAGAAAACCGAAATCAACTGATTTATGAAAAATCAAAATAAAATCGGCAATTCGCAATCATTTTATTCCCACTTTTGATACTTTCTTGAAGAAACAGAGATGTAATACCATTATTAACATATTAAAATTACCATTTAAATTCCATGATTGATCAGCCGAGTCGATATAGCTCTGTCCGTCTATCTGCCATCAAAATTACGAAGAAAATCAATGCTTCATTCAAAAAAATGTATTAGCAGAGTAGGAAAAACATAAAATGTTACAAAATGATTGAGCAAGAATATCACTTATTTCACTATGTATTATATTTATTAATTGTTTTAGCTCAAAGAAAATGTTCTTAACACAATGACAAAACTCAAAAGTAAACAAAAAACAGCTGTTCCCAAAAACAAATTTTCTGTCAAAACACATTGTTGCCATTTAGTAGAAGTGCATTTTAGCAAGCTTTGTCTAAACTTAGTATTAACTGTAAGGTAGCGGCTGTTACGAATCCTAGAACAAAAAAGATTGTTATGTCTATAGCTGTAAATAAATATATAAATATATATACCTAAATAAAGTAACACCTGCAGCACAGTCAATTTGCAATTTCGATTACTTTATAGCACATAAACTTCTAATTAGACTTAAATTGGCGATTGTTATATTCTGTAAATTATGGCAATACTATTTCAAATAACGTTGTGCAATACTGGATTCATTATGTCGACTCCAAGACCATTTACACAACACTTAGTTTTTTACTGTTCTTCCGTTTTAACTTACAAGACAATTCTGTTTTTGTAAGTTTTAAAATCAAAAAATTTACTAAACAATTCGGGTATATGAAAGTCAACAAGTTCCCACAACTGCCAGTCTTACAGTCTTCAAATTTCGCACTCTTCAAATATTGATCCTGGTCTTCACTCTTCAGTCACGTGCAAAGCAAAAGAAAATAAACAAGACAATATTTATTTCCTTTGGAACATAGCAACCATTTAAAGATCACAGTTTACGGCGAGAAGTTTTGGGAGTTACACATAAATTCAACAAAGATTCAGTCGTGCTCTGGAACTTCCAAAAGTAACTACAAAAATCACCAATCTCTTCAAAGCTGTAATTTTTCATTTGTTTTTTTTTTCTTTATTTTTATTAATGTTTCGATTCTACGAACTGTACACACTGTATTTAAAGAACATGTCTGGTAGATCGAGCGTTTGGTGTCTCTGCGAGAAATTGCCGCGCTCCATACTGCACATTACGCCGACTCCAGAGGTATTTTGCGAGGTGTGTGGACGTCGTCGACGCCCGCGCGGACTTCTATGCTCCTCCAGCGATGAGGAGGAGAAGAAAGCCAATCGACGTCAACAAGTGCTGGCACAGCGACGTCACACCGAGGAGGCAGGCCACGCTTCAGTGCGTGTCAAGGTGAACATGGCTGCCAAGAAGCGAATACGCAAAACCAAGTGCGAGAAGTGTGGCAACGATTTGAAGTCGCCTTCATGTGTGGCATGTTCACAGAAGAACAAGAAACATTATACTAACCTGTATGCGGGGGGTTTTGGCCATTATTGCAAGCCGAAGCGTTTAAGTGACAAACACAAAAATGATGAAATGGATGACGTTGATACTGAAGTAGAGGAACCAAAGCCACTGATCGAGATTGAGCCGATAGCAACAGCCCCAACGCCAACGCCATCGCCGCCGCTATTGGAGCTGGAATCGATATGGGAGCAGCCTGATGAGAATATGCCCGAACTGGTGGTATTTGCCCATAATGTGTTCAATTGTCCGCTGCATCTGCGCAAGCAGCTGCTCATTTACGATGAAAATCAATTTGTCAGCGACTTTATACCGCTGGATGAGCCAATTACTGATGTTGCTACTGGTGCCATCTCTAAGAAGCGCAAATTATTCGGACGTACGCATCGCAGTCGCCGTTTGCCACCGTTGTCCCAGGTGTTGGCCGATACTTATGCCAAGCAGGAGGTGCGCGCCAAGGGTGGCGGTTTGTCGTCCGAGGAGATGAAGGTCGACGGCATCGATACTGCCAGTCAATTTGCACCCTTCGATAGCTATGACGGACCATCGGAGGATGCGCTCGTTGTGGAGAGCGCTCGTCGTATGCTCTGCCAGCCAAATGCGCTGAATATTAATCCTCGCGAAGATTTGTCGAACACTCATCTGTTTAGTTTTGAGTCGGAGGCAGGCAGCGATTGCTCCTCATCGTCGCCATTTGATATGCCCTCGGCTCCGCCCGTCGAGCGTCAGACTCATAGCTATTGTGTGGAGTCTTCCTTGCGTCTGCACGAGATGGACAAGACGGTTACCCAAACGGGTCTATGCGACAACAGTGCCAGCAGCAACAACACAAGCAGCAGCAGCCATAAGAGTGCCAGCTCCACGTTGCCCGGACAACATCTGTCCGTGCGCAATCGCGGTGGAGAAGATCTTTATGCCGAGGAGAAGCCGGCAGAGGTTGAGGTGAACCCGATGTCTTATGCAATAATGGAAAAGATTCTGTGGCTAATGGAGCAAACACCAGCAGCAACTGTTGTGCCTACAAATCCACTGACTGACGAGGACAAGCAGGACAGTTCTACCCTGATCAATCCGGACAAAAATATTGAGCAGACTGAATCCGTGACGGGGCTGCTACAGTTAGTGGAAAGCCTATGCATTGACGAGAGCATCGAGCGGAATAAATTCCATTCAAAGATGCCAAACAATGCTGAAGAACCCAACAATAATGAAGTTGAACCAAAGTCAAGTATTGATACCACAGACCCACAATTAAAAAATAAATCAAATGATATGTCAAATGAATTGCCTGTAAGTTCTTTCAATAAACCAACAAGTGAAGCAAACTATGTTAAGGTTGTTTCAAATGCCGCTCGCAGATCCTGTGCCCAGCACGGAAAGGGGGCTCCATTGACAAGTAAACACAGCAAAGAGTTAAGTACAAGGGGCAACACATCGATGTGGTCTATATTTAGTGGCTTTTTTACATCATCAAAGCAATCTAGGGCCACATTACCAACATCTGCTAAACCCATTTCACTTGTCCGAAAACGTAACGATGAAATGAATCCACTAAAGAGTACAGGATCTTTAAACTATGGAACTATTAATAATCTCAAAATTAAGCCAGCTAGTCCAATTAAATCGAAAAATCAATGTGAAACTAAAAAGTGTTTGAATCAGAAAATATCAGCAACAAACAAGACCAGACGAAGCTGTCAAAAGTGTAGTTTAAACTGTGCCAAGAATAGTGTTATTACCTGTAAGAATCAAAGACAGCATAAGACTAATTGCGTGCTCCATTTATGTAAAGAATCCGATGCAATAACAGTTCGACAAAGAGTTGAACCTATAGCTAAGAATTTAGAGAATAATATAGATAAAAATACATTAGTTGAATCAAAAATTAAAACGATAAGAAAATCAGAATGTTCAACAAAGACTGAGCCTATTCATAGAGCTACCCAAGTTCAAAAACCTTTAAGAAAATTTGAGTCAATGAAGACTATTCAATATGTTCAATATATAGCCATCGAGACTATCGCCCCAAAAATGGCATATTCTTATATGCCCCATATAGCTACTGGACAGCTGAAGTCGCATTGGGTTGCTGAAATTAAATCCTTGGATTTCTGCGAGTTTCGAACTCCAGATATAGAAATATGCGTTTTGGAAGACTCTCTAGAAACTGAGTCTGACAATTTCGAATATTTAACACCCTCTTCAAATTCCGAAGACTCTTCAGTAGTTATACCAATGAAGCAAAAATCAAAAAGATGCAATTTTCCAGTTTGGCCAGTTTCTGTAACTAAACACAAGAAGCGTCGTCATATAAAATTTCAAAAAATGCAAGTCGAAGCAACGTATTCAGTTAGCAGTAAAAATATTTTTGTTTCAAATAAGCCGTCAATTGAAAACAAAACAAGTCGTAAAATAAAAGAAAATATATGTGAACCGTGGATAGTTAATCCCTGGGTAAAACAGCACATCGAAGAAATGATGGCAGAGCCCCTTAAGCTCTTAAATGTTGATGATAATTTATCAATAAAAATTTAATACAAAATTCTATAAAATACTGGTTAAAAGTAAAAAAGACAGCAAATATTACAGGGATAATTAAACCTGTGTTATGTGTACTTATGATATAAGAAACTAAAAATTCAATTATTAGCAGATATTTAGTTTCAGTTGAATAGCCGATAATAGTGGACATATTCAAGTAGCTCTCTGATATATATTTTCCAGAACATGCAGAAGCCACAAGCCGTAAGGACACCCAAAAAATCAGGACCTCAAATTCATGTGCGTTATAGGAATCCTGTGGCCGCTCTGTTAAGTGCCTGTGCCACCGTAATCTTTTGGTTGATTTATTGTTTAGCATATTGTATAATTTTTGTGAGTATGTTTAGATAATTTAAAAGATTACTGTTTAATTCTAGTTCCTTTATTTTGCAGCTAGCCGGCACAACAATTATATTTGGTTTGATATTTCCTCGTTATGCCTGGTACTTGCTAAATCATTCGTTGGATCAATATCATATCGAGCGACAATTTAGGGACGAGTTATAAGTGTTTTATGTATATTTTTTAAATAAAATGAAATAAATCTTTTGCAATTGAAACAAGCATTTTGTTTAAGATTTCTCACATCAGAATTGCCTAGCTTTATTTAATTTAATAATTAGATGTTTACACTACTAATTTCAATGTTATTTTGTTTTTAATTACATTTAAAGTAAATGATCGTACATTAAATACATATTATGTGTATATATTTATGTATAAGTATATAAGTGTATATAATCATAATCATGCACATCATCATAAACATTATTATCAATTGCAATCGTTGCCTTGCACTCAATAAAAAAAAAAACAAAAGTCGAACATACGATTTTACTAATATTAATATATATGTATATATGTATGTAATAATATTTATGTATGTTAAAAACAATTTGAGAACTCATTTGCCATAAAGTAGCAATAAACAAACACAGCAAAATAAAAGTCAGCTGCAGCTGCATTTAACAAAATGCTTCGGGCCATATTTGTGTCTAAATATACATTTATGTTAGGAAATGTCATGTATTTAGGCACAATATCAAGAATATCAACCAAACAAATAACAAAGTAAATTGAATAGTATCTTATTTTGGTTATTTGCATTTTATGTGCGGGAAAAGCCCGACACAATTTTCATTATTACTTGGAATTAACATTTTTGTTGCTGTTTTTTCTTTTTTAATCGTAATTAATCTTATCAATTAGCTAGAATTGGATGTGGTTCATTTAAATACAATAAGCATAGATTGTTTATGAGTTTGTTTTTTTGTCATTCCACTCAGTTGCCCGCAACGTTTAGGACCTCACTTGAACTAATTATTTCGTAATCTTTGCTGGAGCTCTCCGAATCCGATTCTGAGTTACGTGGTGTGCTGCAAAAGAAGACAACTTTTAGTATAATTGCTTAAATTGTTGTTTAAATAAATAAAAAAAAAAAAAAATTATTCAAATTATATAGCAAAATGTAAACAAATTTAAACAAACTAAATGTCAAAATGTATGTTTTTGTGAATTGTGGTAATGTTTTATTTGATGTTTGTATGTAAATATGTGTGATAAATTAAACTTTTAAAACTTACTCAGTTAATGTGTTAATCATTTTATTTAATATCCATCTCAAACTCAAGGAATCAGAAAACCACTGCAACAGATCTGCTTGAATGAGTTTAAATGGCAAATGGAATTGATATGATACAAGGAATTGTGTAGGATTTAATATCCTAAATGTGCAATTCCATTACAATCGACATGGAAATATTTATGGGAACAATATACACAGTTAAGAGTACGTACAGGTTGGCCAAAGCTAAACAAAACAAGGACTTAAATATTTTATAAATCTGTTTCTATTAAAAATTCTAATAAAAACATTGCTTTTTTATTTTGTCAAGACTTGAAATGAACTTCTCTTTACGCAGCTTAGATTATATTTTATGACCCCGAAACTTTTTTAACATTTAACTACTCTTACCAGGTTTGCCAAAATCTGGTTTTGAAAAAGTGTTCACAATTATATTACTTTAATTTTCGTTTTTACAATAGCTGAATTTGACTATCAAAATTAAACTTAAAGCTAATTAACATTGTAAAATGATTGAAAATGCTGCTAACTTCTAACAAAACAGCTCTGAATAATTCTTGTATAGAAAGACCATTGTCAACTCAAAAAAAAGGATTTTCAAACTTATGAACAAAACTAAACTCGATTAACCATAAAATAAATATATAATTGCACTATGTCACAGCCAAAACGCCGCAAGACTTTTCTTTTAAAAATTTGCCGTTTTCTACAGCGTTTTGGATAAGTTTATATATCTAACCATAGAATAAAGTCAACATTTAAAAGTATAATTAATAGTATTACATAAAGTAAAGAATTTGGGATTTTTTACAGTCGTTATTTAGAAAAAAAATGATTTTTCCACTCGCAAGCTATGGTTAAATATACAAACTATAAAAAAATACATTAAAAACCTACAAACTTAAAAAAAACATTATTTTCATTAGGGACTCAGCCTTACTCCAGAAAAAAAGCTCAGATTTTGTTTCACAATGTTATTAAACATAAAAAATAAATGATATATACAATTTACAGTCTAATTGATAGGATCACGCTATGTACTTACAAGTCTTATATTACAATCGTTATTAGTTAAAATTAAAATGCATTAAATAAACGCTTAGCTGTGATTCAGGAATTTAGTTAAGCAAATATTGGCCAACCACATTTGTTCACTGGGACCGAAGACCAACTACCGTTTGAATGAGTAATGTATGAATGACATGCTCCAAAGGAAAACAATATAAAATTAAATGAAATGCAAAAACAATAACAATAAACGCAAAAAAAAATATATATATGTGAAATAAAACTTAATGCATATTGAAATCATACAATATATAATTTATTAAGGAACAGAAATTTACACAATTAACAGCTAAAGTTATTATGACTTTGATTTGCGAGTAAACAAAATTAAAACCAATAGATTATAGATTTAAATTCGAGCAAATGCCTTAAAAATGAGATTCGGTTGCAAATAGTAGCGGCCAGCTTACCCAGCTTTGGTATCCTTTTCTTGCGCCTTTGCATCCTTGGTCGACTTTGTGGTATCCTGTTCTTTACCAGCAGCTGCATCATCTCCGTCTTCCTCATCGTCATCATCCTCGTATTCATCGGCGCCAACCTTGCGACGTTTACGCACCTCCATATCGGCATCGTGCTCTTTGATTTGCTCAATTTTTTCAGGTTCCAGAGGTAACGTATCCGCATCCGCGTCTGCATCAGCATCGCCATCGCCATCACCATCCGCATCAACATCACCCTCAGGATCGCCATCCGCATCAACAGCCGTATCCTCAGCATCACTATCTTTGTCCTTTTTCTTTGATTTCGATTTGGATTTCTTGTCGGATTTAGAAGACGATGCATCGCTGGCATAATTGCTCTGTGGATGAATAAAATATTGTTTAGCTGAGTAATTTTGATGAGCGTATACTAACTTATTTCGAAACACAAACCTCATACAGTGGCCAGAAGGAGGCAAAGAAGCCAACATCCTCGGTTAGATTCGGAAAGATCCAGAAATGCAGCTTGCCACCGGTAAGGGCCCACGCAATGGTAAAGACAATTAAACGTACAACAGTCAGGCCAAGTATGAAGACAAGGAATCCAGCTGCGGCTACTGACAAATAGAAGACGCCCTTGCGCAAAAGTGGCGGCCAGAGTGGAAACATGCAAATGCCAACGGCGCTAAGCATTAAGAGACAGCCAAAGATCCAATAATGGAGCGGAATGGGATCGTAGATCCATACATAAGCCTCAGAGCCATCGACAAAGATTTGCTCTGGATGCATGTCCAGACGAATTTTACGTTTCTTTTTCTCTTTCTTTTCAGCGGCTGTAGCTGCTGCACCATCTCCATCCGCTTCCGGATCGGTATCCTTTTTGTCCGACGATGATGAGGACTTTGTTGCAGTCTTGGAGCTTGTAGCTTCCGTTTTATCCTTCTCTTTATCTTGGCTTTTACTCGAATCGGACTTCTTCTCGGACTTGCCACGCAGCTCTTCCAACGTAACAGGCACTTTCTTGGCTCGATGGAAAAACTTATGTTCCAGCATTATATCCAAAAATTCAATAACCTGTTCGCGTGTGGTGAACAGTGGATTATCGCCCTCCGTAAATTTCGATTTCATTAATGCATCGATGGCCTTGCTCGAGGTAAAATACTCGACAATATGACTCAGAAACTTTGTTTTCTTTGTCTTCACATTCTTTTTTAGCCATTTAGCCACATTCTTTTCATCTTTTGATGGCTTCTCTACCTTCTGCTGTCCGGGTTCGGTGTATTCCTGCAATAAAAAAGTCATAAATAAATAAATTGTAAAACAGTTTATTTTTCCACTTATTGCAATAAGTGAAATGTGTTTTTCAAGAATCACAGACATCGCATTTTAACCAATATTTTTATTTAAATATTTTCCCTATAGAAACAGTTTTATTGGTTAAAAAACTAGTTTCCAATAAAAAACACTTTCAATTTATTTAATACGCATTTAAATTAGGAATAACTGACAGAGTCTTGGTAAAACTTTTCTTTCAAACAACGAATTTAGGCCACGACATCAATTGCGTATTTCGTCACACCGTTGTATATTTACTAATCATATACACGTATTTACATATTATTAATTTTTTAATAACAATAATAATACCATGCCGTCGTCGAAAATTTCCTGTTCTTCTTCCTCAGGCTCACCACTCTGCTGTTCCTCATCGGAGAGGCGCTCATCAATACTCATTTTTTAAAGGAAATTTTTAAGTTAATATAGAGTATAAAATATATATATGTATGAGCTTAAGTAATTTCTGGCCGTATTATTATTTCGTTTTCCCGAGCCGTGACGTGTTGCAATCACTAAGCAAGTCTAGAAAGTATTGAATCTGAGCAGCAAGCTGACAGGCAGCTGGCTGGTCAAACAAGTGGCGATCCACACACAGCTCACGATCTATCTGTATATACATATATGTTATATGTATGTAACTATATATGTAAGTTTGTTTGTGCTTTTGTGGTAGAAACTTTCCCCAACAACAGTAACAACAACAACAAGATGAGCAGACTCAGTTCAGAGCGCCGAGTAGAAAAGACAGCAACAACAGAATACAAAACAAAACCGCTGATAAGTGGGTGCACCTGAGAAAAAAAAAGAGAGAGAGAAAAAGAGAGCACGAGCGAACACTCAAGCAGAGCTTAAAGCTTTTGATAAAGACACGATTCGAATGAGAGTCATAAGCACAAATGTACCAAAACTTAACAAACATGCATTTTGGAAAGTACCAAGTTTAATGTTTTTTAATTAAATGTAAGAGCCAAAGCGACTTTCTGATTTTAAACGATGTGTGTTAAACTAATTGCCTTTTTTTAATTTGTTTAAATAAATGTACTTATATACATTTACTTGATCTCAAGAGTTAATGGTCACACGTGACTTTTAAAATAAAATAATATACTTATGTATTAATTTCATTACTTTTTAAAATTTGTTGAAAATAACTAATGATATTGATATTGATTAAAAAAAACAGCAACAAATTATTTTCAACATTTATCTTATATTTATATTTTTTACTTATTGTTTTATTTATATAATTTCATATTTTGAATTTTAGGTACGTAATAAAAATATTTTGAATATAAGATGCAATGTACCAACGCGAACATTATATACCAATATATCGTTACATTTGTAGCACATTTGTGACAACACGGATCATTAGTGCATACAAGACTTTGAGAGCGTAAAAATAATCATCAATACACTGCTGGAGATCACCCATACATTCTTAAGTTTTTTGCCTTTGGTCAAAGCTGGTTTACAACACAAGCTTTTTATCAACAGTGTTACCAGACTAGCCAGCACTCACAGCTGTTTTATTATATGTACAGGTTGAGGTGGGGAATAATGAGCAAGGTGCTCATTGTACAAATAAAGCTGTGTAAATTGACAAAAGTCATCACAAAAAGTCGCAAAAAGATCGCTTTTTTAAGTGACTTTTACATTATATGATGTGTAAAGCAATTACAAGTTAATAATAACCGGGTGCCAGCAGGGGGTACACATAGCCATATGTAGGCTCACGCATATTTATGCATATACTCATACAAACATACATATGCATCAAAACATATAAATACAGACGGGTCTCATGGCGGCCCTGCTTCATAAAATTGAATTTGCCCTCACTCAGATACACTGATATGATTGCTATATAAGTTCACGTTCATATCAGCTTAATAATTGTGGCGAATCGGCAGTTTTTTCCACTGCTACGCATCAAAATGAAAACAAACACAATGAGCATGCCAATTGGACTGTGGTACATACACACATACACATACACTCATAATGAAAGACGTAAATTTATTATTTGCGACGTTCGCCGTGTTATTAAAGTTACGTTTCACCACTAACTTACATCTTTACGGCGGCGTGCACGTTTCTTTTCCGACATTTTTGGTCAAATACTACGTAATCACAAGGCTTTTAATTAATTGATTTCAAGTATTTCAATAATTCTGCCACACACGCACGATGAACTAGCGCACAGTAAGAGGAAGAGTAAAACTGTATAATGTAAATAAAAAATGCACCAATTAATACCAACAAAAATACTGATGTCTTACAGATACATATGTAGAGATATGTACGCAGCTCACAATTTTTGCTAGCAAATTTATGAACTAAAACAAAAATACTTTTGTAAGAAATTCAAAATTTTTTAATTAAATCGAAGTGTAACAAAATGTCAAAATATATAACTAACATTGTATATGAATAAGCAAATAGAATAATTTATTTTTTTGGTTTAAGATTATACATGCAACAAATATATTTTTATTGTTGGGACTGGTTTATTGCTTAAGCATATACATAGCTTGTTTTCCTTATTCAGCATCCTTGTTGAAACCATCGCATAGAATAAAGCGTTCGAATATAAAATGGATGAGATTCGTAAAAAAACAGGATAATGTAAACATGAGCACAAAATCGTCGAAATATATTAATGTCTTTCTATCGTGATACGCAGTTTCCGACGTAGTGCGTCCCATATAGCAGGCACATATGGTATACACTACCATTATCTTACAGACAAATACACAAACACGTTGGCAACGTGTCAAGCTCCCATAAGTATTGGTGGGCCGCCACTTGCCAAAGAGGGGCTGCCATAGTCCCCAGTTGATCCACTGACGCTCGAACTCGGCCACAAAGCGCTCCCGCCAGCTTCCCAGAGCACGCTCATCACCTGGATGAAGAACCATTGAGGAGCTAAGCACCAAAAACTTTTGGCGCACCCAGCGACGGACCATAAAGATCTGGGTTAATTGCGACTGTACATCCATTACCTCGATGCGTCGCAAATACCAGGTGGGATATCGTCCAGCATTATTGTGGGCAATGGCAACACGCGTGGGTATTCGAATGTCACGAGTACGAAGCCAGACAACGTAGCTAGAGTTGCGTGTGAGTTCCGGATTTTCCGGATCCTGCATCAATGTAAATTGCAGCTCTGTACGCTGTGTGGTCTGCAATATTAGGCGAACGGTTGCCGTTGTCTGTGCATTGAGACGTCCACCTGTTTTCAAACAAATGAACACATCATGTATTTCCCGATTGGAGTCACTCTCCAGGCCACTCATATCGCAGATAACTGTCTTGATTGGCTCCTTATTATACCAAATAAATAAAACCACCAGCCAAGTGAATAACAATAATAATGCAATTATATAGAACGCCACGAGTATCCAATTTGTTTCAATTTTAACATAATCAGTCATTGGCACCACTATGGCTGGTACATGGAACAGATAGCTGGTATAGGTGCCCAACACACTACAGTTACAGTGCATGGATCCCTGCTTTTTATACTCCAGCACGGGTAGGCAGTAGTCGTGAGACCAATGCTGCAGATCAGTGGGCAATGAGTACGTCCAATAATCGCAGCTGCGCACTTGGAACACAAACGAAAACCAAGCTGGTCCATTCGGTACCGACGTATTTCCACTAGCTTCATAGTCAGGGCCATCAAAGATCTGCACAGCCATGTAAGCCCGGGTCATCCCTTCGCATTTGTTGCGCATCAGCAATATGGTTCTGTTTGTATCAGCTGGCACAGTGCAATAGGTCTTGGCAATAGTTTCTCTCAGACTTGCGGATGGCTCGCCACAGAATAGCCGTACACGCAGTTTATGCGTAGATTGTACAAAGACCACTGCGACCATTGCATGTCCATCCAAATTGATACGAAACATTCGCACCGACTGCATATAATTCAAACTGCTTTCCTCCAGACAATTGATATATTTGCCAGTATCAGCGATAGCGTTCTCATCCTCATCTTCACTGATATTTCTTTTAGACACGCCTGGAATAGTATGTCGAGGTATCCTTGTAAATTCTGAGTTTGACAACTTATAGTTAAAAGTTTGGTTTGTTATATTATCTGCAAAATAAATGACGTATGTTGGTTATTAAATAAATTCAAAAAATTTGTATACAAACATCTATTTATTTTTAACCAGGGACCGTAACGATTTTTAGTATATTAATTTAAAATTAACACTAGTTTTTGTTTTTTTTTAAATTGAAAATAATTTTTATTTTTTTTGGGTGATTAGTGCTTACCTTTCGGAGGAGGTAGCTGCAATGCGGGCTTGTATTTTCCAATAATTGTTTTAAACCTTATATAGCTGTTCTCCAAGATAATCTCTTCCTTAAAATTATCCGTATCGACATAAATGCGAACCGAAAGCAGAACATTGCTGGGCTGCTTCTCCTCGGGATACCACCAGTTAAGGCCGCGTATTGTCGATATAACCTTAAGGCAAATGTAATCATTATTTGGTTCCTTCATTTCCTGGAGCAACTGTGGTGAAAAGTATACAATATGCATCGAATCGCTTGACTCAATTTCGTAGTGACGATCTTTCTCTATATAAAAACATTTAGTCTGTGAAGTGACGCCCGCAGAAGTAATATCATTTGGCTCCGGCTGAAGACCATGTCGGCGAGCAAAATTCAAATATCGAAATAGGACTTCCGATTGCCACGTTGAGTTCAGCCAGATCAATGAACGTTCTTTGGCAATGTTATCAGGGTATGTATTGATCTCATCTGTCATCTTATCTATAGTCGGCTGCTCTAGACTATTGGACTCAAGGGCCTCGAGATATTGATCAAATATGGATTGAGGCGGCCGCGGTAAATATTTGTTAAGTCGATTCATTATATCATAGACTGTAACACAGGATATTGTCACATTGACAAAGGGCTGCTCAATGAGCAGCCCATGCATCTTGTTTAAATAAACTTTACCAAAAATTTCATTCAATTTTGTCACCGATTTAATTAAAACTTTTTGATCCAATGAATTGATGGGCGTGAGTTGATTAGCAAATGTCCATGTTAAATTGGCCACCTTTCCAAGTGATGGTATTGACATCGGATGAAATTCATCATAGGCACGCATCAATATCAGGTGCTTCTTAGGGTTTTTAGTCCGTGTGGCCAAAGATTGTATAGTTTGAAAGACGCGATTTGCGCGGCCATGGGTTACCAAAAAGAAAAGATCGTTGGGCCGTGTTGTAATCGATTTCCACAGTTCTTCCGGTGTTTCCATTTTAATGTTAGGCATTGCTGTTACCGACACCGGCACATAGTTTTCCTTACAAGTCATCAAATTATCGCAGATGAGCACCCTTATCCTATTCAGATTATCCGGCAAGTGTGATGCACATTGGCAGTTAGAGCATTTGTTGAGAAGCACACGATCCGCATAATAAAAATACTCAATCGGCTTGTGTTTACTAGCAAAGCCTTTGCAGCAGACAAAAAACCGACTATATGCCTCGAAGCCCTGGGTGGGATATACCGAACATTGACCACCAGTCGGTGGAAAATTTCTAATTAGTTCCTTGTTACTAATGCCACGTCTTCCTGTATTTGTTGTAACAACCAATTTGATTTGCACCAAAATGGAAATCGTGCGTATATACATGGTTAGGCGATGGTTTTTAAGTGTTAACACTCCGGCCACATACCACTCATAGGTAACTTCTTCATCTCCACAATCAAAACACTTGCCGGCGAGCTTCACCTTGGTCATTGGATTATAAAAATCCATGGCGCAATTTGAATAGCATACAATCGCTACATGCAACTGATCAGATGCTACAGCATTGACCACCTGCACTACTTTAGATGTTAGAGCCGGATTATCATCCGCCACAACGCGCAGTGTAAACTCATAGGAACAGCTAACGGTGAAGGAATTGGCAGGTATTGTGAATCTCGCAACTGCAAATAGAAATTTAGTAATTTATATTAAGTTCAAATGTATATATGCATGATTCCAGTCACCTGACGGCAAGCTTTTTTTGCACTCTTTATTGTATATATCCTCATATGAGTGGCAGCTCCATTCATAACTATTAAACTGTTTTTCCGTCCATCTCTTAGAGTAATCTCGACTCAAAGTTCCGTCTATATGTATCTCCTTGCTAACGGATGCATTCCGACGACGGCCTCCAGCAATAATTGCATTCACTTCACCCATTACGCATTCGACATAGCAGCGTGCCGTGTATTTTTTGCCATTGTAACTGACTTGTACGTGGAGCATGTAGAGATTACGCCAGAGCTCGTAAGTGGTCGGAAAGCGAAGCTCGTAACGGTTCATGGAGAACGCCATGGGTTCGTTCATGTAACTTTTCAGATGTGCTGTAAGAAAACTTCATGTACAAGTTGAATAAACGGAAATTATACGTCAACTTACTTGTGCCCATTACATCCATCAGAATCCAGTCTACACTTGAACCCTTCAAATTGCATGATTCACTATAGTATGATCTTAACATGGTACTGCGCACGAGGACAATCAATTGTGGCTCATCAGGATTTGCGCACAATTGTAGCTTTAACTGTGGCACACAACCGGGCAGCAGCTTAACACGAATGCTTACACTTTCCTCTACTTTGTTCTTCGTGGCCCTAGGAGACTCAGTGCCTACTAACTTCAGTTTGGAATCACTTGTATCCCAGAAGGTTGCCTTTACTTCCGCATAAAAACCAACTTCATAACTAACTTCTGTGCTTGGAAACATTTTAAGGCGTTTTAACTCTTGGGTAATTGAGTTGGTACTGACAAATTTTGGTAGCATCTCCTTGGCTCCTTTGCCAACCTGAAGGTAGGCCAACAAGTATGTGCTCGTACTAAGACGCAATACAATTGGATACTCTGGAAGAATAGCCATGGTTATCATCACCTTACTATCCACTCCGTAGATGTACTCCTTATTGGCGTAAACCTTTATTTTCGCCATCATTAGCTGACTTTCCTCGCTGTTTGGACTTTCCTGGCCATTAGCCAGAAGTAAAAACTGAAATGTTAATATCTTCAATTGCAGCCACATGACTTCGGTTTGAGTTTGTGCATAAAATCGATGCTGCACTTAATTATGTAAATTTGAAATTTATTCAGAATATAATTGATCCTACAAACTTACAGTAGTTACTCCAATAAATTCAGTTTATGATCCCTAAAAGCAACGCCGGCTTGAATAGATGTCAACTTACGTTTTAAAACAATATAAAATATAAGCCGTAAGATAAAGTTTCTTTTTGTCCGGTTTTGAAAGCCTACGCACAAAATTGCATTTAATATTTTATTTTTAGCTTCGAAAAAAAAAACGATTTCAAAATGGTACTTAAAATTATATTTTAATTTATTTAATTTTTTTTATTTGTTAATTTGTTTAAAGTTTTATTCCATTTAAGAACTTATTTTTTCAGTGTCAAACCAACAAGTCTGATTACGATGTTCATATAAATAAAAGTGTTTCAAAAGAAATCTTTTCAGATATTATTTATGTTGAAATCATACTTTTATCCCATTGAAATATTATCATCTTCAATTTAGGCGAATATAAATTAACAATTAATATACATAGTGGAACCAATATTGATTAAGTTGAATATGACGAGAAGTGTAGTTAAAAATTAAGGTTTTTATTATTCTTTGTTTTACAACAAAATACAGACTAAATAATAAGTAAAATATATTTATTTATTTATATATATATATTCTTATTATTATTAATATAGATCCCTCGAAACTCTCTTGGCTCTAAAAAGTTTACACTATATTTATACTTTTTTCCGAGTTTTTTTTTTATTTTTTAAATTTTTATTTGTTGCAGTTTTGTATGTTGTTTTTGCAGTTAATGGTTTCATGATTTGGAACAAAGAAAACTACTAAATGGTGATTGCTATTGCAGTTCTTGCATAGGAAACTATGCTTAATAAATTTAGTGTGCGATATAAGTAAACTATATACTAATGCCATTTATATAATGTTAAAATTATAATTTTAAGGTATAGTCAGCCAGCGCCGCGTGCGAAATGAAATTAAAAAACAAAACAAAAATTTTAATACCCTCTATAAAAGTACACAAAAAAAAATGACCATTGCAACTCGTTTGTACACGTTTTTTGTGGTCATTACAATATAATATTTTGTATATATTTGTGAAGTAACATTTACATAACATTGAATAAATAAAAACAGTTGAAATTGTTGAAAATAAAAACAGAAATATGCATTGATTTCTGTAGAATTGGAAAAATATTTTGATTTAAGTATGCTAATCGCAAAAACGGCGTCAGCTAACGAACATTCCAAAATAATTCAAAACAATTATAATAATAATAAATCATAACATCAGATTTGTGTAATTACAATTATAACGCACTAGATTAGAAAGCGGCCCGCTAACCACACACTTTATAAACTGGATGTACGTGTATATAAATGTGGTTTACTTCTCAATACTCTATAATTCTATTTTGTTTCTTTTTTCACATATTTTGCATCTCTTCGCACATTTACGTCTAAACGCTGGCCCAGCGATTTCGCCTCATGGCATCCAACTTTTGGCTTTGGCCCGATTGTTTTTTTTACCTTCGTCTCAATTTTAATAGGTTTTTCTTGCTTAAGACTTTGTTCTGGATAGAATTTACTCTAATTTCGTGTACGAATGCAATGTGGATCGATTGAGGAGCAAGTTGGAAGTTGGGATAGAGATATGAATGGATTAGCCAGTCGTGTTGCAATAACAATAGCACAACAAATATGTTGCAAGAGATTACATAAATTTTCAATTTGATACAACAAAAATTAATGCAATCAATTGTTTACATGTGTGTGTATGTATGTGTACGCGCCCTAACGTGGGTGTGCTTTAGTGTGTGTGTCAGTTGTATGTATGTATGGATAATGTTTAGTTTGTTTTGTGTACTGTTTAAACTAAATGATAAAGTATAGTTTAAATGGTAGTCGTGTTAACTAAATGTTAAAATCTGGATCTTACGAATACGGCACTTGAATCATGCTCGCTGTAACCCAAGCGTTTTGTGTGCTTGAACACCTCATTTGTGATGCTCGTCACTGGCATTGATTGATCCAAATTTTCTGCCATGTTGAGCACAAGACGCAAATCACGTTGCATATGACTTAATGGTTGTTGTGGATTAAAGTCACCTTTTGCCATTTCTAAAAGATATAAAACGAAGAGAACCACAATTAAAAATATATCTATATTGCGTACATAAAATTACTATAATTATTTAAAAAAAAAAATGAAAAAGAAAACCTTACACTTATTTAAGAATCAAAAAATATAATATTTTTGCGAAGTAAAGGCGATGCTCAAATCATTATTATCTTTCAACAAATTAGGACCAAGTTGAATTAAATCAATTGAAAGATTTTTGTTTCACCTAACAGCATAAACGCAATACTTTTAAAATTCACTGCCCTTAACATTTTTCATTTTATTAAATATAAATAATAAAATGCCAAGACTTGATCTTGATCGAAATTTTAAACTTCAAAACTTACCCTTGCCCTTGGCCAACAGCAGCGGTGATTTCATGGAGGTTAAATCAAATATGTCTATTATATCATTTAACGAAATTGAAAAGCGATCGGCTGTAAGCAAATATTAAACATTTTTAGACATTGATTAGAGTATTTTAATAGACTGTAATACGCACCTAATGCTAACGCCTCAGCCAGACCGACCAGACTGATGCCCAGAATGGTTTGCAAAATGAGGTTCACTTTACAGGCGTTGCCAACATCTGCTAGATAAAAACAATAAGACAAATTTTAATATTTCTATATATAAATCTATGATAGCAGTTTGCACATTATTTGTGTGCTCAACTTACTGCCCAAAAAGAAAGTGTTCTTGGCTATAGTCTTGAAGCAGGAATGGCACTCTTCAAAGACTGAACGATCACCGCCTGCCAATATGATAAGCATGCCATCGGCGGCTTCTTGTCGCGAACCATGTATCTGTGCCTCCAAATAACGGCCGTTACATTGCTTGATGCCCTCTCCAATATCCTGGGATGTCTCCGGATCAATTGTCGACATTTCCACATAAGCCTTATTGCGTAAATCCTTAAGCTGCAGGACACCACAGTTGCCAAAGACAAGCTGCATCAGAAAAATAAATAAAAATGATGTGATTTTTAAATAACTGTGATTTCTTGTGCAATTTGAATTGCAATTACAAACAATGGATTTAAATCGATGTTTAATTGAGACTTTTTTATAAACAGTCAAACTTACATCTTTAGCACCCTTGGGATCTGATACACAACAGAATATGATATCCGCTGCCTCGACCACATCCATGGGCGTGTCCTTAATTTCAGCGCCAGCCTCTTCAAAAGGTCGACACTGTATACAAAAAAATGACAATAACAGAGATTATAATATAGTGAGAAGAAATGAAACAACAGCATATAATACACTTACCTTATCAATGGTGCGGTTCCAGACCACAACCTTGTGCCCCGTATAAATCAAATCCTTTACAATTGTTGAACCCATTATGCCCAGGCCAAGAAAACCAAATGTCTGATCTGACGGCACAATATCGCGATCGGCAAGCGTATTGGAACGCGAATTCATATCAATGGCCTGTGTCTCTGGCCGCGTAACAACTGGTCTATCCAGCAGCGCAATTGCATTAGGCGTGCGCTTTGTCAACGTGCCCAGGAAGGCATCTGTTTCGATACGCGCCCGTGTTGCTAGAGATGACGAGCTAGCGCCATCATCATCGTGATCAGCCACCTCACCGGATCCAGCGCGTCGACTGCGCTTAGCGGCAGTTCCACCAATTGGTGTCTGTTGTGCCGAGACGCGTCGCTTTTGTGCGGCGGCCGATTTTGCTGAGGCACCTTTATTTGCCTGTTTGTTGCTTACATTGATTGCAGCGCTGGATTTTGCTTTGGGTGTGCGTTTCTTAGCCGTCGGTGTTGTCGCAACTTGGGGGGATCTGGTATTATTTTCTGCACCAGCAGCGGCGGGCGGTGCAGCATCCAAATCATCGGGACTGCCGACCACATGCGGCACAATACCATTGTTGGCATCAGCATTTCCATCAGGATTCTCATCGCTGTCTAGACCATCGCGTATCTTATCAAAATCAGCCTCAGTGGCATGATTTGCCATGCCACAGCTCTCGTCAATTTGGCTATCAATCTCCGCCGGATTATCCACATATTTCTCAATATCGGCCATAGCATGCCTAAAAGCAGCCGGTTTACTTACTTTACTCAGCTCCTCCTTCCATGGACCCTCGAATGGTTTGATATTATAGTCCTCAATCCAAGCGCTGCATTTACATTTTAGATAAGTTTTAATACGTATATTTTATTTCTTATATTTTACTTAATTAACTTACAAGTTTCGTGATCCAAAGAAGAAAACACATTTCGTATTGGCGCGACGCTGCTGGCTAAGCAGATCCAGCGGTGGCTCCACAACCTATAAATATTAGTAAAAAAAAAAAAAAAAATTATAAAAAGAAAAAAAATTCTCTCTACCTCACACTGTCATTCACACAAAACACCAAAGCAAAGTTCAAGAAAAAAAAGTTCGGTGTAAATATTCTTTATTTTATGCCCTTACAAAAGAGTATTGTTATCTTTTCATTAAATGTGTAACGGATGCAAAAAGATTTTTTTTGATTAGAAAAAATATTTACAGAGCTTTACAAATTGCTGCATCTTATTTATTTTTTATTTTAATAAATCTTATAAAAAAATAAATGTATTCGCAAAAATATATTTTTTTTTAATGAGTGCATTTAAATTAAAAATTAAAATAGATAAAAAAAATTTATTTTTATGACAGAAACTAGGCGTCTCTGACGTTTTGAGTTTTGAGTAATAATTTGGTATTGGCCTTAATTAAAGTAATCAAGAAGAACCAACAATATTTCATAGTTAGCAGTTAAAGAGAATTTTGTGAATTTACGGTCTAGGCTATGGTACACTCTACACTTTTTGGTTTAGTTCAATAACTAAACATTAATTATTCTACCCAGAACTGCCGGATTGCTACAGATGTTGCCCGCTTCCTCTTTTTATGTAGCAGGAGTTAGCATTTGATGAAGATTTATTTAACTACCGTATCAACAAGGGTATTAATTCGTCGGCATTTTTTATTTTGCTTTACATACATACATATAAATGTATATAGAAGAAAGCGGGCATAATGAAATCCCACATATAAAGCACAAATAAGCGCGCGCTGATAGCAACATTACGCTGGGCACACTTTACAGACACACACACACACATACACACGCACGCACACACATGCATTGACACACACACACAAATAGTCACACTCCATTTACAACAAATATTCAAGCGTGCAAGTGCGTTATGACGTCGACAACGGCAACAGCGCACGTCTGACGCCTCTGCCGTTGCTGCATATAAAAAAAGTACAGTCAAAAACAAACACGGCAGCGGCAGCGGCGTCGCTGCCAGCATAAACATTTTGCTTACCATGCCCGGCCAAGGAGTAAATCCCTTCATTTTGGCCCTGTAATAAAAGAACAATTGTTACATTTTTTAGCATAGTTTTATAAATTTTGTTTTTTTTTAAGTTTTTTTTACTAACTACAAAATATAAAATAGCGCGCGCGCGCGAAAAAAAGCGCCAACGCAGCGACGTCGACGTCGCCGCTAGGGCAGCAGCCAAATGCAATACAAAGAATTATTGTCAATTAAATAAATATTACTCATTTAATAACTTGTTTAATTGTGAGACAATTGTTTAAAGCCACAGTTTGTGTCCCTTTTTATTTTTTTTATCTATTTGCTTGCCCAACGCAGCGGTAATTGAGGTTATGTGGGTTTGTATTAAATTTTCTTGCCACAAATCACCCGCAAAATGTTATTTATAATGATTATTTCATTAAAACACTACACTGAATATTAAGTTTGATATTTAGCACTCTCTTACCATATTAAATCCTTGGGCTTGTAGATAAATTTCTCTGTCGAGTCGCTTGATAGCGACAATTTTTTATTTTTCGACATTATGTTATCCAGGCGTATATTAAACTTGGTTATTTTGCTGCAGTTATGGGGACGACACACACAAAAAGCTAATTGGGTTATTTGCTTTAGCACAAACTTGTCGTTGGCAGCAGTTTAATTAATTTTCTCAATTTTTCGTACGCAGGCTGCTTATTTTTCTTTATTTTTTTCCCTTTGTATGTGTGATGCGCTTTGTGTATGTCGATAGAAACTATTATCGAAAATAAAAATGGCGCCCGACATGTGATGCGCGTGTTATCGATACTTAGGTATTTTTGTTCAAAACAAGTTGGCATTATTCAACTAAGTTGGCATTGACATGAACGAAAAATGTAAACAAAAGTATGACCAGCCAAAAGTTGTATTGTTGAATTCAAATTCAGAATTTAAATATAAATATAAATTATAAAACATATTCGATTGCATTTTTTTAATGTAATCAAATTAAAATGAATACATTTAAAATGTCGCTCGATAGTGTAGTTCACTTGCTTGTGTTTATGATTTTACTCCGATTGTAGGTCGATTTGAATATTTGAGTTCGGATTTAGTTCCCACTGCTCATTTGAGTCCGATAATAAATCGTTATTTTGTAAAAACATTTTATTAACTAAAATCGTATATAATGAACGAAAATGAGTTTTGTTGGAACAAAACGAGGTGGAAACACTAAATCAGTGCAATAAACAAAGTAACGAAAGGATGGAGTTTAATTGATTTAATATACGGAATTAGTTTATTCGGCAAAAAACTATTTTCTAAACTTATTAATTCAATTAAATTTAAGTCTACAGATAGTAACAATGCATAGATCATAGGCAAATTGCCGCCAAATTTGTACAAAATTATGTCATTAAAAAATACATATATATGTATGTACTTATGTATGTATGTGTAGTTTCATTGACCTGGCGACATTGCCAACATTTGATTTACCAAATGGCATAAATTGCATCAATATTATTTTAGGGTCAAATGCATGTTTGCCAAAAATCGAATGTTCCATAAAGTAAAAAAGCGCATTCTACAGATTTGCAAAATAAACAAAAGTGCGTGCCAAGTCGAGACACGCATTCAACCCCCTCCACCACCCACAACCCCTTTGCTTAAAATGGCCTGTAACCCGTGCGGCCTGATTTGTTTAAATAAACGTTGAGCAGACGCAAAGCGCATTGCAAATGTTACAATTCAATTGAGTTTGTTAGCAGTAACCCAACACCGCACTGACCTCATCCAAGCCCAGGCACACAATTGCTGTTTATCTTGTGCGTACGATCTTCCGCCCTTTCACAAATTCGCAAACAATGCGAATCCGGCACTGCCATTTGAAATGGAACTTTCACTTAAACCCAAGCTAAAGCATCCATCAGAAAGAGTTCAGACAAGAGTCCTTAACCGCAAAATAAATTACCACACGTAGCAGCCAGCCACTTGGCAAAGCAGAGGACATTCAACACTAAACCATAATCCTCATAAATATGAAACAATCAAATAAAAAAAGGAGTAAAGCCCACACAAGGATATTAAGGTATGGGTACACAAGATAGACGGCGACGACCCAGTGGCATAAAACTTTTTATAGGCGACCGGAGTTTGTAACAAAAAACGAAAGAAAAAAACCGAACGGAACAGTGAAAGTTGCAGCCGGGAAAAAAGGGTGAAATTTGCAGTTTTCATAGCAAAAAGCCGCAACTTTTTTTTTTTTTTTTGGCTAGGGCAAATAAATTGTTCACACTTTGTTTTGCAATTAGCCGACAGAGGGGTTAAACAGGGGTGTGTGCGGGCACTAAGATTGCAATGATTTATAAGGGAAAATATGTGCGTTTAATTGGCCTTGGGCTAATCCTTAAATATTTTTAAATAGTATTATATATAATTTACATACATTTATATGAACTATGTTTAAAACTTGACAGATAATCGTTCTTAGAAAATTAAAATCAATTTAAATTAATATATTTTCTTAAAAGCTGTTTACGATAATGCTGAACATCGACCATAACGGTTTTCCCACTTTAATGTTTTCCCAGTTTAATGTTTTTCCCACTTTGAAGCGGTATCGCAGCGAAAAAAACCCTAAATATAAAAAGGGATAATTTCTGGAAAATCAAGGCAATTTTTTGTCCTTGCCTGAAGTCAGCTTACGTCGTATTTTCTATTTTTAAAACGTTATTTGGGAAATGACTTTTTGTTTACCTGATTAAGATTTCTTATATTCATATTTATTTTAATTTTAATTTATATACGAAAATTAAACCTATATTTAAAAATAAATGAGCTGAACTCAAAATGTAAAATTAAAAAATATAAAGAAAAAATTATACCCCATAACTGTCAGAAAAATAATCGTTATATTCTCTTAAAAAGTTTGTGTATAAAAAATAAAATGTTTTAACCTAAATTGTAAAAAGTTGCGTTGGAAGGGTATAAAAACTTCTGTAATAAACTTTCCTATTTTGAAAAACTAGACTTTAAACTCGAAATTTAATAATTTGTTTGGGAAAATCATAAACAGATTTGTACGTGCAATGTATTGACCATACGATCATACATAGGATCTTAGCACATAAAAGAAATCTGAGTAGACCACTTCAGCATATGAACATATATGTACATGTATATATATATATACATACAATATACATACACTTATGTATTTGTGTATGTTATTTCGTAAATAATCGACTCAGAGAAATATTAAGGCATTCAGTCTATCGCAGAAGCGCGTTTGGCTCGTATCGAGCATTTCTTTTAATTAAAATAATGTAGAAAAGTGAATAATTTAAATCCGTTTAATACTTATTTTAAAACGTTTTTACGTTTCTTTTAATATATTTTTTTACATGAGTATTTTGTGTTACTATTCTGAAGAATTATTATTTTAAAGTTTATGCCAAAACGTGCAACTTAATCAATTCAGGCTGAACAAATGAAATCTTCTTAATAAATTAAAAGATGTATGTACGAATATACATTCTTATATTAACAACTGATTATTTGTTAAAGTGTGCTTTGAAAACTATAACATAACTGCAAAATAAAAAATTACATAGAGATTGCTTATCTCTAAGCCTCAGGCGTTTATAAAGCTTTAAAGAGTTTTGTCTATACACAAGCTTCGTTGAATATTATGCTGATATGGCAAATTAAAGATGCTATAAAAAGTTTTGTTTATATTTGAGTGAGTGAATCTTAACTTTTCGCTAAGTGCTAGAGATGGTATAAGGATACGATGTCAAAACACGACATAGGTTTTTTACGCGCAACTTGAAAATTATTTATTTAAAAACACATACTTATATTTGCTGTGGTAATATGAAATTAGAGAAAGTTCTAAAATATTAAACATATTGTAAGCGTTGTCATAAATAAATTCCGGTAAAATTTATTGACGGTAGTATTTCAAATATACATCTCAATATTTCAGTGTGCTGTATTTGTGGTAATCGAGTGATAACCGCCTTCCTCGGCGATTCTCAAAATTCAGTGGGAGTGCTTGAATAAAAGTTACATCGATAATAAATTGTATCTTCTTTCGCGGTTCTCAAATTTTAAAGCGTGTTTTTAAGAAAAATTGTGACTAACATAATAAATATTAAATTTATACTTGTAATACTGAAAAAAAAATAAAAAGAAATATTTGGTTTCAGCTGAGCTTTAATATACACTTTCCTCATTGATACTCATGATTAAGTCGGAGTTTTTATAGTATAATTAGTTCTGATTAAGAATATAGTAAAGATTTTTAATTATTTAGTAAAGTGAAGTCACATTACAGGTATAATAATAAGATAAGATAATAAGATTTTAAACAGAAATTTGTTTAAATCTACTGTCTTTGTGCGTAAACAAAGTATTCTTTTTTATTTAGTTCTCCAAAATGATTAAAAATCATTATTTTTATATTTGATTATTATAATTTGTACAGCTTTTTACATATATTTTATACGGCTTCGTTTTACTTCTACCAAAAAATGTCATCCTGCGGTAATTCCAAGCTGGTCCAATGTAAGTACACCCTATTTTTTATCACAAATAAATTAGCTTAGGTTTATGCGCTTGAATAGGTAACATTTGATTGATCTTTGGTATTATTAACAACCCCAGCATTGCCAAGTTTTCAAGCATATTTGCATATTTGTTATTATACTCAAATAATTTGTTCGTTTTTATAAGATTTTTTGTGATGATAAATTGAGTTTTTTAGACTTACAATGATTATAGTAATTATATGGGAAGGGAACTGTGTTGGGATTAGAACATAGGGTGCTTATAGATATACAAAATTGGATTTTTTGGATTTAGCGTAACTTAATGCTTTAATTTGCGCATTGTTGTCCTTGTAAATAAACGAACTATACCCTGCGCTTAACCCATTAGGTATATGGGGGTTAAAAAGTACACAAGTTTAATATTAACCTTTTGAAATACCGATATTATTTTATATTTTTAAGCACCAAAATATGTTAGGAGCATTTAAATAATAGAAAAGAAACCAAAAGTTCAACTTTTACTTGGCTATCACAGTTAAAGTGTTAACAAAACAACAATTTCGAGTGGGCACCAACTGCTGCTGCTCGACTTTTCAACTGTCGATGAGTGTGTGGCCTGGCCTGACTGTGGCGGATGGAGAAAATGGAAAGTCGCATCTAGAGCAGCACAAACAAATGGCAAATAGGTACAAGGACCTACACTAGACGCGCAAGTTGCGGCTTTTTGCACTTTTGTTTTGCTTGCTGCACTTTAAAAGCTGCAACTGAGCCGCTTAACTGCACAGCAAATGCTTTGTTGTAACTCTCAATTAGCTAAGTTGCTTAAAATCAACAAATTTAAGCTTTATAGCATTAAATGGCCTTAGGGGGGAACACGCACTGTCATATTTATGTACATACATATACCCTTGCACAGGGTATTATAATTTTTGGCACAGATATCTTACGTGATTTCTGTATAGAATATGTATTTATATAACACTTCACTTCATTTCATTAATTTTTTTAAATTTTAAATTTTACTATACATGTACATATATTATGTATCGATATCTTAAGCTATATCGATAATGCTTTGCAATGACGATCAATATAAAATCGATAGAAAAGAAAGATCTATCGGTGGTGCCAATATCGATTTTAAGTTTGCCATTTTAATAACTATCTCATACCCTAAAGAGTACATACATTTCTTGTTCCCTCATAAATCTTGGTAAAGTTTTTACTTTTAAAAATAAAAATAAGCCTAAACAAATATTTTAGTGAAGTTTATTTCAAACTTTTCTTCACAAACCAAATTTGAGCTATATAGTATAACTAGCGCGATTAATATTAAATATTATATATAACTATATATATATATATATATATATATATATATATATATATATAATTAGCAAAAGTTTTGATTAAGATCAATTAACTAAATAACTGTGTATATAATTGCCAAACACGTAATTTAATAAAATATATATGAAAGAGTATTCAATCTTCGACAAGGTGTATGTTAATTTCTTTCGTTTTTTTGTACACACACACATACAAACGTAATTTTTTTCCTTTTACTGCGACAAAAGTTTCTCGTGCGTGGAAATCACAGAAATTTCCACATGAATGGTTGTCACTGGCGCCGTGGAAAATTATTTGAACTTTAAGCTTTGCCTATTTATTTAATTTAATAAGTGTTCGGCCAAATATAATACCCAGTTTACCCAAGGCAAGCGTCCTGCGTCCTGCTAACAAATTTTAAAGTAAACAATTGAATGCAATGAAAATTTTAAAATGCTTTAATTCACAGGGTCAAACGAGAGCAATCAACAACAAAAGGATCTCGAATCAAAGAAGCTGGAGTTTAACAAAGAGGAAACCATTGTGATAACTCACTTTGTGAATCCACATATGTTCTGTTACACAACGTTGCATCAAATGGAGACCCGAGGCTATTTGGTTAACCAAATGGAGTCACAATTGTCGCCGCATTGTCATGCTAACAACCAGCTGGAACTGTACAAGCCTGATCAGCGTGTCATTGTTAAATATCATCCGATGAATATGCAGAAGCTTTTGCGTGGTGAGGTGATTCTTAACCAGCAGGGCCTATATCTGGTTTGGGCACTCGACTATGGCTTTACTATAATCTGTACTGCTCACGATTTGTGGCTACTGCCACAAAATCTATGCAAAAATATCATTGACACATTTTGGGGCGGCATGGCTGGTGTGTCACCTCTCGGTGCTAACCAATGGTCCAAACTGGCAGTGGACACAATGGAAATGCAACTACAAGAGGCGTTCTTATTGGCCTTCAAGATTGTCCATAAAAATAGTGAGAAGCACAGCTTTGGTCAGCTGCTGATCAAAACGAAAATTAAGAGTGGCAAAATGCTGGATGCTGCCCGCTTTCTAGTGGAGAAGCAATGTGCACGAGCAATAAATGGATTTGGCCTGATAGCTCCAAGCATCTGTAAAGCTAACATGGAATCTGCCGTATTAAATGTAGCAAATATTCATTCCAATAAACGCGTTGAAACGATCATTAAACTTATGGCTAGCTTTAGGAATGCGTCCAAGCGTCAAGAGGATGGAGACTATATTAACAAAATCTTCAACAATAGATTTCATATACTAGGCACCAAGACACGCAATCTAAAGAGTCCTTTTCTTCAATTAGATAAACTGGACCGATTGCTACAGGACCGCCAAGAGCCGTTGATTCCAGATTCGGCAGAACGTTTAAGCCTGGTTAAAAGTCGTAATGCAGAAAGAGTTGAGACGGCGCTAGAAAGCTCGTCCAGTTCAAGCTGCAGCAGCAACTGCGACAGCGAAAGCTTAGATTCTGTGGAAATACAAACAAACCCCTCAGGAAACAACAGAAATATAGTGCAACCCTTTAAAATACCGGCAATTGAATCAAAAGCTAAGAATAAAGAGATAACTCTGGAAAATAAATTGCTGGAAATTGACAGTAAGCCAAGTGTCCAAGCTAAGGATATGGAAACAACCCGGAAAACTGAAACTGAGGAATTGACAAGCAATGAAGAGAATCCTATTGAAAAGATTTTAGGCAAGAAATTGCCACCAACGTTATCCATGAGCAAACTGGATAGTATTTTCGAAAAGTTCAAAAGAGAGAAGAATTGCTTCAGAACTGTACAACAATCTACAATCAATTCTCCAGTGCATACAATTATGGAGAAACGAAAAGATTTGGAACACTGCAACAATGAAAGCCACACCAAAACTGCAACTCTACCCACAGAACATAGCAACATGGAGCATTCGCTGTTGGCTCACAGCAATGTAGAAGTATTCCCCCTAAAAGGCTCAATCGAGACACTGCTCTGTGAGAATGTTAATGATGCCATCAAGAAAATGATCTCCCTGAAGCCAATGCCTACACAGAGATATGCCTGGCCGCATCTTTCTCAAGGCAATTCATTGATTTTGATCGATAATACGCGCAACGGTCGCTCCTGGTGTTATTTGCCCACACTATGCTCCCTGGTCACTCGGGATATGCAAACGACATCATCGGGTATAGGACCGTTGGCGCTTCTGCTGACAGATTCAGAGAGCAATGCGCATATACTGTCCAAGCAGTGCAACGAACTGATGGCATCCTATACCACACAGAATATAAAGGTGCTTAACACACATGAGTATTCTATGGATGATGTGCATTTGGCGTTACTCAACTCCTGTGGCATTTTAATCACTACATTGGCCCATTTGAAGGAAATCTTGCAATTTCATATGACTCTCATCCAGCCGCACCGTTTAAAGTACTGCATCTTGGATGACTATGATCGCATGCGCTTGTCGGCACCAGGTTTGACAAATGGATTACTTCAGCTACTGCATGATATGGCTTTACCCAAGCTTCAGCTTATCATCATCGCTCAGCAGTGGCATCCTGGCGTGTTTGTTGAGCTGCTTAATCGTTACGCTCACAATCCTCTACTGCTGTTTGCCAATTTCTTGGAGGCAGCCATCTATGGTAATTTAAAATTGGATGTGGTAGTTCAGCGCTCAAACAAGAAGCTTGAAAAACTATTCGACTATTTGGCAATCCAAAAGCCATTCAAAAAACGTACACTAATTTCCTGCAAGGACGAGTCGGAGTTGGCGATCCTGCGAAAAACACTAAACTCTGCTCATTACGAATGCATTGGGATTGAGGACGCTGCTAATCAGGTAATAATGAAAAACATAACTGAAAAATCATATATTCAGAAATCTTTCAATAAGAAATATATATAGAATACTGATGAGAACGATGGGCAGGGATCTGTCAGATCTTATTTAAAAAAACTAAAATTTCTATTTATTTTATTAATTTTATTCTTTTTTCTTGTTCTTAAAACATTAGTTAAACGGTTTATATAGCCTTCAAAATTTAGATTTAATTTGTTTTTTCAATATATTGCAATCAAACAAAATCGATTTGTTTTTATAATGTGGACAATCTGACTAAAATTAATAAAAATCTGACTTATTCTTAGTCGAAAATTGACATTAATTCGCTCTTTCTTTTTTTATTGTTCCTCGAATATATAAGTATATATAAGCCTATATTCTAAAATAATAATAATATTTATATTTTAATATTTTTATTTTTAGCAAATTCATCAGTTGCTTCTGCTTACAGATGTACTGCAGCTTCCGAAAAGGAATTATGAGCTTGTCGTGCATTATAGTGTTCCCGAATCTTGGTCAAAATTTTCAAATCGTTTTCAGGCGTTTAACGATTGCATTGACAATTATTTTGCTACACGGCAGCTCAATCAAAATATTGTATCCTATATAATGCTGGACGAGACCAACAAAAGCGTATTGCCGCAACTGGTACAATTCCTGGATGCCCACAATATTAAACTGGATAACAACATGAAGCAAATGGCCGCCAGTTGTCGCATGTATTTGGACAAAAATCGTCAATTCTGTCCGAATACTCTAAACACTGGTATTTGTGTACGGATTGATTGCAACAAACGACATTTCGCAATCCGGGAAGACTTTCAACAACAGCCAGGTTGGGCTCTTTGGCAGCCCAACACCGTCATACGTTGTAAGCTCATTGAAGTCTACAATCCAGGACATATGGCTGTTAAGGCTATAAGCTATAAGTGCAGCGGCAGCGAGTCCTGGCAGGATGCAGCAAGTCCATCATCGCTGGGTAATCAAAATATGGCTCTGCACCTACACATGAGCAAGGATGAAAATCGTCGCATCAAGCAGAAGTTAAATATGTCCGAAATATGTATTCTACGCCGTAACAAAAAGTATCAGCGCGTTCGTGTCGTGGACTTGTCCGACATGCTTCTGATCACCGTGCAGCAAATCGACGAGGGTACGCAATTGTTGAAGGTTAAGCCAACGGAGCTGTTTGAGTGTGATTCCAAGTACGCAGGGGAACCGCACCTGGCCATAGATGTGCGTCTATGCGGATTATTGCCCAACAAAAATGAAGATGAGTGGAAGCCGAAAGCCACCAAGTGGGTCAGCGATTTACTAAGCAGGATTGAAGACAATCAGCAGTTGCAGCTAATTGTAGATGCCAACATTGTAAATGTCTTGTATGTCAAGGAAATTTCTGTGGTGCAGGAGTGCCCAACATTGAAAACCTGCGTCAAAGTCATGCAACTACATAAAGAGCTTGTCCATGAAGGCTTCGGCAGACAATCGGAGCAGATTGTAAGAAAACTGCGTGCATTTCACAAGGCGTTGGCTTTGGAGCAACAGCAGCTATACCCAGATGACAAATTGGAAACAAATAACACACAACTTGAATTGGAAAAGGAAGACACAGCAAACAATGCAGAAGAAATACCCCAGCAGTCATCTAATGGTAGCAGACTACCCCATCTATTGGATGTTCTTCGTAATTATTTACGTAATTCAGAGGTCGCAACTGCTGCCAAGTCAATTGAGTGGAACGGAGTAGATGAAGACAAAGTCTCCCATGATGTGGAGGCCAAAGAACAATTGAAATCAACTAAACAGGTTGAAGCTGTGGCCAGTGCAAAGGAAGAGCCAATCCAAGAGAGCTCTGAGGCAATATTTCTGTATTCGCTGCTGAATGACCTCAACTCTAGTGAGCCGAATTTGCAGGATGCCGCACAGAAAATGATTCTTAATATTTTTGGTGATGAGACCAAAAAACAGAATTCAACACCCAAAGAAACATCCATAAAAAATATTGCGGATTTGCCCGCACCAAGGTCACAAACAAAACCAGATCCTGTAAGCAGTGCGCTTTCATTGGGCGTCAGCGATGGCCATGTGGTACGACCCAGGGTCAAATGGCACCAGACCCTTATGCATATATATCTTATATTTGAGCAACAGGTGCCGGAGTACCAGCTCGCACATCGTGGTAATGTGCTCATCTATGAAGCCAAGAAGGCAGAACCGCCACAGCGCTGCATCCTAAATCTTCTGGCTGAGGTTAAAATATTATCCGAGAAGCAACATGGCTACCAATTGCACGTCAAGCTGATCAAACATGATCTGAAAATGTATTGGCCCACTCTGCTCATACATAATTCCCATTGGCTTGTCTACGATACGGAACGCGGCACGATGCCCTCGCTCGAAAGAGGCCACAACAAATGGCAGAACATGGAGAGTGTATATCACCAACTGGACGACGAGAATAGCGACTTCTCGGCGGATGATTCGCTATCTGAGGGTGAATGTGATGACTTAAGCGATTAGTTTAAAAACGATCTACGATTTTTTTAAAATTCTTCACAAACAATTTAATTTCTACATGCTTGTTTATCTGCCAAGTGCTTTAATTTAATATTAAAAATTTTATTCTGTATTAACGCTCATTTTAAATAAAAGTTTTTTTTTTAAATACAAAATTCCTAAGTGTTTATTTAAATTAAAGATCGAATGTATATGAATTTCAATTAGGAGTTTCATAAAAAATTTCATCCATTACCTTTTTACACTAATTCAACATTTTGTTCATGTGATTTAGAAATCGGGACAACACGATTTGCGAAGTTTGACAAGACTACCTCAAGATTATTTCTGTTATGAATTTTGATAGTCTTTAAATATTGTTCAGTTTATTTAAATGCTTAACGCGCTGACAACCTAAAGTGGCATTCTTTGGGCGACTTTTGGTTGAATTTAAGCTGCATGTGCCACAGAAAGTTGCACTTTGCAGCATAGCGCCTCGATATTGCGGTCACTGCAGCGCCAGCTAGAGGATGTGGTCTGGCAGGACCATTTGCAAAGCGGTTGCCTGTTCCTGTGTCATCGTGGCAGCAGCAGACACTGTAAGTATTAAGGACCATGATGTCGCCTTATATTAAAATACGTTGCCATTATAAAGGGTCCTTCAAAATGTATGGCAATAACTTTTACAAAGTTTGGTAACAGTTGCCACATTTTCTCATCGCAATATTGAGGCAGTCGGTTTAATATGAGAATAGAAAGGATTGTGATTGCGTATTAAAGCATAATATTATTTAAATATTCCTTACTTAAATTGGAAGCAAGTACAATATTTATATAGTTTTGTTTACTTATACCTGACGATAAATTTTTGTCGGAATATTTGACTTGTTTTATATAAAAACGAAGTGCGAATGTTGCAGATAGAAATAATCGACAATTATTTACTCTTGCCCTGAGTAAATGTTACTTGAATAACAAATAAAAAATAGTATTTATTGACCCAAGTCCTTTACATCTTTTGGCTGATAGAAAACCCAATCTAAAATTCAGTCCCTCTTCTCCCTTGATGAAAAACTCCCTACACACTTTTGTTAGTATAAATATAAACAATTCAAAAGCAATTAAAATAAATACAAATATATATATATTTTTTTTGGGTTATAGAACAGTTCTTGTATTTGATATATCTTTGTTTTTTTCAACGCTATGAATACACATTGTAATACTTACAATTAATACAAAGCATTTAAATGGTTATACATGTATTACCTAATATATATGCTATATATAGATGTCGACTTTTAAGCTTAGTGATCTAACATTTACATAAATAATGTTAAATATTCCTTTATGTAACCTTTGTGTAACATTTAAACTACATATTCGTAAGTATATACAAATTAATAATAAATTCCATTTAAGTTTTAATGAAAATCAATGTGTGAATAAATGAAAAATGAAAACAATAAAAGTAATGAATTTATTAAAGCACTATTAATAAGGGATAATATCTTTTATATATATTTACTTTAAATTGAAATATAAATTCAAAACAATTAAAAGCCTTTTAAACATGAATATATATAAATTTGGTATGGAATTTAACAAAAGAAACATTTAATTTTAATAAAATAAAATATTGAAAAACTAAAAAAAACAACAAAAAATTATGTTACCTATGTATGAAGTTTTTTTTTTTTAAGTTTTCTACACTATTTGATTGGGAAGATATTTCAAGGTGCCTTTATGATTTTGTACGTTTTGTAATTGTGAGAGTTTTTCAAATCACAACATTTTAGTCAAATTGCTAAAGTGAATAGTTATATTTCTATATAGGTAATTAGTTTTAGGTTGATATTTAAAGGTTTGTTAATGTGACTTATTTTTATCGTTGTTCTTATCGTTGCATGCTGCTAGGTTTGAGTTCCATGTTACTTTTGCGTATATTAATAATAATACAATGTGGCTATGTTTCGTGTTTGTTTAACTCTAGGCTATATATGTATTTGTAGTATACTTATATAAATTGAATATAAAAATTAAAACTGCACTTAACTGTGATTGTAATAGGTTCAACTAAAAACTAAGACTTTGCGTACATTTCCTTTGGATGACCGGACTACTCTACTTTTGTTTAGCTTTTAAGCTAAAATAAACTGCTCTGCTTGGCTAGACTGCAGCTGTGCAGGGTCATGGTGCCCGAGGGATGAAGTGCGAGGGCGGTGGTGTGCATTATTGGCGGCGGCGTCGTTACGGGGCCCCAGGAGAGCCGCTTTCAGTTTGGTCGCAGCGGCAACATGCCATAATGTTGCTGATGTGCCTGTTGTTGTTGCTGCTGCTGCTGCTGTAACATCATTTGTTGTTGTTGCTGCTGCTGCTGCTGTTGTTGTTGCTGTTGTGTTGTTGTCGTGACCGTTGTGGGCACCTGTGATGTGGTATAGGTGACAGCACAAGCAGCTGGCTGGGATACCACCACGGGTGCGCTTACCTTGCGCTCCGATTGTGTTCTTATGGGCTGTGGATGAGCCGCATTGGGTTGAGGCGGCGGTGCATACATCAGCATTGGCGGCGGCGGCGGTGAGGGCTCCACGCTGGGATGACGTGCCGGCGGCGTGACTGCAGAGCCATGATATGAGCCATATGAGCTATCATCGGATTGCGCCGACTGGCCACGATTGCGTGGAGCGGTCATGCCATAAAGCTGCTGTTGATCGCGACGCTCAAACTTATGGTTGCCATCCAGGGGTGTGGGATTGTTTCGGGAACCGTAAACCGGCTGGAAGCCCTGGGGTTGCGCCTGTGGCTCCGACATGAGCTGTGGCGGCGGCTGCAGTTGCTGCTGCATGGCAACTGTTGCCTGTTGTTGTTGCTGCTGCTGTTGCTGCTGCTGTTGTTGCTGCTGTTGTTGCTGCAATGGTTGTTGTTGTCCGCGCATGGAGCCGCGCATGCCATAAATGCTCTCAGTACGCTGCTGCATTTGATTCTGCACATTCTGATTCTGCAGATGCGAAGATTGAGCTGCTGTGACTGCCTGTTGCTGCTGCTGCTGTTGTTGTTGCTGCTGCTGTTGATGCTGCTGCTGTGTGCGCATAGGATATAGACTCTGTGCCGGCACCAATGGACCAGGACGTGGCACAATGTCACGATTGATGGCCGTATTGCTCTTGGCATACACAGACTGTGAGCGATTCAAATTGGTGCGGGTCAGCGTGGGTGAGCGGCAGTATAGGGAGCGAGTGCCACCATAGAGCGGCTCCTGCTGCTGCTCATACTTGGAGGAGAGCGGCGGTGCGGTATATAAATTCTGACAGTAGTTGCCCGGACCAGCGCCCACGACGCCCATTTGGGCCATATTGACGGCAGCATGTTGAGCCGCCACTGCAGCGCCACCATTTGTTTGGCCACGTGGATAAGTACCCTGGGATTGCTGATACTTATTGGGCTTCTCCAGATCCATATCATAGTTCAGCTCATCCTCAGATTGTATGGAACTAGACTCGTTGTCAATGCTACCCTTGTTATGACGCACACTACGCCGGGAGCTAAATATATGCTCATATACCAACCCGGATGCCATGCCGCCCACAAGTGGACCAAACCAGTAGACCCAATGATTGTCCCATTTGTTAAGCACAAACGATGGACCCAAAGACCTTGCCGGATTCAAATAAGGCATCTGCAATAAAAAGAATTGAATATTATAAGTATAATGTAAGAAAAATTTAAAATAAATGTAAAAGAAATTCGAAATTAAATAATGAGATCTCTTGGCAATAAAAATTCAATGACATTTCTAAACCAAGTTTAAGTATTTCTGCACATTTTTGAAAATTATCTTTAAAAAATTGTATAATTTGATACAAATACCCAATGACGAATATAATTTTATAATATTTCTCGATTGAACTTAATTCTTGTATCTGTATCTCAACTATTCATTTTAAGTTCTTGTGAAATTTGTAAAATGTTTTTGAAGTCAAAATTATGTCAAAATTATGCCAAACTACACATTTTTGTTATATCAATTGAAATAACTACAAAACTTATAACTTTAGTTTAAAAATCTGAATGAATTAGTTCTAATTAAATAATGTAACAGAATGTATATAAATTCTATTTATTTAAACTATTTTTTCCATTTCATATTTTCTCATAAAAAAATATGCTCACCTCAGTTTATTAATTATATCTCTTAAAATTAAAAATTATAACCTACAACGATTTAAAGTTTATTTTTAGCTACAATTTTATCGTAAGTCTGAAATCGTAATTCAAATACCTATAAATTTTATTTTTTAATGGTTTATCCGAAAAAAAAAAAAAAAAAAACAACAAAAATCTGGCTAAATATTTGCTTTTGATTTCAGGTCTGTGCTGACGGCGACCTTATGAGTCTCGAGTTTAGTCTGACTTGTGCTAAATTAATTATCTCTCCCAATTTCTCGGTCCCTTTGTTGACTACCTGGGAGGACTGTAAAGTGACCGTTTCATGCTTGTCACGCTGCGATTTTTGCACCATAAAAATGCGCAAAACGGCAGGTGTGTTGTTTCCAGTCTCAAGATTCTCTCGTTGAAGAGCATCATTATCAATGTCAAGCTTACCGACACAAAGCAGCAGGCACTGTAGGCCGCACCGATGGCAAATGCCGAATTGCCCATGAACTTCTTAATGGCATCCGTGGATACGAAATAGCAGAGAACCACAACAAAAGTCAGTATGAATTCCACACCAAAACGTTCCCAGGCAGCCAATGCAGCGCTGTGAGAGATGGCCGCTTGAAGATTGCCCTGGTAGCCAGGCACGGTGACACTGTGGATTGCAAAAAAAAAAAGAGAAATAAGTTTATTTATTAAATCTTTGCTTACTTATGCGCAGTCATGCGAATAACAGGCTCTCTAGGAGGGTTATACCATAGCTTCAGAACTGTTTTTAAATTCGTTGTTCTTTATTATAGACTTAACCCACATTCTATGTTCATAAATCTATTATTTTACTTAATAAAAATATATGTTTTTATGGTTGAAAAGCCTATCTATCTGACGTTTTGCCAACTACCGTTCAGTTTTAAGCATTTTAATTTAAAATAGCTTGAATTCCTCTGATAATATTGGTAAAATTATAAAATTTAAAAACAACATAGAAAACAATACAAAATAATAACTTTCTGTTTCATATCAGACATTTAAAAACATTTTTATAGTTTTTTGCTTTAATTTTATATAATTTTTAATGTGTTTACAGCTTAACAAAAGGGTTTATTATTATTTATTTTTTTTTTTACATTGAATTGCTATTTATTGGATTAATGTCTACGACAGTTTTGTCACTTTTTCGAACCCCAGCAGCAAACATAATCAACTTTAACTTACTTTCGTACATAATTTAGATTGCCAAAGTTTCAATTGCCAAGTGACAGAAAAGTTGTTGCCTATTTCTAGGCGCTGTGCAATGTAAAAGTTTTTCGGGATTCATTATGATTTATGAAGAATAAAACTTGTGTGATAATGCTAATGAGTTTACTGACATTCAGCTGGTTTCAGTTTTAACACATTAACAGCCATATGAAGTGCAAAGATAAGTTGTTGATTTGAAAATGTAATTCAATATGAATGTCAGCCCATTTTTAAACATGTTTAGGAATTTTTAGGAGTATTTAGTTTTCTTCCTTCTATTAAAAATTGAAAATGTATCAAATCAATTAAGTTTTAAGTTTAGTTTAACTTAAAAAAAAGGAATCTAAATATATTTTTCCCATAAGCTGCAATGCATGCTACTATTAAAAATGTTTCTTTCTTTCTAAACAGTAAACACAACTCTAATAAATTTCTCGCTTTCACACATTATAAGCTGCTTTGCGTAAATATTTATTTAGCTTTCTATGGATACTCGCAACTAACCGCAGCGACAACTGCACATCATCACCGGAACATTGAATAGCTGCGAAAATCCGGAAATAAACGTTTTTGAAATGCACTTAAAAGCACTTGAACAAATAGAACACGGGAATGCCTGCATTCACACGAAACTTAAATGGGAAATGGCATTGAGTGAGTGAGAGGACGACAAGGATGCCAGAAGTCCTGACAAAATGCTGCAAAGGTGCAGGTGAGCATATCAGGCTTATATCCGGCAATAAGCGGCAGCTTTGCCAGCAAATAGTTTGGCCAATAGCAAATGTGCAAAGCTCGAAAAGTATTTCTAAGGAAAACTCTGTTTGCTAACATGTGTGTTAAATAAGTATTCACACTTCCAAGAACTAAGGACCATAGTAAATACTCAGCCACAAAATATTCGCTGACCAAAACAATTTTGCACTTGGCTGGACGCTTATTAAAGTTTGATCACATAGGAAAACATTTTTTTTCTTTTCACATTTTGACACCCTGTACTTATAAAACTGGATAAAACAGGCAGATGGATTCTTCATTCATATAAAGTATAATATATATATTGTTCATCAGGATCAGTAGCGGATCCGATATAGCCCTGTCCTTCTGACTGTATAAGCGCACAGATTAAAAAAAAAAAAAAATCGTTGCATACTTGCAGGCGCTGTTTATTGCACACTGGTGCGCCCATAATTCTTAACCCGTCTTGGATGAAAGTATAATAGGCATAAGGGCTTCTATACATTATTGTTTTTTTAATTAATTTAAAACAAAAATGATTTTTTTATGTTTCTATTCCAAAAGCAAGTGCAAATAAAAACTTCTATAAACAATATTCTCATATTAGGCACAAATAAAATGAACACAAAATGTTAAATTTGGAATTAATCGATCTTAATCGTTCTAAATTTTATATTGAATATTTATTAACTGAACGGCGATCTTAATAAATTTGCAATGCTTTCAATTTGGGTAATTTTAGAATGAATACAGTATGTGCCGCTGTTGCGTTTACTCGACTATAACGTTCTTCCAACTTGTTTTTCTATCTTTTGTTGGGTTTAAGTTTGATTTTGTGGCGCGTTATAAATGCATAAAATGCTAATTTTTACAGAGCATCGCAGTAACGAAGGAATAACAAAAACTAACATGCACATACTACATACACTTGCAACTAAGTAGCAGGAAATAGCAAAAATGTTGCCACAAGTTTATATGCTGTTAAGCTTTTCAGCTTTTCTTCTCATTTTTGTTGAGCAAAAATTGTTTGCACGATAAAAGCAAACAAAAGGCAAAATATATAAAATGGGAAAGAGTAGAATATAAACAGATATAATGAGGTTGTGGCAGTTTTAAATACCCTTATAAGGTATACAAGGAAAAATGTTTTTTTTGTTTGGTTGCTAATCAATTTAAAATAAATATATAGAATTTTTTGTAAGAATATATGTTAAATATAAATTGAAATATTTTATTTTTGAATTTGACAAAAGTTCTAAATCTAATTAACCAAATCGAACCTGTAGATATAACATAGATGAGACAGAATTTTATGGTAGAAATTGTTTTTTAAATATTAAGAATAAAGTGAAAAGGAAAGAAAATAATGAATACTTCGAAATATGATAAGAGATTGATTGTGACAGGACTAATAAAGTGGCATACATATATTTTTATGCATTATACAATTCTGGACAAGATTAGCAAGAGTAGTAAGTAGTAAGGGTAAAAAAAAATCGTATTAAAAAGCTTAAAACAAACTAAAAACTTGAACTATATCTGTTAGTTCCCCAGTGTGTGTTTGTTTGTGATTGTGAGTTTGTTAAAAAAACAAAATAAATAAAATAAAATAAAATAAAAGGAAAGAAAACACATTTCCTCACACATTTGTTGCGACCACATCCGGATGGAAAGTGAGGTTATGTGTTATGTGCAGCACGCTCGGTTGATTGTGCGGTTTGGTCCGGAATTCAGGGATCCGTGTGAACAGCTTTGGGGCACTGGGAATGTGAGACAGCAATCCGTATTTCGGCAATGAGTTTGGCTTAACAATATCAAATATTTCTTTAGATGAAAATGCTATTTTTGGCAATAGAATCTGGAATTGATGTGTTGAAAATTAAACACTTTGATAATATTGCTCGGACAACATTCCTTTAATTACAAATTCAAAACATTAAAGTTACAATGAAAGACAATTAAAATGCCCAATAAATATTTCACATAGATTATGCAATTTATTGGAATATGCCACAAAGCAATTAATTATAAATTTTACATAAATATTTTGTCTTTTCAATAGACACAAAATTGTTGCACACACACATGCATTCATTTAATAGCTTTATGGATTAAAGAGCACAAGTTGTTTGACTTCTCTCGAGGTGAATAATGTGTGTCAGGCAGACATAACTGGACCGGGTACTAGAACCAGGACCAGCACCAGGACCAGCTGTGTACAGTTTTGTGTGAGGGAGCAACAACCGGATATGGCAACAGGATGCCATTTCCATGTTGCCAAGGCGATAAGCCCCAAAAGGCAACAAACATGAATTGAAATTGAACAAAACTGTGAACGGATTTTGTAATTCAATTGCCTATGTGACACGAATTGATTTTAAGTATTGATTTGTACTTTTATTTTTTATATTTTTTTATTTTTTTAATAGCCCAATCCAATGCAGGAAGTGCATTTCCATGCTAGATACAAATCAACTCGTAGAAAGCAAGAAAACAGCAGCTTAATGAAGATATAGGCTGCGATTTGAACTTTACCGCCAGGCTCAGTTTTTAGAGATGAAATCGTGTTGAATTTTTTTTATTGCGTGACACGAAACAAGACGTTTTAATATGTTGAATATATTGGTTATATTTAGGGGTAAAAATATATTTTTTTTATATATTTTTTTTTACAAATATTTCTCCTTGAATTGTTTCGTTCAAAAACAATTTGAATGTTTCAAACTTATTCCGCAATCAATGATAATATTAATTGATTGACTGAGAAATACAGGAACATATATGTATGTAGATCAGAAGACAAACAGAAGTAAAAAGATTAATTAGGCTATATTTTATTTCCTCAATTTAATTCGATTGAAAAAATCAGAAAAAAAAAAAAAAAATTTCAAACATAATATGAAAAATTATTATTCAAATTTGATAACAAGAAAACCAAATAAAATAATTGTTCAAAAATGAAATTAGTTATTCGGAAATGGGAAAGTTCTTGATTATTTTTCTTGATAAAAAACTACAAATAGTCTACATTTTGTTACAACATTTTATACTTGAAAAATAATGATAAATATAAAATAATAATAATAACTAGAAAATAACGAATAAAAAATAAATAAATGTGTATATTTTTAAACACAATATACAAGACTTCTTAAAAATCTCGTTTTAAATCGTGTTCGTGTTATTTTAAAATAATGCCAACATGCTCTCATCTCTAGAACGCAGTTTGTTTCGCTTTTTGTGGCATTTAAAATTCAAATTTCGACTCGAAAATCCTGTTTTTTGTGAGTGTGCGTGTGTGTGCTGGTGTGTATCTTATTCTTTTGAAACTACTGTAATTTTGGGCGGCAGGTGTGCGTCTGACTTGAGCTGATTCCAGCTGCCCTTTCAGGCTGACCAACCAGAAAGGAGCAACGCCGGCGACACGTGTTTGATTTCAAGTTTCCGACGCATCCTGCGCAGGCGCAACGACGACTTGGACGACTTGGACGACGCCGACAACGAGTTGAACAAAGGCCAATGGTAATGTTAATTATGCATTTTTACTTTTTCTTTTTTTTTTTTTGGTTTTTTTTGCTTTTGGGCTCTACCTGATTTTTATCTTTCATCATTTTCAAAGGCTGCATTGGCATATTTTGGAACGTGCTTGGCGCACGTTCAGCGGCCAAAGACCACAAAAAAACCAAGAAGTGAACTGAATCCTCATTGAAAATGCTCAGAATACAACTGGAATAATAATATAACTAAGCAAAAGAGATCTTAAAATATCACATAGCCGGATATCGATACTTAAATATGCTGCGGGTCTGTCATACCATTTTTTGAAGAGGTTTTTATTTTTACACAAAAATAAAAAAAAACATATAAGAAGAAAAATTAAAAATAATAAAGCAAGCAGGCTTTAGCATTTATCTTAGCTTCGTTCCCGACGCACATGTGCCACATGGCTGGCAATTAGGGTAGTGACAATTGATATGTGACAACCAGAGTAGAAGGTAGCGAAACGGGCTTGGAAGTGGTTGCACAAGTGGCATGTGGAGTGTAGAGTATAGAGTTCAAGTATAGGACTAGCAACTGAAAGAGGCAAGCGATTCTTGAAGTAAAGTATAATCCCAATAGAAAATTTAAATCAACAACTATTAAGAAATACATTATTAAAAGCAATTCTAAAAATTACAATTAAAATCTTATTTAAAGCAGATAATTAACGAATTGAGATTATGTTTACACTGAGAAAAATACATATAAAATTAATTTTATCCATAATATTGAAATATTGAATATGTAAACATTAGACCTCCGATTTTGCATATATTTTACATATTTTTGGCTAATTTTTACTATATATTTTTTTCATATATTGCGCATATTTTCAATACACAAAATTTGCTACCAATCTGATGAAAAACAAAACAAAAAAAAAAACAAAAAATATATGCAAAATCCGAGGTGTAGTTATCATGATTCATAGCTTGGAATACATAGATTATAAATAACAATTTATAGGTAATATACAAGCATTTTTTAGATTCTGAATATTGCGCTTATTCAATATTAACATTATTTGAGCACATATTTTTTCCACTCTGTAGGTACAATTAAAAATTATAAAGAAAACTAAAAATTTTATATATAAATAGAGTTAAACATTGTAAGCCTCAATTCATATTCATTCCAAAAGAAATCGCATTAAATTCAATGTTCTCACACTTTAGTTTTTTTTTTGTGGCAAACATATTGCGGCATATTTGTGAGTTTTGACATTAAACTATAAATATATGTAGAAACCACAAATTTTTAGTAATTTCATGCTAAAAACATGTTGATTATTTCCTACAGACTTCAATCTCGACATAGTGTCCATCAATCAGACAACCGCATCAAAAACTAATAAGCTACCAAAAAAAATAAAAAAAAAAAATAAGAAACCACAAAATCGGCAACCAAATCTAAACCAATTAATCAACAAACACGCTCAGTCGATCAAGAAACAGACTCAAACATTTTTGAAACATATGTTTCAACTAAATGTATTTGGGACCCTTTAAAAGACTCCAAGATGATGAAGAATATGCTACGAACCTGATCGGAGCAGCAGCTGAAACATGTTTCAGCTACTCCGATTGCTTGACTGTAGAAAGTAAAGATGCCAATGCACTTAAAAAACAAAAACTAAAAAAAAATGGAGAAGGATAGGGAGCAGGAGAAGAAGTCAGGGGTAAAAAAAAATCAACAGCAAAACAGATGTTGCACAGACTGAGAGACAAGGGGCAAGCTGCGCAGGCGCATTAACTTTCCCAAAAAGGAGTTCAACAACAAAAACCAAAAAATTGGAGCGAAATTTTTGTGTGTTTGAAAAAAAAAATGCTGCGCAGTCGCAAACAGACAGATTTTTCTTCATTTTATTTCTTTGAATACTTTACTTTTCCCCCTCGCCAGGCAAAGGACAAAGACTGATATTCCACACGCATATCCTGCAGAAGGCATCTTCTAGGCATAAAAGACGCTGACAGGCGCAAAAGAGAGATTTTGTGCGTATCCTTGTATATATAAGTATGTACTATCTAGCCAGCACATGGCACATTGGCCTCGACAATGGATCGGAATCCGGTCGTCCTGACAGCAACGCATTTTCGAAAAATGGGAAATCACGTCGACAGGGGCAGATGGTTTTTCTCTAGTAGATAAACGTGGGTAGACGTAAAATCCTGGCTAGATATCTACCTGCGTACAATGCAGGTGCTTGTGTGTAACTGTATGTAAGCGAGTGTGTGTGTGTGTGTGTGTGTGTGTGCAAAGGACACGACATTTACCTGCATATCCTATTTATACATTTCTCTAGTTCTTCCCTTTTATTTTTATATTTTTATATTTTGCACACTGAACTTTGTATTTCCTGTAAACGGTTTTTGGTTAAGTGTCCTTGTACAGTCACCACATCAGTCGTTAGTGATTTTGAAAGGACATTGAGCACCTTGTTGTATTTAATTTGAATTTGGTTTGTATTTCTGTATTTCCTGTTCAGCTACAAAACTAAGCCAAACTCTGTGCCTGCAAATTGTATGTCAAAGATATTTTTGCATTATAAGTTAGTTGTCTGTCAATCGAAATGCTTGCCATGCTCAATTGACTTTGCAAATGAAACTTTTACTCAGAAGCAGCTTAAAAGCAAAGATTTTGTTTGTACTTAATACTTAGAAGAGAGTTGAAGTCATTAGAAATACTGGGAAGCTGTATAGATTTTGCATTTTTATTCAATTGCAACAGCCACAATTCTAAGAAATAGTGTGTCAGCTTTTAAGGGCAACAACAAAAGTGTGCAGAAAAAAATATAAAATTACAAATTATGCCATCGATTTTGTATATTTTTAAAATAAACTAATTGAAAAATATTTGCTGACAGTAATTGAACATTGAAAGTTCTTTGAAATTCTGAGAAAACATATAAAATTTGTAAATTTAGCACTTAGAAATTTAAGTAAAATTAAGACAACTTTTTACTTTGACCCTATTGATTATCATGTAGTGTGTAATATATATATATATATTTATAATATATATACATATAACATATATATATTTATACTAAATGGATGCTACTTGTCTGAAATATCATATTGCAGAAATAAAATGCATTTTTTTGTTGGCATTATTCCAAAGAGGAACCACTTGCCAAAAAGTTAGAAAATACAATCATTGTACAAATAAATTGGCATTTTTAATCAATATTATATTTAAGTGTAAATACATTTAAGTGTCTTTATATTTGTAAAAATTTCCACTTATTTGTTTATCGCAATCTTTACAATTTTTGCATATTTTTTTGCCTATCTTACAAGGTAAATGCTTCTAAAAGTTCTTTATATGTTTTGGAAAAATAGAAATTTATATAAATTCCTGCAGATATTCCAATAAATAAATTTGCTTTTATATTTTTTATTACCTAATATTTGTCGCTAATAGCTACATTTAAATATCTTTTAAGCTTATATACAAATAGATTTAATATTTTATATCAACCAAGCTAAAGATACTCTATATTTATAAGCTATGATTCTGTTCACAGAGCAAATAGATGTTTTATATGCTCTTCGGATTCTGTTGAGTGCTATTACACTGCGACCTATAACATCTGTCTTATCCCCTTTAGTATCTAGAGATCTTCCAACAGTTTCAATTTCTTGAACAAAAACATGAATTTTAATTACTAAATTCTCTGTTAAATGCAAATGCTTTCCCAGAAGCCTCTTTTCTTTTTTTAAACAATTTAGTTTGCCTCCCTTTAAATTAGATTAATTGATATTCCTCATAATTGGACATAAGATTTATAGATATTTCTAATATATTTTTAACTTACCTGTAGAGTAAAGCGGCGCCTGCTATTCCTCCACCACACTGGGCGGTCATATACATGGCGGCCCGTATTGGGGAGATGCTACGCACCACACAACAGGCCAATGTTACGGCGGGATTGATGTGAGCTCCTGTAGGGTAAAACAAAAGTAGAGATAAGTAGATTAATCAGGGAGTCTGTTTGGCTCTAGGTAAACAGCGAGTGAAAGAATTATGTTATAGTAGGATTTAAGTTGTCAGGACAATAGAAAGTACAGAGATATATTTTTTAAATTACAACTAGTTAAAATTTTAAAAGAATCGCAAGAAATACGTTTAAAAAAATTGAAAAAAAAATAGAATTGTTTTTTAAAAGCAACACATAAAGGAAGTTTTTTTTAGAGGTTGATTTTTCGAGTAAAGATAAAGCCGACATTTTTATGTTAAATCTGGCAACTCTAATTTTTTCAAATATTTTTTTTTTTTTAAATTTCAAGTAGTCTTTAAATTGAGAAAGAGTTTTTTATATTCCGCAATTTTTTTTCTTTTTTTTTTTGTCATCCGATAACATGACTTAATACAGCTCCCAAGCCCACTGTAATTATAATTATATATTATATGCTTGCTAAAAAACCGTTAAATAACACATTTGACACTTTCGCAGAAAATGCATTTATAGGGTTTGGGTTGGGGAATGGTAAAGAGATAACATCATAACTTAATGCACAACCAATTGGCTGTGAAAAGGGAACAAAAATATAACTCGAAGGCAAATCAAGAACACATGTTTTTAACCAAAGAAAGAGAGCAGCGCCCTCAAGCTGAACTTCACAGATATGCTACAATATATGAGTACGATTGGTTTATTTTTTTATTTTTTTTTGTTGTATAAAAACATTTAATTGCCCTGAATGTCAACGCAGATGAACAAATACACAAGGAAATTGTACAGAACAGAGAAAAATAACACAGAACCGAGTGGCAAAAGTCGACGTCACTGCAAGTGCGCCCCTAGAGATAAAAGGAGAAGAATTACGAGGAGCAGTTGGAACTGGGATCTGAGAGTTGAGAGCTGAGAGCTGGAGAAGTAGCGCCACGGACGTGAGACGTGGGCGACGACCGCAGTGCGTTGGCTTTTCGAAAATTAAAAAAAAAAATAATGAAACCAAACTAAATAACAAGATACAAATATAAGACTGGCAGATACCCCTCTAAATTCTATTTTGAAAATCTTTATTAATTAAATTATTAAATTGTTAAGAAACTTGTACAATAGATAAAATGTGAACTAAAAATTACACTAGTTTACAAATTTTTTTTAAATCAAGAAAACTTTGCGCTCATGGATTACTCGTGATATATTTTTTAGCGCCGATTTCAAAAATGCAAACCAATTTTTTTTTTCAAAGTATAGTTTTCGAGAAAACCGCAAATATCTAGTTTTTTTTGGCAGTATTTGGACTAATTTATTCATATCTATATCAGATATATATACCCTTTCCAATGGTATGCCGTTTATGTGGATCGATTAACAATTAAAGCCATTATAAACCCTTAAAGTTGAAAAATGTGAGCTTTTTTTTTTGAAAAATTGCTAAATTTCAACTGGTTTTTTAAAAATATAAAAAAAATCGTTTAAATACTTTTTAAGATTAATTATGTTAGATAATTCTTTTACGAATATTTTTATTATACATTTGTCCAAATAGGTCGGTAAATGTGGTTGTTATTCAGAAATTAGTAAAAATACCCAAGAAAAAATTCACCTTGTTCGTCACTTTTCCAGTCATATTTGAAGATTGTCTGTTTTATTTAGAGAGAATCATTATCCTGAAGATTGGCGTACCTTTATCGAATATTTCCGCTAATTTTTCCGTAGACAATATGCAAAATTTGTTCTCTATATTAAACTAAATTTCTTTTAAAATATCAAATTGAAATCGGCGCTCAAAAATAAATCAAGAGCAGTCTATGAGACTGTTTTTTTGCTATAAACTAGTGTTATGGGTGGCAAAAACTTAAGCAATATTTTAAAAATTTAAGCTAAAAATTGTTTTATTTTTTAGGTGTTAGAATTTTAAAGATATCTGAAAATATCTCAAAAAATTTCGTGACTCTAGCTGAAATGTTTCTGATATGATGTTTAACTAACTAAGATCACATATGTCATTTTCTGTCTGGTTACATACTTTGACACAAATTTTATATACCGAAAGTGATTTATTTATAGGGTATAAAATAAATATATGTGAAATGGGGTTCTTATATGCCGACTGTTGTTCGGTGGCAGAGAAATTCCCACGCGCGCCCACAAAACAAGAACATGCAACACTTGTCGCCTGTTTGTTTTGTTTTGTTTTGCTGTGTTGTGTTTGTTTATTTTGTTTTTCGCCATTTTTTTTTTAACTTTTATATATATTTTTTTTTTTCTTACCCGATATATGCAGAAAGCATTGCGTTAACGTTGCCATTGCCAGGCCGGAGGCTAGAGCTGTGGCCAGGAGCACGGATGAGACACTGGCACCCACGCCGGCGCCCGCAGCTGCGCCACAAACGATGAACACATACAGGAACGAAGCTAAGCATTCACTGATGATGGATCTGGAGAAAGACAAAGAGAAAGAGAAAGGGGTGGTGTGTGAGTGGAGGGGGGCATTCAGTTGGGGCATGTCATTTCATATGATTAAAGTAAATATTTCAGAAATTATGTTGCGCTACAAATTGCATACAATGTCAGCGTTGTTCTGCCGACTTTTTTATTTTTATTTTTTTTTGCTAAAAGTTGAAACTACACTGAAAAAAAACTGAATTTTTACTAAAATAAATAAATAAAAATTTCTACAAGTAATTGAAAAATCTATTAAAAGAAATTCATTTTATATAATTTTCACTAATTTATAAAAAAAAAAAAAAATTATTATATATAAAATAAAATGCAAACTTTTTTTAAACGTAATGAATTATTTACAAAAAAAATTAAGTATTTTACCATTTAATTAAAATGATTTTTTACTAATAAAATTTTTTAGAATTCTATAAAAATAATTCATTTTCTTTAATTTCAACTTATTGAGATATCATGCTGTAGAATTTAAAGATATTGGTGTGCTCTTAATAATATATTTTCTATAAAACATACATATATCAACAAATTACTTAAAGACTGTCATAACTAAAAAAAAACACGATTTTGTAGAAAATTTAATTAATTTATAAATTTTTACTTATTATATAGAGATTTGTCTATATTTAAAAATTCACTTTCTTTGCGAAAACTTGCAAGTCCAACTATTCTAAAAAGCTTCTAAATTAGCTCTTTTTTTTTAAGTGCATGACAATTAAGAATACAGTCAAATCTACAGTCCTCCAGTGCAGATACTGTAAAAGAGTTTCAGAGTTTCAAAGTCAAAACTCAAAGACAGGGGCAGCTGCTTCTGAGTTTACAGTGCCGATTGCCGGAGGTCGTCGCCGACGACGACGCTGGACAGCAATACAAACATAAAATATAAACGGACTCCGCCTTTGCCAGTTCCTCCATCCAACTACTCCTACGTCTTCCCTGCGATAACAGAAAATCAAACAAACTGCACTGGAACCACGATGGCAACAACAATATTATTATCAGACAGACCAGAACAGCTGCAAATTTGGTTGCCCAAGTTTTTATTCCATTTTATTTTTTTTACTTTTTGCATTTTTGTTAATTTCCATAAAATTTCTTGTTTCGACTTTAGAATTTCTGTTCGTGCTTAATTGGAACTAGTATAGTAAAGTTTATGTTTTTTTAATGTTCAGGCATTATGGAGCTGCTGTCATGGACACGCACGTCATTAAATAGGGAAGAAACTTTTGTGTTTTACATTTTACAATTAATAATGTATGGAAAAGAACGTTAACAGCACAGATTTAATTACTTTATGTACTTTTCATACAATGTTAATTGATTTCATAATCAGCAGCCTGTCAACTGATATTTTAATACAATATTTAGCTTAAGGGCACTTTAATTAGATTCGAAATCAAGAGCAAAAAAAAAAAACTGTTAATGAAAGACTTTAGAAAGTATTCTATTACATATATTCAATAACTTCTAAACGAATAATCTAATTAAAAAATGTTGTATGACAGATAGGACATTTTATTAACTTGTAAAAAAATATATATAAGCAGTTTTAACATTAAAAAATTCAGATTGCCACTTTACGAAATCTACCTTTTTGTATACGGTAAAATAAAAAATAAATAAAGAAAAATAAAAAAAATAAACCTTTTCGAAAAATCAAAAATATAGCTTTTGTCGATTATCTCAAAAACGATCCCGGCTACCAATTTTTAAAATTTTATTTTTGGAATCAGCGACTCATTTTACATATAATTAGACTCTATAAAGTTCGATATACAAGAATTTTTTTAAACCAAAAAAAAGGTTCTTAATTGCCTATTAAGTAGTTGAACGATTTTTAAAATTAAAAAAAAAAATATTAATCTAATCAAAGGGTTCTTTAATGGTTAAAAGTAATTAAAAATTTTTTTAAATATACTGTATATAATTTCAAAGTTTTTCATACATTAATATCTACTAAAAGATTCTGCTAAAATGTTAATTTTTAAATATTCCTTGACTGAATTTAAGTCCCAGTTTCTTCGTAAAGTTGTACGGAACAACTAAAGATAAACAATCTACACTTTCTACAACTGAAAATTCATAAAGCAAACTTCATTACCTTAATCTAATCTAAGTTTCATAAATTCTACAAACAAAGAAAAGTTTGCTCTGAATTCAGCATAATTTCTTGAAATGGAGTTTGTTAATTAAGTAAACTTATATTTAATTATATATTCAAAATAAAGAAATGTTAAGTCACAGAATAAATGCAATAAATACATTAAATATTACATAATACATTTTATAATTTTATCGTTTATTTAACAATTATTAAACAATTAATTTGAGTTATAGAAAGTTGAGCAAAAGTTGAAAAAAAAGTAAAAATTTTGCATTATAAATTTGAATAACAATCAAATATAAAAAAATTTAATATTTCAAGAAAATAAAAAATATTGAGTATTTAAAATTTTTAAATTAACTGATATTTAAAAAATTAGGCAATATAGATATTAAATATCAATATTGTATATTGTATTTTAAATGACTTCAAGAAGAAATAATTTGATTTTTGGAAAAGTTATCAAAAGTAGCAAAACAAAGGAAAGAATTACAAAACTTTGGAAAAATTGTCTTCATGAATAAAAATTGTATTAATTGATAATTATTTTTAAAAAAATATATAAAATAAAATATGAAATTTTCCAAAAAGCTAACTGAAATAAAATTTTGATTGATGTATAAAATAGGAAAGATTAATTGCCACTTTATATTTGCCGCATAATTTGTCATGTTAATTTAAAAGTTGTTCTAAAGTTGAAGCAAATATTTGGCAGTCCTTAAGAAGTTTCCTGGCAAAGACAAACACAAACCACTTAAATTTCACTTAGTTAAGGATTATTCATCAAATGGCTGTGGCTGTGGCTGTCACTGCATTATGAACAAAGCCTCAAAAAACTTGAGCAACTACCAACTAAAACTGAGATAAAACAATAAACAAGAGCCAAAGACAATGAACCAAAAGAGGGACTATGATTATGAATTTGACTAGGACAATGACTAAGACTAAGACTAAGCGCTAAGTTAGAAGGCAAATGCCAAATGCTAAGTAGAATGCCCACCTCCAGAATTCCAGGGTGCGTATCTCCGCCTGCATGCTACGCTTGGGCGCCTGCAGGGTGCTGGAGAGACGATTGTTAACGGCATTCCCATGCGAATCCTTGCGCATTGCCTCCAAGCGCTCAAACAATGTGACTATATGATAGTCTATATTGTGCTCCAGCGGCATTGTGTGCAAACTTTCGTCAGCCATGGGTTAAGAGTTGCTTTTGTTTATGTTTTCGATTAGAGTTGATGGAAGCGACGTTTTGTCTTTGGCGTTGATATTTTGTTTTTTTTTTTTGTGACTTTGATAAACACGACACACACGCGACAAATTAATTAATGAAATTGTCTTAGGCAAACATTTTGCTCAGTTTGGCACAGGCAAATTGCATTCAATTGATTTCAATTGCAATCACGAGCGACAACGATGTTTTTGAACTTTTAACCGATTTGGATTAATTTTTTTTTTTATATTTACTGATTGATTCGACGCGAGAACACGACCGTTCACAAGTGCGAGTCACGAACGAATGCCGTACACCGAACAAGTTGAAGCCCAAACTCACCAACACCAAACAAAAACACCACCAACCATGTTGAATATGCAACCCACCCCCTCAAGTGCGGTGAAGTTGAATACGGCAACCTGTTGGCTGCAGTGATGCCAATTTGGCATTTTACCGGATAGATTTGTCCGGTTTTTAACTGCTTCAGCCGGAAAAAAGCCGAAAAAAAAAAAATATCGAGATTATAATTTGTCTGGCAAATACTTAAAGTTAATAGGTACCAGGAAAAAACGCAAATGCCTTGAAACTTTTAAAATAAATAAAATTTTTTTTTTATTTTGTCGTTTTTATTTTTTTTTTGTTTTTCAGCTTTTGTTACCTGTTTTCTGTGGTTGTTTTGGACTTTTTTTCCTGAAAAATAATTGGCATCACTGGTCATCATGATGATAAAGATGATAATGATGTTCATGGCGATGATGATGGTGACAATAATGAGATTGTTGAGGTTGAGTATGGAGTACGGCAGAGTTCTTGTTGTTGCTGTTTATGGTGGCGGCTTTTTCGGCAACTACATAATGAAAAGCGTCTGTAACTTGATTATGCAGCAATGATCAATAACACTGATTTCACGGACTGGCAACAGCAACATCAACCCGATCTGGACTCAAATTCGAACTCCCAGGCTGCTCAAGCATCTGCTGTATGTCGCTTATACCCTATATCTTTATAGAAGGGTTAAAAAAGGTATAATAAAATAATGCAATTATTGCATGTAGGCAACGGAATATTTGATTCTATACTAAAGCAGACGACGTTTGTCTCATTTGTTTCTTATCTTTAAAATTAATTTATGGCCACAATATTGGAGATACAACTTTGGTTTTTGGAACACTTGTGTATCGATATCGTTGCTTATTACAATATCGATACAGTCCTTACAATATTTCATATCGATACATATATCGCTTTACGGTGTTGCTTATTTTATTAATAAACTATTTATTACGTACTCTATAATAGTATGATTTGATGTTTCTGCAACAAAATAAATAGTATCTTTAAGTCGAGTACTTATTTTTGACTCGATTACGTCTCAGTTTTCATTGAGTATAAGTATAATGGTCTTTGATATTTTGGTACATTAATAAAATTAAAATAATATTGTTCAATGGACAGTGCAAGATTAGGTTAGGGTGATTCAAAGCAGCTTTATTAAAAAAAATTTAAATATTTAATATAAAATTATTTAATTATTTACCATATTTTGTTCTTTCTTATTCTTTGCTCAAAATTAGTACCTTCACACTTTGATCTCGTTTAGTAGCTAGATAATTTCTGATTCTTTGCACGACTACCCATACCATTAAAAAAAATACTAATATTAATTTTTGACAAAAATGAATAAAAAATTACTTATTTTACGCACCACTAAATACTATAATTATGAGCCTTCACCACTTGATACCTGTTTGATTTTTAACCAGTCTGTGTGCCCAGTATATGTGGATATGTCGATTCCTGTCTGGATGGCATCGTGTGAGCGACATTGCGATTGCCCAATGAGCTGTGAAAGTCAAGAAATGATGCTCAAGAGCCGTGACCCCGAACCCCAAAAGTGAAATCAATCACAAAACTGCAGGACAGCCTATAACCAAACAGAAAAAAAAGCAAAAAAAAAATAATAACAAAACCAAAACTTTTGTTTTGGGGGGCGTTACAAGAAAGCCACAGAGATTTTTGGCAATGCTCTTAGCTTTCGCACAATTTTCGGATGGGGCGGTAAGGACGTTTCCTCAGATTGCGCCTTATATGGAGACGAAAGACAACGACAACAACGACGACGACGGCGACAAAAGGCAACCTCTGAGCGTGGGAATTTGTTTTTGCACGCTTTTTTTTTTGGTTTTTTTTTTTTTGTTGTTTTGTGCAACGTCCAGAGCCAGAGCCTGGTCCATGTCCAGGTCCACATCGAGGTCGCACGGGGTCGTTCTTTTGGCCGGCCGGCCGGTTGGTCGGTCGTTCGTAGGTAATAATAAGATGTTTTGTTTCAATCACATCGTCGCATCATCGCCGTCTTGTAGTGTATGCATATGCCCCTGGATGAAGGTGAAGGCGATCGTGGTGCCTCTTGTACTTGGGATTCCTTAGTCTTTAACTTTATATATTCTTTTTATTGTTGTTGCTGCTGCTCTTTTTTCCACACTGCTTGGGCTTTTGTAGTTGCTGTTGTTGTTGTCTTTTATCTTTTAGGTTGCGCAAGTCTTGCACTTGGCGGCGTCCAAAAGATCTTCTTTATTGTAGGTTGCGGTTGTTAATATTGTTGTTGCTTGTACTAGATGGTGTCATGATGTGAGAAAGCTCCAAAGGAGTTATAAACTTGGCCAAGAACTTTACTTCATTGGCTTTCTAAGCAGTTAATTGAATGTTCTGGATAGAGTTAATGTTAACACTATTAGCATGATGCTGTTGTATATTTATCTTCAATTCAAATTAATAGGATAGCGTGTTCTTTGTAAAATATTGCTTAAGATCTCTTTTTTAAGATATGGAACTACACACCTTATCCTTTTTCTATGTTTATAATTGGATTGCCCTCTTCCCAAGGTATAAAAGTACTTCAAAACAAATACTTTCGAAATTGCTATTTACTTAGAATATTTCTCAGATCTGAACACCTGTAATACTTTCATATATTTATTCAATCCAAACTATCTAATTGGTAATTACTGTGATCATATAATATTATTTAATAGCTAAGATTTTCATTATACGAATATATCCTTTATTCTAGCCATTTCTATACAATCCGAACTCTGGTTCTTCCTTATAATAATTTATCAGTATTTTCCTAAAGTAAGTTCATTTAAAAGTCTTTAACTACACACAAAAAAACACACAGTTAAACTTTCATGTGGATACAAAGGGACGGCGTGACTTATGAGTGGATTAAACGTGGATACCTGTCCATACCCGATGCTCGACTCTCGATGCCCGGCACTGCCCATTGATCACCTACAAAACTGAGGTGGGTAACTAAGGTAACTAACTGCCTTGTCGACGCTCGGTTATGTGAGCAGGTCATAAAACAATGCTGGGAATTTGCCAGACTCCTTGATTTTCTTTATTTTGTTTTTGTTTTTGCTTTTGGTTTTTATTTCTGTTATAATACCCTTGCAAAAGTATATTATAATTTTGTCTCGAAATGTGTAAGGCATAGAAGGAGACGTCTCCGACCCCACAAAGTATATATATTCTTGGTCAGGAAGAAGAGCTGAGCCGCTATAACCATGTCCATCTGTCTGTCCGTCTGTTTCTAAGCAAAGTTTTTGACCTTATCTTTAAGCTATCTTGACGAAACTCGGCTCAGATGAAGCTTGATAATTAATGTAGCTTGTATGTCAAAATCAGCCCCGATCGGACCACTATATCACATAGCTATTGAGGAAATATCGAAGACACTTCATTTTCATAAAAACTATTTGTATGAATAACTTTTTTGTTTTTCTAGATATAAAAACCAAACTTGGCATATCGTTGCATATTTACAATTTGTACAATACAATTGACCAAGTTTGAAAAAAATCGGACCACTATATCTTATAGCTCCTATAGGAACAATCGGAAGAAAAGAGCTCGTTAGAAAAACTTTGTTTTTAAGATGTCAAAACCAATGTTGGCCTTCAAAATTTTCTTAGGCGACCATTGCAAGGGTATATAGCATCGGCGTGCCGAAGATTGTTTTTTTTTTCTTGTTTTTTTTTATTTTTTTGTTTGGTGTTTTTGTATTTTTGTGCAAAACTTAACAAGGTCAAATTTGTTGTGGCTTAATTTGCCATCTGTGTGTTGTAGTGTGTGTGAGTGTGTGTGGGAAAAAATCTCCCAAGAACTGAGCACGATTGCAAAAAATGGAAGGCGTTAAGCATATGATAAGCTAAAATTAAGGCTGAGCAAAGTTAAAAGAATAAATTTGGAAATATTTCAAGTAGGAAGAGAGTTTGGTTCAGCTGATTAGACAAAATTATTTAAAAGGATGGAAATAATAAATTAATGATTTATCGGAAACAGATAGATCAAACAAACATAAGACATTAAAATTCAGCCTTTTTTTAATTGAAAATATATAAATACACATATGTACTTTAAGGGAAATTTGTGTTTGTTCAATCTAAAAAAAACCCTGTTAAAGCGATTGTTATCAAATTTACAAAAAAAGAATATATTACTTTACTATTATTACCATTTAAAATTTTTCACCTATGGCCTGGATTTGTCAACTAACAATTTTGTGCTATTAGTATTAATATTCGATTAACTAAAATTGTATATACATGCTGTTAACTATAAAAATAACAAAACACGTTTAAAATATCCATAAAATCAATTAAAAACTCATCTGGCATTCATGTCTGTTGTCAACCCTTTGACCCAGCCAAACCACAAAAAAACCGCTAAAAACAAATTTTTCATATCCATAGTTCACAAATCGCTGTGAACACCAACATATGCAAGAGGTAGAAAAAACAGAAAAAAAAATAAAACTACAAATTCATAGCAACCACATGACCATGAAGAGGTCACAGGTTCGAATTCAGTTTTAGTGCAGTCCAAAATATTTCCAGCCGGTGCTCGACACGTGCTCCAAACTCCGCACTTTAGTCACAACCGCAACCCTTTCAATGTACTGCACTTGCACTGATTTTTATACTGATTTAAATTTTGATTTTGTTTCTGAATCTGAATCCGATTCAGATTCTACACGCACTAATGATGCGGCATTATTTGCATATGCCGTCGTTGTTGCTGTTGTCATCCCGACTGTCCAGAAAGGGTTAAGGGTGCCACGGAAGGGGTGTTCACAAAACAGTGTCTGGCCCCTTAATGAAGTGAAATATGTACGACTGTTACAGTTACGATAATTTATGTATGTTATACAACCATTGACTTATCCTGTTGTCATTGGCACGTTCCTTTTTTTGTATTCCGGACATCAGGCTTTAACGTTTTTTTAATGATATCCTTGTGCCAGTCTAAGCCAAAGGGTTAACACAACTTGCACTTTGCAATTGAGAGCCATACATGCTTATATGCATTTCAATTTTAGTTTGTACATATATGGTAAATATCTGTAAAGGGTTGATTTCCATTCAAAGAATTCAAGGCGGATATATTCTGTGGTCGGTCTTCATTGATCACAGGTGCAAAAGTGTTGATTGTTGCGGTCTGTTCTCCAAAAAGTACTCATGTCAAAGCAATTCGTGGGAACTTTTAATGTTTGGAGCTTCTGTAGCTATTATATAAATTTTAGTTGAATATGTACATTAAAGTTGGGATTAAAACTGTTTAATACAAGCTTATACATGCGAAAAGTAAGATCTGACAATATATAACCGTTTATTCAGTTATTAAATATACCAAGTATTAAATTACTATTTTATAAATGTCGATTTGCCTAGAAAATACCACTAAAATTTTATTATAGGAAAAATAATTCTACTCTATTTCCATATTATATATTCGCATTGAGTTTACAATAAATTGTAATTTATCTATTTTTTGAATATATGAAAATAAATGCCATATTGGAAATAAAATAATACTATATCAATATTCTCGTTTTAAAAGTTTGTTTTATTGTATATTTTAAGAATAACTACAATAATTTATTCCTTTATTTATTTCACAAAATTCTTAAAGAAAAATCGAACATAAAATTCAAATTAAGAGTTTAGACTTTTTAGTCAACGCTACTGAAATATATTAAATCATATTAAAAAATATAAATATAATGAAAAATACTAAACAAATATTCCAATTACAGTTAAATCTATAATATATATATAAAATATAATGCAAATTATTTATATATTCTTGAGAATAATGTACAATGCTGCACCAGCCAATAAAATTTTTAAAATTTGAATATTTTTCAAGCTTATATACAAGCTTAAATAGATTTTCAAATTAAATAAACGAAAGAACAATATTTTATTAAATGTTCTCGGACATAAAGAAAATATCCCGAAGATTACTTAATTCATTAATTTCTAGAAAACTGAAATCTAAGCATTAAACTGTCAAAGAAAATCTTAATTTAATAGTAAATATAAACAAAATAGTGCTTTAATTTAAATAGCGACTAACCTATATATAACTCTCAAATTCAAAACAAATTTGATATTAAACTAATTGTAAGAATTATCGTTAACTTAAAAGAATATTCTTAGAATTTTGAACCACATGATTGATTTTTCGACCTGCCCACATGTTCAACTTTTATGAAGGCTTGAAAAATTGTTTAGCTGACGTTAAAAACTTGAAAATGGCCACTGATCAACCACAAAATTTGGTCAATTGTTTGCAGAGCAATTCATAAAAATGTTCACAGTATCATAAAAAATTGAAAATAGAAATATTGCAAAAACTGATACCGCGCCTTGCACAAATCGATTTTCGGTTATTAGGCGTCACACAGTCATTAAAAATTTTGACAGCTTTTCGACAATTTATTGATGTTTCCACAGAGCGCGCGACAAATGACAACAATCAAAGTAAAAACTTAAAAAAATAAAAATAAAAATCAATGTTGGCAGTTTGAAACATTTTTGACCTGTACAAATTGCAAAAAGTGGACAAATGTTTGCCCGGCGCTGCAATTTTCAAGTGCCGGCTGTTATTGTGCCCTCAACCCCCAGTGCGATAATTTGATTAATTGAAAAAGTCAGGCGACCTTTTTTTTATCGCCTAGGGGTTGCCGGGGGGTTGTTCAACGGCCTACGGCGTGATTAAATGATCGTTTGGCTTGCCAGAGGGTCGGTCGCTCACTGCTGCTTCAAGTAGCTCTATTGTATTTACATTAACAGGTTTTTTTGAACAACCCACCCATTTTGCCACTGGCCCTTATATCATCTTATCTGACGGTTTCAATTCAGTTGTATTTTTTTTTTATATATTACAAAAATTTAAATATCGCATTACACACAGACACTTGATTTTAAAGCCGACCGCATTTAAATGTTTCACTTGTTGGGTCCATGATGTGGGCTCGTCAGTATTTGGTGGTTTGATAATTTGGTGGTTTGTGTGGTTTACTCTGGTCCCTGGATAATTTTCGAACATGTGTTTTTTAGTATAAAATTTAAATCTGTTGTCTGCTCTTGATTATGCGATAAACTACGCTCTGCTGGGACTTTCGCTGTTGCCGTTGCTTTTGGACAGTTGTGTAATTGTTTGAATTCAAGTATTTAACAATTGGCTGTGGTTTTTTACACTGCCACTGGAAAATTGGCCTCCTTGTGTTGCAAAGTGAAATTCCTAGCATTATAGTGTCAACTGTACTAATTGATAGACTGTGATTGCGGTTTTCTGGCTTGAGGTTTCCAAGCGAGCTCAGTTTTTGGAATGATATTAAAAATATTAAAGTTTGTAAGCAAAACTCTTATTTATGCAATATTGTACGTTCCTTTTTTTATTTAAAAAAAATTCATAGCATATTTTAATTTAGTACTTACTGTGTATATTATATTGAAGATTTTTAATAGTGAAAAGTTTTTTATACGGGCATTTACATTGTGGCGTTACGTGACAATCGTACGCCTAAATGTGAAAAAGCTGGAAAAAAGTAAAATTTAAAAAAAAATGGATATATCTGAGTAGCAATTTAGCTGCATTATATTTGGTAAAGGAGATGAAAACATTCGTACTTTCCGATTAAAAGTTATAAGCAAAAAGACAGGTGTGGCGTTACGTGACAAGTGGTGGACCTTTCTGTGGAAATGCCCTTATACATCTATAGCCGCAAGTGACGCATATCAATAACAACATTAAACGTATTTTTTCCCAGTTTAAATAGGAAAAATTTCAAAGATTATTTCTAGCTTTATATTTTTGATGCAATTCTATCAAAGCATTATAAACGATTAAATCGAAAAGTTGATTCAAACAAACAAATACAAAACAATTCAAATTCTAGCTGAAATTTTCAACATGATAATCCCTAAAAAGGCAAAGTGTGCTAATTAATTTATAGATTTTTGTATATAAATCTATAAATGTACTTTGTGACACATAAGCATAAAGTTAACAGGTCAATTCCAGGAAACTGCTTTAAGAATACATTGAAATGCTTTCACTTCAGCGACACACACATAAGGTCCTTTAGAATACACATTAATTAACTTCCAGTCTGGACTCCGGACTACGGAGTGGGCTAAGTGCCGCGACAAGCAAAATTTGGTAATTTTCTGGAACAATGCCCCAAAATGTAGCCGGGGCATTGTTTGTTGTTAATTCCACGCCCACAAACATATACATATATATAGGCATATATGCAAAATCATTTTAGCTTGTAACACGAAATGGGGCGGTGCAGGACATTGGCACGTCAACGTCAAAGGACATTCAACTTGCACGTATAACAATTGAAATGGTTACTACTTGATGCGGTTTTTATTTTTCAATTTAGAATTTCAAGCAGGGTACAACTCATTTGCATATTTTTCGCCAATTATATTTTTGCATATGCGAAAAATTCACTTCCTATTGTGTCGGTTCTAATGCAATTTTGATATTTCACGCCCATTTGTTCGATTCGCCTTGCAATTTGCATTTTTTACGATTTGTTTTGCCAAGACCAATATATTCCCTTTTCCCCCGTCTATTTGCATTGATCTCATAATCGACTGAAGTTGTTGCTTTTTGATTGGCACTAAAAAAAGAAAAAAAAGGAACAGCAGGCGTACTTTACTACTAGCTAGGTGTTCTTATATGAGGGCCCTTTTTTATTTGCATGCCTCTCTTTTTTTATGGTTTGCCAATTTTTGATAGATGATCCGTGTTAATCTTAAATGGCTCCCGAGCAGGGATCCGGGACTCGACACTCCGGGGGTGTCATAAATTGCGCACTTCAAACAAATTGTTGTTGTGGCTAGGTAAGTGCTATTCAATGTGTGTGCCTTCTGCTTATTTGCATATTTGATTAATTTTGGTGTATTTTTTTTGTCTCTGTTTTGGGTGATTTTTTATGGAAAAATAATAAGCATTTTATTAGGGGGTAAACATTGAGGGATGAGATTATTTTTTTTTTTGTAGACCGCATAAAAAGAGAAGAAGTATATGTAATGCTTAATTATAAGTAAGTGGTACTATGATAAATGAAACAAATAAGAATAAAAGAATAAGACCTTTAAGACTAAAAGTAACCGACCTCAACCTTTGCTTCCTGTTCCATAGTCCACAATTCCAAAGTTTTTTTTCTGCTGTTAATTAAAATTTTAATTTAATTCCAAAAGCTTATGGTATAAAATGAGCTCATACACTACGAAAAATATTCAACCAAAAAAACTCACTGCTTTAAAAAAAATATTTAAAAAACAAAAACCCTTGCAATTGTCTCCTAAGAAAATTTTGAAGGCCAAATTTGGTTTTGATATCTTAAAAACAAAGTTTTTCAAACAAGCACTTTTCCACCGATTGTTCCTATAGGAGCTATAAGATATAGTGGTCCGATGAACAAATCGTAATTCTACATCGATATGCCGAGTTTGGTTTTAATATCTTGGAAAAAAAGTTATTCATATAAACACCTTTCATGAAAATGAAGTTTCTGCGATTTTTCCTTCATAGCTATATGATATAGTGGTCCGATCGGGCTGATTTTGATAAACAAACTACATACATAATCAAGCTTCATCTGTGTTGAGTTTCATCAAGATAGCTTAAAGATAAAGTCAAAAACGTTGCATAGAAATAGACGGACAGACAGACAGACGGACAGCCGGACATGGCTATATCGATTCAGCTCTTCGTCCTGACCTTGAAAATATATACTTTGTGGGGTCGGAAACGTCTCCTTCTATGCCTTACACATTTCGAGACAAAATTATAATACCATTTTGCAAGGGAATAAAAATAAAATATATTTAATTTAATATTTTATACAGAGGGTATGTAAATTGGCGCTGGCATTTCACATCTCTCTGAAACTCTCAATTGGTTTTATCAGTCAGAATATAAGGTTCATGTTGTGTCTCTATATTACATTTTTATTTAAAATCTTTCAAAGAAAATAATACGATTAATTTTGTGTTTTAAAATCAAGTAAATTTACATTCTTACATTAGGCATTATCGAAATCGACCTAAAGGTTAACAAAAAATAAAGATTCATAAACTGAACTTAAGCTGTAAACAGTAAAGAATAAAGCAAGATATTTGCCTAGACTTTCGCACACAATTTATTTTCAATTAAGTTAACCACAATCTAGAAAATATGCTAATATTTTCAATTGATTTGAAAACAGTTTTAGCTTAAGCGCATTTCAAATGTAAATCGTTGCAAGGACAAGCCCAGCCTTTGCCTGCTGAATAGAAACATTTAAAGGGTCCTTCTGCTGCTCCTGATGCTGCTGTTGCTCCCGTTGCTCTTGCCTGCCACGTACGCACTAATCCAATTGCTGTACGGATCATTAAGCACTGATTGCGTTTATGGTGCAGACACTTACACACGTACATACAATATGCATTTGTATATCCATCCATACATACATATATCTCTGTGCATTGAGCACATATGCAGATTAACCCAGGAGCTTGGTCCAGGGTTGTTTCTCCACCCACTTTTCGAAATTGACATCAATTACGAGTTTGTTGAATATGTACCATTGAAATATAATGTCAAATTCATTTTATATTTTTAAAGTGCCACAAAGTGAAATGCATTTAAGGCACAAAAGTGAAAAATTCAAATGAGGCAAGGCAAAAGCAAAACTTTTTTGGCCAAATTCAAAATAACTTTCTCACATTCAAATGAGCCCAACAGGCCGCCCCTTAGAGCACCATTTGATGATCCTGACGACGCACACACATGTTGCAAAATAAAAGTTTCGGGGCAAATGAAGCAACTGCCACTGCCACCAAAAGGTGCCAAACACAAAAACAGAAAAACAATTGCCAATTACGTTTGGTGTCAGGCCATATTCTGTCGCTTGTTTACCGCTACTATCAACCCTTAGCCACCAGCATAACAGACCACAAAAAAAAGATAGGAAAAAATCGAAGGGACAACAGGAAAAACTATGATGAGGAAAATCACTTTTGCGCTCATAAATTTCAATAATAAAAATTTGAATGCATTTGACACGAAACAAGCAATAGTGCCGAAAACAAGGTTAAATGAAATAAAAAAATCGGGTGAAATGCATAAACAAGGTTCAACTTGCGGGTTGCCCGTGCAGCATCCACAAAACACAACCCGATAATTGAATTGGTTCGTATATTGTTTCGGGCATCTAGAGCAGACCTTCAACCCTTTTTTTTTTTAATGCATATGGCAAAAGAAACAAAAGTTTTCCTTTTGCATATGTTGCACTTAATGTGTTGTACTCGCATATATACTACTAGTCATAAATCTTATACGATTATAATTCCACATTGTACCATATATGGTCATATGTTTGGATTGAAGGTTTAAAGATTTTTGGTTAATTTATGGCAGAATTCCAGTGTTTAAATAATACAAGTGAGCCTAGAGTTTGTAAATTGATCGTAAGTTCAATTAATTCAATATCTTGTAAACACAAAGTCTAATCATACTATACTATAATGGGCAAAGAATTTTATAATCAAATATTTAATATTTGGGATTTTTAACTAAAATTATTTCTAGCCTTTAGAAACTATTTATAATCAAATATTTATTAGTTTGGGTTTTTAACTAAAATTATTTCTATCCTTTAGAAACTAGTTGTTAATGCTCAAATTAGAAAAGTTATCCAGGGGTAAAATCCCACAACACACACACAACCTTTCCACACGGCTTTGCATAACAAATACTCTGTTCGTTACTGATTTTGAGTATATCTGAATTATAGATAGATGGTATAAAATACCCGTTTTCAAATCTATTACTCAATTTCAAATTACAATTACAATTTTAAACCTTATATAATTCTTAAATTGGATTGATAACCATTAGACCTCGGATTTAGCGTATTTTTTTGATTTTGTTTGTTTTGTTTTTCATCAGATTGGTAACAAAATTTTGTATTTAGACGTTTTATCGTTCAAATGTAACAAATTTTAGTGGAAAATATTAAAAATTTGCAAAATATATGCCAAAAAGATGAAAAAAATATGCCAATAATATGTAAAATATATGAAAAATCCGAGGTCTAATAACCATATATTTAATGTTCTTTTAACAAGTATTATTATGCCTATTAAATTATGTTGAAAGACAGAAAATCTTGCAATAACATTAATCGGTTATTTTATGTGTACCAAACTCCTTTTAACTAAGTCAAAGATTTCAACATAGTTAAAACAAGCACCTATGTCGAGTTTCATCAAGATAACTCAAAAACTGGCAGACTAGTTTGCCTAGAACCAGAGACAAAAAGGATTGTATACTCTTTTAAGATTTTAATACAAAAAAATACTTTATTTCTATCTTATAATTAAATATCTTTCAGCCATTTTTGGGCATTAACAGAATTATCCACAGAGCTCGTAATACATTTTAACTGAAACCTCGCTCTATCTCAACTGTCACATCCGTTTTGTTACTGTAACGCTAGTCAATGCCAAGCTGCTGCTGTTGATAACAAAACAAAAAAAAAACACAAACAGCACCCACACCAACACCACCATCACCGCAAGAAATGGAAACAATCGAGATTTTTGTATTGACATCCGCGTGCAAGGGCAATCAACAGCTGCACAAACTACCTGCCCATTGTCCCAAGTCGCGTTCATTGTTTGCCAAATGTAACAAGGGGGACAAGCGATTTGAAATTCTATTCTATGGAAAGGGAATCTGCTTAGCGAATGTTGCACAACAGCTTAGATGAAATTCCTACATACAGAATATTTTTTTGGTGATTGGAACACGTTCCAAATTGACATTGCGACAGCTGCTTCGAGATCAAGAAGCCACATATAAACAAAAAGTGGAGCGCACTGATGATAATTATATATAGCTACAAAAATATCGATGTGGCCAAACTCGATAGTTTCGATTGTTTTTGCCTGCAGCATCGATAGTATCGCGATATCACAAACAAGAAAAATACAAGATAATTAGTAATATAAATTAGATTACAAAATATTTGCTAGCCTGTTTTTTTTTAATTTTTTTGAATATTAAAGAAACACCTATTAAATTATTTGGATTCCAACTAAAACTATACATTTTACCATCGAAATGTATTTTCTTTTCGTTGCTGACAAATTTTAAGCAGTTATAGTAAAAAATTATAGCAGCGAAAATTATAAAAAAAACATCGAAACTATCGGTAGTTACATCAACAGCTTTGCAGTTATAGTTCTACACACACAAATTAACAATTAAAAACTACAAAAACTTTCATGTTTATGAAAAAAACTAAAATTTTATTCTGGTTGTTGTTATTGTAGACAGAATTATCAGGTTTAGTTGCTGCTTACTTCTTGGCCTTCTTGGGATCGGCCTTGGCGCCTTCCTCGCTCTCAGCTGCTTCCTTAGCGCGCTTAGCGCGAATGCCAACCAAACGAGCATCAGTACGTGCCTATAATGGTTAATAAAAATCAAATAATATAATAAAATAATCAATATTAAAAAAAGGTTTGCGAGAACGTACCTTGCGCAGAGTAGCGAACGCCTTGAACTTCTTCTCGTCCTGTGTGACTTCACGGAACTCAACAACTGGTTGCTCCTTCTTAAGTGGCATAATAGGTCCCTTAAGCTGTGTAGCCAGTTTGCATTCCTCCACAGTTGATTCGCCCTTGCGTATCTTCTTCTCATTGATGGGGAACAGAATCAGTTTGCTTCTGTATTCCTTAAGGCGCTGAATGTTACGCTGACGCGATTCCAGCGACTTGTTCTTGCGGCGACGATCGACAGCAATGCCAATGGTCTTGGCGAAGCCATAGCTCAAACCAGCACCCTAAATATGAAAATATAATAAAATTAATTTTTAGACTACGGCAAGTAAACACAAGGGACGCACCTTCAGCTCCTCAATGGTGAAACCGCGACCGGCACGCAATTTTGTGTGGTAGCGGATGGTGGGGCAACGGACCACTGGACGCAGAGGGCCGCTAGCGGGGCGCGGGAAGACAGCCTTGGCTTTCTTGACACGGTTCTCGTGTCTGCGGACCTTACGCGCCGGCTGATTGAACCAGGTACGCACATGTCGCTGCCACCATTTGTGGTAGTGCTGGTTTGGAATCATATTATTACCCTTACCCATCTTGGCGTTTTAGATTAGCTGCAGGAGAGAAAACACACACACATTAACATATGTCTATTAACATTTACAGTATAACCAAACAGCGAGCGCAGCGTACACCACGTGGCTGGCGCTTATTTGCATGTTTTAAACACAATTAAATCATATCTTCAACCATATTTTCATGTTAACTCGTAGTTTGTTGGGAACGGCATATTTTAAGCTATTATTCTTTTAATGTTTAGTGCCACTACATGCATAATTTTATTAATTTTGTTGCCGTTTAAAAATTTACACACCTTTAGCTACCCAACAACGAATCAAAAAGGAAATCGCAGCCAACTTCACGCCATAGTAAAGAAAAAAATCCCTTGTCAAATTTCCCTTGCTGCTGCCGCCAAAATATCCCCAGCTATCGATTGGTGATGCAATCAGTGTTAACAAAAAATTTCACACAGTATACTAATTTAATGCGGCACAACGCTACGCAAAACGTCAAACGCGCAATTTTATGTATATAACTAACAATTGAAATTAAATTACTTGAAATTTTGTGCAAACATTATTGCATTTACTTCGCGCATTTATTTGCCTTATCGATTGACTACGCTGTCGCGTGGCAACTCTGAACTGTACTTTCTGATACAGATAAAAAAACTATTGACTATTGAACTGACTATCTATAATCGAGAAATTGCGCGCTTTATTTTTATTGTGGCATCGGTAATCAGATATCAATCAACATACAAAAAATCAAAAATATGAATGACGAAGTGGCACCGTCTCCAATGGTTGTTGAAACCAAATACGAAGATGTCTCGCAACTCAATTTTTCCAAACTCTATTCACCGAAAATGAAAAGCGTCTACTGGCGTTATTTCGGTTTTCCATCGAACGACAATGACGAGGTAATTACCAAGCAGAATGTTGTGTGCATTAAATGCCACAAGGTGCTTACCAATCATGGTAATACCACCAACTTGCGCGCCCATTTGCAACATCGGCACAAGGATTTGTTCAAAGCGCTTTGCCAGGAGAATGATATACAAGTGCCACCGCGTAAAACTCCTCGCAACTTAAACCATCCACCGCTATCAAAGCGCAGCGTCTCCTCGCGTCGGGTTAAATTGGAATTTATTAATAATCGCAATCACGATCATGACGAGGATGAGGATATGGATGAGGCCGCTGTCGCTGCTGCGGCTATGCAGGCCGAAGATGATGCCGCATCGCAGACGATGCTATACGAGACAATGGTACCGCTGACCTATGATGATGCCGATAATCTGGTTGAGGAGGAGGATCGCACCATAAGCATTGAGCCACGCGATCTCAAATATGCACGTAAGCGCAAAAGTACAGCCACATCGGGAACTATGCATTTTACGCGCTCTACCATCAAGCATGAGGACACCCCCAGTGGTGGTGGTGGTGGTGGCGGCATGGGACGCAGCTATATAACCAATTTACCCGAGGCCCTGGCCGACATTGTAGTGCGGGATTTGCGCAATGTGGAAACACTTTATGATCTGGGCATAAGCGAATTTATTCGTCTTGCCATGGGTAATTTGGCATCGCTGCCGATGCCGCAAAAGATTGATGCACTTATAACTGAACAGCATGCATCCAAGTTTTTGGAAATGGGAGATTTTACACGCGACTTTACAGCGGAGAAGCCCTACTCTTTGGCTTTTGAGCAGTGGATTAATGTGGAGCAGCGACGATTCATTAGCATCTATCATCATTATTTAAGCGATGATACCCAGTGCGTTCGCAGCGTCATGTATGCCACCATTGAATATACTGATTACATTTCATTCGATGAACTGCTCGCTGACTTTTATTTGCCCAATTGTACCCTAGCAATTGTCAACTATGATGACGAGGAGGATCTACTTCAGGCCTATTTAAGAGATAAGCGTAAGTTTGTTACTTTTGATATCTTATAAAGTGTTTATAGGGAATCATATTAAATATATAATTTCCTATAAGGTAGATCTATTATATAGCATTGTAAGCCCGGCAAGCCTTGATTTTATAATAACTATTTTCTTTGTTATATTTAATCTCTTGATATAATCACATTTTTCAGATATACCCGTTGTGCTCTGCTATGTATCCGTAATTGACAAGTGTCTGCGACGTGTGTTTGAACTGGAGGAGGTGGCTTCATCTTTGGAGCAAGTTAAGGACATTATACAACGCCATTCGGCTGAGATAAGCTCCAAAGTATCGGAGCTGCCTGCATATAATGAGCATTTCCCTTGGACTCTATATGAGCTGCTTAAATTCTTTGCTGAATCTATATCATGGTCCGAGGATATGGATCAATTGGTCATAACGGCCAAAACTGTAACCGAAGCACTCAGCGCTTTGGTGGTAAGTCATCTAACATTATAAATGTATTAAATTATACTATAATCAAACTTATTTGCCATACAGATCGCATTGGATACATTGCGCGGCGAGGATATGCCGCTGTGCAGCATGCTATCCCCAATTACATCAAAGATACTTATTAAGAAACTGGGCATTGCCGAACAGGATGAGCCTCTAATGATGAATATTAAGCGCACAATAGCAGGTGTACTCCAGACACACATCATTGCAAACGATACGTTGACTAGCGCTGCGCTGCTTGATCCGCGTTTCCATCGCTTGACCACCATAGATAATTTTGACAGCTGCGTTCGCATGTTGACACAAAAATATAACAAGACATTCGGCGGCGCGGCCGGCACAGACAGAGAGAGCGGCGATTCAGCTGATGTGGTCAGCGCATCCGCTGGCAGCACCCCAACAGTGACCATCAAGACAGAACCAAATGTTAAGTCTGGCAGCAGTGCTGCCGGTTCTTCTGCGGGCGCCTCGAACAGCGCCAAGAAGTCAAGTGAGTTAATTTGAGCTTAAGTAAATCAATAGTTTAATATAATCTACCAAATTTTATATTGCTTTAGAATTGGAACTGTTGTTTGATGTTACAGAGATACCTAATCCACCAAAGCGCGATGCCGACAGCACTGTGGAAACTGATCTCAAGCGTTATCGCAACGAAGTAATTGTTCAACTGGATGAATCGCCCATTGAATGGTGGAACAAAATGGGACATATTTATGGAACGCTGAGAGATTTGGCCACGCTATATCAGGGTGTACCTGGTGTGGTAAATTTAAATTTCAAGAAAATGTTGCGCGAACAGATTTATGATTATAATAAGCGTTTTATGTTGACCGGCACTCAAAATCAGATTGATGCGATATTGTTTCTACATCGTAACAACAGCTTAAAGGACACCATATATGTTTAATAGCTTTTAATCATGTTTTAATCCATATGGCTTATTCAAATATGTAATTCTATAATCTGTAATTAAATATACATACGATAATATTCGATAGCATTTCAAATGAAGGCGGAAGAAAAAAATGTGACGAAAATTAAAGAGTTGTTATCGCAACAGCTGTGTTAACCCTTTAATGACCAAGCCCGCTTTTAGTTGAACCTCAGCTGAAGTACATTAATTACTTTTTATTAAGCTTTCTATGTTTGGAATAGATGTAGGTAAGTGGCAAATAACTTATTACTAAACGATCGAACTGATTCAATATCATTTTAAACAATTATCTGATTAAAGTGAGCTCTATATAAAACCGTTTCCCGTTCAATGTGTACAGCTTTTATCGGTTTGGAATAAGATACTGCAAAGCGACACATGTCCATGTTCTTAAAGCCTGTTTGCTATTTATGTAAAGATACTTCAACCATGTACGTTTTGGACTCATGTCGTACATTGGAGAACCATCTTTAGAATTCCATAATTTCATGAAAATAATTAAATCACCAGAAAATATAATTAAATTATATATACAATTTTAAAGTAAAAAACAGATTATTAATAAAAACGAAAATATTTAGGTGTATATACCCATGTAACCATTAATTCAAAAATCAATGTTCAACGTTTTTGACCTTAGCTTAATCTAATCTGATATTATGAGCTGAATAAACATTTAAAGTATAGAGGATTAAACAAAATGGAAGTAAATACCAGCTTTGATAACATAAGTGCTGCATAGTAATAAAAAGACTTTGATGTTTTACAACACTTGACAATTTTCGGCATTGCCAGACGGTTAACATTTCCCCTTATCAAGAGACTGTCGCTGCACACAAAAACGCAAAACCTAACTAAATAATCTTAAATTGCATTCTATTGCTTGGCCTACATTTATTTGAGTGTTTGTTAGACAAGATATACGAACATGTGGTCACAGCGCTTGCAAACAGTGCGTGCGTGTACGAGCCGTGCCATGTAAAAGCCTCAGAGGGAGGACGTAAACGTAGCAAAAGAAACCCAACAAACTAACAATAACGGGGCGGCGGCAACAATAAAAACAACAACGACGAAGTCCGCTTACTGCTGCTGCTTTGCGGCTTTGTCTGTTGTGACGAAAGCAAAACTCGGAAACGGTTTTTCATAACAAATACAAAATATATGTGCAGGATGTGCCGCCTCGATATACGTCGCTTTTTTGAAGAGTGGCGAATCTGGATACGTCCCCTTTTGATTATTACCTATGTTATATTTGCGATTATCGTTGTGCCCCTGCTCATTGTTAACTCCGTGAAGGATGGCTTTCAACGCAACGATCAGCTTATACTCATTGGTGGGCTCTTTGTGCTCTCTGCAGTGCCCGTTTCCATTTGGCACATCATACAACACGTCATACATTTTACAAAGCCAATTTTACAAAAGCATATCATACGCATCTTATGGATGGTGCCAATTTATGCATTGAATGCGGTAAGTGGGTCAATAAGAAATTTAGATACCCTGTTTTCAATTTCAACTTTGAACTAATTTATCACAATTTAAATGATAGCTCTTCCGAATTCTTTTAAGCAATTCAATTGATCGGTTTCATATTCAGCCTGCATCGATATTGTTGTAGCTTATCGCTATTTAAAAAGTTCCCCAGCTTCGTTGAAGAATTGAATTAATCGATTTTAATATGATACTTGGGTAAATCGAAACAATTGAAATCGAGACAATTTAGCCTGCATCGATTTTTATGCAACTTATCGCAATTCAAATAGTTGAAAATGTTGAATAAAATATTCCATTTAAAACTATTTAATATCTAATAAACAAAAATTGTATTTTGTATTTATTAGGGTATATTTTATTGATAATAGAGCTCATATCTTGCCCTGTAAAATGTTTCCAAATTTACTTTCGAAATTGTGTATATGCCCTTATTCAAATCTAATCTCATTGACTAAAATCTTTTATATTTGTTTTTATAGTGGATCGGTCTGTTCTTTCCCAAACATTCAATCTACGTTGACTCGTTACGTGAGTGCTATGAGGCGTACGTAATCTATAATTTTATGGTTTACTTGCTAAACTATTTGAATCTCGGTATGGATTTGGAGGCAACGATGGAATATAAGCCGCAGGTGCATCATTTCTTTCCACTCTGCTGTATGCGTCCCTGGGTTATGGGCCGGGAATTCATTCACAATTGCAAGCATGGCATATTGCAATACACTGTAGTGCGACCCATTACTACATTCATCTCAGTGTAAGTATGACAAAAAAAGAAAACAATTTTATTTACATTATTAATGAACAACGTTCTGTAACTCATATCAACTTTATACAATAAAAAATATGAAAATAGGAAAAATATATATTTAAATAATATATTTTTGCATCATAATTAAAACAGATAGACAATTTTTCAGAGTACATTTGAATTCTTAAATAAAAATCTGCATATTTAAAAAAATAAATCTGATTTGCAAAAATAACAAAACTCCTGAAAATCCAAGTTCATAGAGCAAAAACTGCATTCGTTTTTTTACAAAAAAATGAATTTAAAATTAAAATTTGTTATCTGTAAAATTGTAAAATAAATCTTAACTATTGTTTGTCTATTTATCACATACGAAAATAATAATTTGCATATTCATTTGCATAGCATTTGTGAACTGAGCGGCGTTTATGGCGAGGGCGAGTTCGCTGCAAATGTGGCCTTTCCATACATTGTGGTCATTAACAACATCTCACAGTTTGTGGCCATGTACTGTCTGGTGCTTTTTTATCGGGCCAACAAGGAAGATTTGAAGCCCATGAAGCCAATACCAAAATTCTTGTGCATCAAAGCTGTTGTGTTCTTTTCGTTTTTGTAAGTAATTCAATTATACAAATATATTTAATTGAAACCTGATTCAATTTAATTGCCTACAGCCAAGGTGTGCTGCTTAATGTGCTTGTGTATTATGGCATTATTAAGGATATTTTTGGATCCCAAGTGGGTGATGCAAATCTGGCATCCATGCTGCAGGTAAGTGTGTATGTATTAAAAGCATTTCAGATTTGTTCTAACTAAATGTTTTTTAATTTTTAGAACTTTCTTATATGCATAGAAATGTTTGTTGCGGCTGTTGCACACATTTACAGCTTCCCACATAGTCCATTCCATATCAATTCACCACAATATTGGAATAATCCAAATCATAGCTGGTGTCGTGCGTTTCTCTCCATGATGGACATTTCTGACATGCAGGAGGATGTTACGGAACATTTTGGCGTCGTTAGCAGCTCAATTAGTCGCCATTTTCAAGGTCGCAGCACATATCAGCCGCTGGCACGCGGTCCACGACGCTCAAGTAGCGAATCCGAGTACTTAATCGGCAAGAGGCAGGATCAGCCGATGTCGGGTAGCAGCTCTTCACAAGCAGGTAACAGTAATGTGACATATGGCGCCACCACAAGCCGTTTAATTGTGCCCATTAATGTTGGACAATTGGGCACATTAAGTGAACAGCAAACTGATTCCCCATCTCGATTTCCTATAGCAGGCGCCGAGGTGGCCGGTGATAATAGCAATAGCAACAATTACCAACAACAACAACTGCACTTGCCAGGCACCAATATGAAACTATTGACGCGTCAACGCGATACGCATAATCAGCAGCTGCGCGACCGGGATCAGCAGAACTTTTTGGGCGGCGTCGGGCCGCCACAAGCAGGCGGCAGCAGTTTTCTGCAGGCGCGTACTGCTGCCTCTGCGGCAGCTCCCATACCCGAATCCAACGATGATTATGCGCAGCTGCTGGGCGCGGGCAGATGACAACGTTACCAGCAACAACATCAGCATATTGATGCGCTCGAAGATGGGGACGATGTAGAAGTTAGTCAAAATTTAAATGTCTCATCGATGAGCGCATCGCTGTCCGTTTCATTTGGCATGTCAAGCAGCTTAAAATTTAGTGCCACGTGTAGTAATCAAACTGCATCCGAGTGGTCCAATTCAACGGGTGGGGATGATGATGACGACGATGACGTTGACGACGACGACGAGGAGGACAATGACGTTAACGATACAGAGAACGGAGATAATGTAGAACAGATGCCAGTTGTGGTTGTGGCATCCACAACACGGCGTCGTCGCGATAGAGAGTACATCACCTAGACCGAAATAATATTGACGAAACGATATTTATGTTTTCTATATAACCATCAATTATTATTTTCACAATTATTATTTGGCAAGCATAAATTCCTTTGTTAGTAAAGCTATATATATATATAATTAATTAGTTCAAATACTCATAACCAACTGTTCTGGCAATCCAATCAAATTGGGATAATTCAAAATTGCGTGGCCTTAGTTTTGAATGCGAAAGCTATAAACTGTTTTTAGATCTTAGCTGCATATATCACATATAATTCCAAAGAATCTTCACTATATGCAAAATAAGACTAAAGTTTCATACTATGTATATTTTAAAATTAGAGTCTTATGTTTTTGTACAATTCAAATTCAAAATCGTAGGCAATTAAAAATTCTACAAAAACTTTATATACATACATACAGACCGTCAGTAGTTGGCACATTTTATTAGGCTAATTATACTCCGTACTCGTACTCGTATGATGCAAAGTAGAAAAATTTATACATACCCGTAAAGCAACCGATTGTGAATTATGTGACTGCCTGTCAGAAAAGGGCAATAACTTATATTGAAAACATATATTGTAAAACTAATGTAATAATTCTCAATAATATAATTATGAAAAAAAATTCCTAAATTATGTTTTTTTTATCAGTTTTTTATCAATTCAAATAGTTTTTTCCCATTGGCTTATTTCAACATATTTCTTTATGCATGTTTATTTTAGTATACTATATTTTATATTTACATATATATATACTCTTTCTATGTATTTTTATTCTTTTTCTAATGTCATTACTTCAATATAATATTTTCATATTATTTTGTTCAATATTTCTTTAATTTAACATTGTACGAACATTCCTTCTACATATAATAACAATATACTAATAACTTAAATCTATAATATTCACGCTTGGTTGCTAGAAGAACTTATATATTTGATCATTTCTCCCCAAGATGCGCAACAGCAAAAATCCAAAATTTTAATCTTTAGTTGAAACATTTCCTACTTTCATCCAACACTTGTTAGCAATCTTTTCGGATGCTCTCCAAAATTCCGTGCAGTCAGTTGCTGTTAACACAATGTTAATAAAAATTTAACATGTCTATCATGTTAAAGTTTGCAATCAGATTTTAAATCTTTTGAATTTAAAAAAAAAAAATTTGCAAAAATCAAAATCAGTATTTACCGTTTCAACTTTACAGTTAGCTCTACGAGCTTACCTTATTTAAATAAAATACGTAAACTTTTTTAACTGTTAGAATGTAAATTACATTCCATATGAAACATTCGCTTTCCAAAATGATATGCAGTATCCAAATTACACAAACCAATTCAAACAGAAATATAAAATACATATTTCTTTATCAAAGTCATTTGGGCAGATAAACAAAATTATCGTGAACCACAATACATACATTCATATTGGGACCATGCGTATGTTTATGAACAGTATACAAAGAAATCTTTTAAAGTGCTTTGCTGATAAGGCAAATAAAATGACTTCCACAATTTTAACAAATCAGAGCCCAGCCATAAAAACGTTTAAATCAATATTTGCAACATTTGATTGTGTTTATTAGATTTTTTAATTTAAGTATTTTTGTTTTTGTCTTTTTATAATACTTGTATTTTAACATTAGATCAAATAGAAAAGTATAGAAAGAAAAAGTGGATTAACTATATTACCTGACACTTAAGAAGAGGACGATTAGCAAAAACGAAAAATACAGTACTGGCGACAAGGACAACGTTTCTTAAGTACAGTGAAAAGAATAAACAAATACAATTTAAAATGGCATTACATAAAAATATCAATCAAATCAAATCAAATTCAATTTTCCGTTAAACAAAAGTAAACATGACAAAAAAGTAATTCATTAATCAAACAACATGCAAATACAAATAAATTCAGTCCAGTGGTTAACTCTTCTTCTCGTGCTGCGTTTGAACACTTGAAGTATGATCATCTTTTAAATGTATTCCCCGTAAATATTTTAACGCGTCTTCGTATTAAAAGGCACATCAATTGCTTTCGAATCAATACACGCAACAGCAACAATTATATGTTAGTTGTTATAATTTTGCCTGCCGCCCAGTTCGAGCAAATAACGATCCGGGTGATCCATCCAATCGGCGGCTGTTAACTTGACGGTGCGCTGACGTTCCGCTTCCTTGATTTGCCATTTCTTAATATCCAATTGCACTTCGCGTGATGATTTATCGCCGCATCCCCAGACCTGTAAGGCAGTGTACGTTTTTGTTGTTGGTAACATTTTGTTGTTGTTATTATGTTTTTGGTAAGGAGAAATGTAGACTTAATTTAAATGTACACACACTTTTGTGCAACTGTTAACTGTTAAGTCGAGGTTAACGTGTTCTGCTAAGACCAAGTCTGGCAGTTATGCAATGTTAAAGCTAAAAGTTAGTTAACTTTCGACTTAACAGCGGCTTAAAAGTGTTGTTGTTTTTAAATGCTTTAGACTGGAACTATGCCGTTACATGCGATATATATATATATACACATAGATAAGTCTATGCATTTTTATACCATATATAAGTACGTACTATGTTGACTAAGGCTTATTATTGCATATACAATATATAAAACATAGCAACAAATATACAAATATATTAATATTGAATACACAAACTCTTTAATTACCTCAATGGACATGAGGTTGGCGGCAAGTCCTTTACAATCAACATTCTCAAAATGTTCATCGACCGATATAATCGGTTTGCGTGGATCAGCGCCCGCTCGCAAGCCCTTGGGATAGCCACGAATGCTGGTGTTAAGGTACAAAATGTTGGACTTCTTTTCCAGTATCACAAATCTGCAAAGTAATAATCGAAAATTAATAATAATAAAAATGAAGTTAATACAGGGAATGTAGCATGAATACAAAGCAGTTTGCAAGGACCTAACTGGCAGTTGAATAGTAGGGATTATTATATATAATGAACATGCTCATTCGTTTGATAGTAATTGAACTATAATATAAAAGTCTACTGCGCATTGGCATATGTGTAAATAATAAATACAAACTGTTTGTATTCATGCAGTTCGTGGTTTTTGCATACTTGGGCAACAGTTGGATAACACAGCTATCCTCGCCACCGACAAACAAATGCGTTTCCTTCCACTCACTGGGCGACGCAATGCAATAGGTCTGATCATCCTTGGTGTGCAGCAGTACCAATGTGGGGCCGCGATAGCCAAGAACATGATGCAAAAAACGATTAGCACCCACTCCATGCTCATTGGAATCGTACAACAGTGTCCAGTGTGATGGTATCATTGAAAGTTTGTCCTTAAAGATTTGCACAGCGCTCGAGGCGCTGCTATTGTTGCTGCTGTTGGGCGGTGTTATCGTCTGGGGTTTTGAATACAGCGGCGGCAAGGCGCCCGCGAGCAGCCAGGCCTGTGACAGCGGCATTAGCGATTCAATTTGATTTATCGGCGGCACACTGTGATCTGTGGCATCTGATGAGGAACCAAATGGATTGCGCTGTTCCAGTACTGGCGTTTGCAGCTCAATGCCGCACGACTGCGACTGTTGCTCCAGACCGCGATAGGCGGTTGAAAGCGTATGCACGCAATATTTGTGCACAAGCAGGACCAGACGTATCAGATTCGCTTCAAACCAGCGACAAACATAGCCCAAAGTGAGGCTATCGTGGCTAAAGAATATCGATTTGGTCACCGAACCAAAGGTGCGATTTATGGCTGTACAAAGTACTGCATTACCCGAATGCTGCATGGCAATCGTATAGCAAATGTGCAGCAGGCGTGTTACGCCTGTTTTGTCTATAAAATCGGTATTATCCTCCTGTGCGTACATCTTGATGTAACTCTCTAAGATCTTCGCATCGTCCATGATGCCCAGAAAACGTTCGCATTGCTGTCGAAATGCCACAACGCCCAAATGTTTTGTTGTTGCCTTCGAGTTTACATGCATTAGTTGAAACAGACGATGGCCCAAATCAGCGTATTGTGGAAACACTTGAGACTGTGTGCATATATATGTGTGTGTGCATGGAAATGTTGTCAAACTGTTATAAAACTGTTATCAGCTAATTAACTTTTGCTTGCTCACCACAAAAACATCTGAGACAATGCCATTAATGCCAAACTTGGCGTTCGTCTTTTCCTTTAGGATTTCCGCCAATCTCTCCACTGGTACCAACTGTGTTAGGTACTTTTCGGTTACATCTGCACCAGATGCTGATCTGGTCATTGTTTGCGTTTGTGACTGCACCTTGAGACTGTTATTGCTGCCGCTGTTGCTGCTGTTATTGACAACAACATCGCTGCCATTGTTGTTGCTGGTAGATTGTATGCTGGATTTGTGTTGCTGTTGATGATGATGATGGTGTTTGTGTTTCCCACCATCTATAGGTGGTTCACTGCCATCGGCTTCGGCCTTGGTACTTACATTGTTGCCCATTTTGATGTTATGACTGTGTTGTGTTCGTAGGTCCAAACTTCGACGCAATTGAATTGCAAAAAATTTCCTCAGTGGTAGCAAAGGGGCAGAAAAAAAGCCCAAAACGCAGGTTTGCACTGAATACAGCACATCAGGTGCAGGGTGGATTTTTTGTGTAACTACGCAACAAATTAAACCTGTTATGAAACATGAACACACACACAAACGCAAAGTTGGTGCTAATGAATCAGTTAAATATATTTACATAATTAAGAGTGCTTAACAAAAAAATCCGAAAAAAACCCAAACAAAAAACCAGCAGCAGCAACTGGGAAATTTTGTTATCGATATATTTAAGTTGCAAAACTTAACATACTGATACCATCTCTAGTTATAAATATAAAATCACCGACATGCAAACTAGTAGATGCCTCAGATAGTACTAAATAAATGGCCAGGCTATTTCTATGAACGACGCGAGCCAACCACGTAGGCTTTCGACGGGTTACTTTGGGTGTTTTACGTCAGCTGCAAGATATAGTGATCCGATTTTGATCAAACTTGGTCAGTTGGTGTAGGGCATAATGAAACTTACATCTGGTCAGTTTGGTTGATATATCTTGATACACAAAAAACCTCATACAACAACAATATTTTGAACAGATATTTTGTATGAAAGCTATAAGATATAGTAATCCGATTTGCCCCATTTTGAGATATATAATATATTTGGATATAAAAGTATCTGTGCTAAGTTTCATAAAAACACTTAAAAAATTTAGAAACTTTTCCATAAAATAATACAAATTTGGCAACATTTTCTGACTTTGTCCTCCTATTGTACAATATGCATGGCACGTAGAAGGTTCTTGTATATTACAGATAATCCAATCAGCAGCAGCAGCCGATTAACTAAAAAACGTGCCTATTATTCATATATTGCGAGTTGGTGCGTCGTATTTCTGAAAATGTGACGTCACACGTTTGCGACGCAATAAACGAAACATAACGGTCGTGCGCATGGCGTAACCTAGTCTCTCTCAATCGTGGACAGACGGGGGCATTAATTTTCAAGTATATTGAGCGAAAAAGTTGTGTACATTCGATCGACACAAGCGTTGATGCGCCAAGGCACAACATAAGTCGCCAACTTTATTGAAACTTGAACGCAAACTTCGTAATTAGCATTTATTTAGGATCTGACAACGAAAAATTAATTATTTTTTATTTCAAATTTATCAAATAATGCAGAATGCTTGTATGCATATGGGCTCATAAATATATGTGCTGCTTTTCTTTTTGAACAGTGTATGCGAGAGAGCGGCTCTTTCATTTTGGCAGTGCTCTTTCTGTCGATGTCTGCTGTAGCGCGGACTGAGAGAATTTAATAAATACGCACGAAATACCCTTTACCATTGACTCAACATAAAAATTATTAGATTATGTATTTAAATAAACAGATTCATTATTATACCCACATTTATAGCATAATACAACATATTGATATTGTCTATCTAAATCAAGTAAGCAAATACTTAAAATATCACAATAGAATCTCATTCAAATTTGCAGGGTATGCCAACATCGACTAATAATAAATTAATAATTAATCTTTAAGGCAATTGCTCACACAAGAATGCAAACAATAAATAAAGCCACAAATAATGATAACATTTTATTCGATATCGGAATTGAATATTTGCGTGTGAAATGTTCGTTCCTTTGACGTATTTGCCATTTAATAATAGGAATAAATAGGGTAACACTTTACGTAGGGTATTCAGTTAAGCATCGCAACTCGTGTGGAAATATTAACATTAGCACATGCCAGCGAAACGCGACTTTGAGAAAATAAAAAAACAACAACGTCAAGCGAACTTTTAGGTATTGTATATAGTAAGTTCATAGAACCGTTTATATTGTAAAGCTAACCAAAGACCTCAGCGCCCTTGTCGTACAGTGTAGTAGTAGTTGTAGTACTCAGTAAACCAGTTCATGTTGTTTTTTCTGAATGATTTCAGTTCTTTCACACAAACATTGTATGTGCAGTAAAGACAAAAATGTGCCTGGGCTACACTGGCTATCAAAATGAGCTAAGATTTTTTGTATGTAAAGGGATGGTACAATAACAACTTTATTTTATACTGTAAAAAGTATCTACAAGATATTTGAATGTTTAGAATGCGCTTTATAATTATTATAAAATGTCCTCAATATTACCAAAAAATATCTTTACAATTCATATACATTTTAGCCATTTAGCCATCAAAATGAGCTGAGACTTTGAATATACAGGGCATTTTTTATTTTTGGTGGGACTCAAGCGAATTCAAAGATGCGAGTTTTGGAGGGAAATTCTTAGAGGGAAATTCGTTTCCGCGAGATCTTGCCGAAAGTGACAATGGAAATTTTTTAAAGGTATTGATTGTAATTCTTCTTTATAGATTTTAATTATTTTATGAAAAATTTTCCAAGTTTATCGATTACAGATATCAAGCATCTGATCTTCAAATAAGCATCTTTTGCAACCCTACAGCTCTGGTTGAAATATTCTATATTACATCTTAATTTTATTACCTCATTATCTGTAATATGCATTAATATATATATATGAATATATATGTCGTCTATCTAGATCTAAGATTTTAAAAATAAAACTACCTACTATAATCTTTATCTAACATTCCCTCAATACTATAATATATATGCCACAAATATTTCCAAAATTTACACACCTTTCTTTATTCCATAGCTAAAATCTTATATATATGCATCTGCACATCAAAATCTATTTACATCTACACTTCAAGTGTACGCTTTGAAAAGAAAGAACAAAAAAAAATATATATAATAAAATGTTTTCTAAATGTTTCGTGACACATTGCTTTTGTTGTTAATCTAGTTTTGAGAACAACAAAGATCCTAATCAAAAACTATACAATCTTATTACACATCTATTAGCAATACTACATGCCAGCTAATAAGCTAAATACATATGTATGTATCTATGTAAGTATGTAAATGAATCGATTACTAGTTTTGTTCACGCCTTTTTCATGCATGCTACAGAAAACACACAGAGAAAAACGTGCTTATACACTAAACAAAAATATAAAAAGATTGAATAATTGTATATGTACCAATATTTAAATGTATTTATATATTATTAGATTCTATTATATTCACTTAATTTAGCTGTATCTGAAAGCATCTCTTTCCTCTCTATATATTAATAGATGCAATTACCTGAAATGGTTAAAGACTACATCTGTAGAAACCTCTTGCAACCCTGTTGTCTTTGCCTGCCTGTAACTGTGACTGAACCTTTGTTATCGCAATTCTGTGAAATTACAGTCGCTGTAAGATGGGTTTTATTATACTTCGTTAACCTTGAAAAATCGTACTACCAGTAATCATTTCTTAACTGTTAGCAATCTGTCTATACAATGATAAACTAGTTCCTTAAAGTGATCGGAATAAGATACAACAAATATTATATTATATATTGTATTATTATTTATTCTCGATTCATTGGGGGAACGAACGCAACGCCGCTCAAAGCAATACTAAAAAGAAGAGGGTACGGTTTGGTTCAACGGATAGCATGAAATAACCGTAAAAGAAACGAAGACGCAAATCGGCTTATCAAGAAATTTTAAGGCTCCAAAAGTAAGCAAAAGTCACAATTTATTTCGTTGTAGTACGGCTAGCTGCTGCTCAAATATGATAACTCAATGATTGTCCCACGATTACAGGTGTTGTTGGCAACGTGTGTGAACAGCGACAGAGAGAGATAGACAGTAGAGAAAAGAGCGAGAGAGAGAGAGAGAGAGAGAGAGAGAGAACTTGATCAAGAAACTGGTAGATGAGACTACTGTGTAGACTGTAGACGAGGAGGTCGTCGTCGATTTTAATTAGCGGGCTGCCGTTGTGGGTCTCCCATATTATTCAGATTACAAACTAACTTATTTGTTTTGCATAAAAATAGCAGAAAAACGACTGTCGTCGCATTAGTTCAAATAAATGAGACTTGACTACTGGGCGTACTACGTGTATATAATGGGAGAGTGTGACACAAGTTGTTGTAGTAAGTAGTAATACTACAATAATGCTACAAGACTGGAAGAACGAAGAACGTTAGCTCATTAGTCAATTCCTGAACCAGCATGGTTTGTGTAACGAACAGGGACAGCAAATTGTCGAACCACAAATGTGGGATCAACAGAATGAAATGAAAAATGCATAATACTAAACCAAACAAGTATAAAACGGGGTGAACCCTGTTCGCCAGATACTTTTGTATCTCTTAAGCTTAAGCAAGGGTTTTATATATTAAATATAAATATTTAATATTAAATAAAAATATTAGCTTATAGAGAGTGTATGTAAGACTAATAAGTTCTATAAACATTCAACTCAAATAGGTGTATATACTCTTCTGGCTATGTAGCATGAGAAATTCTTAGCTATATTTTGTATCTTTTAATGAACCTAAAATTAAAAAATTGCGTTTTTGATAACAGAAACTACTCTCAACTTTCTATTGATAAAGTGCAAAATCTTAACTGAACTTTTAATCTAAGGCTACAAATTCGAAGATTTTGATAATATAAAACTTAAATCAGATAACGTTCGAAATCAAAGCACATTTGTTAAGAAGAAATTAAAAAATATATGAATTTTTTTCTTATAAAATCAACGCACATTTTATTAAGAAATATATAAATTTTTATAGGTTATGTTGTGGCATTAGGCAGCATCATTAGTCCAATTGACCTGATTACTCGCATGTTTTCAGGTCCACTCTATAAATATGTGTGGTGGCACAAACAATAAGCGAAACACTGGCAACAACGGGCGGGCAGAACAGAACACTCATACACAACACACACACACATACGCGCCACAAGACGCGCCAACTGACGCGACGGACGTCAGAACGTCAAAGTTGCCCGGCCAGCCGATTCCGCCGCTGCCTGGTGCTGCTGCTACTACTACCGCCTGGCTTCCCACACTTCCCCATCCCCGCCAGCACACCAAGCACCCTCCATTCACTACGATGTCTCGTGAGCACTACAACTCCATGGTGAACAACAACCACCGATGATGACAGCAACAGCAGCACGGCAGCAGCAGCAGCACAAGCAAAGCAACCGCCGCGGCCGGCAATTTTCAAATTTACCGCCAAACGTGCCGGCGACGTCGACGTCGCCGTTGGCTGTGCGCTGGTGCTGTACTCTACTCACGAGCCAGAAAGCGCATTTTGTATGGGATTCGTCAAGAAACCCACTCGAGGTGTCAATTTTGAATTTCAGCTTGATCGCAGCGAGATCAAAAAGATGCCAATTTATAGAGAATTATTGATAATATTAGTACCCAGTATTTCGAGGCCCATCCAAATAAAGGTTTACGTGCAATAGGCAAATATGTCGAGACGCTTAAGCAGTATCATGAAGACATTGCCCGCAATCTGTAGTCTGTAGTCCGTGTGCGATGGTAAGGTTTTAGTTTTTAGTCTTGTACGAGCCGTCAACGGGTACACATATCGGTGGTCAGTCAAAAATACTGAAAATAGTCAGCAAAGGCAATACAAATATACCAAAAAATAATAAACTTTTTTTAAAAAAAATATATATAACGTATATTTGTTGCCGCGCTGAATTGAACCTATATTAGAAACTATTTTATTATTTTTATCATAAAACACACTAACAAAAATAAAGCAAAAATGATTATTGCAAAATTATTTGTAGAGTCGCTCAGCGGGTCGGGACGGACGGCGAGGCGGCGTTTTGTTATTTTGTACTCGCCTCCTCCGCTGGCTGCCTGATGTTGTTGTTGCCTTCTCTTCTCTACTTTGCCAACTGCTGCTGTACAAATGCCGCTGTGCTTTTTGTTCAGTGTATTGCATAGAGCGAGCAAGGCAGAGAGCACGAGAGAGAGCGACAGTGACAGCAGCGCGCGAGCGTTTTGATAAGCGAGCGCAGAGCAGAGCAGCGGGCCGGTCCGGTCTGAAACGAATGTATCTGAGGGATAGAATGAGAGGGAGAGGGAGAAACGAGAGCATGCAGCTGTAACTGCGAGTTTCTGTGTGTGTGTGTTGTATCTTTTAAATACACACGACCTAGCAGCAATTCAGCCAGTGTGTTTGTGTGCTTCGTGCGGTGCGGTTCTCGTTTTTTCCCTCCTTGGAACAATCTATCTACATTGTATTTTGCGCTAATTTTTGTCAACAACCTAAATAAGAAATATATATCTTTAACACACACACAGCAATCAAATATAAAAAAGCAAAGAAATAACGTTGGAGTATATACACACAACACTTGGAAACGGATACTGAACTAATTCACGCGCGCATTAATCATTACAACTAAAAAAGCCTACATATAACGACGCGTGCTCGTTATATAATTGTACAAAAAAAAAACAAAACAAGTTCAAAAACTACAAAACAACAACATCAAAATGTCTGCAGCCACAGAACAACAGAATAACGGTGATGTTGCCGTCGAGAAGGTTGGAGCCGTCAGCGGCGACAGCGATGTGAAGGAGGATCTCAAAGCCAAAGCCAAAGCAGCAGCTGCTGCCGATGACAAATCAGCGGCTGCCGATGCCGCTGGCGATGCGGCCGATAACGGTACGGCGAAGGATGGCGAGGATGCGGCCGATGCTGCTGCTCCTGCCGCGCCCGCCAAGGGATCAGTTAAAGGCACAAAGAGGCAAGCTGAAGTAAGTATGCGCGCCACAAAAAAAAAAAACAAAAAAAACGAAGGATCTTTCTATATTTTTCTATTCGCCTCGTACAGTTTCACACAGTTTGTCCTAATCAGTTTTGTGTATATGTGTGTGTGCGTGTTTAATAACAAAACAAACGAACGCACTTGTCTTCGTCGTTCTGCTTCTTTTTGCTCTGCCGCTGCTGCTGCTGCTACTGCAGTCGCTCTCAGGCGTCGATCGATTTATCGATCACACTGCTGTGCACTTATCGATTGCCCCGTTTTGTTTACGCTCTACAATTTTTGCCCATTATTTGCTCGAAATGATTCATAATTATTTTCTGCGTCACTCGCAGCAATTTATAAAATAAAAACTGCTTGGGAAACACGAAAAAAAAACAATTTTCTAGAAATAGATATACACACGTTTCAGCCAGCCTTTTCAAACGTTCAGCTGCCGATAGCAGCACCAGCAGCGCGGCTAACTGAAAAGTTAAAAAGAGAGCGTGAGCAAGCGAGCGCATTGCTAAGAGAGTGCTCCCTTTTATATACCACACACACACACACATCCACACATAGCATTTATTGTTGTGTATCTGTGTGTGTTGTTTACGATTAAATTAAGATGATTGTGAGTTGGTAATCGAAAGATTATTTGTTGTTAGGTTCAAATCGAGGTTAGGCTGTCGAACAAACAAACAATGTCAGCGAGGGAGAGTAGCATAGAGCGCCAAAAGAAAGAAAGAAAGAGAGAGCAAGCTTTATTATATATTTTGCAACTAGAAAATACTGGAATACGGAATAGGTCATTAGCACTGCCGAGACGCAAAAAGCCTAAAATGAGTAGGCGAAGCGGCCTTGCAACACGCACACACTCACATGTGTATATATGTGTGGCACCCTCACAATAAGACAATAAAAATTAAGCTCTGCAAATGCAACTCTGTCACTTTGTGCGAGACCTTTTGTTTTTGTTTTTTCCTTTTCTTTGGTATTTAGCCTTATTCTATTAGGCGGTTCATTGCAATTACCAAATTTGGCAGCAACAATAAACAACAACAATAAAAAAATTTGCACTCTCAGCTAAAACAAAACAATGCCGGCCGGCAACGGTAGCTGTACGCCATATTACCAACAAGAGAGCAAGCGAGAGAGCGAACCAGTTTTGTTAGCTCTTTTTTTATATTCTTGAAAAACACATTCCATTCTTGTGGCTTTATTCATCTTTTAGGCCATAAACATAAAAGCCACATTTTTTGATAAACACACACATCGAATGTATATAGAGAGAAAGAGATATCTTTAGAATAAATCACATAAATTAGCAAATCAAATGATTTGTCACGAAACTCGAAATAAAAATGTACAGTTTAACATGCGCTCGTGCTCTCACGCTCACGCTCTTCCTCTCTCTTTGCTATTGTGCACTTTTTCTCTCACACACTCTCGCTTGCGCGCGCTCTCTCTCTCTCTCTGACTTTACGCTCTTGTGCATGTAATTGCTTATGTACACATTCTGTATACAGACACACACACATGTGTTTTTCCTTGTCTATGTATTTGTGAATTTACATTTATCTTTCACTTTTTTTTTTTTTTATTATTTTCGCTTGATGCGTATTTATTTTGGTACATTTATGTTTGTGTGTGTATGTGTATGTGTGTGTGTACATAAAAACAATCCATTTACAGGGTGGTGCAACTTCCTTCTTTTCTTCTTCTTCTTTTTCCAAATAAATACAAGTCTTGAAACTGTTGCCTAATATTATGCGATGAAGAAAGCGAAGTTAAAGAGGCATTAATAACAAAAACATAAGAAACTGGAGAAATTATCTTTTTTTTTATTTATTCTTTTATGCATTCTTAGCAAACTTTTTAATATTTTTAAGAACCCTCCAATTTCAAATTTTGCTGAATTTATATCTATCAAATCGAATTATAATATTTTCTAAGGCAAAGTTTGAATTTAATCGATAAGTTTTCGTATACCTTCCTTTTTAGAGTTGCCTCTGGGTTAATACAATAAGCTAAACATATTCTATAACAATTCTTTAAGAAATCCCGCTTAGTATACGCTATTTCCTATAGAAGACACCTCTTCTTTCTTCTGAGTTTTCATTTTAAAGACTCGTCAGCATATAATCAATTAAACACAATATTATAATTGAAGAGAAAGAAAACTGTGCATTTACTTAAGCAAAAAAACAGTTCACTTGAAAAATTTCCAGCACTTTGATTTTCCATAAATAGTTTCGATTAGTTTTTAGAATTTTGCGCTTGAAGACTTTATAAAGAGAATAATTAAATTTTTCTCAAATAGTTTTTAGAGCTTACTAGAAATTCTAATAATTTATTTTTTGAGTTTTTACTGAATTAGTTTTCAGAATTTTTTATTTATTAAAAAATGTATAATTTATTTTTCTATTCTCATCATATTAAATTCCCAAACGTTGTCTATTGTTCTAAAAGAGGGGTAAGGGGTGTTTTTTTTTAAATGCCTAGCATAACTATTTTTTACTTTTCTTTTCCTTTTCCCCGTTTCTGTCATGACTTTTGTTGTGCTTGAGAGAGTTCGCCGCATATTTTGCAAACATTTTTCCACATTTCCACACACACGCAGTTATCTCTGTTTTGTGCTTTGTAACAATCGCTGTTATGTCTACACACACATCCATACGTATGTATTACAAGCTTTCTTTTACATGGGAACGTGACTGCTTTATATACTTGCCCCTTGTTGTTGGTTGGTTAACTGAGTTTTGAACCCACGCAGCAGCAGCGACGCTGACGTCGGCGTCGTGTCTGTCGCAGCAGCAGCTGTCGTGTGTCGTGCCTGTATGTGTGTGTGTGCGTGAGTCGTTCATTTTCTCAGGTACAGTTCTGCCCTGGCAGCGACAGCGACAGCTGCTGCTGCGACGGCAGCGTCGCTGCTTGTTGTTCGTTTCGCTTCGGGTTTCATTTGGTTCACGCGTTCGGCTTTCGGTCACAGTGGGTCGAACGAACGCACGCTTGGCTTGGCTGGTTATTTGTTTTTTTTTCTTACGGATGCGGATACATATTACATATGCTGCCCTCACGTTTGTTGTTTTTCTTCCATTATGTATTAAATATGCCGCTTTATGTGTGTGTGGTGCACTTGTAATGCGGCAATCTTGCTGCTCTCTCTCTCCCGCTCTCTCGCCTTGCGTGCGTGCTGCTGCAGCGAATTCCATTGACGCGCGCATTTTTCAAATGCTTTTTTTTACGGCGAAAATAACGATTTTTCTTTTGCTGCAAAGGGCCATTTTCCTGTTTTGTGGGCTTAAAATATACATTTTATGGCCATGTGCACACACTCACATACAACCATGTGGCTTTATGTTTGTAGGAGTAATAAAGTGTGCGTGCGTATGTGTGTGTTGAATTTTATGTTTCGTTTCCATGAACAATTCGCTGTGCCCTTGATCAAGGAGATGTGTGGGGTTTGAGTGGGCGTCCTAAAAAAATTTACAGCTACAGTGACAGCAGCCGCCATTGCTTGTTATCGATACATTTTGTTTATACTTATATGGCAACACTTTTTTCTCTTGTACTTTTTTCAGGCTAAATCCGCCGAATCAAAGAAAGCCAAGAAAGATAAACCCGCTGATGGCGATTCCGATGAGGAAGAGGTATTAGATGATCTCATCGAGGGTGACAGTGAAATTGAAAGCGACGAATATGATGTACCCTACGATGGTGAGGAGGATGACATTGAATGTGACGGTAAGTTTCAAAATGACCTATCTCAATTTTCAAAAAACCTGAAATAACTAAGAAAATCCTTACCCTCCTTCCCCCTCTCCAATATAGATGATGACGATGACAATGATGACGGTTCCGGTTCGGACGATCAAGCGTAATAATAATGTAGTCAAAACAAAAAAAATAAAAAATAAATAAAAACAAAAACAAAACAAACAAAAAAATACAAAACAAACAAAAATTTAAATTAATAATAAATAAAAAGTTACAAGCAAAAAACAAACAAACAAACAAAAAAAAAAAACCAGAGAAAAAACCACACAAAAAAATCGCTAAAGTATATAATTCTTATGTTTAAGAAATAATTTTCTATTTCTTATTTTATTTTAATTGTATTTTACGTGTACTTTTTTTTATAAAAAAAATACAAAAAAAAATCCAATTTTTCTCGCATAGGACGAGAAAAAAAAAAACCGAAAAAAGTAAACATCCCCCCAAAACTATATACACGAAAACAAAAAAAAAACAAAAAAAACAAAAAACCAAGCTCTTTCTTTCCTTTAAGTCATAAGTCTTAAGTTAAAACAAAACAGATACAGTTATATAGCAAGAAGAAGAACAATGATGAAGAAGCGTAAACGGAGCCCATGATTTACTTAAAACAAATTATAGTAATTAACAGCAGAAAAAAAAAACACTAGAAAACACACAAACACAAAAAAAAAAACACACAAAGTAATAAAATTCATTATTAAAATTAGACGTTACATTTTATGAATGATCGAAAAGCAAATGCAATTAAAAGAAAAAAAGAAAATATATACAAAAACAACAAAAAAAAAAAACACAAGTTTTACATTATATATATACTTATTAATATGGTTTCAAAATTCCGCGCAACCCATTCACACACTTTTGGCACTCACTGTTTGGTCTATTTGGGGTTTTTTTGTGCAACGGGAAGTTTGATTTTCTGTTACTTTTTTTTTATATTTGCCCCAACTCTTCTTCTTCTACAACTCATTCTGATTGAAGGGCGGGAAAATGGGGGGTGAACTGAGGCTGCTCAGTAGGGGCTTCTTCTACTACTTTTATTTCAGCATTTATCCAATTAACTATCAACTACTCTTAAGTATTTAATGTCAGTATTAAAATGAAATTAAGAACAAGAAGTAAATCTCTTAGTTTAGACACGTAGAGACTCTGTTGTATAATGGTTGCAAAAAAGCAAATCGATTAATGATATAAAAAGTTAATTCATTTGTAAATTGTAAAAAAAATTTAAAAAAAAACAAGAACAAATAAAAACTTTTTAATGTTATATACATACATACTTATAGAGAAGAAAAAACCTACATATACATTATATACTGAGCATACATAATAATAATAATAATAATAATTGCAAAATTTACTTAAAAATGAAAAAGTTCTTAATTATATGACTGATATTTCAAAAAAAGAAAAACGAAAATGAAACAAAATCGTAAAGTCAATCAAATCATATGAATTTTTTTCCCAACTAATTTAACCAATTAACTGACCCACAATTTTATATATATACATATTAATATATACAACAGCTGCAAATACAATATAAATGAGCATTTAAATGGCTTTAAGTTAATGCATCATAAATATCTGAAAAATCTATAATAGTTATACAATATAAAATGCCGCAAAAACAAATTTGATAACGAAGCAATGTTGAAAATCATATACACACAATTTTGTAAATAAAAATATAAATGATATTTGAAAACACGTATCCAGTAGTAGTGAAAAGAAAGTCAAATGAGAACCACAAATTAAGTAAAAAAAATTGAAATAAATTATTGTAATTACGTAAAATGAGAAAGAATGAAATGAAAAAAAAAACAAAGAAAACCAACTACAAAACAAAAAAACAACAACAATTGGCAGTTATCAGATGCCAATAAAATGATTGTTTCAATTGGGTTTGGGGTGTCCGAATACCACACAAAAACTCTACCTAACTCCCAACCAGAACCCTCCCTCCTAGTAGTCATATATGTGGAGGGTGCGCATGCAGAATGCCATCAAAAGTAGGGGTAGTTATTTCAATATATATAAATATATCCCTCTCTATATATACATACTAGATAGAGGTACATAATTCATTGATTGGTAATCCTATCGGGCTTTAAGGTTTGGGGTTGCATTTAATGGCGTGCCTTGCTGCTGCCTTGGCAGGGTTGTTATAAACCCGTTTTTACACTCCCCAATTAAATATGAATAGCAATTTAGCAATTTGCATCGCTTTGACATGTACTGTGCAATTTATGTCTCTGCTATAACTGTATTTTATATTGTAGTTTCAAATGCAGCTTACCGTTTTTCAATTAATTATAAATTTGATTCTCGTTACATGTTTTTAAATTACAACGTTTATATTTCATATCAAAATCGAGCTATCGATAAATGCATATACCGATAGGAAATAATTGTATTTTGCTTAGCAAGGACGAAAACCAAATTCATCCCAAAAATAAATTCAAGCTTATTCGGCTGAAGTTTTGAAATCAATAAATTTTCTTTTTGTGAATGTGAAATTTTATAATGTTATCACCTACATCTATTTCCAAAAAACATATATAACATTTTTGCATGAACTATTTTGAGGAAAAGCTCGGAGACCAAACTACCACTCTTTATTATAATAAATCCTCTTCGATCACATAAAAAAAATAGATAGAAAAATTTGTTTTTCAGGTAAATTTTTTCTTTCTCAAAATATCTTAAGTAATCTTACAAAATTTAGATTTCAGTATGCGTTATATACGCTGTTATATCAGTTTTTATCAAAATTTTATAAGTATAATTTGAAGTTTCCATGGAAACAATCTATTAAAAAATGAAATTTTATATGAAAAGCAGTTCTGCATGATTTTATATCATTCACAACCCGAATATTATTTTGTTTTTTTTTGTTAAGTACAGTCCTATGAACAATTAATTGATTTTTTTAAGCAAAAAAAAAAAAAAAAAAATGAAGGAAATTTACATTTCATTATAATTGAAAAATTTTATAATGAAATAAAATTTTTATTTATTCCTAAATGATAAAAAGATAAAAATAATGTGAGCATTGTTAATTTTAATGAAAATTAATTGATAATTAATTTATTACCAGATAAAATTACTTAAATGCCAAAAAAACTTAAACAAACGCTTAAAATTCTTAACTGGCTCTAGCGCAGTTGGGTGGACTTAAGTAGGGTGGAGTAGAGTGGAAGTAAAAGAAAAAAAATGATAGATCAAAAATATTAATTTATTAACAAATCAATTAAAATCAAATCAAAGATCTAGTTACTTTTAGTATATACAGATATTCGCCAGGAATGCGTCGTTCCATAAATTTAACAGCCTTAAACTTTAAATTCATTAATTGCTTAATTATCTCATCCGGCTTATTCTCGCGCAGCAGTAGCAAATAGAGTACACCGCTGGGCGAGAGTATGTCATCCAATTGCTCCAATAAAATTTCGGTCACACGTCGTCCATCCTTGCCACCGGCCCAGGAATAAACAAGATTTGATTGCGTTGTGGATTTCTCACAAGTAAAACTTTGAGACTGCAGCTCCTCATCGCTGGTGACAACATAGGGCGGATTGAAGAGCAGCAAGTCAACGGCACGCTGACGCAGTGCATCTACCATATTGCAACGCAAGCTATCCAAACGGGCGCCATTGTGAAGTGCGGTGCGTTTTGTGGCATTGCAGGCACGCGGATTTATGTCCGTCGCCAGGCAGACGGCAGTGTGAGCAAGGCGCTTGGCCAGCGCAGTGATAATGACGCCGCTGCCAGAGCCAATCTCAACGCATAGACGCGGTTGCAGTGTATCCAGATATTTAAGATCCGCTTCCAGAGCGTCTAACAATAAAAATGAATCCTCCGCCGGCTCATAGACATGCTCATAGTCGGCTAAACTTAGATGCGTTGTGTGTGGTGTCTCCATGATGATCTCTCTCTCTGTCTATGATATGTTGGTGCTAAGCGCCGAGTCCAACAGCGCCTGACGCCTCCGTTGCTCCTTCTCAATCAGCTTATGCAAGCCCGCCAAGCGTTCCTGGCTGCTGCTCAGCACGTTATTGATAATCGTCACCTTGTGCTTGACGTTCAGCAGCTCCTTGACTTTATCCGCAAATTCGGGTATTTGATTTTGTGCCTTCTCAATGTCACGCAATTGTGCGGCAAGTGCATCCAATTGTCCACGCAGCTCCGATTGCAATTGAATTGTTGTTGCCACACGCTCGTCGAGTTTCTCGATTGTTGGCTTAAATAGATTTGTTATGCCTTCGGCTAAAATATCACGTGTGGGATTTGTGCAAAAGTTTTCCGTATTTTCATCCAAGGAGGTGACCGTGGAATCGGAATCTTTGTCCATGGCAAAATTTTGCTGACAACCTGCAAAGCTGATATGAGGAAACTCTTTTCGATAACATGCCTATCGGTAGAGATGAGCATGGTAATTAAATCACAGTGAAGAGTCACGGTGACTGAAATATTTTCTCAAATTGCATTTACAACCAATATTGAAACTTTATATCAAAATTATCATTATTGAAAAATAATAAAACCGATATTAGAACGCTGGAAATGATTCTTTAGTGGTAAGATTCCTGGATATATTAATTTCAAATAAATGTGCATTTTATTTACCTGAGCAGGATTTGTTATATTGAAATCACTGTAATTCAAATATCTAACAATATCAAAGTCTAATTTTATTGCAATGAAAATCGGACTGTAATATATATAATATTTGAATAATTTTAAATAATAATGTATAATAAAACGATAGAATTTGTAATATTAATAATTTATAGTGTATATGTTTATTATAATATTAAAATTATAAAAACCTTATTTGGTTAATTTTTTATAGTTTATTTGCTTAATATGTACTTACAAATATACTTAGTTAACTTAAAGCTCGTTCCAGGACTGCAATAAGACGGTCTTGGTCATCTGCGATTCTATTCAAAGTCTCGGCTGTTTTTTCTGTTTCACACTTCAATGAACACAGTTTCCACTGTCTCTGTCCACTTCTTGCGTTTTATATTATTTTTAATTTTCACTATTTGAAAATTAAAATATAAACAATACAAGAACATTAATAAAATGAAACAGTATAAGCACACCAAGCCTACGTTTGAGATGGGATGTCGAATACGAAATTAATATATTAATAAGATATAAAATATAATTATATATGAAAATTAATTAATAAAATAAAACAGTCTAATACAAATGTAACTCACTTGATCTGCTCATTTTTTGTTTGTTTACAAAAATCATCTGTTTAGGATAGTTTCATCGATATCTTATCGATTATAATCGAAATAAGACAGAGCTGCCAACTTTTCACTCGTCGCTATAACGTCATTATCGGTGACTTAATTTTTTTTTTCAAGTTTAATCTAGCTGAACAAGTTTTTATATGACAATGACGTGGCACAGATTTTTTTTATAAGCAATGAATTCACAGAGGCATGAGTGAAAATTTCCTATAAATATTTGCAAGTGTCATTAGTTCATAATTAAATACAGCACTGCCTGTAGAAAGCTATCGGCTGATGGGCCGGACTTATCGACAGGCCACCACAAATTCTTTCAATAGAAAACATCAATTTAGGCAATATAATTAAATGCTTTGATTACATATTAACTGCAAGCCGGCGCAATGGACACATATTCGGTGGATGTAGTATATCAAGCGATCAATGCATTATTCCAAGGCACCAATCCCAAAGAGCAGGAGAAGGCAAACAAATGGCTACAGGACTTTCAAAAGTCGGTAAGTCAATAGCGGCCTCAATTCGCGGCATGCATTTCTTAACAATATGCGGCAGATAATGTTAAATATATATGTATGCACTTGCTGCCATTAGATCTATTCGTGGACCATTGCTGATGAGCTGCTGCATCAGAAACGTGACCTGCATGCAAATTACTTTGCCGCCCAGACGATGCGCAACAAAATCCAAAACTCTTTTAGTGAACTGCCGCCACACACGCATGAATCTCTGCGAGATTCGCTTATAACGCACATTGGACAAATTGATGATCAGACGGATGCTGTTATTGTGACACAGCTCAGCTTGGCGGTGGCCGATCTGGCTCTACTCATGGCCACATGGCAGGAGCCGATAAGTGATTTATTAAAGACTTTGGCACCGCATCCAGCGGCCATTTGGCCACTCCTGGAGGTACTTAAAGTTCTGCCCGAGGAAATTGATTCACGCTATTTGCGTTTGGGTGCAAATCGTCGTGAACAGGTGCACAAACAGTTTGACGCCAGCGCCGAATGTGTTTTGGAATTTCTATGCGTTTGCGCGCAACGTGAGGATCTGGAAAAGCAGCGCATTTGGAATGCAACGTTACGCACATACAGCGCCTGGTTGGTTATACAAGCCTTTCCACTGGCCAACATCTGCGACAATGCCCTATCGCAGCTCTCGTTTCGTCTGCTCAGTCAGCCGGCGGAAACAACGAGCAAATTGCATGACAATGCCGCCGAATGCGTCTGTGCGCTGCTCACTTGTATGGGCACACAGCTGCAGCCTGGTTGCAGCTTGAATATTGAGGAACAGCTGGCGCGAATCTTTGAGGCTGTCTGCCAGCTGGAGAGGGCATATCATTTAAGCGTTGCACACGAGGACACCGACAAGACAATCAATTACTGCCGCATTTTTACCACACTCTGCGATGTCTTCTGCTTTAATATGCTCGACCAGCAACAGACGATGCGAGGTTTCGATTTGGTATTGCTCTGTGTGGGACATTTTGACTACGAGGTGGCCGAGATCACATTTCATCTGTGGTACAAGCTAAGCGAGGAGCTTTTTCAACGCTACGATGACAAGTTAACAGCTCGGTTTAGGCCACACATTGAGCGACTAATAAGTTCACTTTATCGCCATGCACAAATGGAAAGCGATCACGATGGACTGATCGAGGAAAATAACAATTTCTATGTGAGTGAAACAGTTGAGAATCGAAGCTTATATATCAAAGTTCATAATTATAGTTTAAATTTCATCTAAAATAACATTCTAAGCTAATTTTATAACATTTTAAAATCAATTTATTTTATTTTTTGTTTTACAGGACTTTAGGCGAAAGGTCTCCGATTTATTAAAAGATGTAGCTTTTATAGTTGGCTCCGGCGCGTGCTTTAAGCAAATGTTTATAATTCTACAAGCGCCAAACACAACGTGGGAGTCCACCGAAGCGGCGCTATTTGTTATGCAAAATGTGGCCAAGAATATATTGCCGTATGTACAACTAGATCGTTACTCTATAGTAAAGTATTTATCAAGATAAATTGACTGACAAACTTTACAAAAGTGAACAAATTTCCTTTAATGTGAAAATAACATTTTTCCAAAGTAAATGTGTGTATGTGTGAACTGTCCTCCTCCGCGATTCTCAAAAGTTAAAGGAAGTACCAGCCAGGAAAATAATTCTTGAGCATTGGGCAAACCTAATTTAAATTAAAATGTTATGTTATTTAATTGTTATTAATATATTTTCACATATTAATCGACAAATTTATTTTTTTCAGCGAGGAGAACGATGTGATACCCAAGGTTGTGGAGGCGATACTTAATATGACGGATCAAACGCATATTGCAGTGCGTTATACATCCATCATGTTGATTGGTGAACTGTGCGATTGGATTGAGAATCATTCGGATTTGTTGCAAGCAGTGCTTAACTTTCTACTGTATGCTTTGCAGCAGAAAAATGGTTTAGCGCCAGCTGCAGCAATTGCCTTGACCTCCATATGCTCGGCGTGTAGACAGAAGATGATTTGTCATATTAGCGGTTTGGTGGAAATCGCGCGCAGTTTGGATAGTTTTGAAATTAACAATGATGTGGCAATTGGACTGCTTAAGGGCATATCGCTAATATTGACAAAACTGCCACGGGAACAACTGCAGCCAGCTTTGCGCGAAATTGTGGGCTTTCAATTGCAACCGCTGGCCCAGCTGCTGGAGAGCAATCATTGTGAATTGAAGAAGGGCGAACGCAGTGATCCCGTCTATTGGATTGATCGTGCGTGTGCGATAATACGACATACGAATCCCGATGTGCCCGATAATGTAGAGCATCCAACAGTTGCAATATTAAACGATGCCTGGCCATTGATTTCCCGTGTCTTGGATAAATATCAAAGCGATTTGCGTATCATGGAGCGCACCTGTCGTCTCATACGCTATGCGGTGCGTATGGTACGCAAACAGGCGGTGCTACTAGTGGAGCCGCTAATTAAACAAATCGTTGTACTTTATGCTCTACAACATCATAGTTGTTTTCTATATGTTGGCTCCATATTGGTAGATGAGTTTGCCAAGTCAACGGAATGTATTGCCGGTCTGTTGGAGATGCTGCAAGCGTTTATTGAGCCCACCTTTGGACTGCTGCAGCTGGAGAATGGTTTACGCAATAATCCCGATACTGTTGATGATTTCTTTCGTCTTGCCTCACGCTACTTGGACTGCTGTCCGTTGCAGCTGCTGCAGAGCAGTCTGATTACACCAATCTTTCAGTGTGCACTGATTGCCTGCTCGCTGGATCATCGCGAGGCCAACTCATCGGTCATGAAGTTCTTTATCAATCTGTTAACCTGGGGACGCAGCAACAATCAAAGGCATCCCGAATGCCAGCCTCTGGTCATTGAGCTGGCCACACAACATGGCAGCGCATTGGTTGTGAATCTTATACAGGCTTCTGTATTCCAACTGCACTCCTATATGCTCGCCGATGTCGCTGAGGTGCTCACCGAGCTCAAGCATGTCGTTACAAATGCACAAATGCAACCTTTTCTCGCCCATGCCTTGGAATCGCTGCCTAAGAAGAATAGCGGTGGCTATGTGACTGCTACACAGGAGCAATTGGATGAATTTAGCAGCACTGTTTTGGGGTAAGTAACTACAATGTGTTTAAATATTTAATTTTCTGATATTGTTTAATAATTTCTTCCTCAATTTTTTTTTATCATTTTCAAGTTTGTTTAACGAATTTGATGTAAATCGAATCTTAGAATTTGTAAACTATTTTTTCTGGTGGTTAATTGTTTGGTTAAAGTTCATATAAAATATTTAACAAAACTTTTATGCCTTGAAACTCTTTCCACTTGTCTTACTCTGAAGTGCAATTAAGCAATTTTTCTTCTTTATTACAGAGCTGACACCACGAAGGCCGTTTCACAGGCTCTTAAGACATTTACGCGTCTCTATCGCTAAACAATACAACTGCAACACCACCACCTCCACCACCACGCATCGTTTCTAAACAGTTAAGAGCCTTGAGAAATGATATATAAAAGAATTGTACATTTGAAATTATGTATACGCATGATGCCAGACTCGTCTCGAATTGTTTGGGCTTTCATGCAAATCGTATTTATACAACAATTAACTATAGTATAAATATACAGATTTTATTATACTGAGTGCGGTTATCAGATCCTCACAAAACGTATAATAGGTTGACTAATTTAAGTGCATTCTAGAGTTTAACAAAAAAACAAAAATATATATATGACTAAAATGTTTAATGACCATAAAAATTGAACGGCGTTTTTTATTTTACATTACAACCAAAAGTTAATACGAATACATTTATGTATTTTTTCTATGATATATATATGAATATTTGTCAATTTTGTCAACTTTCGCTTAATTTTTATTACAAATTTTTGTTATTATTCGAGAAATGTTTCGTTTATACAATTATAATTTGATTGAGACGACAAAAATCATAAACAATATAAGAGAGCTACTCATAAGAGTAAATAATTACACATTAATTACGAACAGATTACGTACATGAAAACAAAAATACATTCATTCAGGCATTATAAATATTGTGACGATTAGAACATAAATAATACATATACAAAAATGCCTTGATTAAGACTTTCACAAATATTATGACGACATTGTTAGGGGCTTGCCTGATACGAACAGAAATATTACGTATATATACTATATTAATTCTAATTGCACGATAAATTTGCTAATTGCACTTTCAGCTTAGCGCCAAGGCTCTATAAATGTGTGTACATGTGTGTTTATAAATGTTATATATATATGAGTATAGTTGATGTGATTTAAATGGTTTCGGTGCGTGGATCGATCTTATGAATAGTCTGCATAAGACTAGTGATATTTGCTGTATTGATGCCCTGTCTGGACATCTCGGCCAAGCGATCTGTTATGGGCTTCTGATCCTGACCACGCTGCCACCTGTAAATATATAATATATAAGCTAAAAGTTTTTTAAGCCAATTCAATTTTATGCTTACCATAAATGCGCACAGGTGTGCAACAATGGAATATAGAGTGGCAATAAATCTGTATCACATAGTGTATCAAAGCGACTAAGCGCCAGGAGAGCCCAACGTTCGGCCGAATGATGCGGCACTGGAGAGACTGTGCAGGCAGCCACCAGGCGACAGAGTATTAGCAGGACAGGACTTGAGCGATTCATATAGACTTTGTTGAGTAGACGAAAGCAATTTTCAAGTATGGGTATGGCCATCTCATTGCGTCGCTCATCCAAATACTGACACGCTCGGGTCAACTCTTCGTGCTGCAGAAAACGTAGAAATGCATCCGAATCACGTAGCTTGGCATTAGTAGCCACATGGGTGAGAAAATCCTCAAAAGCTGCACTGCGTTCAGCAATTAGCTGAGACGAGAAATTACCCATCAACACTTTGCTGGGAAAATTGCGATTGTTCAGTTCGTTGGGATGTTGACGTTTCAGGCATTGATAAAGTTCTCGGAAATCTGTATAGCGGCGTTCAATCTTAACAGGCTGTGCATCTATAACGTTAGAGTCCTGTCGCACCGTCAACTCGTATACAACAAAACGTTTAACTTTGGCATCCTCGATCTCGCGTGGCATTATATGCGCTAGCAAAATATCAAAGCGCAGCTCTGTGCTGCCATCGGCAGTGGGCTTAAATATTTTATGTGGATTATTAAAACGTTCCCAGAAAGCTAACGAGTACAAAATAATATTAAAAATTTAGTTTGAATTACATATTTTGTATTCAGATTGTATGCACCTTTTTGTACCGTCTGGTCTGTGGCCTGTGGTGGTATAGCCAATGCGGCTGCCTCTATTGCAGGACTGTCGGGATCATCATCGGGATCTGGGCCGTCCACGGATGGTTCGTGGGGTAGCAATCGTTTGGCCATCACAGCATGCACTAAAAAATATGAAAGTTTTAATTATGGTCTCCAATGATTTAATTAATTAAGCGCTTACTCACTTGTTAAGTCTGTTACGAACGGGTACTCAACTATAAATGATTTACCAGCTGTTTGAAGCAATATGCTTCCGTTTATCTTTGTTTATCGCTCAATTCTGACGATTGTATTACGTTTGCGAATATCGCAAGTGACTAATTTCCTCAGTACCAAACCAAAACACAGCCCAACACCAGTGTAAGGCAATAAGTGGGACGCCTTTGTTTAAGCAGTGTAAATGTTTTGCAGCGACTATTGCATGCTCTTTAAAAGCGAACGTTTGTTAACTATAAACTGTTAATTAAAAACTTTATTTCATATTTGCTGCATATTTTGCATATATTCAAGCATTTGATGTACATCTATAAATAATACAAATATACAGCAGAAATGATTTTGATTTGATTTCAACTTTTGGTGTACAATGTACAGACACAATCAGCTGTTCCATACAAACAAAGCAGTGGAGCTGAGTGACCAGTCGAAAAGTTCTGGACACACAAAATTTCCATATTAAACCTCCTCAAAATTAATTATGTACATATGTATAAATTAGAAAACAATGTATATTTAAGTGATCAACCCGGAGTCAGTCTCGGAACTAACGTTATTTATTAGATGCTCATACATATTAAAGTCAAATAAATAAAATATAAAAGAATATAAGTAATGATCGTCGACTATTATAACAAAAGCTGATATACAAACATGGCTTGCAACAGGCTTTGTTATAAAATGCATTACCTGCACTTCGGTGAGTATATGTAAACACATACATATCGTTATCGATAACATAAATTTGCGACTCACGCACGAACAACAAGTCGACGCATCTCTATCGTCATCACCGCAAAACAAAACAACAAAAAAGTAAAGAACACCCACGAAAGAAAAAGTGGGAAAATTTTTCTTTTGTAAGTACAAATAATGACGCTGCCCGAGTTTTTTGGCTGCACTCTCATTGCATTTGGACCACCGTTTGCGCTATTCGTCTTTACGATTGCCCATGATCCTGTGCGCATTATAATACTGATTGCGGCAGCCTTCTTCTGGCTGCTTTCCCTGTTGCTCTCATCCCTGCTGTGGTTTGCAGTGGTGCCTCTGCGTGATGTGCTGGCCTTTGGTGTGATATTCTCGGTGCTGTTCCAGGAATGCTTTCGCTATATCATCTATCGCATATTGCGTAGCACAGAACAAGGTTTACATGCCGTAGCTGAGGATTCGCGTATCACCGAAAATAAACATATTTTAGCATATGTCTCTGGTCTGGGCTTTGGCATCATATCGGGCATGTTTGCCCTGGTTAATGTGCTGGCTGATATGGTGAGTACTCTGCCTATACTACGTAGCTTCGCTTTTTTCACTTCTTATTTATTTATTATAGAGTGGACCCGCTACCATGGGCCTCAAGGGCGGCACTGAACTTTTCTTTATTACATCGGCCGCTCAGGCACTTTCTATTGTGCTGCTGCATACATTCTGGAGCATCATTTTCTTCAATGCCTTTGATACGAACAACTATCTGCACATTGTTTATGTGGTGGGCTCACATCTCTTTGTCTCACTGCTGACCCTGCTCAATGCGGATGCATATTACTGGGCCACATTGCTGCCAAACTATATTGTAACAATACTCACGGGTATTCTTGCCTTTAGGGTTGCGGGTGGCACTTCTAGAAGTTTTAAGCGCTTTATAATGTGTCAATGAAGTTACTTGATAGTATTTAAAATTTACTTAAATTCTCCCAATCATAAAAAATACATTAATTCAATAATTAATTTAAGTCTAGCGACATTAAATCGGCTACAAATTTGACTAAACTTTTAACAATATTGCTGAATGTTTTTGTCTAAATGTATTTATATATATATATAAACTGTTTTTTCCTGATTTAATACTCAATTTAAAAACTATTGTTTTTAAAAGGGATTTTTTTTATTGATAAACTTGTTTTTGCTGATTGATAATTAAAACCTCTATGTAAAGGTTTTTCTATCGGTTTCAAAATCCTTTTTAAAGAACTTTACTTAAAAATATTTGATACTCGGGTATTATTACTATAATTTTATTAGTAAATGTTTGACGTCGTATATCGAAACTGGCCGGATCAGACTTGTTTCAATATGCGCTATATAGCAAACCAGATCTAATTAAAATCTGACTATATTTCTATGGATCGATTAAAAACTGAACGTCGAACGTTTCTTGGCAAATTTTGAAATACTAACTCAAGTTTCAATAGTAAAAACTTAAGTATTTAGCTTTAAATTTAAAGCTGTAAACATAAAACCAAGTCTAACCTTGTATTAAGCATAAAGATTATTTTATATTTATTGATTATGTATGTAAAAGTAAAACTTATGACTAAAATCATGATATTTTTACTCTTTACTGACTATAATCCATTTTGCGCACATTGATGCCATAGTCGGCCAATGCAGGCTGCAGATCCTCCATAGTCAACGTAAACTTGCGATCCTTGGCCTAAAATAATGAAATTACTACAATACTCAAACTGATTAACTCTAGTCTGAAACTCACCTTGGAGCCGCCGGGTGTGGCAGCGTTTTGCATATGCGTGCGCGCCTTGGAATGCTGCAGTGCATCGTCAATAATGTCTGACATGAATTTTTGCGTTGCAATTGAAATTAAACGCACAATGCGCTTGTCATCCGCATGAAAACCGCCCATATTCAGATAGTGTGAAGTAACTGCAAATTACAGACTATTTTAATAAATTTTTTATTTATAATTTTGTGCATTTACCAGCATCGGGCACCAACGGCGAGTAATCCTCCAGTTGCAGCATAAAGTCACTGAGATGCGATGCTGGCGCAGTACGTTCCCCAGCATAAGCAGCGGATGGTGCCGCATTGTTGTTGTTGCCGCTGCTGTTGGCTTGGCCCGAGGAACCGCCAGCGCTGGGATGATAAATTATGCCAAAATTGGAGCCGACCATTATTGAAACGATTTGTATTTGCAAAACGAACTGTATGACAGTAGTTGATAAACACAAAAAATACCAAAAGTGCGATTGGTTTGATAAATATATCGATAAATATTGCTGCAGCGGGGTCAGCCAGTGATGACCGATGACTTTCAGTGAAAAATAAAAAGGTAAGTTATAATTTTTTAAAACTTTAATAAAAATTGATAATATTACATTCATTTATATATTTTATATGTTCAGTACATCTTTGAGACGAGTTTAAAAATTTGTTTCACATGGAATGTTCTCTTAAATTAAGTTAAACTTTAACATATTATTTGTTCTTTTTTGTTGTGGGTTTGTTTTGCGATGGTTTGAAAAGTTTTTTAACAATATACAATAAGACAAACAATGCAAATACGCCTATTAAAGCTAAATGTACTGTGCTATAACTGCTAAAGTATTTCAGGATATGCTCAACTGATATATCATCCATTAAACTGGCTGGTGGGGGCACATTTTCTGGATGACTGTTCTTTGCATATGCACCCTCTGCAAACTCTATGAAGGCTTTTATAGTATAATCCTTTGAGGTTAGACGATATATTTTGCCTCGACGCAAGAAAAGGAATTCGGGCGCTTCCGATACTTTCAATCGTTTCGCTGTGGAAACACCAGCAGTCAGAGAATTCACTCGCGCCACATTCATCTTGCGTTTTAGATGACCTCCAACTGATTCCCAAACAGCATACAAGCGCTGACACATCACACATTCAGCGGAATAAAAGAAGATGAACCAATCGCCAGTTGTGGCTCCAGTTGACGCTTGGGTCAAATGTTCGAAATTTTCATCAGAAAGCTCCTTAACGGCCGGTTCTCTGTTATCGCTGAAGAATTGTATAATTTCATCCTCCTTAACGGCGCCAAAATAGAGAATTGGAATTCCTCTTCGGAAATATATAAGTGCCGGCTCTCGGCTTGGATCGTAAATATGTATTAAATTGCTATTGTGAGCGTGAACAACCGCTGCTCCACCCAGTGCTTGCTTAAGCTCCTCCTGAGCGTTGCCAACAATATTTTCATATTCACCGCACTCTGCACAGTTGTTTTTTGTAAACAGCGCAACTACGTCGCCGTCGCTCGTTAAAAGATGAATTAAGTCAGAGTCGTCAACACGTTCTAGGCTGGAGCAGCTGACGGCTATTATCCCTATTAGGAGGGCTCCTATAATCTTATAAAAAGACATTTTAGCCAAACAAATAAAAAGTTCACGCTTTGGTTGCCGACGTGTGTTAAAAAAATACAATATGCTTTATCGATTAGACAAATATCGTTCTCATATCGATATATTTATAAAGATGCTGGGGTATACCTGAAAGCTTTAATTTATATCAGGAATCCCTATATGTGTTGATATAATATTTATTAAACTTTATTGTTTATTTTGATACTCTGGCTTAAGAATATGACAGTAAACAATTTTAATTAATTAACAAATTCAAATATTTTTTAAAATATATTATCACTTCAATAAATATTTTGGTTTGATATTAACAAAGAAATGCATTTAATTGTTTGAGGTAAACAGGAATTGGTTTTGTGTAGTAAATGCTTTTTACAATAATAAAATAATTTAATAATTCAACAATAATAATATAATAACAACATATCATATTTGTGTGTATAAATGTCTCTATATTAAGTTGAGTATATAATTGTTATTTATAAAAAAAATGACACTAAATAAATTGATACATTTTGGCAAGTGTCACAAGTCGGAATAAAAATATATATGTTTGTATATAAATATAATAATCACAGTGATTGGTTGTTCGCTGGTCACAGTGACTAATTCACAGAAATGCCGGTTTTGCTCATCTCTAATTGGACAGCTGTTCGTCTAGCATTCTAATTAAATTCTAATTGGAGTATATGATAAATTTATGGCAACTTATTTATAGAACCAGATTAAGGACAATGGAAACGCATAAAAGAGAATACATTAATATAAAATTGGAACGTTTACAAAAATACCTGTGGAATCACAATCATAATCAACAGGTTTGTGTTTGTTCAATCTAAGACGGATTCTTTCGGTTGTTATCAAAGCGTAAAATACGGGTCAACGATGACATGGTGCAGGTAATCTGCTTCTGACGATCATCGTAGGACTCAAAATTGACAGCCACACGCTGGGCAACGAATGTGAGCAATCTGAGTATGTCCAGATGTTTGCCATTGGCCTCCAATTCGGCGCAGAGGCTCTCTATGAACCAGCTGCCCTGCTCCGAGTTGGCCCAACTGGTGTGGTCGGGTATGGTGGAGAAGGCAATTAGGAAATCCGAATAAATGGGTATCTTATAGTCACCGCTCGAATCCCCATCAGTTTCAGTATAACCCATGGATCGTTGCATAGTAAAGCCAGAGTCCCGTCGACTGCCCTGAGGTGTCTCCACAATGAACAGCTTCGGTTTGCCCGCCAACGTGGGACATTTGTCCGCTGAGAAGGCATTCCAAATATCCTCCAGCCTGTAGCATTTATCCCTGGCATAGGCCAGATCCCTTTCGCCATGGGTGAGCAAGGCAATCAGGATGCAATCGCTATCGGCATGATTATGTTCAACAGCTTTCTTTATTTTGGTTAGAAAATTTTTGTAGTACAAATCTTTGTACACTTTTACATCAAAACCAAGTAGCTTGAGCACACGCTGCAGCTTATCGCTATCCAGATTTGTTTGGGGTCTCGACGCTATTTTGGGATTATCAAAGTGCTCATGACTAAAGATAAGTGCCCTGCCGCGATTCTTGTGGCACATTTTATACTCTGGGGCATAACGTTTGGTTACCATTGGGGCAACGGGGCCATCAATGCTATTAACATTGAACTCCTTTGTGAAGAATGCTCCATCTGTAGTATTTAAAGTCTTTACTTGGTCCGCATTGTTTTCCGTATAGTCTGAAGGTTTATAATCACTCATTGTTCTATTTATTACTAATATTACACACTTTATATACACAAATAGAAGAAACTTCCGGAGTCTCGTTAATGCGGTTATCGTAGGGCACCAATAAATATTATAATGCGTCACAGTATCCAATAGGAGCGTAGGCAGCAAGTCTATTCGATTCGATACTTTGCGCGCGCTTTTTTTTGATACAACTATCGATAAAAATTAAGCTTTTGCTTATTATTATTTTATTAGACGCATGAGATACTCTGTAGCAGATAAATATATAAGGTATTATTGAGAATGAATTTATTTTATAATATATAATTGATATATCAGGGCCTATAAATGTTTTAAATTTGAATATAAAAACTACGTTATAATAATTATTTTACTAACTTTTTATATTAGTTAAAAATGATTTAATTAAAAAAAAAAAATTAACAATTATTATTATTTTTAGCATTTAATTTATGAATTTAAAATAAGTCATGTCTCAATTTAAATTATTTGTTTTTTACTTTAATGTCAAAAATTTAAAAGCTCATTTTGCGGTTTTAATTAAAAAAATCAAAAGTGAATCATATTTTTTAACATTTTTTACGAATTGAATTGAATTTTTTTACGATTTTTATATTATAAATTAAAAATAATATTTATTCTATAATAATAAAAAAATTACCTTTTTTTTTGATATTAAAATTTTAAATTTGATCACATAATTGCCTGGTATATATTTCCCTAAGGTAAAAAAAATTAATTGGTACATAACATATTAATATTCTCACTTTTCTCATAAACTGAAATTATGGATACATCGCAGACTCGAACCAATCGAAAAATTCTAACACTTTCGAAACTTTAATATAATTGCAGTTATATATAAATCGAATCTGTTGTTATAACAGTTTTATATGAAGGTTATAACAGTTCTTATAGTATAGGAAGCTATAATAAATTTAAGGCAAAACCAAACTTGGTTTTTTTATAGCATAGGTGGTGAATAAATGTGAAAGTAGCTACAAATACTGTTCTAATTTATGGTTTATTTAAATATAAAAGCTTTCAGGAGCAAAAAAAAGCTACGCGAGCTTTTTGAAAAAATTATCCCCATTTCCGAATTATTTTGAAGCAAAATTTGCGTTGATTTACCCCTCGCTTGGCAACATTGTTGCTGCAGCACATAAAAGAGCGCGCAATTTGAAAAGTCTAAAAATTGAAAAAAATGCTTATGCTGACATTAACTTTAGCACATTTGTATTAAAAATGCGCACTACGGTAATAATAAACGGCTATATTAAATTAAATGCACTTATTAATGGAATAATAAAAACAAAAACATAAACAAAGATTTCCGAATTAAAATGCTTATTAGTAAATAAAATTTTAGTTTTAAATAAACACACACAAAAATGTATTAATTTATTGCTATGAATTGTTTCTATTTTCAGCCAAAACGTTTTCACTTATCTTATCAACAATTTGCTCTTTGCGATATGTTGCCAACTGTATGGTACATGTTGCTAGCAGCATTTCGAATGTTGCAAAAATGTTGCGATACACATGCGCTCTGGACAAATAGCAAAAATCAAGCAGCGACAGCGACTTCGTTGGTTCGTCGCTCAGTTCGCGAGCGAGGAAATTTGAAAAAAAATCAAATTCAGTGATAAAGTGAAATTCGTGCGCGTTGGTTGGCCTGCACTTCGTGTAAGCTTCCAAGCTCTGACTCCGGCTCTCGGTTATCTCGCTCTCTCGCTCGCTCGTTCGCTTACCTTTTCTCACTCTCCCTCGCTTTTGTGCTCTTTAAGCGCGTCGTGAATTCTCGTGTCGTTTGTTTTGCTGCCGGATCGGTGTGTTCACAACAACAACAACAACAAGAACAAGAACAATCTTGTCTAAAATATATTTTGATAATAAAATTTGTGAAGAATCTGTAATATTCCACATAATCGGAAATATATAGATATTAATATTCAAAAGCCAACAAGCGGCGGGTGCGATGCGGCTAATTGGATTTATTCTAAATTTGGCTGCTTTAACAGGTGAGTGAGTTTTTCACTTTGGGCGGAAATGCTACAGTGAACCCTAACTAATGCAAACAGTGACTTAAAAAAATATAAAATTAAATGTTAATATAAGGTTTTGAGAATTGATTTATGATATATTAGCCATAAAATTAAAATCTAATCAATCAACTTTTTTATGATATCAGGAATTTATTATAAGCTTAGTAATGCTATATTAAATAAACTCTTTGTTTTAAGCCACAAAATAGTAATATTTTTCCTCTAAAGTGTTCCGATTCGCTTATAGAAAAAATATTTTTTTTTATGTTTTTTGGGAAAAATATTAGATGTTTCATTATATCCCAAAAAAAAAATATATATATATATATATAATTAAACAATTTTTTTTTGTTTTTGGGAAAAATAATAGATATTTAATTGTTTCCAAAAACATTAAAAAAAAATTATATATATATATTTAAAAAATTTTTTTTTTTTCAAATTGAATTGAAAAGATATAAACGCTCTTGAAATTTTTTTTTTTCGATCTACTCAATCTTTTATATTATAATATGGACTTCTGATTCGCTCAGTTTCGGAAAAGGAAATTATTTCATATTTTTTTGGGAACATTTATGTAAATTTAATAAATACAAAAATTTATTTAAAAATGAAGTAAGATAGATTGGAAATACATATTAACGATTTTAAATATTTATTTATTTTTATACTCGTATTATAAAAATATATGATTTCCAAAGCTTTACACAAGGATATCAAACTGTACCTTATTTTATATAAAATACTATTTCTCCGATCTAGTCAGTTCTCAACACTTATATAGACTGCTTTGATAGGAAAGAAATTTTCTAAACTGCTGGAAATAAAGACTTTGGATTAAATCAATGAATTTTCAGACTGCTTAAGCTACTTATGAATATACGAAATACCCTGTAAATTATTTTTAATAACCTACTTGACATATTTTTTAAAAAAACTTTTAAATTCTAAGCTTTTGCAAGTCTGATTTATTTTCCTACATTTAATTTCCTATATTTAGGTTATAATTATTACTTCTGACCTCTGGGCTGAAAACTTTATTGCGTTCTTCTCTATTATTTATTTATCCCATGGCAAACTATTTATGCATTTATTAGGTAAGCGCTTATACCATATTATTTCCAGCATTTTGTTTTGATAGTTATTCGTCATTTGTTTTTGCCACTGTTATATATATATAAATATATATTTTATTTTTGTATTTTCTGCTTTGGTTATTTGGTTTTCTGGCTCAAGTGTCTTGTGGCTAATATAAAATCGATGGCACATTGTTGCATATTCTGTTTACAGGTAAAAATCAATGGAAATGCTATGAAAGAAGAATTTCAACTCGAATACACAGTTGAGTATTCAGTTTGTATCACAGCATTCATTCTGTGAAAGGAAATACTTGAAAGTACCAGCAAAGTTAAGCCTTACGCTTCTGGATATTCAGAGCCAACACTTCCACATCAAATGACATATCCGGAGCCAGAGCACGGAGACACTTCAATCTGCATGCTCCACATTTATGTGGCGCTGCATTTTAACTCTTTGCTTTTTCTTGACACTCTACCGAACCAACACTGCCCAACAAATATTTAATTTAAAACGTTACACTTTTTAAATGTGGGTATAACTGCTTAGTAATGAGTTTGGTCTCGAGGCAGAATTAACTTTATTTTATTTAGCAATAATATTGTAGATGATATTTCATATGATATGAAAATTAGTCTGCAATGAAATCTCTTTAAAAACTTGTTTTTAAATTTATTTATATTATTTATTAATTTTTTTTAATTTAAAATATTTACGAATATTTGATTTAAGTACTTAATACATACTGTAACCATGGATTTTTTAAACTTTTTCCTAAAGTTGTATTTACTTCAAATAGATTGTGCTGTTCAAGCCGAATATATAATGAATTTTTAAAAATAATTTAAATTTAATTCTCAAGTATAATGAATTTTCCATAATAATTTAATTCATTCTCTATCATTTAGAAATTACTAAATAAATTTAAGAATCTCCATTCTATTTTCTTTTATTAGATACAAATTGCTTAATATATTTAATGAATATTTAATCGCTTTCATTATAATTAAAACACGAGTTCTCTTCACAAATCTCACGTCTCATGTCTCGTTCTTACTTCCGAAAACTTGATATTTCGAATTTTTGTTTTATTTTTCCATTAGAAGTAATCGCGTTCTCATTTCCACATAATTTTTATTCCGCAATTTTACCTTCCAATATTTATTGAAATAGCTAAAATAAAGAAATATATTTTCAGTATTAAGCAATTAATTCAATTTGGATTCAAAAATGTGTAAAATAATATTTTATTGTTGTTTTTTGACGAGCAAAACCTTTGTACAAAATTTTGATGAAAATTTGTGATAGCTTTTTTCACAAAAATATTTTGTATAACATTTTATGTTTCGTTCTCAAATTATATTATTATATGATATGAACTCAGTACAAAACATTTAAAAGTAAATTTTTAATTATAGTTTTTTGATAGCTGGTAAATTATGTGGAACATTTTATTTCTTTAATTATTGATAACTAATGAGGCCTATTTTAAATTCCACTTTCCAAACAATTTACAGAAATGAATAAACTCTTTTTTGAAGCATTAAAAATCTATTGAACTTTTAACGAAACTAAATCTTTGAAATTTTTTTTTATATTATATAATTATTTGGAATTTATTTTAATTGTTTTTAATTTTTTGTTTATACGTTAAGGCATTTAATATTCGCATTAAATATGTTGCCTCGCAATTTTCCGTTCCGTTTCTTATGCTCTTGTTTGTTTGTTGCATCGTTTGGTGGCATCCTTGTTTTTTATATATTTTTTTTTATTTTTTTTTTATTTTCTTGCTGCTGTGCAACGCGAGGCTTCTTCACTTGTTGTTGTGCTGCTGCTGCTGCCCCATTTGCGGTTTTGTTTAATTACGCATATTACTCGGGCCCCCTATCCAGATCCTTTGCACTGCTCTCTCCACTCCTTTGCCCTCCGTTCCCTGGCCCAGTTGATGAGTGCGAGTGTCTTTGGTTTGTCCGAGTTGCATGCAACTTCAGTTTTAGAGCCTTGTCAACAACAGCTTCAGCAGCGTGCACTTCCGGTCTGCCTGCCCCTCCTGCCACCCCTGCCCATCCTCTGCTGTGGCATTCAAGCATTTCCGCCTTGGCCAGGATTGTCAAGTGACCGCTGCAGGACAACTGTATAAACGGGAACATTTGGGCCAGCTGGCTATGTAGTAGCTACTAAGCTTCTAAAACCGAACGCCTTGTTAATTGCTTGGCTTTTGCGGCCACACTTAGCATTGGCTTTTGGCCATTATCTCTCTGCTTTGCCGTCCAATCAAGTGGCCAACTCTGCTCAGTCCGCATCCTGGCCAGATCTCCCTCTCTCTGTCTCTTTCATGTATTTAACATATTTGTGCAGTAAATCGCAGAAATTAGATTCAACAGAAGGCACTAATAAATAATGGACATAGTTGCTGCCTGCTCGCTTGCAAGCTAATGAGCCAAAGCAACGACAATAACAACACTTCTATACATACTGTAGGGTACACAGCTGGTCCCATTACTTTTGCCCAGCACTGTACTACTATGTACTAAGTGTGGTGTGTGTGGTGTGTGCGGTGTGCGGCGTGTGTGCGCCTTTAATTGAGGGAAAGGTCAGCGTCGCATCGATTTAACTAACGCGAGCATCGTCGAGGGCTACAATAATAATAAAAACAAAACAGAGCAGTGCATTAGCTACTCAACTGGCACACGACTAGCTGATATCCTGTAATAAAGGATTTACAGCTAAAAAAAGCTATGAATATTTTTAGAAATATGGATTTTGGGAGTATAGTTAATATACATCAAAATAATATAAAATATCGATTTTAGTAGTATGCTTACTTATTTTTTGATATTTTAAAATTAAATATCGATATTATCGATATAAATCATCTCATTTATATAAATACTATAAACTATCGGTATTCTCATATTTTTTCATATTTATAAATGACATATCGGTTTACATAATCTGATTACAAGACAAAAAAGAAATTTAAAGCATTTCTATGAACCAAAAAAAATTAAAAATATGTAGAATATTTATATTCTATAATTTTTTTGTAGTTCCATGGAGCTGATAAGTAACATAATAGATAATTTTTGGTTTAAGCTTTCAGATGGAAGTAGAGCTCACAGAATTTATTATAAAATAGATTGAATAAACTGTGATTCAAAAGATATTGTTATTTACAGCATTTATCGATTTATTTTATTGCAAAGAAAATAAAAAAATATACATTAAAATTTTCAACATTCCAAAAACATAAAAATAAAAATATTTACAATAAGAATTTATAGATACAGATACTATTGAATTTCAGTATAAAACCATAGAATATATAGTTTTTAATCGTTACTATAACTTTCGACTGTAAAATTATCGATATAATTTTGATAATTTTATTTTTATATTTGTTTTTCTTGACATTAGTTTTATTTATTTATTAATTTATATTTATTGAATTTTTATAATATTTAATATGGCACTTAAGAACATTTTTTGGACGCTTAAAAATTAATTTATACATTTGTGAGATCCTAGTGATGCATCCGTATGAGTCTTCTCCTTCTGTATGGGTAGAGAAGAGTTATGAAATTTCAGTTTGGTGAGATTAAATTGAAAATTATCCAGTAAACTATGACAATTTGAAAAAATCTACAGCTTTCCTTTTTATTTATCGATTTATGTTTTAATTTTTGTTAAATTGAACCAAATCTGCATTTACGTTTTTTTTAATAGATCAATATGCTAACTTAATAATTATTGCCGACTTTCCAAGCTTTCCGACAAAATTTCTGCTAATTTTTCATTCAAAAATTTGTTTAAAATGTATTTATTTTTTTTAAAATACAGTCTACAGATTAAAGCTGTTTAGTTTTAGTTTTTCTCACTCAGTTTTAATTTTTTTAGTATTTTATGTAACTTTTGCAGCTTGAGACAGTCGTAGGCTTAGTTGTGGACACATTCATGCCCTCCGAGACTTAATTACAGGGCATTTATTACAAAAAAGAATCGTTGGATTAAGAACTAAACGTAGGTGTGGATTCATTCATGCTTTTGCTCTCGTCGTCGGTTTGCCCATTGCCCATTGCCGGTCAGCAGCTGTCAAGTTGCCCATTGTCCCATTCAATTTAGTTGTAGTCGCACTAGGCACCACTTAACCCCCTGCACTGTACCCCTGCTGGGCAGCAATACCCCCCACGCCACCCATGCTCAATGCTCTTGCATTGCATGATAAATTGCCACTTGACTTTGCATATTTGTGCTCTGTGAATAGGTCGCAGATCCACAGCTGCCTCCAATCCCTAAGTCCCTTGTTTATTATTGTCCAACTTTAGGTTCGAAACTTGAACTTTGACTTTTGCTTTTGCCACCAAATGCAGCAATAGAAAGGGAGAGAGAGAGGGGTGTTGTTACCTTGACATCTTTTAAGTTTTGTGGTGCCAAAAATAAAGCTGAAAAACAACAACAAAACATTGAGCGCGATTGTTGCTGCCCCAAGTGTGTCTCAGTGTGTTGCATAGCTGACATAGCCAAAAGTGTCCTGTCATCTCTGCCTTCTTCTATATTCTGTGCGCCTTCTTTGCATGTCAACACTGAGCTACCTATATATATATTTATATTATACCCTTGCAAAAGCGTATTATAATTTTGTCTCGAAATGTATAATGCATAGAGAGAGACGTCTTCGACCCCATAAAGTATATATATTCATGGTCAGGACGAAGAGCTGAGTCGATATAGCCATGTCCGTATGTCCATTTGTTTCTATGCTTAATTTTGGGCTTTAACTTTGAGCTATCTTGATGAAACTTGGCACAGATGAAGCTGAATATTGTATGTAGTTTCTACGTCAAAATCAGCCCGATCGGACTACTATATCATATAGCTGCCATAGGAACAATCGTAGACACTTTATTTTCCTGAAAAAGTGTTTGTTTGAAAAACTTTTTTGTTTTTCAAGATATCCAAACCAAACTTGGCATATCGATGTATATTTACAATTCGTACAATCTGACTAAGTTTAAATAAAATCGGACCACTATATCATATAGCTGCCATAGGAACAATTGTGTCAAAAATGAGTTATTTTATGCAAAAGTATTTAAAATTTTCCTTTTTTTTTACCATTGCAAGGGTATATAGCTTCGGCGTGTCGAAGATATCCGTTTCTTTCCTTTTTTTTTATTTTTTTGATGTCCTTTCATTTATGCATGCATGGTATTTCCTGCTCTTTGCTTTTGTTTTTTGCTTTATTTTTGCTTTTTTTTTTTTTTTGCATGTCGCTTTTTATTATTATTTCTTTTATTTTTAAAATCCGACAAGCACTCGCCGTTGAGTGGCTGTCAGGTGTCAGGCCGCGCACTTGTGTGTATGAGTGTGCGTGTGTGTGTGTGTGTGTGTGCGTGTGTGTAAATGACACCAACATGCTCTACTATAACTGAAACTGGCATCATTTCTGAGGCTTTCGAGGTCGAGATGCTTGGTTTACTTATGTTCAGACGCATTTGAGGCAAACACTTGAACAACAATTGCAAAGTTTCCTTAATTTAAGGTCCAAAATTGGCAAAAATTTAATTTTAAGCTGATTTTTTGTGTATATACATCTCACAATATTCCAATAGCTCATATAAAAAATTTCAGCAAAATATCGATTTTCAGATATTTGTTAAATTTAAATGTGAAAAATTGCAAGAAATAAAAATATGACGAAAGAAACATTTATCATAGAAATTATCTCAGACTAGACTGAGTTACATGAGTTAGAAATATAGGAAAGACATTTTCTATGAAACTAAAAGCGAGAAAAGGACTATGAAAATTGAAAAAAAATCTAAGTTCAGATATGAATGCAATTTTGTTATTTTTGAAAAACTGAAAATAAATATACATTCCGCATAAAAACAAAACAGTTTTCACAGAGTTACATGTGTTAGAAAAATTGGCAAGGCAATTTCCTAGACGCTGAAAGGGGGGAAAAACCGATAAAATAAAATTGATTTACAGATTTAAATGCAATTTCTTTACAAATCGAAAAGAATTTTAAAAAATACATACCGAATGGCAGTCAGATCAATTCTGACCAAATTATTTGAGTTAGAAGTATAAAAAGTTGAAACTAGAAGTTACAAAAAAACGAAAATAAAATCGAAAAAAATAACTGATTTGTTAAGTTGTTAAGTTTCATTATAGATAAAAAAGTACGCACAAAAATACACTTTACACATGGAAATTGGGTAGACTTAGAGTTAGAAGTATAGAAAGGGTATTTTTTATAAAGCTAAAGCGTAAAAAAATAACAAAATAGAAAAAAAATTATTTTCTGATTTAAAAAAACTATAAAAAAAAAAACATTTCGTGTGGGAATCGGATTAGTTTTGCAGCACTGTGGAAATAAAAACAAAATCAAATTGCTGAAATAAATGCCAATTTATTACCGATAAAAAACTAGGAAAATTTAATAAGTTTTAGATTTAAAAGTACTGAAAGAGTGTATGCTATAAAGTTAAAAAAATCTATGAAAATATAATAAAACTGATTTTCCGAATTAAGCCCCATTTTATTGTAAATGAAAATCGATGACCAAAAATACATTCCGCATAGAAATTGAAACACTTTTGATCAATTTATATAAGCTAGAAATATAGCAAGAATATTTTTAAAAAACACAAACAAAATTATGCAAAAATTTAAAGTAAATTTTTTAATTGAGTTTATAGATATCATTAAATAATGTGAATCTCTTGTTAAAGCGCGCGCATGACACGCAACTAATTGAAATGAATTTCAAACTTTTTTTTATTTTCCACACTCTCAGTGCTTAAGTTACCGCTTGTTTATTTTTTTCATTATTTTTTTTTTTATTTTTTTATGCGGACTTGACAAATGTAGTGCTGTGTGTTGCAGTGTCACAGAGAACAGCACACTTTGACAATCTAACAAATTGTTACAACAATTGACACTCGCATAATACCGAGTGTTAAAGTATTCCAACCCCACAACTATCTCTCTCTCCCCTCTCCCCTCTCTCTATCTATATCAACAACAATCCAAACTGTCCAGTCTGTAGAAATCATTGCACTTGTCACAGTTGAAACTATGTGGGAAATGTGAAAGAGCAAATGGGCATCAATTTAGATTGTGTGAGTTTCGCTTTGTTTATAATTTAATAAATTGCTCATTAATTAAATGACATACTGTTTGATATACCCCGCATTTTATGTGGGTTAAAGGGTGTGTTTAGTTAGCTTTAATCATACATATATATATATATATATGTTATTTGAGAACTTTCAGTTTCAAGTGAAGCTTTTATACGAAGCTTTAATGTGCTTCAGACGTTGCATATTTCTACAGTCATTTATTTCGTTGATTAATAGTGAGAAGACTGAGTCAAAGTTGCAGTTTAAGTAAGCTTAATTACAATTGAGAGCTTTCAGTTTCTAGTGAAGCTTTCATATGAAACTTAAATGAGCTTTCAGACGTTGCATGTTTTTATAGTCAACTATTCCGTGGATTAAGAGTGAAAGCCAAAGTCAAAGTTGCAGTTTTAAGTGAGCTTTAATATATATATTTTTTTAAAACTTTCTGTTCTTAAGTAAAACATTTATATGAAACTTTAATGTGCTTTAAGTTGCTGCATATTAAAATAATTTTTAAAGGCAACTATTTCATTGCTTAAGGATGAGAAGCAATAGTCAAATTTGTAGTTTTAAGTAAGCTTAATTACAATTGAGAATTTTAAGTTTCTAGTGAAGCTTTCATTGCATATTTCTATAGTCAATTATATCGTTGATTAAGAGTCAAGAGTTGCAGTTTTAAGTGAGCTTCAATATATAATATTTTTTAAAAAAATTTCAGTTTTTAAGTAAAGCATAAATACGAAATTTTAATGTGCTTTCTGTAGCTGTATATTAATATAAAATCTAAAAGAAAATATTTCATTCATTAAGGCTGAAAAGCAAGAGTCAAAGTTTTAGTTTAAAGTCAGCTTAATCATATTTCAATTTTCGATTAATGTGCTTTGTATTATGCAACTATATATATAATAATTCAATCAATTATTTAAAACTTAATCAAGCTTTTCGTTTTCAGTGAGCTTAATTGAATTCCATCAAAGCTTTAATGTGCTTTCAATAGCTGAATATTTAAACAAATTTATTACAGAAGAGCTGGTTAGTCGAGTCCATTACTTTGATTAATTTCATCTAAATTTCTTTATGAATTATACACAAAGGGTGCGCTCGGATGTTTCAATTTGTGTCCAATCGCAGAGGGGGTTACTCCACATGAATAACTGTAGCTGTAGCTTAATGCATTTATCATCAATTAACCTATGACCTGTGAGCCTCTGAACTGAACAATAGAACAAAGAATATTAAGTATTATGAATGCGAGACAAAGTCAACCAAGCGTTGCCTTTTTTTCTTTTCTGTCCAACAAAGTTGCGAAATATGTAGAGAATATATATGAGTGCGTGGGCGTGGCTCTAGTGTTATATATTTCAATTAATAGTTAAATAAATAACCCAACAAAGTTCAGGGCATACAAAAAACATATGTCCGTTTATCTGGCGTTTTTAATTGATGTTTATGCAATTCACCATTAAAACGAATTGGCCCGATCGGATCGGCAATATACGCATGTCAACGGTAGCATTGGCAAAAAAAAATATATATATAAAAAATTGTTGTTCAGAATAATCGATTTGCATGTGTTTTCAATATGGAAAAAATTAAACAAAATAAAACATCAATAACCACAAAAAAGTAAAGCACAATATAAAAGAATCTACAATTTAATTTGTGTATTTTTTCATACCCTGTAAATAAATATACAAATAAATTTGTGCAAATGTGTGTGTAATGGACAGCATGAAAAGCAATTGAATTCATAAACTTTATAAACACAGTATTTAAGGGAGGTATATTTAAAATATTGAATTTTCTCTCTCGTTTCATAAAAATTATTAAAAACTATATATTTGATTTATTATTTAATTGAGCCAACCATTAACATATATATTTTAAAAATTAAATAGATATTGGATTATTTTATTTTAGAAATGTGTTTATTAAAAATATTTAAATAATTTCCATTGACTCTTAAAAAATCGATAGTAAGAAATTGTTGCTGAACATTTTATTTAATTGAACAATTCCGATATTATCTTGAAATTTAATTATGCTGACGATCAGCTTCAAAATCATTACATTGTGCTGATCGTTCCCTTATTTGTTAATACTTTTCAATATTTTTAAATTACCTTGACTTTTTTTTACAGAGCATCATCAAGTCTATATATAATAATTCTACTTGTCATGTCTGTGTCGATTTAATATTTATTTGATTTTAAATGCCTTTTTTATGCTGAAATTGTTGTTGCAGTTTTTGCCAGAGAAATTCATTGATTGTTTGTGTATATAAATAAATATTGCAAAATTGTATATTTGTCTGTGGCAAATAAAACTCTAAAAGTGACAAAACCATAAAATGTGCATTCATTCAGTAACTAATAAGATTTGAATAAAAACATATTTTCAATTTTGCTATGATCTAATCAGTTTTTCACAGGCAAAACAAATCAATTGCAAAATAATCAATTTTATTTATAAATTTATACGATTTAGAGAAATTGTTTGATATAGGTTTCTGTTAATTGTGTTATAAAATAGCAAACGGTTTTTGATAATATTTACTTCTCCAGCCGCATTGTCAATTCTCTTGGAAATTTTTGGGAACAAGCCTGAATTATATCTCAAAAAAAATATAAATTGTTTGTTTGATAAATTAATATGAATTTAATAAAAATTATGTCAAATTGTTGACAGAATTTTGTTAAAAAGAATTTATTTAATTTTTGTAAATTATTATGTACATAAAAATTTCACTAATACGTGATACTTAAATAAATTAAAAAAATATATTTTTCTTACATAAAAGCCTAGAAAAGTCACGAAATATAAACAATTTGAAACACACTCAGTTTGCGAGAGTATTACAAAGGCAGCCTCAACTTTGTGGCCAATTTCTGTGGCTGACAATGCAAAAAAGAAATGAAATGGTAAAAAAATATAAAAATAAGTAAATAAAAAAGAGAAAAAAATAGCTAATAGTTATGTATGCATATGTGATAAAAGGCATTTTGACGCATAAAAAATGTATGCAGCATATAATGCCACATGACCCGGGCATACCAAAAGCGCCCACAAGTACAAAAAAAATCAAGGAATGAATAGGAATTTCCAGGTGCCGCAGCTTAAATACCCTTAATAGATTTTTTTTTGTTATATAAAAATTAAATTTAAAACGATATTTTGTATGCTATGACGCAATGTGATATAGTTATTAGATTTTGTTAACATTTTATTGAACTAAGTAAGGCATAATTGCTGATTTTCAAAAACAAGAAAATTTTGCATTTTAAATTTAATTTTTACTATGACAGCTATAGGATAGAATATAGGATATAGTAGTTTGATTTTAATAAAATTTGATGAGCTTTTATATGATACAAATACAAAAGCTTCGATTTGATGACTTTGATTAAGATATCTGAAACAACAACAAAGTATTTTATATAAAAAATTTAATTTTGTAATGCTTTTATTGCAGCTAAATAATAAAGTTTTCCGATATTTGTGTCAAATGTTAAGTGAACCGATAAATATACAAGACAGATATAAAAGTCCTTTATTCAGCTTCGATTCAGCCTTTCGTTTTGATTATGAATATATACCTATAAAAATAATAAAAATTTCAAAAATGATTAAATAAAAAATAAAAATAAAATAATAAATAAAATTTTAAATTAAAAAATATATAGTAAAAAATTAAAATAAAAAAAAATATACAATAATAATAATAACATTGTGTGAAATTAAAAAATCTGTAGTATTGCGCTAATACTAATATTGCTAAGCTAACAATAATAATAAAAATGATTAATAAAAAAAAATAATTACAAAAATATTTAAAATTCAAATAAAATTAATAAATTATAAATATAACAAAAAAAAAAATATAATAAATAAATAAAATTTTAATTAAAAAAAAAAATAATAAAAAATAAAAATAAAATAAAATTTGTTGACAAATTATGCTAAACTAACAATAATAATAAAAATGATTAATAAAAAAAATAATTACAAAAATATTTTTGAGAAATTTAAAATTCAAATAAAATCAATAAATTATAAATATTTATAACAAAAAAAAAAAAAATAAAAAAATAAAAGTCACATAAAAGTTGGTAAATAAGTAGGCAATAATATTTATTATTAAATTATTGTATATTAAAAAATATTTGTTGTTTAGTGACAGCTGCCTTCATAAATAACTAATTTATTAAATAAAATTTAATAATATATAGACTGATGTTTTCTTCAAAGTGTTACATATTTACTGACAAACTTATGATACCCTCTGCGCGTTTATATAAATTGCGAATAAAATAAATGCGCCACGTATTGTCTGGGAAAAAAGGAAATAAAGCGCAAAATAAAAAGACGGCAGCAACAAAGCTGATGATGAAGAAAAAAAATAAAAAAATAAAGAAAAAAAAGGAACCGCAAAACCGACAGTTATTATAAAGCAGCCAGACTTTGAGCGGGGTGGCAAGGGGAGAACACTCAAGTGGGTGGTGTGTGTGTGTGTGTGTGGATGTGTGTGTGTGTGACTGTGATGCTAACCTAGTTTATGACAGAGTTTAAATTATCCCTTTGTTTTTGCCACAGTGTTTTTTTCCGCTTGACAAACAAAAGCCAAAGCGCTCAAGTAGATGCCACACACACACACACACACACACACTTACACTCATATGGGCACTTATAAATGTGTTAGTGGCTTGTGTGTGTGTATGTGTGTGTGTGTGTTAATGGCAGCGGCTGCCATCAACAAATTGCATATTAATCAAGCGGCTAAAAAAAATAAGCACAGCAAAAACGAGTCAACTTTATGAAGGTTTAATGAGACGCCAAATGGTGTTGTGTGTTTGTGTGTGTGAGTGTGTGTGAGAGTGTGTATATTCTGTTCTAACGAAGGTCAACGGCTTACAGTCTCTCCAGTGTGTATGCTGACAAATCTTTATGACCGCGTAATAAACACAAATTGCCTGTCATATGCGCCATAACGAGGCTTCCAGCTCTGGAGTCAACTTAACAAATTTGTTGGCCTGCAACAAAAATATATATATGTATATATATATTGGGGCCAAAAGCGCCCACACTTGCAGCCCATAAATTTGCAAAGGCAACAAGAGCAACGACTACTGTACCACACTGACAATTGAATTTATTGAGCTGAAGTCTATCAATCAGTTAATACGAAGCCGCTGGCTCAAACTGACAGTTGCCATTTACCCAGCCAACTTGACCAGGACGAGAACCAGGACCAGGCCTCTGCTCTTGGCTGTTGCATGTGGCAAGTTGCTTGTTGCTGTTGCGGCATGTTGCGGCATGTTGCTATTGGCTACTCTTGGATACTTGTAATCACATATAGTCAGTTGCAAGATAACCGCACACTGAGTCAAAATACTCGTATTGGAAGTGAAAAATTTTAAATAAAAAAAAATATTTTTTTTCTGCGTTATATTAATTTTCTAAAAATTAGCTACAGTAGATATGCAAAAAAAAAAAATATGCAAAAACTCAACTCATTTAAGCGGAAATTTTATACAGCAATTTAATTGTTTAGCTGGTCACATTTATTCTTTGAATTACTACCTCACAGATCAAAGTCTAATTTATTTATATTACCCATATAAATTATAACAAAAGCAACAAAAAAAAAAAAATAAAAAAAAATATTTATAAAAATATCATATATTTGCAAAATTAATAATCTGCACATTTAATCGATTTTAAAACAATTCAAAAAACCAGAAAACATTATAGGGCCCCTCAGGGTCTACTTAGAGTATGTTGTGTGTCGATTTATGCTTAAACTGGCTAACAAAGTTGTGTTCTGGACATTATTCGTAAATATTTAATAAATTGCATTAGCTAACGAGGCTAGGACTAACTTTAGGTCTAATTAAATGGTCGGGGTCAAAAGTTTTTGGGCAACGACTTTAAGCTACGCCCCTGTTGCAATTTGTCACTTTTAATGACTTGTCAGCGGGACGCCATTTGGTGCAACACATGGCACCAACACCCCTCCCTCTCTCCTAGTCAAACAACGACTTGAGAGAGAATCTAATGTAATTGAAAAGTTTTAGTGCCACGCCAAGGGATAGATGGTAGGTAACAGGGCGGTATCTAGTAACTGCTGTCTTAGCCACAACTGCAAGACGCAACTTAAGTTAAAACTGTAGTTGACTTCGGTTGAGTTGAAGTCAAGTCTGGTACATCATCGTCATCGTCATCATCAATGCAACCAGTAACTGCAGCATGAAGCAAATGGAGCATCATGAAACAACAGCACGTCCTTGCAAAATTCAATTTGTCAAAAAAGATGCTGTCACGCAGCAATTGCTGAATGCTTGCTTAATTCCTATTTCTATTCCTATTCCAATTCCTGCTACCCGACTTGTCAATGTGAAGATGAAAACTGAACAAAAACCAAATCAGACTTCATGGTATTAATATATTTTTGGTCATAACGAATCTACAATGCTCTGACAGTCATAAATGGAAATTATACAATCTTTGTAGACGATGTTTTTACACTTTTCACTTTCAGCATCGTTTTTTAGATTTAACTTTATTTCGCACATCATTTCATGTTTTACTTTAATTTAAAAAAATAAAAAATAATCTTTACTTATCGGTTTTTTTCTTGCTTTGCTTCTCGGTTTGTCTCTAACTCTAATTCTAATTTTTTTCAAAAAACAGATCACATTTATTTAATATATTTTTATACACAACGCTACAGTGTGCTCTTACAGTCATAAATGAATTTTATACAATCTTAAAAATTGATATTTCTTGAACTTCTCACTTTGAGCATCGCTTCTTGCTTCAATTTTTAAAATTTATTATGTTTCAAAATATATAGTCTTACCAAAAAAAAAAAAAATAAAAAAAGCAGAAGCTTCTTGCTTCATTTCTTGTTTTATCGAACTTATCAATTTTTCCTCACTTTGCCTATCTAACTCAACCTTTAGTTTTTTTCTTGTTTTTTTTTTTCTTTTTTTGTCCAGCATACTTTATCGCTCTGCTTTTTGTTTAATTTCCTTACTTACTATATTTTTGCTTCTCGGTTTGCTTCTATAAGGTCGTTAGTTTGCTTCTTGCTTCTCTTTTTACTTTAATTTTCAGCTTGCTTCTCACTTTTCTTCTGAGAATGCTTTAGGCTATTAATTTGCTTTACTTCTTGCTTAGCTTTCAGTTTTGCTTCTCGTTTAGCTTCTTGTTCTGCATTTTGATGTGCTTCTCCGGGAGACTTGCATTTATGGGCGCTGCTGCTTCTGCTTCTTATTCACTTACTTTCTTCCAAACACAAAGTCAACACAATCTTATGGTAAAATCCTGCCATAATCTTGACATAGCTAACGTACCTTATGCTAGATTATGCGTAAGAAATATCATTTGTTGGCTGAGCGTGTGAAAAGTTAATAAATGTCCAAAAATGCATTGAAGGATGCCACAGTGCGTGTCACAATTATAGAACAGTTGCTCTGCGGTTTTTTCTTGCACTTGGGGTTTTTTGTTGCATGTGGTTGTGTGCCATCATTATGACTTATTGTTTGGCAGCGTGTTTACATGGCGTATGCGCAATGGCAATGAAGAAATGATGGCATTTAAACTACTTGCAACGTGCTTGCAATTGCAGCACTCGATTTATATTCCACTTGCCACTTGGCAAGTTTCTTTCTTTACTTTTTCAATAGCTGCTTGAAGCAAGTCAAGTAAAACGCATTTTGATGGTTACACGTCGTCACAGTTTTGGGGCAGCATTAAAGATCAATTTTCGCTGAAAAATTTAAAAGTGCATTTAAGCTGCACCACAAGGCGATCATAAAACTTGTGCCGAATGCATAAAAGTACTGTTATACCCCGGGCAAGAGAATGAAGCTCTGGGAGTAAGCTCGAGTTGCACGAAAAAAAACCTTTCAAAAATTTCTTATGACTTTTTGCGTTCAAAAAACCAGTGAAAGCGTTGCAAGTGGCATTTACTAGTTGTAATATACTCTGGAAATGTGTTTTAAAGCTTTTTTGATTTAATTTCATTTGTGAGAATATTTTTGCTTGTGTTATTAAGTTTTTTTTGTGATTAGGGAAACTCATATAAAGTTTTGTGTCCCTACTAGATATTTGAAATAGATTTTTGCATTTGATTTTTTTAAATAAAATTTAGAGAATTTTCGTTTTTTTTTTTATAATAATTGGAAAATTACTTACTTTCAATCAATAAAAGAAAAGTTAAAAATAATTATTATTTTTGATTTTTTTTCTAATTTATAATATAAAAAAATTTTTAGTATAAAAAAATCAAACTTTTTATTAAATTTTATTTAACAAAAAAAATTTGCAAAATTACTCTTTTTATATATTAAATAATTTTTTTGATTTTTTTTTTCCAAATTTTAGTATTAAAAATTTTTAGTATAAAAAAATTGAACTCCATATTAAATTTGATTTAAAAAAAATTGCAAAATAACTCTTTCTATATATAAAATAAAAGTTAAAAATAATAACTATATTTATGACTTTTTAAATAAAAAATTATTTTGTATTTAATTTAAATTATTTTTGATTTAACTCTTACTATCAATTTATGAAATAAAATTAAAAAATTTTAATATTGGTTTTAATTTTTTTTTAATTGGAAATTATTATTTAATATAAGGAGATGAGTCACCAAAAAAATCATATCAATTATTTATTATATATTTTATTTTAATTTTGTATAAATTTGTCTTAATTAAAATCTTAAATCAATATTATTTTTTAATTTAGAAGAAAATGTATAGAAAATATTTATTATGTATATTTTTATTTTAAAAGTATAATAATTACGATCTTGGGACTCAAAGCTTTGCTTTCAAGAGGTACTGTATTCCCAAGGTTATATTTTAAATATTCGGCTATAAAAGTGTGTAAGGGTAAGAGTAAGAGTAGAAAGATCTTCTAGTTTTTTATTTTCAATGGAATGAAAAGTAGTTTGTATTTTAAATTTATAGACTATAGTTAGAGTCTATGAAGTATAGGAAGGGTATTATGTTTAAAGCTGAAGTGTAAAAAAATAAGATAATCGAAAAAAAAAAAATTGTTTCTGATTTAAAAGTTATAGCAACTAAAAACACATTTCGTGTGGGAATCGGATTAGTTTTGCAGCACTGTGGAAATAAAGATAAAATCAAATTGCTGAAATAAATGCCAATTTATTACAGATAAAAAACTAAGAAAATTTAATAAGTAGTATAAGTATAAGTATAGCTCTACCTGCACAAGTATCCAGATATATTTTTTTTAACAAACAGACAAACCCTATATACACTATTGCTCTTCGTAGAAGAGAGTATAAAAAATAGAATCATTCACTGCGGAATAACAATAAGCTGTGAAATGGGAAATGGGAAAAGCTCCAAACAGTTGCTGCTGCTATTGAGTGGATGCTACAGAGAAATGAGAAATGAGAAACGAGAACTGAGAACTGAGAACCACGCTTAATGGCTTTCTAGATAAGGCGCCAGGTAGTGGCCAGGCATATTTATCAAGTTAACACACACACATGAAGGCCAGGAAGGAATTTAACAGGTTATGAGACGCGGTAAACAATGTGCGTGAATGTCTTTTATGCAAAAAACAAAAAAAAAAAAGAAAACAAAAATAATACTAATTAGAAAAGTAGAAAACAAAAGACTGAGCAACACAATAAAATTTTGCATTTTGTTGAAATCCCTTCTTTTTTAGCTTTGGACTGTCATTTGCAGGCGTTGCTTGTGCATTTGTTGCTTAGTCCTTGTTTCTTATTCCTTGTACAATTTCATTTTCAACACAAAGTTTTGTTTTATTACCCGGAGGACACGAACAGGACTTTGTAACTTACAAGCCAAATAACAAGTTTGGACGAGCGAACGTTCCACGCTCTCTAGTTGCAGTTGTTAAAGTTGGATTTGATAATAAAATTACTTTTACAGTTGCCTGCCTCTCCCTTGCTCTCCCTTGCTCTCTTTTTAGCCTTGATGTTATTTTGCCGAGTAAGTAAGTCCATAAGTCCATCTTGGCCCAGTTTTGTGTTTAGTATGTTCGTGACTTTGTAATGAGCCAAGGGGAATCTTCAAGTTGATTCCCAGTTGTACGAGCAGCGAAAATCAATCCATGGTACACAGCTACACATCAAACACATGAAACATGTTTATATGCAATTAATAGCATTATGTTTGCATATATAATGTTTCCACATTCCACAAACTCCCAAATTGCCAAGACTCAGATTTCAGAGTCCCTCTCAAATCTCAAGTCCCTTGACGCACTTAATAACGCATATTATTCAAGGCTCGTTCATATCTCTCTGTCTATATATGTTTGCAATGTCTAATCAACTGGCTGCTTAATGTGAGTCCAAACACACACTCTCAATACTCATAATGAGGGCAATGTACGAGTCCTTGATTTGGCATAGACCAAAGGACTTGCAACGAAATGATCATTAACAAAAATATCTTTACTGTGTTTTAGGCAAAGTTCTTAAATTAATTAATATATGTTGCTAAGTAATAATTGAGTTTGCCTTAGGTTGCTTTAATAGAGTTTATTAAATTAGCAGCACAGCACTTTGTAATAGAAATTCTTGATTTTAGGCTTACTTAGTCTACATATTCACTTTTAATCATTTATTATTAATTTAATAAAAGTCTTTTTTTTGTTAAAAATGTGATTTTAATGTTCTCTGCAATTTACGATTTACTTATATTTATTTATTTACAATTTACTTATATTGCTTTTTATATTTATTATTTTTTTTGCCTTCATGACTTTAAATATATATAAAAATAATTTCTAGTTTCCCAATTTTTATTTTTTATTATTAATTCAAGGACGTCGTAAGGTAGATATGTTTGTTATAAAAACTTACATCAAAGAGATCATTTTAACAAAATTTTATTAAATATGAATTCAATCCATTTGAAAATAGGCTTCATCAAAAAAAAAAAAAATATATATATTAATATAAAAGGTCGAAATAAAGACAGTTTTTAATTTTAAATTTTTAGTTCGTAAAATTTTTTTGAAACATTGCAATTTAGCTACCCCTTGATAGATAATTGATAAATATGCTACCTTAACCCATATATGTACTATAAAAAATAAAACTTAATATGAAATTTAATAAATAAATAAAGAAAATCGGAGCAAAAATAAAAATTATTAAAAAAGATACAATTTTTGTATTTCAGTGATTTTTAATTCAAATTCTCAGACTATCACATAATATATATTGTGAATAAAAAATTACGAACTAATATTATATATCTCTTACATATTTGGGTTTAAAATATTTAAACAAATATCAGCAGGCTAAAAAGCTACTAAATGTAATCAAAATGTTGTTACTATATATATAATTCTGCCATTGGAATAATCTGGTAAAAATTTGAAATTTTGTATAAAGGTTTAATTTCGTTCTACTTCTCTCTATTCCTCATTTTTTGTTTACAACAATTTCAAATCATGATCTAATTTGAATGCAGTTGGTTAATGCATGTTTAGGCTACAAACAAAATCACAGAAATATTTTGGTTATTGCACAAAAGCCATTGAAATAAAACGTCTGCAATTTGTGTCAACTGTTTTGGTGTCTCTGCTAACAATAAGTGACTCTTAATAATGCAAATGCAGTTGATAGAGGCGACCAACATTGAAGAGTTTGGCAACAACTGATAAAACAACAGCAACAACAAGCCTAAATGACAAATACTTTAACTATGGTAAATTTGACTACTTTTCTGGAATAAATTAATAACTTGAAAATTATGCGAGATTTTTTTTAACACTTTAGATTTGATTTTAAAGTATTTTTAGAGAAACAATTTTTTTCTTTTTGTTTATCCCATTTTACTTATCCCAGTTCGAGATTTCATGCATTGAGGCTATGTGGCTTGATTTTGAATATCTTTTTAACTAAACTGTGTGTTTCTAAAGTTTATATATATACATAAATGATCTTAATTTCAATACCTTTCCATTGCTATATAATATGTCCTTAAATGATCAATACTAAGGTTTCTGCAAGCTTATAAACAATTTTGTTTTTTTTAATTTATTAAATAAAAATGAAAAACTATCTTTTATTTAATATTTTTGAAATAATAGCTGGGAAATAATTTTTATTATCAACTTTTTATTATAAGCGTTGAAAGAGAATAGTTATTTTTTGATTTTTAAATTAAAAGTGTAAATTAATTATCATATTATAATTTTATTTTTTAAGTCAAAAATTAATTTCTTTTTACTGATTTTAATGATAAAAAAAAACAATAAATTATTTTTCACTCGTAGTTTTTATATAACAGTGTATAATGTTTAAACATGAAAAGCTAGTTAATTCAAACAAACTGTAAAATTCAGTTTTTTCTATAAAAATTTAATAAAATCCCCACAGTGCTATATAGAGCGTAGCAGAAACTGTAGCATAGTTTTTTCGGAGGCAATTGGAATTGTAGATCGTCCTGCCATAGAGAGAATTCGCTTATGAAGTGCCGTTCAAACTGATGATTGAAACTCTTGTAGCTGTTGTACAATCCCTGCACTCCCGCAGAATACCCCTTAGCCATTAGGCATTAGGCCGCATTGGTGCTCCAGTCGATGCATGTCCTTGTCAGGACAATCACTGAAAGTCTACTCAACTCAACTCAGCTCAATTCAACTACTGATGCAAGGTGTGCGGCTTTGTTTGCCCAGTCACTGGTCGACAATTCACTTAAAAGCAGGCACGTAGTGTACAACTGGAACTGCAACTGTCCTCCCATCTCTCAATATCCTTACCTCCATATATCCTGTTGCCAGAGGGCTGACACGCATTGCTTTTTTGCCACTGGACAGATGCACATGTCGTCGTCCTGCTTAATACCCGTTGCTTTGTAAAACTGTTGCCCAAATACCAAGCCGGGAGCTCAGCAGGACAACACCAGTAGCTGAAAGACCAGCAGGAATATTGCACACAATAGTGCTTGACTAGCGGATATCCTATAATGAGATTTAAGCTGAAAAGCTCAGTTAATATGCTTGAGGTGATAAAGTGATTGACTGGGATATATTATATAAGGTTTTTACGGCTCTTAATGGATAATGCACTGTTTGTCATCGTTGATTGTGTTTTTAAACTGACTTGAAATATTTTTGACAGGTGGATATTCTTTTAGAAAATGTTTTAACACGAAGGCCTTTTTTTAATATTTATTTAAAAATTAATATATATATATTATTAATAAAATATGTAAAAAAAATTAAAAATAATGAGTTTTTATAATAAAACAAGAAAAATATATATAACTCACATTTAGCTGTCATCGAGCATTAATAAAATTTATAATAGAAATTCAAGATAATTGATTTTTATAATAAACAAAAAAATATATTAAACTTACATTTTTATTCGACAAAATCAAAAAAAAAAAAAAAAAAACAATTGAATTTAGCTTATTTTATGAATGAAAAAAAAAAAAATAAATAAATAAGCTAAATTCAATTGTTTTTTTTTTTTGTAAAATAAATTTAAATTGTGAGTTTAATATATTTTTTTGTTTATTATAAAAATCTATTATCTTGAATTTTTATTATAAATTTTATATATATATATATATATATATATTTGTATGTTTGCTAAAATTCGAGTTTTTGGGCTTCTTTTAGGATTCTATTATTTTTAATGTACCGAATATACTAAAAAGCTTTTTAAATACACTAAAAAACTTTAAAAATAATGTATGAGAATTCTAAAAATAATATTCTAGTATTTTAAATAATTTTTGTTAAAATTTTTAATTTTATAAAAAATTCTTATAACTGTTGCGGTCTACAGATGCCGAAAAGTCAGTGTATCTTAAAAACCCTGATCGATTTTAAAGATAGCGCTACAAAATCAAATTAAATCTAGAAAAAAAACAAATTAATTGTGTACCACCACACTTTGCCTCCTATTTACCCTTTAAAACACAATATTGCATAGGGTATAAAATGAATCAACGGCAGCTGTAGCAATTCCTTTGCAGCTTTAAGGATTCCCATGCAATTTTCAACATTGCGCGTTCGATATAAAATATGCAATGCACTTAAATTGTTAATCATACGCCACGTGTGCCCGGCAGCCATCACTTTGCGCTGAGGGGTTATATGGCCAAACAACAACAGCAACAACAACGACAGCAAAGTGTGTAAGGGTTGCGAATTTATATACATATATACATATATATATAGTTTAAACATATAGCTTTAGTGCAGTATGCGTGATATTCACAAACTTAACCCATAAACATATTTCCATTGGCAACTTTTGCCTTTTATAATGCTGCTAATCTATGCCGCAATTATTTAGCATATGCTTAAAAGTTTATGGCCTGTCAACGCTTTGAAGTTTCAGTCAAAGTTATTGAAAGTACTTAAACATGGCCACTTTAGTTGGCTGTCCATTAAGCGCCTTTGGGCCACTTTGTCTCCGAAGCAAGTCACACTAAATGCCGTTGATTACAGCGATTAAAATAGAGTGGGCAGAACTAAAAGCCGAGACAGTTCATTGCACCGCTAATTGAGCGCAACGATAGTCTAGACCCAAGACAAAGGCCACAATGTTTTTACTATCCCTACCACAATTAAGTTGTCAACATAAAAATAAAGACACTATCGTCATGAACATTTCGAGTGACTTTAGTTGCAGCTGATTAATCAATTTGATGCTTAGTTAGTGTCTGAGCAGTTTTATGAAACTTCATGAGTCACTTTGTTAAGCTTAATTTTTGTTTGAATATTTTTAAGGAAAAACTTTGTTTAAAAACGTAAAATAAAGTGGAGTTTCAATTTAGGATTAATTGGAAATAAAAACAAGCTATTAAATTTTGGCTAATTAATCAAGATTAAAGCCTGATTAATTGCAGTCAGTAAATTCAACTTATTAAGTTGGAGGCTTTTTTCAGGAGCTTAGGATTAAGTGACAAAAAAGTGTTGAAAGTGGTTTAGTTTAGCCTGATTAATTGTTTTTAATTTGAGTTAGTAAAAGGCTTGATTGTAATTTTTAAGGAGCTTTGGATTAAGTGAGAAAAAGTATGGAAAGTGGTTAGTTACTTTAGTTTACTTTACTTTAATTAATTGTGTTTCATTTGTTTTAGTTAGAGGCTTTCATGTGCTTTTCAAAAGCTTTGGAATAGGTGACGAAAAGTTCAAAAAACGATTTATTTATTTTAGTCTAAAGCTTGATTAATTGTAGCTCAATTGTTTTGGATATAAGCTTTTGTGTGCTTTCAAAGTTGCTTGGTTAGAGCTTTGAATTAAGCAGAAAAAATATTTGAAAATTGTTTAATTACCTTAGCCTAAAGCCTCAGTAATTAAAGTTATTTAACACAATGAATTTAGTTAAAAGTATACATGTGCTTTCAAAGTTGCTTTTAAAAAGCTTTGAATTAAGGGACAAAAAGTGCAAAAAGTTATTTATTTTGTCTACTATAAAATCTGATAAATTGCATACAATATGCTATATTAATTTAGCCAAATGCTGCATTAAATTTTCCACTTAATTGTTAAACAAAAACTGTACTACTAAATTTGCTCAATTCAATGCAGAAAATCGAAATGTACTTACACAAATTCATTGCAATTTGAAGTGTGTCTGAATTGTGAAATCCTTTAAGTTTCCTTTGTGATAATTAATAATAATCCTTTTGACAATTTTGGCTATTGAATGATTGACAAGTTCTCCAAGAACAGAAGCTGCCTTTATGCATTGTCAAGGCAACTTAAGTTATCCTACAAATCCGTCACAACTTTATTCAATTAATTCAATTTTAATTAGTCAATAATGTGTGGCTTATTCACAACTAAAATATATATATACTACATGATTATAGACAGGAAAAGTTTCGGATAGATGCCAAAACTTTTTTCTTTTTTTTTGGTAATACAAAAGAAAAGAAAACTTTGACAGATGAATATCATTTTCATGCACTGTGTGAACCAAGTCAAGAATAAAACTTACTTGTATACAAAACTTTTCTTAGGCATATTTGTGTGTTTATGTAAAGAGTAGTATATATATATGTATATGTATGTATATGATAATGTTTGTACATCTGTATTTAATTACATTTCGGTTGAATGCCTAAGCTGCTTAACTTGTTTTGATTCATTGCTGACATCTGTGTGGGCGTTGTTAATATTTCAGTTCATGCAATTTGTAGTTTACTTAAAGCTCTCAACCATTTGATACGATAAATAAATGTAAATGTCTTCAGGTTGTATGTCTTGGGAATATTTAATTTAAATTAGTTTTTAGCAGCAAGCATTAAATATGAATTGATGTATATGGCAAAAAAAAAATCAATTAAAGACTGATTTGCATTAAATTCAAAAGATTTTGTACTTGGTTTTAAATAAAGTGGTTAAGAAGCATATTAGCAGCTTGGAATATATATAATATTTAATTGATAATTTTTAATAAAAATATATGATAATTTATCATATTTATAATCATATAGACTTAAAATAAAACCAAGTATTTACTACTAAAATCAAGTTCAAATATCTTGAATTAAGTGCGCTAATATAAACCCGAAAATTCCCAATTTTTTGATGACTGCGAAAACCATTTGAGAATAATTTTTTTTTTTTTTGGAACGACATATTTTATTCTAATTTTGGTGTAATTTTAAATACATAATTTAGGGCTTTTCTAGGTTCTCTTTAATTAAAAATAGAACAAAGCTATTGCAGCTGTTGAATTTGCAATTTAAATTTTTAATTTGCTTTGAAATTTTATGCAAAAATTCGACAATTTGAATACCCCTTTCTTTATAATTGCTTTCACCTTATTAACTTATTAAATAAGTTAAGCCATTGTTTTCTTAATGTTTAAATCCGTTGCAAAATATGCATAAAAAAAGTTTTTTAATGCATTGCACCTAAGGTTATGTAATAAAATTAAATTTGTAATTATTTTTATTTTATTTTATTTTTTTGTTGAGTTTTTACCTTGTTTGACGCGTTTTTCTTAAGGGTTCGTGTGTTAACTTTTTACACGTGAAGGTGTGAAATGTAAATGTGAAAAGTTGAGTTGATTCAGTACACACACACACACATGCACACACACACACACACACGCACACACATTTACCTACTGCCATAGCGCCAACTTTAATTACTTTGCGAGAAGTTAAAGGCATGTGAGTTTAACTTTTTAATTAGTTGCCAGGCTTTCAATGCAATCAAGAGCAAGGCACACACACCCATACAACAGCCTGACAGGATATGCCGTGTCTAAGCAGTGTCCTGCCAGTATCCTGCCTGTTTACAAGCTGTTAACATGCAAATCAAACTGCAGCTGATTTCATTTACTTTGCTTTATCGATGACCTGCTGTCAATTAAAAATCAAGAAAAAACTTTCACGCTCCAAGTTAATACAAAACTGTATATCCTTTCAGTCCTGGCTACTCATTGGTCTGTCTGCTTTAGTTATGCAACATTAATACTGTCACACGGATACCAAACCGCCGTGTTCAACTGTCTGGTCCCATCAATGGTAGCACGTTAATCAAGTTTATGTTATGCATGAGCCTTGAGCTCAGTCATGTCCTTTGCTTCTGGCTCCTGTCTCATAATCTCTGCTGCGGCTCCAGTTGCCAGTTACTTGATATATTTGATATGCAAAACTGATTTCAAACAGACAGTCAGATATGCGGCTCATTATAGGGCCTATAGAATGGCTAAGGGCAACTCGAGTTCTGAGCGTTCTGCTCATATATAGTATATCTCTTGTACATATATATATATATATATATATATAGTATATCGTATGTAGACTGTATACAAACGACCTCTGCTAACTTTAATACAAATCGAAACACGCACGACCTGCGCGTTCCGAATTCCGGATGTTTTATGCAATTTGGCGTAAAAACAAATCAAATGTAGCAGAAAGCAAAAATGAGCGTACAAAATGAGAATTCAATGCACATTTATATACTCTATAAATAAAAGGATACTCAATATAAAGTTATTTATTAAACTAAATAAAGGTTTAAATAAGTAATGAAAAAGAGTGAACAAAATGCGAAATATAATTTTCTGACTTGTTGAAACATTTTTATTGGCTAAATCACATCCAATAGTGAACAGAAAAATGCAATAAATGCATTTTAAAATGTTTAATCAATTTTAAACTTGTTTAAAATGAGAACAGGTAGTTTTATATGTTAGCTATGACAAAGGATATGGAAGGACTCTTGCTGAGCGTAATAACAAAAGCCAGGAATGTAGATGAAGTGGGAAAAATTGTCTGGATAGAGGGGTAGGAATATAACCTGCAATAAAAATGAAAAGGGCACAAAATTTGCCAGTTAAAGTATTGAATATGTTCATTGTGTATATTTGAAGCTCAGCATGAGATTGTTTTAAAACTTTGATATTTTTTAGAATGAATTAGAAAAACAAAGTTGAACTTATAGTAGATATTTTGTTTTATATTATTTTATTTTATATAAAAAGGGTTTCGTATTCAAAAGGTACTGAATTTTAAATAAAATATTTTGGACAATAAAGTTTTATAAAACAAAAATCAATTTTTTTTTAATTGATATAAATAAAATTTAATAAATATCTATGTACTTTTTTTATTAATTAATAGAACAAATTGAAAATTGTATGTAATAATGCACAATTAAAATTCAGTGTTATTTAAGATCAATAATGTTCTTATTTATAAACTAAAAAAGCTGTTTCGAATACTTTTAAATACTTTTAAATCACTTTTAAATCAATTATATAGAAAAGTGTATAGCATATTTTATAATATAAATTTTAATTGAAACTCTTTGATATCATATGTTGTTGCATTTATTTTCAATTAAATTAAGACAAAAGTGAAATGAGAAGCATGCAAAAATACAATTTAATTAAATATATTTAAAAGTAGCTTTCGAAGTCAATAAAGGCCAATAAAGAGTGTTTTATTTTACGAAAAATACAAAATTAAATTCAATTATAGCCCAACTTAATATATAATTTTCATATTATCTTGAAACCTGTATATCTATCATAACGTTCAATAAAATAATATTGTTAGTCTCGAAAGAGCTCAAAAAATTTTTTTTAAAGCAAATTTGTGCTCGAAACATAATTCTAGCTAGACTTTTAACTATCTAAAGTCTTCTGCTATTCTTCCTATATTAACGTTAATTTTTTCTATAATTTTCCCAAAGCGTTGTCAAAGTTAAGTGACCCTCGAAAAAGTAAAGAAAATATAAACTGCGTATACAACATGTGCGTACGTTTACGTATGTGTGGCGAGTCAGTGCGAGTCAATCAATCAGGCATTCAAGCCATTTAGTCAGTCTATCAATCAGTTGGACCGGTGGAACGTGCACATCATTCTAATGACATAACATTTTTAATGTTGGCCATAAATGGCCACAAAATGCAATTTGCTGTTAGGAGCAACCAATGCGGCGTATGCTCAATATGATGGCCAACAAATGTTTAATTCGTTGTCTCTAATCAAATTGCTAATGCACATTTATTTACCAACTTGACTTTCATTGATGCTGCACAAATAAAGATCTTCACAAGCTTAACATTTAAGTTATCAGAGACTTTGAATCAATTTGAAGTTGCAGTTGCATTGCAAATTATGCAAATTGTAGTGTATGCGATGAGGTTTATTTGAGAGAGAAATAAAGTGGAGATTGAGAGAGGAGAATATAGAAATGATTAAAGTTTTCAAAGCAAGTTTATTTCGGTTACTTAAGTATGCAATGATATATAGATATTTATTGATTTAATTTAATTTATAGTTGGAAATTCTGTCGCAATTTTTAATTTTTTTTTCATGTGATTTTCTTTATTATGTAGATTTTGTCAGAATTCTTAAAATTATTTTTTTTTATATTTGATTCATTGATTTTGATTTTTAATTTAGCAAATGATACGTCACTAAAACCTTGCCAATTTTTTTTTTATTATATATTTATTTTCATTGATTTCTCTTATGATTAAAGCTTAGAAGTTCCTTATGGAATTTTATTATTTAAATTATTCTTTAAATAATTTTATTTCTTGTGAAAAAATATTCTGCGTTTTTAAATAAATTGTGGTACTATTTTTTATTTATTTATGATTACAATTTGCGAGTTATTTGACGAATTTAATGAACAAAATTTTATTTTATTTTTTTATTTATATTTTTTTAGAAGTCTAAAATTTTGAATTATTTTCGGTGTTTTATTTTCTAATTGTCTAATGTTTTTTTTTATATACATTTAATTTATTGATTTTTCACAGGATTTTACTAACTTTTATTTACTTACACATTTATTTATTTAATTGAATTTTATTTTGCCAACAGTCTGAATTTAATTAATTTCAAATTTGCTTTGATATAAGTTTCTTATGCCACTTTATAGTTTATTTTAAAGTTTACTGTGACCCCAAGCTATAGTTTTCTACCCTTTCAACTTCAACAAAACTACAACAATTTCTGAATTCATACACCAAAGTCTATGCATATATTTGGTTAACCACATTTTGTTGATTTGAAATCTTTATGTTGAAATTATGAAGCAATTTGCTGGCTTTGACTTGCCCCGGCGGCAAATATTAAGACGTGACAAAGCCAAATACTTAAAGCATTTCCAGGATATCAACTTCAAAGTGCTTGACAAACACATAAAGAAAAAGTGCTAGAAGAGTGCAAATGCTAGAATATAGTACGATATGCGATATGCACTTGGCATTTGCGCTTTTAGAATTTTACGCCTGCAATTTTGACCAATAAAATTGAAATGATCAAATATAAAAAAAGAGAAGGAAAATAAAGAAAAATGTTTTAGTTGGGTATATTTGACTTAAATGTATGCGCAAATAAATTAAATGAGGCGAAATAATTCAATAAATGGGCTGAATAATATTTAAATTTAAATATTTCAAAGAATCTATAAAATATATATATTTAAAATTTGTGGAATAGAAAACTAAATAAATTGATACATAGAATAATATATTTAAAATTTTTGGAATTATCTGTAAATGCATTTATTTATTTTTTAGAGTCTCAAACGTTTTAGGATTTATACCTTGTGTTTTAAATTGTTTAGTTTCGCTTAAGATTTATTTAACAAACACTAAAGTAAACTTAAACCAGTTTGTAATCAGATATATATTTTTATTTATGTTAAATTTAATTTTTTTATGCATCAGTCTGCAAACAAAAATTTCAGTAAGCTAATTTGGCCCTGAAACATTTTTAAGTCGGAAATATATTTGATAATATTATTATAATAGTATATTATACCAAATTTTAGTATGGAAAATTTGATAAGAACTAGATTAACTTGGTATTTTTATTCTATTATTTAGCATTATTCTACATACCAAATTTCAGATTAAAGTCAAAGAATATATAATTAATTTTTATTTTTATTTATTTATTAAATTAAAAATATATTAAATATTTACAAAAAGGAGTAATAACTACTTAGGCCCACAATATCATTTTTATTATCTATTTTCAGTATATAACAATAGATGAAACATTTTTTAAAGTCGCAAATATATTTTTTCACTTTAATTGCGCATAAAACAAAAAAAAACAAAATGCCTAAAATACTTTAGAAAATTTAGTTTAACCAGCTGACTCATTGCAGTTTAAAGTAAAGGGTATTTCTGTGGAGCAAACTTGTATAAAATAAGATTTGTGCTGGCGACAGCAAAGGCAAAAAACAGGGTGAGTTTTATGAGGACGGGCTTAGAGGGGGGTTGGAACAATTGAAATTGCATTAACATTTAGCAAATGGCAATGGCAAAAGATAGCAAAAATGTTGAAAGACGCAGCTGCATTTGGCCAAAATCAAACGATTGCCGTTGAAAGTTTTTTACCAAATTGTAGACTATATATATATATATATATATATATACTTGGTAGAACAGGATTTGAAGGGGTTTTGGCAGTGGCAGGTTGTGCCCGGGTGCGTGTGTGCCCGGCACGTTTCGTTGCATTTCATTTGATTTGCCGCCTCAATTGCGCACTTTTGTGTTTTTTTTTTTTATTTGGGGAGGGCAAATTCAAGTGAAATACATGCACTTGCCAATGAAACTGAGAATAGAATTGAGCTTGGGGTTTTTGGTTTTTTTGGGGTTTTTCGAATCGTCTTTTATGCTGCGCAATCAATCGAATATTGAGTTTTAATTTTCGCAACCTTTTTGTGGGCCAAATGCCGACAGCTGCCGCCGCAGGATATTAAAAACTGAGCTGAGCATTCTGATTTCTTAAGAACATTGCAATTGCTAAAACTCTCTCTCTCTCTCCGAACGCACAAGTTATTTAAATCAGTGCATTTCTAATGCCCCAAATACTATGGAAAAAAGCTAGATTTTTGGACATAAAATCTGACAATAAAGCTAGAGATTTTTTAATTATTATTTATAGTTTCTGCACTAAGGGAAAAAACTAGATTTTTCGGTATAATATCTAAATATAAAGCTAGAGACTTTTTAACTATTATTTATACTTTTTGCACGATGGAAAAAAGCTAGATTTCTTGGCATAAATTCTAAATATAAAGCAAGAGAATTTTAACTTAAAATTTATACTTTGAGCACTATGAAAAAAAGCTAGATTTTTTGGCATAAACTCTAAATATAGAGCTAGAAACTCTTTACTTAAAATTTATACTTTTTGCACTATGAAAAACAAAGCTAAGTTTCTTAGCATAAACATTAAATATAAAGCTAGATATTTTTTAATTAGTATTTATATTTTTTGCACTATGAAAAAAGCTAGACTTTTTGGTTAAACTCTAGATTATTTTTTATACTTTTTGCACTATGGAAAAAAAGCTGGAATTCTTGGCATAAACTCTTAATATAAAAATGGAAATCCTTTAATTAAAATTTATACTTTTTGCTTTAAGCGAAAAAGACAAATTTCTGGGCATAAACTCTTAATATAAAGCTAGAGATTTTTTAATAATTATTTATAGTTTTTGCACTAAGGGAAAAAGCTAGATTTATTGGCATAAAATATTAATATAAAGCTAGAGAATTTTAACTTAAAATTTATACTTTTTGCACCATGGAAAAAAGCTAGATTTCTTGGCATAAATTTTAAATATAAAGCTAGAAACTCTTTAATTAAAATTTTTAATTTTTTGCACTATGGAAAAGGTTAGATTTCTTGGCATAAACTCTAAATATAAAGCTAGAGACTTTTTACTTAAAATTTATGCTTTCTTTCGAATTTAAGCGTAGAGATTTGGAATATAAAATAATCCTCAAAATACTCAACAATTAAAAATTGCATTTGTGTCAAAATATCAAACATTTTTTCCATAGTTCCTTGTTCGATTTCATTTGCATTTTATATATATTTTCAAATGTTGAGGCCCCCAATGTGCAATGTACTAATGAACTCAAGGGCTCTATGACTCTATCTACCCATCTATCTATCTATCTATCTCTATCTCTTTGGGCAGTTATTCAAGTTTATGTGCAGTAAATAATTTGTACACACACACGGACCGGTCCCTTGTGTGTGTATGTTGGGTATGCAGGTAATGCCAAGCTTCCGGTTCCGTTTTGCCGTTACCTCGTCCGCCTTTTTGTATATATACGCAACTTCATTATCAAATAGTTGGAATGAGGCAGCCAGAAACATTCAACGGACTGTGGTTGCAAGCAGCTTGTGGTAAGAACTCAACGTTTGCAACTAACCAAAAACCATTATTAAAGTGGAATACCTTAAAAATATGCAATCATGGGCGGCTAACAACAACAAACACAACAGACAGACAGACAGTCAGACAGACGGACAGGCAGATAGTAGCAACTACTGTACTACACTGCGTATACGTAACATATTGTTATTTGTTATTTAAATGTATTTATGCAGGACCGCAGCTTCAGCACCAGGCAACCTGGCAACCATGTACCCAGGCAACCTGGCAACAATCTCTCTCCTGTAGTCTATTAAAGGAAACGTTGCTAGCCTTTCAACAAATTGTCAAAAGCTGCTTAGTCCTCCTCTGCCAGGTTCCCGGTTACAAAGTGCTTACATCATCAGGGCGTTCTGTGGTTTCGTTCCTAGCTAAATAAACTATTTTACAATTTTTTTATAGACTTTTTTTTTTTTTTGGCAAATTGAAACCCAATCGAGAGCTCAAAAGTGCCAGCATATAATATTATTTATAGATTTAAAGTTTAGTTTCGAAAGCTGCATAGCTCAACATTGCTTTTGATGTGGTTTTTCTGAAATAATGTGGTATTAAAATAATTAACAACAGTTTTATTTTGTATATATTTGATAGTTGTGAAAGTGAAATATAATATAAAACCATTTTTTTAGTAAACAATATTTTATATAAATTTCACAGAGCAATATAAAGTGTAGGCGTTTTAGAAGTAACAAAAGTTATTTTGAAAATTTACATTAAAGTGTGCATTCCTCAAATTTTTGTTTGTCATCCCAGTGCACAAATAATTTACCTTGGAGAAATCTACTTTAAGGTTTATTTTGTGTATAATAGAATTATTAGTCTACAGAAATTACAATTTACTAAAAGGGTGTCAAAAATTTCAAATATGTATTTGTATGGGAAATTAATTTAGAGATCAAACCAAAATTAAAATGCAATTTCATATGAAAATCTGTTGAATTTTAACTTCAAAGTTTATTATTATAATATATATTAATGTAATAATATTATTAAATAATTATATTTTGAGGATAATTAATAATATTTTTTTAAAACAAGTGTTAATATTTTGCAAAATCAGAAACTAAATTTTTTTAAATAAAAAAGTAATATTTTTTAGTAAAATCTAGAAAATGGTTCTTCTTTTATTTAAAAAAATTTACTTGACATCATTTTATGCCAAAATGGATTTTTTGAGTGTATATATTTGTAATGTATATATTTATATATTTTACAGTTAGACGCTATTCCTCAATTACTATTATGAATATTCGGATTTCAATATACTTATAAATTAAAAATATTGTTTTTTGGGGTTTTTATTGTTAGTTATAAAAATAAGTCTTATATTCCGAGTCTTAATTAAATCTTTGATCAAAATAATAAAGCATATTTCAGTTAAATATATAAAAAAAAAAAATTCAATTTCTTAGTATTGAAATTAATTTTGTACTTCAAAAATATACCTCAAAATCCTCCTTTGACATTTTTTATGGCCAATTCCGGCAAAATTGATATCTTTTGAATAAGTAAGCAACACGAAAAACAAAAAATATGGATGACAGAGTCACAGACGTGTGTTTTAAAAGCGCAGCAGCAAGTGGAAAAAATTTAAGAAAATACAAATATTATTTGTGAAAATAAAGTTAACAAACTTTAATTCATGTTTGACAAAATGTGTCTCGGGGCAGAGTCCTGTTTATTTATGTTATTTGTTGATTTATTAAATGTTATATTATTTTCGTTGAATAAATATTTGTTAATTATATTTAATGTTAATATTTTGCCGTTTAATAACTGCGACCTGTTGGCATCTTTCTCTAAGTTCTTTTCCTCTTCTGGCTTTTTCTATAATATCTATAAATAATGATAATCTATACCATTAAGAAATATCGCTGAATACCTTTAAGTATTTTTTAATACGAATAGTTAAGTTAGTTCAATCAACTGTTGTAGTTTTGTTTTCTTATATAAAGTTCAATAAGCAGGGTGCAGTCAATGATAGGGCAAAATCGCAGCCTTTTGTTGTTAGCCCAGATGATGTTGCAACAACAACAACAGTGAAGATTTCATAGCTATAGCTGACTAGTGAGGCTGAAAGTGTGCAACCGCTTGGAAATAGTTGGCCGCATTATACGCTGCGTATACGTAACGCGACGATGTGGCAAGCTGTTTGCTGTTGCAGCCTAATGGCTAATGGTGGCAACAACTGCTGCACAATGAACTGACAGAAGTTATGATAATAGTACATAACTTGAATATAGAGAAAACTGGGTGCAGTTGCATGCCACACACACCTTTACTCAAAGCCTCAATTAAAGTGGCAAGCATTAGCGAGTGTTCGCATTGTCATATCCCTAGTTAATGGCTTAGCACACAGTTCATTTTCATTTTCATTTTCATTTAATTGCGCAAATAACCAACACTCTTAGCCATTATTAGACAACAGACAGAAAGTCCCATTCATTATGTGTTTTGTGCCAAGAAAAGTTACTAAAGTCATTTGGCTTGGCTCTCAGTTTTTTTTTTTTTGAGCTCTCTGGGCGTGCCTTGGCTCTATATATATATATATATACCTGTTGTTGTTTATATTATTAAGCACCTGATATATTGGCAAAGTTTTCAACCAAGTCTCGAGTGCGAGAGCGAGTGCACGCCATGTAAATGAAGTAACTTTTGCTGCGTGCTTCATTCTGACAGCTCTAGAGGTTCAGCAGACTGCCACATGCAACGTAGCGACTGCCTCTATCTAAAATAATTGCTTTTGAAAGGGTATCATAAACTAGTGTTCGCGGAAAGGAACTATAGAGAAATCCATAAATTATATAGTACATTGTTGGCTACATCAAATTTGATATATAGACTTGTGTAAATCATATAGTAAATATGTTTAGTTTACGCACTACGGAATTGATTAAAATCAATTTACAATCATTGCTGTTAAAATATTCGAATTTCCTTTATATTCTGGGCATCGTGTAATTTTAATTTTTTTTATTTATTAAGTATTTCTGAAGATGACAACACATTGAAGCATATTTAGTCACTATCGAATTTATATATTTTTGTATAAAATTATTTGATGAATATTATAATAAACCTATAAATTGCCTTGCACTCTGAACAGAAAAGTTTTTATTCATTAAGGAAAATTAGGTTTGCAATCCGAACATTTGGCAGTTCATTTCAACCGGTAGCTGATTGGTTAAGAAATATTTTTTAAATATTCTTGTCCTGTATTTGAACTTATTAAAAATTCAACTAAATAATTCTAAAATAATTTCGAACTTATTTTAATTATGTTTAAATTATCAAAAGATAACAAAACACCCTATCAACATTTCATAGAATATTTTTTATTTATTAATTTTTTTTTTTTGTAATAAATATTTATGTTTTAAAGCAGTCAGAACTTATGACTACGACAGGGCAGGCAATACTATTGAATTTACAAGCTACGGCTAAACTAGATTAAACTAAATAGAAAGTACTTTTAAATATAATTATTCGCTTCAAAGTTATATGGTATTGTATATAGAAGACTTAATTTTTTGGTAACAACATTTCTGCATTTTAAAATATTATTATATTTTTTCAAAATTCGAATTTGATATTTCTTTTGTGTTACACTAGAATTCTAGTTTCAATACATATGAATTGACGCGTTTCCAAGAATTTTTTTGCATTGCGCCAATTATTCAATTCTTTGCTGCTGCATTTTATTTTTTGAATTTTTATTTATTTATTTTTTTTTATAATTGTCAAAACCTAGACTATAACATGACATTTTTTACATAACAGAAAAACCACGCTTCATGGATGTATAAAATATTTTTATTTCGAAAAATTTTATTGGAATCAAAAATTGTAATAGTTCAGAAAATAAATAAATAATTTTTTTATTTACTGTTTTTTGTTTAATAAATTTAGATTTATTTTTATTTTATAGATTTTTTGTTTTAATTTCATTTATTATATTTTTTTTATATATTTTTTTAAATATATGTGTTACAAATTTTACTGTTAATAGAGGTTTATTATTAATCATCAATCTCTCAAAGTGAGAATGTTAACCCTTTTAAAACTATGTTTTAATATTATTTAAAAATTACTTGATTTCCATATTTTTCAATGAACTGTTATTATTTTTACGGCAGTTCTGAACTAAACTTTTTATACTCTGTTTTTTTTTATTACAAATAATGTGTGTCCACAAACTGTGAACAGAATATACAACTTATATATATACTACCCGAAAACCGATTAAATATCTGAGAAACACTAAAAGCTCCTCAAATACATTTTTTCTCAGTAAAAATATATATATTTATACACAGGAAAAATTGCTAGTTATGGTATTAGCTTTATTAATAACATTTTAATTGAAATTTAACGAATTAAGCGTGGAAAATTAAGTTAAATTTTTTGTGCTAGCTAATGGGTATCTCCAAGTTTGTACAACTTTAGCTTATACTTTGTTATTTGTCTATTCGCAATTTCATTTCTCGCACACATTTAAGTGCGTGCCTTTTGTCCTTTTGTGGACTGCTCTGGACCACTAATTGCCTAAAATATTTAAACAGTTAATTCTTTGGCGTGGCGCCACCTGCTGTGGCAGCAGCTGCTGCTGCTGTTGTTGCTGCTGCAACTGCTGTGTTGATATTTAAAATTTGATTGCACAGGTAAATATTTGGCATGTTCTGGACTGGAATCGGGTTAGAGCCCAGGTCTGTATGTTGTGTGCGGTTTTATGGTTTGTTTGTGCGCACACATACAATTCTGGGAGAGATTTTTATTTTACGGTTTTTTGTTTTTTTTTTTGCCCATTTTTATTGCGTTTGTTGTGTGCAGTTCAGACGGCACAAAGTGGTTTAACTTTTAGAGAAAACCAATTTTTTTTTTGCCTTTTGCTGACTGGGTTTTAGGCTCGTATCTGAATGCAGCAGCCAGGCCACACAATAACAAAAAAAAAAAAATCAATAAAATCAAAAAATAACAACGATTTTGTGCATTGCAGAGTAAAAACTGGCTCAACACGAACATAAAATATGCAAAAAGCCAACGAGGCGGCGTAAATGCGGCCAGGATTTATGTATATGACCATACATATATATATATATGTATATATTTTTATGGCATACACCTGAGTCCTTGTCGCTGTGTGTCCTTGTCCACAAAAATAAATCGCATTTATATGCATACATTTATATATATATATATACGTACAAGTGCTGATATGTTGCAAGAATATATTTGTATTTGTATGCAACATTTTTTAGTATTTGATTTCGATTAGATGCTAGATAGACAGACTGCAACAATATGCAGCTACTTACCTATGTACAGTTTTACGCTTGAAGAATTTATGCAATCAATATATAGCATATAACATATATATATTTGTTGGCAATATTTGATGGCATCAAATATGAAAAATATTCAAAAATATATATGTATATATATATTTAAATTTTATGGTAGTTTTATTTTATATTTTTGTGCCCGTTGTTGCGCATTTAAATTGCAAACGTATTAAATAATCACGAGTTCTGTCAAAAAATCCATAAAACAATTGCCCAGAGTTTTGCCTTTGTCCAGTGGCCATAAAACATGAAAAGTTGCCTATGCACAAAATAAACAATGAAACAAAAAATAAATATATATATATTTATATATATATATATAAATATTCAAAACATTTTTGTGGTAGCTACACTTGTGCCTTGATACTCTATACAAAGTTTATATTAAATTTGCAGATTTTTGTTTGATTAGAGAGAAATTCATTGAAGCAGTTTTAGAAATGTAAACTTACTTGAATTAATTGGAATTTTTTTACTAAGTTTACAATTAGAAAAATTGTGGCTCGTATTGCTCAAACAGGTGACAAAAATCTTTAATTTTTTAACTAAGGAAGATATCGATCTGAAATTTGGAATGAATATTCGTAAAACTTTAAAGATCTTTTTAAAATCAAAACAATAGTAGGCAAGGCAATAAAAAAACCTAAATTAACTGCCACAACTCATTGTTCAGTAAAAAAATGATGAAAAGTTAAGGAAAAAAAAATAAAAATATAATTTTATTTTTGCATTTTTATTTAAAAATTTTTTAAAAACTATTTTAGTAAAAAAAGTAATTCAAAAAAATTATATGTTCGTTTTCGTCTATTTCTTAATCATTTTCAATCCAAAATGGGCGTGAATTGACATTCACAAACTAGTTTATTTTTATTTTCATTAAGGAAATGATGAAAAGTAAAAAAAAATTAAAAATATGATTTTACAATCATATTTTTATTATTAATTTTTAAAATTTTTTGAAAATAATTTTATGTAAAAAACGTACAGCAAAATATTATTCAATTTCGCCGATTTCTGAAAAAATGAATCGAATTAAAATTTCAATTATATTTTGTAGTTAAAAGTTTTTTTTAAATTGTTTCCATTTCACTGTTGGAACATATCGAATTTGGAACAGTCGCCAGTTTCGTTTTTAAATAATTATTTCAAGCAGAATAAATTTTTAATTTATTTATTTTAAAATAAGTTAATAATATAATATTCATTTTTATTTATTTATTATTTTAATGTATTTTAAAAGCAATTAATTTGTCGAAAATTACAGATAATAATTTAATATTCATTTTTATTTAATTTTTTTAATATATTTTAAATGCAATTAATTTTTTTTTTTAAATTATATTTAATTAGTTTTTGCAGTAAATTGAAATAAATTTATGCTCAAATAAACACAAAAAAATGTTTTTTTTTATTTTTTTATTTATACCATAAAGCTTCTATTAGAATTAATTTATGGCTTGTGGTTAACTAACAATTTGTATTAATTTTTGCGTAATTCAATTGCAGCTTTAACAACAACTGAAATCAACTTTTAATGCATTGAGGTAGTTAGGGTAATGTTGAAATTTGTTTAGCGCACAGTGGCAAAGCCGCAGTTAGATATGAATGTGTGCTACAGACAACAACAATAATAACAACAAATAAAAAACACAAAACATGGTTATACATAGATGGCCAGTCTTTATGGGTATTTATTTTTAGCTTGTTTTCGCCAAAAATCGTGCAGATTTTTACGCTCGAAACGAACCGAAACGCGGCTCAGTTAAATGGGCCAAAAAGGCTTTTAGCCATGGCGATGGGAGGGTTGGAGGGGATTTTGTGTGTAGCCAGAATCGAATTCGGGAGGCGCATCAAAATTTATGTGAATTTTATCAAGTGTTTACGGCATATAAAAAAACACACACACCAGCCACACTAGTTACGTGCAAATGCAATGCAAATCCAGCTACAGATAAGCGTGGGCTATATTCGCGTTACGTATACGCAATCGCAGGCATTACGTATACGTTATGTATGGCAAAGTTGCTACTTGCGTAGGCGTGGCACAAGACGTGCGCTGTCATTTAACTGTCAGCTTTTGCCAAGCTGATGCTTATTGTTTTCGAAATAAACTGGGAAAGGAGGGGCAGCCCCTGTTTACCCCTGTTTCCCCCCTTGTTTTAAATGTGCTGTTATGTGAGCATTTAGCTCAACTCTTTGCACGCTGCTAACAAAACTTTTTGGCATGTGACAGTCTTGAGACTTGAGACGAGAATTCGTGTTAATGTAAATAATGGTGCACACACACCTTGAACTCCCGAACTCAATGGCAGTTTATTGAGGCCCTTTTTAATACCCTGACAGTGGTTGGTATTATACTAATTGAATGAGCTTGGCACTTGCGAGCTATTAAGTAGGATTGTGTATTAGGCTTCTTAATAAATAATTTATCAGTTTTTAACGTGTTTTAGGCTTCTTAATTATTAATTACCCAGTTCTTAACGTGTTTAATACGATTTATTGCTGCACAACAATATATAAGATTTTAGTTCAACTATTTTTGCTATTTTCTATATTTATTTAATCAAAATACTTGAATTTATTTTTGACTGCTTTTTGTCTCGAATTTTCAGAGGTAAAATTGTTAAGTTGCCATTTAAAGACATGCGAAATTTTATCGATATTTTTTTTAACATTAAATTAAAAAATAAATTTTATTTTCGATAAATTAAGAAATAACTTTTATTTCAGCCGATTAAAGTCGAATTAATTTTAAAGCTGAATAATTATAAATAAATACAGAATAAAAACAATTTTTGTTGCAAAAAAAAATTCACAAATATGTCAATTTACAATATTTTATTTATTTACACATGTAGTCGTCATAGAAATATTTATGTTCGAGGTTTGCTTAAATAAATCATTAGTTTTTGTGTTCTTCAATCCGATATATTTTGAACTCCTTCGGAATTCGTTTTCCGGAATTTTTCGGCAGCTGAGGAGTTTAATAATTTAATTTAATAATAATACCAAGTCTCCTAACAAACAAAGATCACAAAAAAATCATTACAACAATATTTAATTACTTTTATATTTTACGAGTTTTTTTTTTCAATAATTGACTTTTATTTTTTTTCTATATTCCTTTATTTGTATATAAAAATGAATTAAATTAATTTGTTTATTTAATATTTAATTATTATTTTTTTTTTGATCTATTTACGTCAGTTTAAATATTGTTGAAAATTTATTTATACCTGAATACTTACAATATTGTTTAATTTTATTTGTGTCTATTATTTTTCTGGCAATTTTTTAACATATTTGGAGATCTTTTAGAGAATCCTCCTTTTGTATGGTGTATAAAGAACCCTGACAGTTCTCCCTGCTGGATCATAATTCTAATTTCGCTGGGCTTAATACTCTTCATTTTCAGTTACCCATTTGACTATCAGTCTATGTCTTTTGCGCATCTTACAAGCATATTTCTAAAAGTGTATTTAATCTTCGTTAGACTCACGTTATCTTTTGGTTTTTTTTTCTCTGTTCAACTTTAAACAAGCCCCCCAAAAAAATTGTAAAAAGATAATATTTCCCCTACGCTGCGCCTCAGCCTGCTTTCACTTGCGTTTAAACATTTTTGCAGTCGCTTGGGTCGGCCTGTTTGTTGTTTCACATGCTCGACTCCATTAACAATATGTTTTTCTTCAACAGTGCACAGCGTTGCACACACCCATGCCACATGCCACCTTATGCCCTCTACCCTCTACACTCTTTCTCCCTCTTCTCACACGCACATGTCGCTTCAATTGTGTCTATGTTTGTGGCGCTGACAATTTGGGGCGCCCCTCCTCCTCCCGCAGCATGCGCTGCCGCCTCTGTTGTGACAGTCAAAATTGTGAATTCATTTGGAAAATTAAAGAAAAAAATTTAAATATGCTTATATTTATGGCATAAACTTTGGTTTGTGAAGTGTGTAGGGGCTTCTGGCTTGGTATCAGCTTATAATATATGTAAAATGCTCTTATTCATATTTTAAGTCTCGGCTTAAATTATGAACTCCATTTGGGGACATTTTGCAGAAGCTTCAGCAGCATTTTACAAGAAAGTGTTGTCTACTTTACAGAGCAGCAGCCACTGGCATTTGTGTCGTATGCGCAATGTGGCGCAATCTAATCGTAAGTGAATTTGAAGGAGGGGTATATATATGTATGTATAAAATAATGGAATATATCTCAATTAAGGTTTCAGAGCATTTTGAACTTTTTTAGTGCCATATTTTGAGACAGATCTTAATAAATTAATAAATATATAATTTAAAAAACAAATTCATGCCGAAAATAACCGTTTTTAACCTATTACGGGCCTTAAAAATAAAACTACAACCTTTTTAATTTTTTTGTTGCAGCAGTAACAAATTTATCGTCCATCTATAAGTCTCTTGGTTTTTGTTTTTTTTTGATAGCTTAATTTATAAAAGTTGTTTGAAATATTCCAAAGTTCAATTCTTAAGAACACACCAACCTTACCATTGAGGTCCTTTAGATGTTTTGGGCTAAAATATGGGAAAAATCTTTTTTTTTTTTTTAAATTTTTTTTTGGGTAAAACTAAGCTTTACTTTGAAAGAATTTTTGTATTTTTCTAGTTTTTAAAACCAAAACTTTCCAGAGTGTATTATGGCTTAAATAAGCTGACAAACTTTCGTCGAAATCGAATAGCTATATCTTATAGCTGCTAAAGGAGCAAAAATAATTTAATGAATTTTTTTTCCGAGATATCTGAAACAATTTTAGCATTTCTAATTTTTTATTATTATGCAGATAATTTGATAAAGTGTGAACAAAATCACTGCACTATATATTGGATAAAGTGCGCGCTGCAATCAGTTGAAGAATTATACGTTATATGAAAAAGTTTTTGGTTTTTCAAGGTATCAAAGGCAAACACATAAATTCAGTTAAGTAACTTAATTTTTATAACTCAATAAAATATCATTAAAATCTGATCATTTTATTTCATAGGAACAATCGGTCAAAAATATATTCTGTATTTTTTAAGGGATTCAAACAAAATTTAACAATTCTAAATTTCATTTCGCTTTAAAAAATCTTATATTAATTAGTCAAAATAATTTATATATTTAACAAAAAATTTAAATATTTTTTAAATACTATTGCAAAGGTATTTATCTTCGGCAAATCTTGCTTGTTTTTTTTTCAATTAAAGCTTATAGTTTATAGCTTAATCGGATCATTAAATAATCTGTTTAGCTACTTGACACATTTTATTATAATCTTATTAGCTAAATAAATTGCAATTTAATTTATGGAAATTTTCTCTGTATCTACCACATTGTGGCATTATTTTGTCCGCAAATTTCCGCTTGAAAAGTCATTGACTTTTGGGCTAATTTAATGCCAACATGCAATTTTGTGATTTTTTTTTTTATTCTTGTCGAGTTGGCAATGTATCTACAGCTGCAGCTGCATTTGTAGTTGTATCTATATCTATATCTGCAAATGCAACCCATACTAAGTGGCCGCTGGCTGTGCTGTGTGGCAATTTAGCGCCTTGTGCAATTTAGAGTGACAAGTATTAGTAGAATGGGGAGTGCGGAGAGGGGGCAAAATCACAGTTTAGAGTCAGATTTAGAGTCAGCTGGAGATTGTGGCCAACAAACGAAACGAAGCGAATGCTTTTTGGTTTAAGATAAGCCAAAAACCACAGACGAGCCTCAATTTATGCAGCCGGTTGCCACATTTTGTGCACTTGGCAACATACTTTAAAACTGTATGCAAAAATGTTGCACTTGCAACTGCAACTGCAGCAATTCATTTCAAATTTTTAACGCATATTTTATTGCAAAAATGCATTTTAGAATGCCACACATGGTTGCATATAATGCAATATATATATATATATGTATATAGATTACAATTACGCTCAAATGCGTTTTTATTGAAATTTACAATTTTTTGGTTTTAGTTTCCGTTTTGGGAAATTTTATTTTCTCCTCTTGCATATTTTGTTATATCAAAAGCTGCTTAGTTAAGTGCGACCAAGTTTTATTTAACATCATTTCTATACATTTTCAATTCCCCAAACTCCATATTTGTGTGCAGTTGAGCATTTTTGAATGCCAACTTTTCAATAAAAAGAAAAAAAAAAGAAAAAATTCTTTGACTTTTAGTTTAGTTGACTTTAGTTTACTTTACATTTTTTTTTTTTTCTAAGGGAGCAGGAAGTGCGCCAGAACAGCTATAAATATATGCATAAATTGTGTGTGTTTCTTTATGGCATGAGCCGGATCTGGTTTTATAGTTCAAACTGAAGCATATATAAGATGTGTACTCGAAAGTTGTCTAACTCGAATTTGGCTGGAAGCTGGCGCAAAGTGAGAATGGTAAGCCAGGTTAAGAATGAGCTTATTTTGAATATTTACTTTAGCTTTAAACGATAAGTTATCGAGCTTAGTAATAGTTTTGGTGGTGGCATTCCCAAGTCGATAATTTGTATTTTTATTGTAATCGATCAATTGAAATGTGTGCAACTTCTTTGTTCAAGTAGATAAAAATAGAAAAGGATTCTAATTTTATGCAAGGCTCGATTGGAGCTTAATTTATTATTAAAATAATATTTGTAACAATAATAAATTAAGCTTATTACCATCTATAAGCAATAGTTAATCATTTTAATATAAATAAAAAAGAAATATAAAAAAAATAGCCTGGTAAACTAAAATAAAAAAAAATAAAATAAAAAATTTATAATAAATAATATAAATAATTAAATAAACTTGTAAAGTTTGTATAGTTTTAAAAGTATTATGAATTTACATTGGGTTATTGCTGGCCTACAAGCAATAAATAGTTTTAATTGATTCATTTAACTAAAGAAATTATAATTTTGCAAAAATAGTCATTAAAAAAGGCTTTAAATATTATATTTAATATTTTTTTTATAAAAGTCTTTTTTTTTTTAAATTAAATAGAATTTTCTGTTATATTTTTTCCCGGATCTTTTTAGGAGGAATTCATATCAATTGGGCAAACAAATTGTCGTATCAATATAGGCAGAATAATCCTTTTAAAAAAGCAATAGTCGAAATTAATTTTTCCTGACTTTTCGTAACATTTATCGCAAGTTCCATATAATTGTTTACTTAAATAATTATCCCAATAGCTATAGATTTTATTTCCGTATAAAATACATTTTGTTAATTTATTCTAGTTCGTCATTCAATTTCTTACATATTTTATTAGAAAAGTACTTTGCATATTTGAATATTTGATTAAATCAACACTTTGTTATCTCTTGTTTACCAGATCGAATAAAAAATACCCATCATAAATTCCTTATCGAAGAGATCACCATACTTATGCGTCTCATCCTGGCAAATCAAGTGTAATTTTTTGTTTTCCATTTTTTGAATATGAATTTTAGATATAATTTCTCTTATGAATAGACTTGATAGCATCCAAATTGGCCATAGTCGCTCCATAAATAGTTTTTCTACAATAATTTTATATGTTTGTATATTTTATGAATTATTTTTTTGAGTGCTAGATATTGTATTTGTCAAAAATTTTCATGAATAGATGATATAAAATTATATGCTAAATGCAAAAGTGTTTGTCGGGGAAGAGAAATTAATTAAAGTTTTACAATCGTGTTCCGATTCTCACTTTTAGCAGCATTTGATGAATTGAATTACACCATGTTTTGATTTAATATTGAATTTATTGGAATTGACAAGAGATTTCTATTAATTAGGGCAATTTCAACAAAGAAACTGAATAAAAAAATTAATGAATATGCAAACCAAGAAATTATCGAATTAAAATCTACGATATAGAGAAAAATATATTATTGCTATTTAATATTTTTTTTATTTTTATTTACGATCTTTAAACGCTGCCAGGCAACTAATGAGACTCATCATAAACTTGGCACAACTGCAAGCAATATGCAACAAATTGCTGCAAAAATTTAATAACAAACAAGAACTAAGAAACTTTTGCTAAACTTAAGATCTAATTGCATTTCATTTGGAATGCTACAAAAACACAAAGAAAGAAAACCAATTGAAAATCTTGTATGTAGTTTTAATTAGAAATATTTTTGCGAAATTCTATACTTTAGGAGGAAAGCAAAAAAAAAAAGAAAATAAAAAAAAATTGTATTTTTTTTTTGTTTTTGTTGTGCGCCTAGGCAAAGTGCCAAACTGCATTGCCAGGACATTTAGTCCTGGGCTGACGCTTATATATATAGACAAACAGCAAAGCTGAGGACTAAAAGTAAACTTTTAAGAACTTTTAACGAAGATATGTGCTAAAGGATGGGCAAGAGAATTACTCAAAGACGCTTCTTAAGCTGCAGACAACATACACACACATACGCACACACGTACACACACACACGCATTGCTTACAAAACTTTTGTTGTTTGAGAAATGTTTAGCCGTTTTTATGCTTTTGGATATGAAGCTTTTGTGATCAACTTAATTAAATTCATTAAATGAGCGCACGTATCACGTATACGCAACGTTGTTTGCAATTAGTTGCCATCATAGATAAATTTTTCCGTAATTTAGTAACAACAAATTGTAAAGTTTTTCGTTATACACATAACTATTTGGCATATATATATATGAAAACTGAGCACTCATACGCACTGTTAGCCAGGCATAAAACGTTAGCTGCTAATTTAAATATTTTTACGCATTTCAGCAGCAGCAATAACAATGTGTATAAAATTCTAATTAAAATACATAGTAGTTGGCCCAAAAGTAAAAGCACAACTTTTGTGGGCGTTAACATTTAAAATCTATAGAAGGCATTTAATAAAATTCAAACTTGAAAGCAGCAAAGAGGCAAAAGCACAAGAAAGCAAAAAGCAAAAGGCAAAAAGCAATTGGCAAACAAAAACCTTGACGTAATCAAAGCGTTCAACTGAAGCATGCAACACAATGAAATCGACGCCGTTCCTACTTGCCCCAACCCCCCCACTACACACTTTAGAATATTCCCCTTTTAAGCATCACATAGCATCCGCAATTGCGTTAATAAAATATCAGAGGCTGCAAACTGTGAACTGCCAATCAAAGTGAGTTGACTAAAATGGAAATTCTATTGCAATTTGTCTATTGTATTCAATTAACCCTTTTACTAGCTGAAAGAAAATTGAATTTTTTTTGAGCCAACTATAAATTAAAATGCAGTTTGATTTTTTTGTATATTGGAAATTTATTTATTATTTGAGTCTATTTTAATTAAATTTAAAGTTTAATTATAAGTTTTCTGTAAGGTATAACCCTTTAAAATTAAATATTAAAAACAATTGCAATTATTGTTTATATGATTAATCTGGAAAAGTAAAGAACAATTATAATAATAAACAAGAAAGAAACGGCTATCGAAGCTAAATACCCTTTCAATGGTCTTCTAAGAAAATTTTCAATACTTTTGACACAATAGATTCTATGGCAGCCATATGATAAAGTGGTCCGATTTTATTCAAACTTTGTCTGATTGTTCATATCGTAAATATACATCGATATGTCAAGTTTGGCTCTAAAATCTTGAAAAACACAAAAGTTTTTCATACAAACACTTTTCATAAAAATGAAGTGTCTTCGATTGTTCCTATGGCAGCTATATGATGTAGTGGTCTAATTAGGCTGATTTTAACATATAAATTATATACAACATCAAGCTTTATCTGTGCCAAGTTTTATCAAGATAGCTCAAAGTAAAAGCCCAAAATTAAGCATAGAAACAGACGGACAGACGGTCATGGCTTTATCGACTCAGCTTTTCGTCCTAACCAAGAATATATATACTTTATAGGGTCGGAGACGTGTCCTTCTATGCATTACCCATTTTGAGACAAAATTGTAATACCCTTTTGCAAGGGTATAAAAGCACACTGGACTTAAATTCATCCTATACGAATTTGATCACAAATTTATTAATTTTCAACCAATTCAGTTCAAATAAACGTTGTTCTACACAGAATTAATTGGAGATTGTTCAAAAAATTTGAAATAAATTGGTGTGAAGGAAACTTTTTGACTGAATGTCAATCAAAGTCAAAACAGTGTAATGTTTTTTTAAAAAAAAAGCTAGATTGACAGGTCTATATCTTGACTAATACTAAATGCATAGCATGGATATATATATATATCAATTTAAAGGTTGTTTTAACTCCTTTCATTATGTGTATAGATAGGCTATATGCATTTGCCATAAAAAGTGTTATCACATGTTAAGTGTAAAAAGTGCCACAAAAATGTTTTTTTCAGCTATAATTCCCGATTTTGAGGGTCATTTGAAAATTTTAAGTACGCACTAATACTCGATTAGAATTATAACGTACACACTGAACGTATTTCCTATCACATAAAAATTGTTGCACAGTGTTATTATCAGTTTTAGCATAATATTAACAAAACTTTGCAAATGTTTGTGTGCGGTCGTCAGTTTACATTGAATTATCTTTGATAACAATTAAATGCAGCAATTTGTGGCAGCAATTTCCTTATTGAATGACACAAATGTTTGTTTGTCTGACAAATTGCATAATAGTACACAGACTGTGTGTGTTTGGTATATATGATATGGTTTAGGAACGTGCAGTTATTGGGGTCACGAATTGCATTACGAAAGGACAACATTGTCGGGCCGACGCCATTTTGTCAGCGGCAACGTGGCGCGCATAAAATTTTCGACAAGTTATGTGCCTCAAGTGCCAAAGTGTGTGTGCAACAATGCTTCTGCATTAAACCAGAGTCTTCACTCTCAACTCTTCTCAACCCTCTAGAAATTGAGCAACGAGTCGATGCCAACAGCCGCCGGCCAACGTTGTAATAAACTTTGTTTATAACGCGTCGCCAGCTCAAAATTTGCAAACATGCAAACGTTAAGGGAAATGCATAACTGAGAGGAAGAAACATGGACAGGAACAGGGATAGAGACAGGGATGGGGTGAGGGGGCAGAGAGAGTGCGGAAAAGGCAGCCAGCTGCCAAAGGAAACGGAAGTCGCTGCAATGTGCACACTATCAAACAGTCAACACCCCAAATAACCAAACAGGATCCAACAGCTCCAGGACTCCAAAAATTCACTGTCAAAACTGGCCTTTGGGCCCGTTTTGGCCCTTTTGGCCCTTTTGGCCCTTTTGGCCAGTTGAGCATGAGAAGGCGTCGAAATGCGCATTTTGCACTGTTTGTTGCGCTTGTTTAACGCATTTTAACTTTGATTAACGACTTATTGTTGCACGTTGCACGTTTGCATAAACTGCAGTTGCCTCACTTTGTGTGCACATTTGATTTGTACACACAAATTGCATTTACTTCAACTGTTGCAATGTTGTTTTCTAAATTTATACGATTTTTGCATTTTGTGCTTAAGTCATTTGACATTTGTGCGAACTTTTTATAAATGAGCTCAGCCATAAATTGTTGAGTGTGGAATTTGATTAAATTTATCAGATTATTTGTTATTTTATTTAAAATAAAACCATAATAATTTAAAAGTATAAATCATGTTCTAAAATTCACTTTCGAATTGATTCCGCAATTATGTGTGTGGTATACTTAATATAAAATAAAAATTATATAGATTAATAGCTTAACATATAGATTAGTACCTTAATAAATTATTCCTAAATAATAAATAAAAGCAACAAGAAAATTGTTAGTTTTAAATATATTTAATAGCGCATTTATATATTTTTTTTGAGCTGATATTAATTTAATAAAAATTAAATATTGTAATTAAAATTTATTTCAATTACGTTCGTATGCCAATGCAATTCTTTATTAAGGCACTTCAAAGGATTAACGCTTTTGGCAATTTTAAATATTGCATACATCATTTTTTATAATAATAAAAAACCAATCAAATTATATAAATAAATTTTGCGAAAACCCATTGCTAATGGCATTTAATTTGATAACGACTTTAAAGACATTTTTTTTTATATAATATAATATATAATTTGTTTTTTAATTGAGCATTAATTGGATTTGTAGCATACACTATTTTTGATAGAAATTATTATTAAGTTAAGAGCTTTAATATCACATTCTGGCTTCAAGTAAAATTAAGAGTTTTGAATAATCACAATTTAGTTTACCTGTAAACCTGATTAACTTGGCAAATGAATTCAATTAGACTCACTTTAAATACTCTATATTTTTTTAAGGCAAATGAAAGCTTTAAAAAAATTGATCAAAATTGTTGTGCATTTAAGTCGAATTTTCTTTTTATTTCTAGATTGCAAAAAGAGCTATTAAAGCACTTTAAAGCTTTTAAAATTATAAAAAACAGTATTAAAAATATATAAAATATATTTTAGCTTCCTTTAAGCTCTGCTAACTGCTTTTAAAATTGTCTTAACAACACTGTTAATGTGAATTTTCCTATACACTCCTTTTATCCTTTTGACATTGCCGTTGGTCACACTGTTGTGCTGCATGCCCATTTTCGTACAATTAATTTCATTTTATTCCATTCTGAATGTATAATTTTCAGTAATGCCTGCGGTCAGACAGGGTCGCAATGCCGCTTAACTCCCTCGATTTTTTTTTGAGTTGTCAGCGGGAATTTATCCCATTCCCATTCCCATTCCCATTTTCCATTTCCCATTTCCCATCTCCCTATTGGACTCTGAGACTGGAGCGTTGTGCAAATTGTTAGCGCTGATTTATTATTTATTGCTTTGGTTTTTGTCTGTGATTTATCTGGAGTAGCCTCGAGCGTTCAGTTTAAAGTGCACGGCCATTGTTTGGCAATTTAAATGCGATTGGAATAAATCGGGGGACAAGTCAGGTCCATTCTGGTCAATATCGATATAACGAATCGCGCCTGGCAATTATAAGATTTATGTTTGCACTTGTTGTATGACCTAAAGCACAAAAAAATGTGTTCAAAATGCCGGGGTGACTAAAACGGTCCTAGATTAAGTTGATCGAATTGAAGATATTCCTTTTTACGATTTTAATCAGGCGAGAAATACTTATTTTGTATGGAAGCAAGGAAAAATATTATAAGAAAATTTTAAAAAATTTCGATAAAGAGGGAAAAATATAAGGATAAAAATATGGAATAGAATAGGTAAGAATATCGAATAAATGTTGGCCAAATTACATGATACTGTAAAAATATTGAAAGAGCATTGTACACTCGGAAAAAATCACAACCAAAAAAAAAAACAATTTCCAAAAAATAATGCCATTTTATTAAAGATGATAGAACTATTTCACGTAAAAATTGTATAAAAAAATTAACATTAAATTTAAATTTAAGCAACAAAAAAAAAAGATTTACAATATTGATAAGTTTAAGACGTAGGAGAATAGGAAGGGTATTTAATATGCAGCTAGAGGGTTAAATATAAAATAAAATTAAATCGACATTTACATTTGACTGTCATTTTATTATAGATAAAAAACTAACACTAAAAATAAAGATTAACATGAGTTGGAAGCATAGGAAGAGGAAAATTAAACAAATAATCGATAAAAATTGATTTTGAGATTTAATTAAAAATTGAACGTCAAATAGGAACAGAAAAACTATAGAAAAAATCGATAAAAATCGATTTTCAGGTTTGATTAAAAATTGAACGCCTAATCATTCTTGAGATAAAAATATGATACGCGAAATATTCTGCACAGAAATTAAAAAAAATGAAACTATAAAAATCAATGTAAAAAATTAAATTTCGAAGTTTTAAAGTTTTGAAAGTCCTCTTAATTTAAACAACCCGTTTTTAAACACTTATTGAATTAGAGGATATACAAAAGTACAATCAATATTTGCCTTGGGCATATTGTGCTTATTCATTGTTGTCATTTTGCAACCCTTGCCCTTTTACATTATTCCTTCCCCCCGTTCATTTCTTTTGTAGACTGGCTGTCAGTTACATAAATCGTGGCGGATTTGCATTAAATATGCAACAAAAGCTGTTTAAATAACTAATAATTATCTTGTTGGGCTTCAATGTCATTTGCTGTGCGCTATTTATATGCATAAGCTGCTTAGTTCAAATTAATTAACATTAATAATAACCACAAAACAAAAACAACAACAATAACAATAACAACAACAAAATGTAAGCTAAATATTGTCGGGCAGCTTGCTTAAATATTTATTGTTTGTTATTTGTTTATACTCTGACCACAATCCATTTTGTGGTCATTTATTGTTAATGACATTGTAAGCCCAATAAATTATTTTCACATTTTTTCACGCATATTTCCACACGCTAATTTGTTTTTGTTTGCAATAAACACATTTATATTTATATTTATTTACTTTATGTTGTTGTTTTTTTTCCATTTATAATTTTTGTTCTTTTTAAATAAAATATAAATAATTTCAAATATTTAGCCTTCAACTCGTTAGCCTGTTAATTGAATAAAAAGTGACTAATTCTAATTTAATTTATAGTTTTCATTTGCATTTTACAAATCCAATTGCGGTATTTAATTTAATTCTTAATACAATTTATTGCATTTTATGTATTAAAACATTTGGTTAGAAATGTTATAAACTCTATAAGTTCATTATATAAAAATATTTTAATAATAAATTGGTTAGGCTTTAGTAGATGATAAATTCCTTCATGGTTCCATGTAAAAAATATCGTCTTTGCCTTTTTTAAAGTGCTCAGAAATGGTTCATGGATTATTGTGATTCATTTGAGACAAATTAGAATTATTAAAATTAAACTAAGAAATCAATAACCCTTTACTGAAGATTTATTTTAGATCATAATATCCAATGTGTTTTTCAGCGCACGTAAGAAGTCTTTAAAAAGACATTCTGCAAATTTGCATAATTTATTCCACGTTATCCTTTGTTCATAGCTTGATATTGGGGCTTACCCTATATAATTTGTTTAGAGAAATTGTTCACATTAATATAGAAAAAATTAAATTTAAAATTGTAATTTGCAAAACTCCTAATAAATCTAAAAAATATAGTTTAGGCTTAGAAACAATAACTCAGAAAATAGTTCAATGATTTTAAAGATATTTAACTTTTTTGCAAAGGTAATAGGATAGCCTATTCAGGATTGGATGCTGCAAAAAATCTCTGAAGACGAATTCAGACGAAGTTCGAAATATATTGGATTTAATAACAAAAGCTTTTTATTTATTTATTTAAAACATATAATTTGACCAAATCTCCTAACAAATTTGGAACATTTTAAATTATTTAATTTCTTTAGAAGTTTTTAGCGATTAAATTGAAAATTTTGCATACAAATTTGCACATTATTGAATTTTTTTTAAAACTAAATTTTTTGTATTCTATACATTTATTAATTTTATTTTTAAATATTTATCAACTTTTCGATTGCCCTTATTTTATTAAACTACTTTTAAATCTATTTTCAACTTAAGAACTTCAATTAAACGCAAGACAAAAAACTATAGCATACTTTAGAGCGTCATTCAATATGTACTGCAAAGACAAAGGATGCTTCTTGCCATTTGCACACCGCTCGCTGGCCGGGTTGCCCCGCGGTGTTGTGCTTAATCAGAACTCGTTTGCCGCACATAACTTAGATGAGAGAGAAAATTCAGATGCAGGAGATGTACCAACAGGATATAGTATGTATATATATATATATGTACTCAGAGATGCAGTACACGGGGCGTCCCCAGACGCTGCATGCCTCTGTTGCTTCTGCTCCTGTTCGGTGTGCACGGTGTTGCATCTTCTTTTGTGGCATCCACTAGCGGGAAAAAGGCAATGGCAAAAACAATGGGACCCAGAACCAAAATAGATGGCAGTAGCAGCAACAAAAGGCTCTTCGCAATACACTTTAATTTTAAAACAAATTCACAGGCTAAGCTCTCTCAAATGTGAAGCTGAAATTATTTATTTTTTTTTTTTGGCATAGCAGTCCAGTCAGGCGAAAGCTGGAGCTAAAATTGTATCTGACCAACGAAGCGTGCTTAAATTACACTTGCAATCAAATCTTTGAGCAACCGCAAGTGCATGCAACATGCAACATGCAACATGCACAACGCACAAAATCAACCACAATAACATAGCACTGAGTTACTGACTCTAAAATGTATTGAAAGTCGAAAGTGTGTGTGGGAGTGTGTGTGTGGGAGTGTGTGTGTGGGAGTGTGTGTGTGTGGTTTTGCGGTAGCTCACACACACAGTTAGCAGCTTCCAGTTTGTGTTTTTGGATTACAAGCATCTATATCTGTGGTCTGTTAGGCAACTTATTAGATTAGTATTGGGCAACTGAAACATTTGCTCAAATATAGGGGCTATAGCCAGTCCGAGGACCCTCATCCCTTCAGCCTGCTGACCACAAGCTGCTTGACAGCTGTCTTTTTGATTAATATAATTAAAGTGGCACTTGGAAAATAATAAGTAATTTTAAAGTTCATCACAATCCGTATGACAGCTAAAGCAGCTAATCAGCATAATGCAAAGCTGCGCTTGTCAATGGCAAAAAGCCTTTTGGGAAATGACAGGGAATCTGAATAATATATGCATGTATAAATGAACAACATTGTTACCACCAGTTGTATGAGTGATATATGTGTGTGTGTGTGAGGAAAAAATTGTATGCTGTAAAATTATATTTATGCCACTTTTGGGGCTTTGGCTTGTCACATGTGCACAAAGACTACTCTGCTCTGAACTACACTTGAGCTGCAATGACACTAGCTGAAAATAAATAAAAAAATAAATAAACTTAATCTTTAAAGTTGATAGTTGATTAATATTTGTGCAGTATGCAATTGAAATAAATTTTTTTGAACGGCATTTCATTAATCATGTCACAGAAAACAACAAGAATCTGTTGCAAAAATTAATTTTTATTAATGCTTTTAAAGCGCAAGAGAGTAATCTTGGTATAAATAATTTTACCAATATATTGTAATTTTACCAATTGTGTTATTGATTTATTTATAATTGATCAATATTCATTTTTGTCCGCCCTGTAATTAAGCATTTAAAGCTTATTATATTTATCTCAGCAGAAAAAATAAAATTTAAATTAATAAAGAATTATTTTTATAAAATGTTGCGTTTTGTGATTAAAACAAATTATTTCAATTTTTTTAAATAGATTGCTTTAATTAATTAATATTTTATTTATAAATTTTTTTTTTAATATTATGACAATTTTAATTTAAAATAAATTTAAAAGTTTTTTTTTTGCTTTAATATTTTTAAAAATTAGACTTTATTGTAGATTTGGTTTTCTATTTGTAAAAATTATTAAAATATTTTTGCTCATATTGACTTTGCTTATTTATTAATGAATTTTTTAAATAGATTCTGTAGTATTGATTTTTATTATATTATTTTTATTATATATTTTTTGTTGTAATTAATTAAATTTTATTTATTTTATGTTGTTAAAAAAATTATTTATAAAATTAAAATTGACTCAGTTTATTTATTACATCAATTTTTAATATGTATGGTGTAATATTTAAAAATTTAACTTCTGCTTTACGTTACTAAATTTTATAATCAGTTGAAAATGCTGTCAAAAGCAGATTCGATTAATTTTGGTATGGCTTTTAAAATAATGGTTATCTGTAAGTTAGAAGTCAGGGAAGGAATTTTCTTATTTCTAGTTAACTTGTTTTTGAATGAACGAAAAAGTACATAAAACTCATTTTAATCTGAAAGCTTAATAGCGCAGCTACACCATTGAATTAATTTTCCTTCTTCTCTCTTTTTTTTATGACTTTAAAAAAATATTTACAAAATTTAATCCAACATCAGTCTGCTCTCCACTAATTGAATTTGTCATAGATTTTTTTACATTGTTTTTTTTTGTCAGTTAGTGTCATTGGGGCATAATAAAAAAAACTGTGTGTTGCTAATTTGAAAGATGAATTAGATTTGCAACATACAGAGATTTGCAACGTTGCAGTTTTGGACCGGAGAACTATAAATTTCATTTGTCACAGCAACAAATCCCTTAGATGGGGATTGGATCGAGGTGGGGTGGGCTTTTGGGGTGGCTAACAAAATGAACTTCGTTACAACACAGGCAACAACATTTTTGCGTAGTTTTGTGGCAAAGTCAAAAACAGCATAATGCATGTCACACACAGGGAGAGAGAAAGAGAATGAGAGAAAATGAGAAAGATATAGAGAGACATGGGAATAGGGTCCATTGTCTGGCTGAGACAGCTGACACAAAAGCCATAGAGAACAATTTAGATATTTTCTAAGGATTTAAGCTGTACACATGAAATGCCGCAAGGCAAAAACTTGTCATCGGTTGCCGAGTTACCATTACATGCATACATCTTGTACAATTGAGGTAAAAAGGATACTTGCAACAAAAGATACTTAGTCTGCTGAGACAGTTAGTGTCTCTGTCTACTCGTAAATATTTGTTTGCCATTTAAATAAGCATAATTCCAGTTTTCAGAGTAAAAATACACAACACAACAGTGGCGTACGCAGGGAGGGTAATGAAATTGCCTTTAAAATTGTCGATGAAGATTTGCGAGTTGAATAATTTGATTAAAAGTTAGTTTTTCTTGCTAACTAGAATTTTATTTTACCTAATCTAAAATAAATAATAACATTTTATAAGTATCAGCCGAAAAATGTTGAAGTTTTTACCTCTGAAGTGAAAAGTGAGAATTTTTGATTATTGTGCGAAAATTTTCATTGTGGGGTGATTGTGATATTTTTATAAATTCTGGAAAATTCATAAATTATTATATTTTATATTATATTATATATAATTAAAAGCCGTCAGCTGAACCCTTAAACTCTGACTCTTCGAACAAGGAATCATTCGTTAAAGCCCATAAATAAATGTTTATCTCTAAAATGTTACCAGCAACATATTTTTAAAATTTATTTTTCGTAATCTACGCCCAATTTTGTAAATTGACAAAAAGAAGACTCAAATGATTTTTATATATTACAAAAAAATGTTGTCTATTAAAATAATGAATAAATGTTGATCTCAAAAATGTTCCCGTTAATATATTATTAAAATTTATATTTGGTAATCTACTTCCAATTTTACATAAATAAATTGTCTCAAAAAAGACTCTAATGTTATTTATATATTTAAAAAATATTGTTTTTTTTTTTAAATAATGAATAAATGTTTATCTGAGAGTGTTTACGTCAACATATTTTAAAAAATTATTTTTCCGAATCTACGACCAATTTTACATATATAAATTGACTTAAATGTTATTTATATATTTAAAAAATTTTTTTTTACTGCAACATCCTTTAAATAAAATCCTGTTTACACCACTGGAATACACTACTCTCAACTCTTCTGCATATTCATAGTACTAACCGCAATATATCTCGACATTATTATATATGTATTTATTTGTTTGTTTGTCTCTTGTCTCTTGCAGGTATGTAGATGCCACAGCCTTTAACTCAGCTAAGTGCTGGTCCTGCCACGCCCATTCGTCCAGTATTTGCATATGAGGCGGCAGCTGTTGTAACGGGAATTTCTATATATGTTTATATACATATATATACATATATATGCATATTCGTATCTGTTCATTTGTGGTGCTGCTGCTGCTGCTTTTGCACTTGAGTGTCTTAAGTTCCACTTTAAGTGGCAACTTTTTCTCAATTGCCTCAAGTGGTGTTGCAAGTGGTTTTCAAAGCGCTCTGTGCCCCTATATACCAGGTATGTGTTGTGTAGTATAGTGTACTCCAGCTGTGTGTATGTGTGTGTGTGTGTTTGGTCTTTGGAGTGGTGTGATAAAGAAAATGCATTTAGGTCTCTAGGAAGCCACAGAAAGATACAGAGATGTGACCTCAATGGGATAACAACTTGTGCATCAGCTGTGTAGTATATAGAGCGGAAATATGTACTACATATATATTATATACATACATATGCGTGTGTACACATACATACATAGTTAACAATCCTCAAAGATCGCACACACATAATTTGTAAAGACATCTTATGGCTTGTGGCAGTTAAAGGAGGCATTCAAATATTTGGTGTATGTTGCAAGCAGCTGTTGACTTTTCAGTTTGCCAGTGAATGGAAATATTATGAATATATATTTATAAATTTATATAGATTCTTAACGGTATACTTATATAACTTTTACAACTTTCAAAAACAGATGGCAGCAATCGCGCTACATATTCTTCAATTTATTTTGTTATTAAATATCAATAAATCTGTTTGGAAAATAACTTTACAAATTGTCACGCCTCCCTTTACAAAATGGAATATTTAAATACTAAATTTTTATATTCACAGAAAGAAAATATAAGAGATTCATCCTGGCTTTAAATAAGAAATAATTGCATATTTTTCTTCTTTTTTTTTGGGTGGAAAAATAAAAAAATCTTATCTAAAATTTTTATTTTTTCACTAAAAATTAATTTTTATTTCTTGTATTTTATTTAAAAAAATCATCATCAAAAAATAATAGAAATTTTGGAATTAAGAAAAAAAACTTTTTATTACATAGATTCATATGAAATTTCATATTATTCATTATTTAAAACTAGTCATTATTTCAGTCGCTATTTCGTTATTAAACGAAATATTTTATTAATGTATTATTTTGTTATATTATAAACTATAATCGTTCCGTTCCCTGGATTTTATATGCAAATCCGTGTATTTATTTAATTTAATTTTTTTATTTAATTTTCCTTGGCAGCCTGTAGATAACTGTTCATGCTTGTTTTTCGTTAATTATTATCTGTTGAATTTGCGATTTTTGGTTTTCATTTCATGTGAAGAATTTTCAGAAAATTTCTTGTTTGCTTGCCGCAGATCTCAGTCGTAATTAACCCACTTATATATCAGTAACTTTTGGCCAGCAATCACCGCAAAGTGCGGTGGCTTTTTGTGGGCATGGTTCATGTCCTTGTTATAGCCGCAAGCAAAATCCCTTCCAAAGAAAAGCAAAAAAAAAAAAGAAAAAAAAATATCCCAAAAGCGAAGCGCAGAAATTTGCACAGTTTTTAATGGCGCAGATGTGTGTGATTGGTGTGTACGTGTGCGTGTGTACGTGTGCGTGTGCGTGTGTGCGACATCATGTGGATACTTCGATGTGGGCTTTGCGCGTAGCCTTAACTGACCAGGACGCACACATACATAAAAGTAGGAAGCTGTTGGCCTGGTAAATGCTTTAAAAAGCCATTTCAGCGATTTTCTGTTTTTTTTTTTTTGAAATTCCCCTTCTGTGATGCGGCCATAAAGAACACAAAAAAAATAAAAACTTGGTTGGGTGGATTATAAAACACTTAAGCGATTTTAAGCGCAATTATGTTGGCAGGAGCACGTAAACGCATCGCGGCCATTGCAACGCTTTTCACTCTCTTTAATATTTCAACATTTTAAACAGCTGCTGCTCATTAGGTTTTCATTTAAAAGTGTCTGTCTATATAGCTAAAGTAGAAGTTGAAATAACAACAACAACGCAAATTGCACAAATTTTTGTTCTAAATTATTTAAAAAGTAAGTTGCCCGTTGGGCTAACAAAAACTAAAATTAAATAAAATAGATAGAAAAAATAAACGTTTTTGAGTTGAGAATGCTAAACAATTAAATAGCCTGTATAGTAAATAGGACTTTGTTATTAAAAGGGAAATAAATGTTAGTACCACTATAATGGATAAATTCGAAACAATTCGTGAGAAGGAAAAATGTTTCAGATAATTCTTAAAAAAGCTTTAAAAAATAAAGATTGCAAAAATTTGGACTAAAATTCATAGAAATTTATTTAAATTAAATTAAACAAAAATATTTTTAGTGATTGCTTAGAATTCAATTATTTGCCTTTTTGTAGAAAACCAGAACTCCAAGAAAATATTTTTGCAAATATTTTATTTTAATTTTTTTTTGGTGAAATTTTTAACTTTATTCAAAATAATTTAGACACCTCTCTTTAAAGCTGACGTCGTCTTTGGAGCAAAAAAATGGAATAGATATTAACTTTTATCTGTAGAACTTAATACAAATTATATTCAATTAAAAAAATAGTTCAAAATTAAATACTTCACATTTTTTTTACGATTTGAATTGATTTGATAATGGAATTGTATGAAAAAACTATTGTAGATTAAATAAAAATTATCTTAAAGTCAGTGTAGCTAAATTTACAGAAATTTTCGATTTCAAAATTTCAATTGAATAAAATTTTACGAATTTATGAAATTTAATATGTATATAACAGTAACAGAATAAATCAATAGCCATTTATTATTTTTAAATTAAACAGTTACAAATTTAAATTTTAAAATTAAATATTTAAAGTCAATCAATTTTATGATACTTTATTACCATATAAAATCTTTAAGGCATTAAAAAAAAAAATAAATTCATATTATATTTTTAAATTTGTGTTTTTATTTTAATTAATGTTAAAAGCCGGCCAAAATAATCTCATTAAAGAGCTTCAATATCAGCTGGTTTTAAGTACTATTTTAATATACCCCTTAAACCGTTAACTACTGGGTATAATCCACATTGTAGTGCCAAGTACAGTCATGGTAGATAACCTGAAAAATAAAAATAACAACCAAAACAAATAGTATAGTTACAACAACAACAGACTAGAAAAAACCAAAACAAAAAAAATAATAATAAAACAAAACCGGTCTGTAAACAATTAGAACGTCAGCTTACCGGAAAAAAGTTTGCATTTCATTTATACTCGAAGGATTTTATATATATATATATATTTAGGAAAAGTTTTTTTTTTTTGTTGTTTGGCATGCAATGTCCAGTGCGATGGCTGCTGCTGGCCAGGTCGCTCGGTCCAGCAGTGGCCAGAGGCGTTCGTTTACCATTGTCCCATTTCTTTGGCAATGCCAACGATTCTTCACGAAGCACTTCAAGGATGCCAATGGAGTAGGAGGAGAAGGGAGGCCTCAGCAGAGACTGGTAACGTTGGCGTTTCCGTTGCAAACGCGCGCCATTGTTGCAACAATAAACTTCCGGGTTTAAATTTCACTTGTTTTGTGTCTCTCTCTCTCTTGCTCTTCCTCTCAGTATGTGGTTGCACAACAAAATGGCCGCTACTATCGCTGCCAACGGCTTTTGACATTAATTAGCACAAAACATGTTGAGCAACGGTAAAGTTTTTGGCCATTTACAGCTGCATAATGGGGCCCGAACTGCCTTAAGCTGCCGCAACCGCCCCACAAAACCTGCAAGCCCCATCAGCTGTGTGTTTAGTACGTAATTTAGATAATGTCGGACTTTAGACATTGCCTTAAAATTGCCACGTCAGCATACTCTAAGCACCTATCTGTCCGTCTCATAATCCGACATCCGCATCCGCATCCACATCAGTATTCAACATCAGCACCTTGAGCTGCCAATGACATCAAACAATGCATCCGAGAGATACAGATAGATAGAGAGAGATAGAATTTGACCCGAGTTCAGTTTCCCCTGGTCATGTGCATAAATCAACACACAAGAAAATGTGCTTAGCTCAGCAGAGAACTTTTAACCAGCTTACAAAGTTTGAGATACTTTATAGACTAGTTCAAGAGTTGAGCACTTAAGAGCAAATGGATAAACTTCAATCATTCTATTTTGTTTTGGTTTTTTTTTTCTTCAACTGAGAAATATTTCTAGAATGAGAAAAATATTTGCAAACATAGATTGATTTTTATACAACTAGGTGACACACAAATTTGCGTTCGTTGCCAAACCTAAATTTTTTATAGCCCCAACGAAAATTTAGAAAAAAATTTTTTCCTAAAAAAAATAGTTAATTTTTAAAATCCTGTATTTTTTATAGCTTTTTTAAGAGTTGAGTCTGAAATTTTGATCATTAGTCGAGCTGATTACTATAAAATATCTATTAATATTAACTGGAATAGTAAAGCAACTTTTATTCTTCTAGATAATAATTTTATGAATTTTTATTTACATAATTCAATTTATTTTAAAATTTTTAGATTGCCAAAAAGTCACAAAATTTGTTTTGGCAAAAAAAAAAATTATTTTTAACTTGAACCGTTTAAGTTTTAACTGACTATAAATATCATTCTAATTATTATAATTAAAAAATAAAACACTGTAAATAATTTTTTTTTTTTTTAATTCAAAATTCATTTACTTGGAATAACAATTTGATTTTTTCAGTATCCTATATAATTTTTATATATTTGAGCTTTTTTTAATTACAATATTTTAAATGCGACTTTTAATATATAAATTGTATATAGTAATTTTTTATATAATTTATTTTATATATATTATGAGCAAAAAATAGAAAAAAAATAATATCAAGTGTTTTTTTTATTTTTTTTATTTACTCTAAAGTCATAATTTTTTTAAAGTTTTATTTAAGGTTCGGAAATAAATGTCTTATGCCAATAAACTCGAAATAGTCATAGAATCAATTTTATTTTGTTTCATTTGGAAATTCCATGTTGTATTCACGTTTCAGGGTAAATTTCAGATCCAGCATATTTGGATCTGTTTTACGATACTTGGCCATTTTGGCAAGACGCATGGACACATCGTTGACAAAGGCATTTGCACATTTGATAACCAAATCCGCCGCCTGTTCATCCAATGTAGCATTTTGATCAATTTTCTTTACAAATCGATTTAAATTTGATGTGCTTATACTCTGTAAAGAGTTAAGAATAGTATATTATAGTTATTTTTAAAAGTCTACTACTCACTTGATTTTTATTGGATGAGGGTCCCGAATATTCCTTATCGCTATCCTCTTGATTACTTTTGCCAGATGAGCTCAAACTGCAGGCTGTTGATTGACTTTCATTTCCCGATGAGATAGCGCTATTATCTCGGGGCAGCTCATCAATCCAAGACCAAGTGTTCATGTTGCTGGCTTGTTATCAATTTTAATTTACAAAAAATATTGATGGATTCTTATGCAAGCTCAGCTTTAACCAGTATAGAATTATAAGAAAATTTTTGGAGAAAAATCTTTGGTCTACTTTGTGGCTTGAAGTATGAAGTTTCTTTTCGCTTTTGTCAATGTTTATAGTTTTCTATAAAATTCCGTAAATATGTTACTTCTCTGGCTCAGATTCCTGACACATTTTCCGTAAAATACAAAAGAAATTTCTTTGAATCATTGTAATATATCAAAGGACCTCAAGCAGTGTCTCATCGATTTAAAACCAATTTGTATGATGTCAAAGTTAATGTCCTTTCATTCCGTTGACGCCTCTTGAATAGTGCACACACACACATACACATTCATATAAATACAGTGTGCAATGTAAGTTTATGTCCATCACACAACTTTGTACGCATTTGTCGCAGACATGTTCAATGGAATTTTTCCTTTGTATACCGTTGATGTGTATTTTGAAAAGGTTTGTAGGTTGGTTTTGTGTATATTTATGAAACAGGATGGAAAAAAGCTTATAAAGTGTATTTATTATTGATCAGTTATTATATTTTTAATAGTTTGAAATTGTCTGCGTAATATAATTATAGTAGCTAGAATTATTAAATTTGATATAAATATATTTATGTATACATACGTTGCTTGGTCACAAAGTTATTAAAAGTCCAAACTTTAATGAGAGTATACAAATATTCTCAAAAAGAATTTAAAGAAATATTTCTACTTTTCTAACAAAATATTTAATACTTCATTGATAAGATTTACATTAATATTTATTTTTATTAATTTTTCTTTATATTATATTATTATATATTATATATTTATATTTCTTATTTGTTAATTTTTGCTACTTATATTTTTTTTTATTTTTTTTATTTATGTATATTTTTTAAACTATTGAAAAAAATACTGCACAGAAAATTAAATTGATTAAATATGACGCTCTATATAATATTTCAGATTAGAAAAGAGCCGAAACTATACTAATGCCAATGTAATATTTTAAAAAATTGTCCGATACTTTTCTGGCTTTGCTTGTTATTATTAAAGATATATAAAACAAAAATATTGATTTGTAAAAGATATCGATTTAATCTCTACATATTAAGCCCCTAATTTAATATATTTTTTATTCGGTTTATAGGGTATTTTCCCGTCTAATCTCAATCTCATCGAGCACATTTTTCCTGGCCATTTTTTGACCTCAAATAAATGTGACGCTTATTGGAATGCACTTTGTTTGGCCAATTGGCCAATTGCATTGATTTGCGGTCAAAAGAAATCGGGGTAAAAATTTGACAAAGATTTTGTGCGACAATTTATAGTTTTGTCGTTCTTTTTTTTTATTTTTTTGTGTATTTTTGAGATTTGCAGCATACTGCAACTGTGACTGTGACTAGCGTCCTGTAACTTTATTTAATGGCAAAAAGTTCACACTTCCGTTAGCTACTCGTAAACTTGGTCCAGAGACCAGGACATGTCATATGTTTTAGTTGTTGTTGTTTTTGTTGTTGTTGCTGTTGTTGTTATTGTCACTGTTTGTTTCTCTTGTTGAACTTTTGTTCAAATAGAGGCGCCGCTTTTTGTGCCCTGTTTGCCTTGGCCCCAGTGCTAAATATTTCAAACAAAAGCCAAACCAAACAGCTGACAAAACTGGCAACAAAAACACAGCGAAGAACGTGCAACAATAACAAGAACAACAACAAAAACAACAACAAATGGTTGGCGGAAGGAAGCGTTACTTAAATAACGGATATTGGCTTAAATAAACAATGGCGTTCATGTCTGCAACGTAGTATCTGTCTCCCACTCTCGCTCTTCCTCTCTCTCTGTCTCTCTCTCTTTCTATATAAACATATATATAGCATAAACTAACTGTGCTTCTACTTATCTAACACAAGTTTACAAATTTAGTCTCCATCGTTCTTTATTGAATTTTGGGGACTTCAAAAATTAAGATTAGTTTTCATTTTATCTCTAAGAAGCAGGTTTTTCACTTATTAATTTATATCTGATCAGATCTTATAATAATATAAGAGTGCTTGAAAGCTGATTATAGCTTATTTTTAGCTTTTTATTCAGCTCGAATAAGATTTGTTTAAGCTATGTACAATAAAAATCCAGGGAAAGTAACTTTTTTGAAGTGGCTTACAAATCTTTCAATTTCATTTGCTTGATTTAATTTAATATAATTATATTCCAAAAAAAAGAGATGAAGATTTTATATAACAGATAATTTCTTTACAAATATTTTAAATATAAATTTGTCTAAATCGGACAAAAATTGTATAAGTTATTCAAAAATTACTAATAGGAGAATAGTTCTGCATATTAAATAATTAATTTTTATTTATAATTCTGCAATAAAATAAAATTTTTCAAGCTTTTTTGGAGGGAAAATTTTTCAATTAAAACTCGGCGCTTTTTTCCTGTTAGCTAGTGTAATATATAAATACATATATTAAGCAAACTTCGGGGCGATAAGCAGTGCTTAAGCGGAAGTCAAACCTTCCCCGTTTTTGCCCCCTTCTGAACTTGTGGTTACTACCGTGAAGTTGGCTGCAACTTGCAGGCGGCACAGTGTTGCATTTTGTCTAGCGTTGCCATATTGTTGTTTTTTATGGCTGTTGTTGTTGTTTTGCTTGTGGCTGGCAGCGCCACAGCTGTGTTTTGTCAAGTTCTTCTGCTTTTTCTTTTTTTTTTTACTTTTAGGGCGCTTTAATTGCTTGTTAATTAGCGTAGTTTGCATTGTGCCACGCCTCAAAAGGCGTTCGTTGTTGATTGTTGTTCTTTTGTTTTTTTTTTAACATTTTTTTTTCCTCGTTAGCCTTACCATTTTTGGTCTGGCACGAATATGGTTAATTGTTGTTCTTGTTGTCGTTGTTGTTGTTGTTGTGTGTGTGAAGTCCTGGTGACATGCCATTGATGGAATTTAACAACTGTGCAAATATTTGACAAACGGCTGACAGCCTGTCAACGTACCCAGAACGAGTGCGAAAACCAAACCAAGCGCCAAATCGTTCATTGACGCGTGAGCGTGCGAAAATTGACTGGCTTTCATCGCCTGGCCAGCCACATATAGGGCATTCTACTACCTATACGAGGGGATTAACAAAAGTTTTGAGGAAAAAAAAAAAATATTATTCCTACTGCTTTTATTTAATAATTATTTGCATTTTATTTTATTTTTCATTTAATGTAAAAAAAGAGTAAAAATGAAGAATTATATAGGGAGTAGCAATAATTATAAGTTAAAAGTATTGACTAGAAATATAATTAGTAGAAGACAGCGAGAGAGACAGAGAGAGAGAGAGAGAGAGATAGAGAGTGAGCGAGCTAGAAAATTAGATTGAGATGTTTAAGTAGATTTGGAACTCTCCATAAAAATAATTTCTTTAGTTGATGCCAAAAGGTCTTTATCGAATTATAATCTAATTAAGATATAATAAGCAAACTAAATATGCCTTATGTATTTAAATCTGAGATTGCAACAGTTCTAAGAAGTTGCAATTAAAATTATTAATAATTTTAAATAAATTTAATATAAAAATATAAAATAAAAAATGTTTTTAATATTTTTATTTTACAAAGTCTTTAAAATATATATATTTCTTAATTATATTGTAAAAATTAATTAAATAAATATTTAAAAAGTTTTTACAGTATAAGTACATTCATATTTAATATAAAAATAAAATATTAAAGATTTTAATGACTTTTATTTTATAAATTCTTTAAAATATTTATTTTGAATTATATTGTAAAAATTAATTTAATAAATATTTTAAATTGTTTTTTACAGTATAAGCCAAATAGATTTATATTAAAAAAGTCAAAAAAGCGGAAAAGTACACGGACTGACTGCAAAAACCGTTTGGGTTTTCCAGAAATTAAACATATGTACACAAAACAGCGCACATAAGTAGGCAACACTTTTTATCACCTTTCAATTGGGGTATTTTAATTTATTTAAAAAAATATATTTAAAGAGAATGGATTGTACTACATTTTGGAACACAATTTTTCCCCAGTGTAGTGCTACGATTGTAATTCCCAAGTAGCTTAAGATCAATGGTAGGGACGAATTCAGCTCTTTTTTTGACATTTGCTTGCAGCGTTACTTTTCTTGACACCCTCGCACTTGTACACATGTCTGTACATGCCAGTGCATGTCTGTGCATGTCTCTACAGTTTTTTTTTTATTTTTTTATATATGTGTCAACTGTGCGGCAGCCAGCAGAGCATTCATATTATTTTCACACCTAACGACGACAACGCGCTTGACAAATGTCAGCGGCAATATTTGCACTGCACTACAAAAACAAGAACGAGCCGAGAAATGACTGCAATTGGTAGAAGAAGTGTGAAGTAAGGAGGGATATATAAGTAAACTGAATGCTCAACTAACGTTAAAAGGATAAGCGCATTAGAGCATTTACTTTGCAATGCGAATCACAGAGCGTAGACCACATAAATGTTTATGTATAAAGTCGACTCGCCAGTCGTCGATTGCAGAAATTGTGTCCTGCAGCCTCTGGGCAGCCGCAGCCGCAGTGTGGAGGCTTCTAGGTGGCAACTAGACAAACAAGCCACATGTTCATGTGCTCGTTGAACGCGACACAAAAGCGCAACAAACAAGCAAACAGGCAACAGCCTCGAGCAGCAACAATTGCAACAAAGGCTGCACAACAGGACATAAAGTGGGTAGTGTAGCGACAACAGTCGTTGCACTATTGGACCCACTTAATCCTTGGCCATTGTATTCGTATTCGTCCTTACATTATGACGCCCATTTCCCGGCATTGTCTTGGCCTAATGCTGTTGACTTAGGGCTCACAATGCTGCTGCTGTGACTCTCTACCCAAGTATTCCAAGTAGTTCAAGCATCTAGTATAGTTCCAAGTATATTCCCTCAAAATAAAAGCACAATTTTATGCTTTATCAGCAGCGATGCCAGCGGCAAAATGTTTGTTTATTCTGTCTCTCTCATATAATGAACCGGAGAGTGGGGAGCGGTTGGTGTTTCAGGGATATCTTTCACAGGACGAAGGGTTTGGGGTGTTTTTGTTAAGCCGCGTGTGTTAAGGTTACAATTTGTTTTGTTCTATACAGTAGTAGATATAACGCGACTAGACGGCGCCACTCGGCGCCAGACATATTGCACCCCATCTGCCCCCCCCACAAAAAATAAAAAAAATCTCCCTTTATAGTTACATTGGCATTGGCGAAGATTTTTGCCGCATATACTTAGATATATTTTTTTGGCAAAGTGTTTTGGGTAAATCGATAAAATGGCTATGAAATCATGTTGCCAAAATAGGAATAGATTTAAAGCGAGTACACAAAAGTGTGAGTTATTTTTATATAAGAAAGAACTCATCTTGATGTCACAGAGAAAAATATATTGATTAAATGGAAATGGTAAGAAGGAATTAAAAGCCTTGAATGTTAGAGTAGGGGTATTCTTAAGAATATTTGAATTTGCTTTTTATTTACAACTCATCTTGATATTACGGAGAAAATTTATTAATAAAATGGAAATGGATGCTTTGAAAATTAGAATGGAAATGTTTTAAGAAGATTTGAATTTGTTTTTTATGTAATGCAAGACATTTATGTTTATCGCAAAGTGTGTTATTTTGTGAGAGACAATTGGAATTAAAGCTGTGTCGCAATTTTCATCTGTTTATATTTAATCAATACTCTAAATTTAACAGATATATTGATTAAACTTACTACAGGTATAGATCGAAACAAGCTATATCGTATTATAATATCATATGACTGCATAAGGAACATTTAAAAAGAAAAAATAAATTATATTTTTTTTTAGAAAAGCTTTTTTTTCCTAAAAAAAAATGAACCAAACGTTTAAAGTACAAATTTTACTTATTTTTATTTTTTTTAATTTTTTAATATTTTTTTCTTTTTTTTGTCTATCCAGATTTGATTAAAATTCGACAACTATATATTATTTTCCATATAGCCAATCAATTAAAAAATTAGTTTTTAAATTAACAACTTTTTTGTTTTTATAGACATCTCAACTAAATTTAATAAATGCAAGTTTTAATATAATTTTATTAGCTTGATATAGTTTCATTAAAATTTAAAAACTATATTCAATAGTTGTCAAAGGAATGATCGGTTAAAAATATGATTTTTATGCTACAAAATATAAAAATTTAAACGATTTCTGAATTTTACAATTTTTGGCTTTCGCATCTACATAATATATTGAAATTCCAATTTAATTTAAAATAATTGTTTTCCTTGATACACATATTCATTGTTAATACAAATGAAATATTGATAATAATTTCTACTGATCTGAAAAGTGGTTAAATGTTTTTTTCTTTATGAAAAAAAATATTTTAAAGAGTTCAAACCGTAGCATTCAGCTTTTTAAGCTCCTCTTATTTACGGTCATTTGTTATAGCCTTAATTAATATTTATTTTTGCACACGCTGATAAAAAGATACAATTTTAAATTTGTATGCCAAGCACACACACACACACAACATACATTTACAAATTGGCCTAAATGAAAACAAATTAATTTATAAATATTATGTGTACTTTGTCAGGCATATCTAAAAGGTGGAGAGATTTTAATAAATAGGCTCGCAATCAACTGCACACTCAATCAATTTGCACACAAACCAAAACTAATTATGTACTGCAAAAATTGTATAGCAATTAATCAATTGATTATGGTCGCAAAACTCACATGCCACATGGTGCATGTATGCGTATGCCACCGAACCTCGTCCCTGCTGCTCATTAAGTTGCCACAACTTGAACATTAGCTTTAGATTTAGCTATAGCCTTAGCTCTACTTATGTTTGTAGGTCATGCTTTGAGAAAATGCGAAAAATGTGTGGCATTTTCTTTTGTATACCCTGTAACTAGAAAGAGTTTAGAATGGATATTATACAGTTGGTCAAGCGTCAAGTTGATCAGGACGCGAAGATTATCGATCTTCATCATTTTTATTGCTAAAACTTAAAAGTTTGAGGTTTTTTTTTTATAAAAAACCAATAGGTAATTAAAAAAAATATTTTCAAAATTGTAAAAAATTTTCGACAATATGTTTTTTATGTTTTAAAATTTTTTTTGAAATTTTGACATTTCTTTTTTAAGGTGCGTTTTAATTAGTTTAGTAAGAAAAATACCAAACTTTTGATATTTAGCTATAGAAAGGCGTTGAAAAATTTGTCTCATTTATAAAAAAATATTATTGCCTTAGTTTTATTTAACACTCCGAAAATAAAAGATTTTTAACAATTTTTACGAATAAAACTAAAAAAACTTAATTTTTGATTTATTTATTAAAACTCAATAAATAAAAGTATTTTTCCACAATTTATATGAATAAAACTCTGAATTAATAATCGTTATTACACTCAATATTTAAGATATATATACAGGGCATTTGTTAGTCAATCAACCACAGCGGCAACATTCTGACTTATTTTTTATGTATTTTTTTTTTTATTATTTTTTTTTGCTAACCATTTGGGCAGACAAATGGCGACGTAGTTTTGTGGCGCCACAAGACGATGGCGGCTGCAACCACCGTCGCCAGTCGGTAACAATTTTTACTGCAACCATTTCCTAGCCGACAAATAAATTCAGCAGCTGCTTAGCCTCAGTGAATTTTACCTCATACCAGACTCAACATGATATTGATTTCGTGCCGCGTTGCACATTAAAGCAAACGTTGAAATTTTCGAAACTTTTCCGGCATAGTGACATCCCTAGTTATACGAGTTTATCTCGAACTTTCAGATCCATCAAATGTCTTTCAGCCTGTTTGTGCCCCTCCCATAACAAGTTGTAGTTTCATGTTACATGGCAAAAACTTGTAGGCTGTGTGTTCTCGTGTTTGTGCAACTTTTTTCATTAGGCTTCACTTTCAGTTCTTATGAAAATATTCTTTTATTTTTCAAAAGAAAGAAAATCAGTTTATAAAGGTTTTTGAAATGTTTGTGGGCTGTTAAAAGTCTTGGTTCAAGTTTATAAACAAGTTGCTGAAGGAATTTTTTGATAAAAATATCTTTAGCATGTAATTGAATATTTTCTTTTGTAATATTGACATTTTTACTGAGAATTTTAGAAGATTTATTAAACTTTCAGGTTTCAATTCTGTAACCTTGGTAAATGTTCTTTTATTTATTAAATATCTAATCTTCGGAGTTAGAGATAATAGTAAATAAAAACGGAGAACAAAAAATATTTTTAAAAAATTTAGGTTTTAAGTATGAATTTATATGAAATTATTGGGATTTATTTGATTAAAAATTATACAAAATATTTAGATTATTTAATCAAAAATTCTATATACAAATGTTTTTTTTTAGATCTATTTAAAGTCGTTTGCTTATATTAAAAATAAGGAAATGTCAATAAGAGATTTGAATTTTTTTTTAATAAAAAAATAAGTGAAATATAATATGATATCAAAGTAGTCCTCTAACGTTAATCTTAGCATTTTAACCATGAATTAATTTATTTTAATACTTAAAAATTTTTATTAGTTTATGAATTTCTTAAATATCACAGAATAAACAACTATTTTTTGTGCGGAAAAAAATTGGTAAATGTATTATACAATGATTTATAAATAATTAAAAAAATAATAAATTCCGACATTTTTATAGTGAAAAAAAAAAATTTGCATTAGAGTTATTAAATCACTTTTAACTAAGGTGCAAAAAATTTCACAAAAAAAATTATTGTGTGATACATGTAAATCTATTAATGAGACTTAAAAATTAAATTTTTTTTGTTTTAAAATTAAAAATAATATTGCAATATCTAGGGGAATGTAAAATATATATATAAATTCGTATTTTTGCATATTCTTACAAGACAATTTTTAGAAAAATATTTCTTACAATTAAAATATTTTTATTCACTTAGAGAATATTTTTTTAAATATTTTTTTTTAATATTTTTTATAAATGTAAAAATTATTTATTCTGAGTTGAGCAATTGAAAAATAAAAAAAAAAAAAAATTATTATCATGTGATTTTTTATAATATAAATTATAAAAGCTACGATCAATGTTAAAAACCTAATTTTAATAAAAAGTTCTTTTACTTCTATTTTTAAAATTAAGTTCATGAACTAGTTTAGCTTGAGCTTATGAATTTCTTCATTGAGGTTTACCTATTATTCTGTCGCTGATTGAAATCTAACTGCTTTTAGAGATTGATTCACTTGAATAGTTTCCGTTTATGCTTTGCTGTGACTACGTTTTGGTTATTGATAGCTATTGATAGCTCTTATTGCTGTTTATTGTGTGCTTGTGTTTGTGTGTATTTGTGTTGCAACATGCTTTCATTTCGTGCCACATTAGACAAGCCAATAGCTTGACTGATGTCAATCACAATATCCTTTGTGTGATAAATTTTGCTGGCACAGCGGATTGTCGATTGCAGTCGCGTTGAATTATGTTGCAATTAAAAGCGAATGTGCAACGCAAAGAGTGGCAGACTGTTTGTTGCACATACACGTAGAGATTGATGATAGACAAGAAAATATGTTGTTGCCTGTGGCAACATAAACTGTAATAAATGGAGTAAATAGCTGGGCGGGCCCACGGGTCGTATGAGCGTTGTGTTGTCGCGCACCTGTCGCAACCTTGTTAAACTATTTACACAGCCATTTAACAGTTTAGTTAGATTTTTAGTCGGTTAAGCAAGAAATTTTGCAATTTGTAGTCAGTTTATAGGTCGCCTAGAGTTCGTACGCTTCTTCTCAGTTCGACCCAAAAATTTTATAATGAGTTAATTTAACGCCAAGGGCTCTGTCATTCTGTTAGTGTGCCTGCCTGTCTGCCACATTCACAACGACATCTTTGTGGCACGCTAAATGCATTTCGTGAAAAGCAATTTCAATTAGTGAGTCGCCCAGGGGAAGAGGCAGGCGTTGCTTATGCAAAACTTGTCGAAAATGTCACCATAAAACTGAAAATTTAATCACAAAACTCGCGAATGCAAAATGCGATGCGATGCGACTGCCAGATAGATCTATGCAAATGTTTTGCCACAAATGCCACACAAAAGTGTATGAAAATTAAGTTGCGGAAATACCGCGCAAATACAACAACTGCACAAAACAAATAGTGAAAACTCATTTACCTAAAAAAAAAAATGAGAAAAAAAAACCGTAACTACATATTTTTGGCAACTCATTTGCCATCAAATTGTCAGACATCTGTGCGACAGGCGACAGGCGACAAACAGGCGACAGCCGACAAACGACAAACGGGTATAATGAAGCTCTAGCTGCAACTGAATGACACGACTTTTCCAAACATTCACGAATGTTGATGTTGATGTTGATGATGATATGGCGATATGGCAACCCTACCGCTGCTAGTGTTCTCTGCCTGAGACATGCACTATGGGAAATTTGAAGCAATTTTTGGGGAATAAATTAATAGCTCGAGAGCGAGCTTGGGTGCACTCTCGGTTAAATAAGATTTAAAAATGTTTTTGGAAAAACCATTTTTTGTTGATCATTTTACAATGATTGCAAAGAAGAGATGAGTTTTAAATAAATATACAAACATGGAAATAAAAAATAAATGGCAGGGAAAATCGTGAATATAACTGGATAAGTTTTTATTTTAAATTTATATTATACAATTTTTTTTAACTTTTATTTTTGATCTAAATAAAAAAATTATAAAATAATAATTAAATTTTAATTTGTATTAAAAATGATAATTGAGGTCTTATTTTTTTTTACAGGGATTGCAATAAAGATTTATGAGTTAAAAAAAAAAACAAGCAGCAAAAAAAAATATATAAATAACAGGGAACATTTTTTAATTAAACAGAATAAATTTTAAAATTGGTTTTAACTCTTTCTTTTAGTCTCAATAAAAAAATTATAATATAATAATTAAATTTGTATTAAAAATCAATCAATATTTCTTATTTTCAATTAAAGTTATTTTTCAATTTTTATTTTAAAAATTTACTAATAAATTTTAAATGCATATCAGTTTAAAACTGGGTAGTGTAAAACTATACATTTAAAAATACTCCCGATGTATGGCTCAATACTTTTCATATGATACATCACATGTCTTTTTTTATCACATGGAGTTATACTTTAAGGATCCCCAATGTTGTTCCTTTATGGACATGTGATAGGCGAGAAATGTTGACAAATTTTTAAGACTCTGTTTAATACCAGGACCAAGATAACAATATTTTAACAAATTAAATTTTGTTGCAAGTTTTTTACTCTTAAAAACAACAGACAAACAACTACTATATAAAACTACATAAAACTATTAACAAAAGTAAAAACCACACAAGTTTTATTACCAAAAGTTGTTTGTTTAATGATTTTTTGGAAACAGATTTTTTAACAGCTGCTAATTTAACAGTGGGCGCGAATGTTAAAATTGTTTATATGCAACTTTTAGGTTTGACAAGCTGAATTTATTCCAAAATGTGATCAAATTTTCCATAGTGACATGGAGACACAGCAAAAAACCGGAAATTCTAAGGCAACTTCCGTGTCGACGTCATTTCGCGTTGATCTATGCGAATGTGTCACTCAGCTGTCTATCTATGTGTGCGTATGTGTGTGTGTGTGTGTGTGTGTGTATTTGTGTCAAGCTAAACTTTGTTTATAAGTTTCATTTATTTGTTAGACCGCTTATGGTAGCTTGTAGGCAGCTGAAGCAATTCGCTCTGCAAAGTGGAACAAAACTATGAAAATATATATGAAAATTAAAGAAATTGCTATAGAAAAATTGGATATAGAAATGTTGAACAAAATCGTCCAGACATATATGCATATATTTGTTTTATTTTATTTTAAGTTTTTATGTATTTTTTTCTGAATACTTAATACATGGCACTTTAAAAAGTTTTTAAGGCTCTGTAAATTTATTTATTTTCTATTGTTTTTTTTTTTAACTATTTTTTTGTTACTCAAAAAATATTTTTTTTATTACAACTTTTTAAAAAGTTTTTAAGGCTTTGAAAATTTATTTATTTTTTACTAAATGTTATTTGTTATAACTATTTTTTTGTCATTAAAAAAGTATATATTTATATGTTTTTAAATTGCATTTTTTTTCTAAGCAAATGATAGAAGTAATTTTTAAATAATTGGTTTTAAGTAAAATGCATGGATACAGTCAATTAAAAGTAATATAAAATGGACTATGAAGACTATTTGAGTCGAAGAAAAAATTCTTAATATTTTTTTTATATAATTTAGATAGCCTTATTTTGATTTTTAACCTAAAAACCCTTTTTAAATTTGTTGGGCTACCTTAAGAGGAAACTTACTTATCTTGGAATTTCGCTTTGAAATGCAATCAATAGAGAATTAAACACTTCATTAAACTTTCAAAGCTAAGCTATTTACTTGTTTAGTTAACTCCGATATTTTTCCCTTATCATATTAAATTTTTCACCCCGTTCTATAGCCAACTTGCTTCACTGTACAATGTTGACTTTTGACAAATGCGCCGCACACTTGGCCTGATTGGCAAATTGAATTTTAAACGATTTGCGCGCAGACAAAACGTAAAATGTATAAAGTTATAATAAATATATATCGTATATATATATATATAGATTTGTACGGTTATATATGGCTGTAGCCATATTGTCAGCATACAAAATTTATGGCTGAAACCATTTTGTATATTTTTTTTTGTTCCTTTTCTTATACCTTGTATTTTTTTTGCGCGTTTTTGAAAAGTTTGAAATGGCGTTAAATGACAAGGCAACATTTGCAGCTGACTGTGAAGACAGAAGACAAAAGGCAGCTTCACTTACATTATGGCAAAGAGATGAAACACGTGACTGCCTGACAATTTGCACACTACACACACACACACACTCCACACACACATAAATAGATAACTGTTGTAGCTCGCATATGGCCGGATTTATGTGGCAATAAGCAGATGCAAAGGTGCAACCCGTAGACAAAAATGGCGAGCGCATGAGAACCAAAAAAAAAGGGACGTGCACTGCGTAGCTGATATGCCCACGATTAGTGCAGACACACACACACACACACACATAGAGGGCAAACAACCAACTGAAATGCAATTGGCATGGACTTTTGAAAATAACGAGAGTTCAGCTTGGCAACGGGAATGAGAATGGAAATAATGGCCACGTTTGCTCTGGCTATTGATTTTTATTTTTGGTGCTCTCTCTGAGGAAGGGGGGAATGGTGGGTAATGGGTGCAAGAAAGCAATAACTCATTACAACACATGTTTACTGGTGCAACGTTACGGGCAATACGCCCTTTACTTATTTTGCACCCCCTCTCTACAAACTTATATATGCAGCGCAGCAGCTCTTTGAACTTTTACGTAAAGTTTAGTAGCCAGAAAACCGCATTCTGACATTTTGCCAAAAATCTAATGTGTGTGTGTATGTGTGTGCGAGTGTATGTTTGTGAAGTGTGTATTGTTTACAAATAGCTTCTGACCAATGCGGCGTATGCGTAATGTTGATAAAAATTTCATTGCAAACTCCTGGTCAGCTTATTAGTCAGAAATAGAGCTGCCAACTTTCGATTGCATAAATAAAACAGATTGCCCCAAAAAAAGGCCAAAAAAGGGCTAAATTATGGGAAAAGAATAGAAATATCTATATAAATTATATAACATATTTGCTCTATATTATTAAAACATATTATTGTATATATATACATTCTTAAATAATGACGAAAGTCATTTTTAATATTCTTCTATGTTGCAATTAAATTTATAAAATATTTAAATTGTAACAAATGTTGTAAGAAACTTTTTTTTAATTAAATTAAATATCTATAAATACATATATATATAATAATATATATTATAATAATATAATACATATATATATATATGTCTTTTAAATTGTAACAAATGTGATATACAATTTTTTTACTTAAATTTAATTTGTTCAATATTTATTTATTTTTTTAAAAATTATTATTATTATTTATTGTTATTAATTCTAGTGTTACAAGCTTAAGCTATCTATTTATGACACTAGTCGCTGTATGTTAATATATTTTTGTTATTTGGATTTTTATTTCATAAATCGGTTCAGCTATAACTTGTGTATATAACTTGGTATATAAACCGACAACAAGACATTGAAAAAATTAAAAAAGTTTACAATTTTTTAAAATAAAGTTTTACTATAGAAGAGTTTTTAAAATTATTTTATTTATCAGTCTCAGCCATACAACAGAATAAATAAAAGCTTTTGCTGCAGAGTGTAGTTTAATCAACAAATATCAGTTTTATATAAACGCTACCAATTTTGGCAATTTTTTTTTTTAAATAAATAAGTAAGCTCAAGAAATATACAATTTCGGCTAAAAGCAGTTTATTTATTTTATCCCAGTTAAAACAATTTTAAAAAGGACAAATGTGTCCAGAAAAAGGCTAAATTGACAGCACTGGCCCAGCACAATGCCAATGTTCTAAGCTCATTATTGTCTAATGGAATAACAGCAGGGGAGATACTATATATATATATATATATATATTGTAGATGCTGAAAAAGAAATGTAATCGGCTCAAAATAATCATATTTTTCTCTGAAAAATTATGCGTCCTGTGGCTCACTTTACTGATTGACCATAAATAATATATAAAATCTATAGAAATTGCTTTCAAATGTCAATGTCAAGTGACTTGGCAAATAAATCTTTAAAGCTGTGCCTTATCGGCAGGGCCAACAAATATGTCAATTGTTGTTGAAATTGAGACTGAGACACAAAGTCCTTTCTCAAGCAGACGTTAAGCTGCTTAACGAGTTTTGTCGTTTGAGTGAAAAGAAAGTTCTCGTCAAGCCAAAACCATAACTATGTTGCAACTGATGTAATAACTAGAAAAAAGGATTAGAGTGCTAGCACATTGTTCAAGGCAACTTTTATGGTCGGGAAGTCATAGTAAGGTAATGCAGCGAAAAGGAATAACAGGACAATAGGGCAGGTAGGGAGATTGAGTCATGCGTCATTAGAAAATTTGAAATTTTCAAATTGTTGCCATGACTCGACTAATTGGGCAGCTCAGTAAAAGTTAGCAAAAGTTTGAAAAGCGCAACAATTATTTTGTTTGACTAAGCATCAAAACTAAAATTGTGTGATGTAAAGCTGAAAAACTATAGATAATGCTGACAATCATAAATTAATAACAAACTGCAAAAGTTTTATTTTATAAATGGAACATTTATGGACAATATTTGGACCATTGAGTTGGAAAATAATTTATAGAATTTTTAATTATGAAATTTTTTATATGATTAATGTTGAATAGAGATGTAGTTTGGTGCGCTCAAAAGATGGTTTTTTTTTGCTAATTTATTTGGTAAAAATTTGCACATTTATTAATTTATTATTAGACAACTTGTACATGACCTGTGATTTAGTGAAAAAACATATTAAGAAAACTAGATAAAAAACAAATTATATATTTAAAAAAATATGGGTGGTAAAGACAGCTCAAAGCCCTATATAGTAAATGCTTATACCTGTTGAGAACTACATAAAATTTAAATTAAAAATGTGCACATTTATTTTTTTTAGATAGGTGAAACTCCTTTGAGAGAATCTGGTAAACAATAAATTAAAATAACACTGGCAAATTGCAAATTAATTTTATTTTCTATTTAAATGTTTATTTTTTATTTTTTTTTGACAAGTGTTCAGCTGTCTTTAAGTTGTAAAAATGTTGCGGATTTTTTAAAAATTATAGCTTGTTAAATTATAAATTATAAATAGCACATTTGTGAGGTTTTTTTAAGGACCGACTTCAATATACAATTATATATTTTTAATACTTTTTCTTCGGACTAAGCATCAATGCTGTGTAATTATAGAGCGTTGTGTTGCTTTAAAGCTGTGTAACGACATTGATTTGCCCTTGCAACAGACAAAATTAAACTGACCAAGAGCTCTTAGCCAGATTATAAACAAGGGAAAGAACTGAAGAGTTAGCCAAGGTAGGGAAGGTAGGAATGGGAAGCCTCTAGGCCTGGCGCATTGGTCTAAGCCGCCTAGCTCTTCAATTGACAGGCTAGGCTAATGGCAAAAGCCAATGCCAAAGCCAAGTCCAAGGTTTCTGGTAAAATAAGCAAACAGAAAGCAGAAAACTTGAGCCAAGCTCCAAATGCAACCAAGTGAAATGCGAAAGCAGATAAGGGTATTAAAGGGTTAAGCTGCTGCCAGAGTGTTGCAGCAAGTTCAAAGTTCGCCCAACCAATGGAGAGGCGCGGGTGGGTAGAGGGGGGCAAGTGTCCGTTTAAATGACGTTGAATGGTCATCAACGTCCTGGGCTTAACTTTGATTTACTGTGTCGCCTTTGACTTTTGCGAAAAGTGGCAACTTTTGGCGCCTTACTCCAAGTCAACTCCTCGTACATATACATACATGTATATACTCTGTCCAGTTTTATTTTGAGCATGCCAAGCACGTTTCAATGGCTTTGATTAAAATTGATGTGCCTGTGGGCTTTTGTGCTTACAAAAAATGTTCGCCTAGTCAAACATAATTTGACCTAAGCCAAGGCATAAGCAAATGCGTTAGGCCATAAAAGACAGTTCATGCTTCATACTCTAATTGAATGAAATAGCTGAACAAAACTGAAAATTTCCATATTAATGCAGAGGACACACTTAAACACATAACCAACAAGGATGTCTATGAAATGGTGTGCCATAAAAACCCTCGAGGAGTGCAAAAATTCTGTTAAAAATGGATATTAAGCTGAAATTAGTACAGACAGCCAGAAAGGGGGTGGCAGCGGCTTGAATAGTCTCATTTTTATGGCACATAAAAATTTAACAACTGTCGCTGCTATCACTAAGCATCATCATTGCAAATGGATTAGCTTAAAATGCACAACTGTACCCGCAATTTAACATTGAACTCGCGATCGTAAAACCTGCATCATGGTCATAAAACTTCGAGCCTTGAGTCGTGCATGCAGCTCATTTGCATGCGAAAAAAGCAAGAAAAAATTAAAAAAAAAAATGTTGCCATTAAAAAAGTGTATTGGGAACGAGGGAAGTTTATTAAAAAATGTCAACACCTGTAAACACCTAATTAGCAGAGTGTTTGGGGTTGTAGTAGACAATAAGGAAAGCTTTTAAATAGTTTGAAAATGTTTAAATAATATTTCGCAATTTATATTTTTTTACGGCAGCTTATAGTTTTCCATCACAAATATTTGCTGCAATTAATTCAATCCTATGAACAGAGCTTTTAAAAGCATATTAAAGCTTTAATAAATAATATTTTTAATTTATACTCAATACAACAAAGCTTCCTTAAAAGCTCTATACTCTCCTTATTTACTTGCATTTTTTTCCTTATCAGTAAGTTTTATTTTTTGGAAAGCTGCACTTAGGATTAATCTAACATATAGGCAAATTCGCTATTTAATTTTAAGCCTTTTAAAAAAATGTACTTAAATTGTATTTAAATTTGGTAAAAATTCTGTAAATTTAATTTCTTTTCTCTACTAGCATTCATATATATTTATATATATTTAAAAAATTGTTTAAATTAATTCTGTCTTCTGTATACTAGAGAACTTTTGGATCTAATATTTTTGCAGAGGTCTTTTCTAATTTTAATCTTAAAAAAAATTTACTTGAGTTATAAATTGGAGTAGAATATTATAAATTAATTTAACTTTCTCTGCTAGTATGCATTTATCTCTGAAAATATTTCTTCTTTCGCTTCAATCGAAAAACAAAAATGCTTCAAATATATTATGCTCAAAAACTTAAATAAAAGAAAATGTAGCTAAAACAAAAAAATTAAATAAGAAAAACAAAAAATACTTAACAACAAAGCTTTTCAAAGGCTCCAAGCACTCTTTAATCACTTTAACTTTTCTGCTTTATCATAAAACTAAAAAGCTGCACTTTGTCTTAAGCTAAAATGTTATCAAATGTGCACTTTTATTTTTAAAAAATTTTAAATAAATTTAGTTGTATATAAATTAGAATAAAATAGCAAAAATTAAATTTTCTTTTCTCTGCTAAACTGCATTTATCTGTCTTCTTTCGCTTTACTCATTTTCTGGTTGGTTTATTTTTGATTAACCCTCGTATTTGGTCAAAAAATGGCCAAGCACGAAAAATTGCTGCAAATTTTTTATGCTTAAACGCCAAAGCAAATGCCGTAAAGTGCAGTGACAACAAAAAAAAAAACAAAATATAAAAAAAATATATATATATTTATAGAAAAAACTTAAATCGAAAAAAAAGCGAAGAAAATTGTTGGGCAAAAGCGTTGCCAGCTCGTTCGGCTTGAGTGTGGCCATGAATGTAGAGAAGTTGCGGCAGAGATGTCAGCACAGCCAAGCAAGGACAACAAGGACAAACAACTTGCTCTCTGTGTGTGTGTGTGTGTATGTGTATTGGTGTGTAGCTGGTTTGCCTGTTGACATTAGAAATTGAGCAACCAAAAATGTGTAAACAAGTTTGTTTGGTCCAAGTGCGATGCTGTCTTTGGCAGCTACGACACTTTGCTGCGTCCCTGGCAACACTCCACTTTGCTCCATGTTGCCACATGCCACAGACCACTCCATAGAAAAAATCTTAAAAAAACCATTTTTGTTTATATTTTTTGTGTATTTTTTTTTTTTTTGGTTCAAGCAAACTAAATTTAATGCCAGATATGAACTCGAATATAAGCGAAACAAATTGGTTAGGCCAGGCAATTGGAAGTGCTCGTCTATAAAGATAAATCAAGGCAAAGCAAAGTGAGCAATTAGTAAAGAGAAAGAGAAAGAGAAAGAAAAAAAGAAAATAAAACAGAATATATATAGAGAGCAGCAGATGAATGATAAATAGCTTGTATTTGTAAATTGAGAAGGCAACAAAATAAAAAAAGAACTCATAAATTATTAAACAAAATTGTGAGGAAGAGAAACACTTTGAGAAAAGTCAATTATTAACATCGACTTGGCATAGCCTCAATATAAAATGACAAACACAAATACTTAGATAAATCTTATACGATTTTATAGATTTGTCTAGAAAGATTAATGTGCGAAATACTTGAGATTTTACGCATAAGAGGGCTTAAAAAATAGCTTATGATTTAGACAAAAAAAAAAACAAGACATAAGTCTTTAAATTTGTAAATTTATTTTACTTATTCTAGCTCAAACTTTTGTTAGTACTAAATAATTAAATATTTGTGCTAGCTGCAGACTTTAACAAACTGTTCGTAGACTTGGATTTCTGTGTCACTTTCAATTAACAACTTTTCGAATACTCTCTTGTTAAATAAGGCAACTGAAAAGCTTTTGCAAAACTGTCAGAGCAGCAAGGATTTGACAGAATTAGCAGACACATTTATGCAACAGGAATTCTTAGTTTGAAAACTAGAAGCAAAATGGCAATTAGTCAGTAAAAGTTGATGCAACAATTGAAGCCTCAAGTTACTGCAATGTAAGACAAAAACTTGTCAAGTTGTCAGTCAGTCAGGCCAGGTTGGAAAATGCATATGAAATTGTGCACACACAACATGCAAATCAAAAGCATGGCCAGGTAACAAAAAGCTTGTAAACTGAGGCTACAAATTGGCCGACAAAATCTGTCAATGAATGACTACGTCAATTGCTCAACAATGCGTATACTTAATGTTGCGCTGCTTCCTCTATAAATTTTGTGGATTTTGAAACTGTCAGAGCAGCAGACAATGAAAATGGTGCGTTTCATGAATATTTAAAATGCAATATACATTTTCAAACATTGCTCAACATCGATAAAGTAGAGTAAAAACTATGAAATGGTTTAAATGAAGGTGTTGAGCTAATAAATACCCTATTTCCTAGATTAAAGAAATCTTTTTAATAGATTTTTTTTATATACTCATGAACATTAACTACAAATAAAAGTTATGTTTGTTAATTTTAACTAAATAAATAATAATGAAATTAAAGTGCAAAACTTACTTAAAGCACACCAAAATCTTATTTAAGTTGAAGCTATAATATATAATTTAAATAATAAAATCCTATTGAAAATATTATTTTTGATCTTTTTTAAAAAAATAAAATAATAATAATTATTTTTAAATTTTATTTTATAAATTGAAAACGAGTTATTTTTTAACAAATTGAGTTACTTTTTATTAAAGTTAGTTATTAAAGTTAAAAATAAAAAATAATTATACATGAATTTAAATTTTCTGAATTGAAGATAAAAATTAATCTGCATATTTTATTATAAATTTTATTATAAATATTAATATTTTATTATAAATATTGAAGGTAAAATAGACAACAATTTCTGAATTTTCTGACAGAATGCATTTATGGTTTGTTTATTAACAAACTTGTGCCACATTTTGAAACGTTTTTCTGTTCATTTTATACCTCTGAAGGTTATTTAATTTTATCACATAAAATATATAGCACCTTGACGGAATTAATCGGATTTAATAAATTCAATATATTTCTGATCAGCATTAGCAGTCGAATTTATTTACAAGCAGTCGATGGATAATTAATTTTAATCGATTAATCGCCATATTTTTTTATCCGTAACATTTCAATAAATTATAAAATAATAACACAAAATATTTATTTTAAATCTATTATGTTATTTATTTTATTTTTATTATATTACATTTGGTCACCAATTTTTTGGTATAACAGTTTTTTAATATATTTGTTTCGGGTAAATTAATTATTATTATTATTCAGTCAAAAAACATAACTAAAATATTTTTTTTTAAGAAAAGTATTTTTTTTTTTAATTAAAACTGAATTTGGTGTAATTTTTAATATGCGGATAGAGTTCAACATATTTAGAGCATCGTTGCATTGCGATTTAGATTTCAACATCGATTTTTACATCAATTATAATTAAAATAAAAAAAATATTTGGCAGTTTAACAAGTGTTCTACGTTTTATCTATATTTTTTTTTATAGATAATCTATATATCTTCAGTTATTCCCTTTTATAGGGTACACACATTGCGTATACGCAGCGTATTTCAGCGTGGCACTTCAATTAGCGAATGCGGCAAACCACATTCGATATTTACAATAACAAAATGCATTTATTACGTCACAGTTGCCAACATTTTGCACCAAAAGTGCACTTGCCTTTAAATCATATACGATAAACATGCATATATAGTAGGAGTTTATAGTATATACAATATTTAAAATGCCGCCCTACACGTTGATTATTTCACAAACAGACAAATATTTGGCAATTAGGTGTCGCAATGCTCAGAGTAATGCCCTGAATCGCATTTGCCTAGGCTCAAAAACTATGCAAATATTAATTGTGAATGTTTTGCAATTGAAATTCGAAAATGCATAATAATGTGGAGCCCTCGCGGATGTAACAACATTTTTGGTAATTGAAAACGAAATTATAATACCAAAAACCTGCCAGGCCATTAGAACATATTTGAGTATAGGGCTTTCCGATAACTACTAATTGCAAATTGACAGATTTTAGATATTTTAGAAATTGTTGCAGTTGATTTGCAGCTAAGGTTTCAAAGGATTTTATAATTTAGCAGACGCACACAGCTTGTTAATGTTTTATCAGATGAAATAAAAATTAGAACAACAAAATTGTAATTAAATGAAAACTTCTCAAAACTATAAACACACAGAGCTCCAATTACTCCAAGCAAACTATGAATGTTTGTGTTGACCTGTCTACTTGACTAGCAGATACTCTGTGATGTGGTATGTTAAAGTTTATTAGTTAGGGAAACTGTGAGTAGTCTCCATTTAACGCCATGAACAATTTTTATGCTAATTTACTGAACTTTAATTTAATTTAATTGTTTAATATCTGTAGAAAAATTTAATTACAAAAAATATTAAGAATATCTACATAGAATTGATTTTCTGAATTTCTCATTCGAATTAAATTCACATCTTTACATCTCAATGTCAAGCAAACTTAAGCTTAAATAAAAATTAGATGAATTTAATCCGGAAACTGAATTTAATAGGGAAACTGTGAGTAGTTTCAATTTATTCCAATGAGCAACTGGTTTGCTTATTTTTTGAACCGAATTTTATATTTTTGGAATAAAAATTAAGTACATTAGGAATTTTTTTACATCTCAATATCAAGCGAATTTAAGCATTAATCAAAATAATTGAAAATTTTAATTTTTTTGACTTTTAAGTACTATAAAACTGTAATATAAAACTGTTGTGAATTTCACTTTTAGCATTTTAAAGTGAATTTAATTCACAATATCTTCAAAATGTGAAAATGAGAACAATGTAAATCTTGCCGAAAGTGGAATTCCGGAGAAGCTTTAATACATTATTCTAAATAAATGTTTTCATTATTTACTTTATTTTAATTTTAACGTGAATATAGGAATCTTCTACAGCTTAATTTTATTTTTATTTTAATAAACCTCTTTCATCATTTTCATATCATAGGGTATACAAATAAAGTTTTGATTTCCATATATATGTTTCTGTCATATGTTTATTGCTTTGAAGTATTGCTGCGAGTAATTCCCAAGTGTGGGAAAAATTCAATATGAAAATTCCAGAGAAACAAATGTCTGTCTGTATGACAGAGCAAAAGATTTTGTTTAACGAAACACCCTTTGGTTCATTTTACAGCTTTTGTTGATTGTAAATTTCTGAAAAATGACTGTAAGAGTTTTTCTTATTTTTTAATTAAATATTTAAGCTTTTTAGCTTAGCTTTATAAGGCTATAATTCAACTTTGCAATCACTTCAGTTTATGTAATTCTCTATCAGAAATTTGCATATGTCAATTAAAACAATAATCAAATAAAATGCAATTTGCACTTAATTGCATTGACTTTTATGTGTGCCACAATTTATGGCAATTTATATCGATTGAAAAAATTAAAAAAAAAATCAAGTGGTCAATTGATTGCTCTTAAGGCTGATCAGAATTATGTATGCCAGCCACAAAGCTATTTAGCCATATTCATTAACTGCTTGTTTGGCAAAATATTTAAATATACAACTGTGCCATTTGTTAGCCAAATTTTGTGCCCCGTCATGTTTGCAGTTGATTAACAATTGTTGGTTCAAATGCCCAAAATATTAGCAGCCAAGTCAAAACCAGGCAAAATATGGCCAGGTAGGACGAGTATCTTCCAGTCACTCAGTTACCTGGTGATTTATGTTGGACATGTGTGGACTTATCTATTGCTTGTATCTACTTTGTGGCAACTACACACACAATAACACCCACACACACACACACTGACTGAACTGTTAATCGGCAGTTTTGCATAGAACAAGCTAGCCACAGAGCTTGGCTTGTAAGTTTGCAATCTAATTTTGCTTTGAAATTTAAGTTACACTAGCTGAAATTAGCACTTAAGCAGAAAATTAAGCTTTTAGCAATAAAAATAATCAACTAAATAGCAATCAAGCAAACTATCAGATTTCAAAGCTCACGATAGCTTTAAAATCAACTTTGAAAACAAGTGAAAAACAAAATCAAAAATTTACAAAATAAACGAGGTTATATTTTATTTCAGAAAATAAAACTAAGGAAAAACAGAATTAAAATTGTCTTTTTTAAATATTAATTTAATTCCAGATTTTTTTTTTATTGTAAAAATATTTAAACGTCAATTTTATTTATTTGTAAAATTTTTGAGAAATAAAAATAAAGAACAAAATTAACAATTTACGAAATATAAACAAGTAGCTTTAAAATTTCAATTGTACTGTTAATATAAAAAAAAAGACTGATTTTTGCGAGATGAAAATAGTCAATTAAGTATGCATTAGAAAATTTTTCAAATTACAGCAAACAACTAGCTTTAAAATCGCTTTAAAGCTATACATAGCTTCAGTTGATAGATTTCAATTTTATAGCTTTTAGCCAGTTAAAAGCAGAGACCGAAATTAACTGTTATTGATCAAATTTTTAATTAAGAAATTCATATACAAGTTGAAGGTTAATTTAAGTTTTAATTTCCACAAAATGTTTCATAGTCTCCGAATCTTTAAAAAAAAAACCAAAAAAAGCATATATTCAAAATACTATAACAAAATAAAATTAAACTTAAAAATTTAGATACTAAAAGAAACCTTCTGTGAGAATTTGAGTTTTAAATACACCAATATGGTTTATAGTTTCAAAACCTTCGCTAATAACAAAAAAATTTATATTCTAAAATTGTACATAAAAAAAAATATTATTATTGATTTTTTATTATATCCAGCAACAATAATGAGAAAAACTGATTATTATTTAAAAACTCTGCAAATAACACTTAAAACTAGATTTTTGCTTATAATTATTTCATAACATTTACTGAAGACCTATTTTTATAACTATTATTAGTAAGAAAAATAAATAAAAGTCACAAAACTATAATTTACTTTCGACCCAAAAAAAAAAGTTTATTTGAGTATTTTATTAACGATCAAAAAAAAAATGCTGCGAGATTATTATTTCTTATAGAAAAAAAATTATAGCTGGTATAAAATTATAAACAATTTGACACAAATTAAGCCTCTGTTTGTATTTGCTTTGTTTAATTAAAAATTTCATCAATAAAAGTAATTTTTGGTCTTAAAGCCTTAATCGGTTTAACCCAAGGCTTAAGTACCTTTTTAAGCTTGTGTCATTGGGTCATTAGCACTTTGTTGAACTGATATCAATCATACGCACTGTTTGCCACACACACACACACACACACGCACACACACACACACATATATATGAAGTTTAGCCATGAATCAGCTAAAAGCCGCCGGGCAACGTTTATGTAGTTGCAGCAGTAAACTAAATTGCTTTTACTGTTATATACACATACACACATATATGACCATACACACACACACACACACATGTGCACATACACAGCATGTTAATAAATGTTGTTCACACCTACACACACACACACCCACACATACATACACACAGTTGAAGGCATGTCAGAAAGCACTTAGAGAGAACTGCCTGCAGCCTGTAATTGTTGCTTTTCCTGTTGTTGTTGTTGATGATGGTGTTGTTGTTGTTGTTGCTGTTGTTGCTGTTGTTGCTGTTGTTGCTGTTGTTGCTGTTGTTGCTGTTGTTACTGTTGTTGTGGCTATATTTGTTGCTACTTTTGTTGCTGCTGCTTTTGTCGCTTTGGCAACTGGCAGAGCTCAACCATTTTTGCGTATTCTGTTCACCAAGTAATTACACAAGACCAACAACAACAAGGGCAAAAACTGAAAGTATGAGTGACTATAAGACACCTTATAACTAGCTCAGAAATTTGCAACATTTATTAAAACTAATTTTTTAATTCTAGCTTTAATATATTGAATTATTTTAAGCTAAAATCTCTAGGGAATTGGTTTTAGTTTCGACAAAGATATTAGAATTGAAAATATAGGTAGAGGTTTTTTTTATGGATTTTAAAACTCTCAAATCAAATTTTAAATTCTTAAATCAACCTCTTTTTTATGGTAAACACTTTAAATATAACGTTTTATACTAAGTCTCATATATTCAATAAATTTAAAAAAAATAATTCCAGTTTAAAAATTTTTCATAATTTTTCTAAAATTTGTGGCATTTTTTATGCCAAACGAAAAAACAAAAATAAATGCCATTTTAAAACATAAGTAAAAATATGAGAAGATACTAGTTGCATGAAAATCATTTACATTGTGTTGTTATTATTATAATTTAATAAGTTTGTATTTCTGTTATTATTATTGTATTGATATTAATAAAATTTAATAAGTTTATTAATTTTTTTTATTAATATTTATTTAACAATTTATAGCTAGATATTATCAATGATAATTATTATTAGTTTTTCATTTTATTAATACTTTTTTTTCTTTTTATTAATATTTATATAACAATTTATAACTAGATATGATTAACAATAATTGTTGTTAAACTTGAGCATAAGCTGCTGAACCTAAGACTGTATTAAGTGTTATTTAGATTGTCTATGAATAACAGTTTGTTTAATGGTATAAAATAAAAAAAAAAAGAATTAAAATGGAAAATTTTCAATCAATAAAATTCTTGCTTTATTGAGTTTAAAATTACAACTTCTGCAAAACTGAAGCAATTAGAATCTTTTTATGACCACGATTTTAACTTCTTATTAAAGCAATACTTTATTTATCAAAAACAAAATTATTATAAATTTTTTTTGGCTGCAAAATAAGGCAAAGTTGCAAGAGTTGTTTTTTAAAGTGAGAATTCAACCCCTGAACCTCCAAATAAATTAAATAAATAAATAAAAATAAATATGATGAAAATGTCAACTTTATCTGTTTGTAAAATATGTAAAATAAAATTAAATAAAGCGGAAAAAAATCGATGCAGTTTAGTTTATGTGAGTTGAAAATCTTTGAATAAATTTAGAACAATTTAATGTTAATTAATTGCTTGAAACCTCTGGTATATCTACTTTGTCTGGCTGAAAATGATTTCTACTGCTTGTTACATGTTTTCATGCAGTTTTAAAACATACCCACATTTAACTTATAGTTTTCATAGATTACAGGGTATACTTAGCAACTGCTGTCTGTTGACTAACTGACGCTTTTGCTGCTGCTGCTGCTGTTGGTTAAAGCGAAAGCTGCAATTATTAGGCGACTGCTGCGTGTCTGCTGCGTTTTTAAGACCCTTTGAAGTGGCACAGTGCTTGCAACAGGGCTTACAACGCGGCTGTTGCTACCACTTGCTGTTGCAACAAACTCCTGACCATGTTGCCGAATTGCAGTTTTGGATGCTTTTGCTGCTGCTATGTTGTTGGCTTTTAAGTTGATTAGAGCGCATGTACGCAAAAATATTTTACGTAATTAAAACTTGGCTGCCGCTGTCGCTGCTATTGCATAGTAATGCATTTTTTTGTTCAAAACCCAAGCCCCACTTCAATACTCCCAGTACTTCTACACTGGAGTTAAAATGCCCATTTGTTGCCATAAACTAGAATATTGCAGTTACAGAATTATAGTACATATAATAAATTGGCCAATATTAAATATTGAAACAAATACTTAAATGTTTTTAAAATGTATCATGTTTTTCCTTCTAGCTTCAGTTTGAATTAATTTTTGAAATTCAGAAAGAATTTTTATTTAGAGAATTTTGGCTAAAAAAATAGGTTAAATAGATTAATGCTTTTTTTGTTTTATTGATTCTGGAATATTCACAGGTTTTTGAACTTCATCAAAAAAAATTCCTGCTTTGACAAAAATAAGTCAATTGTGTATTAATTTAAATTGATTGATTTTTGTCAAGGCAGAAATTTGTATATATGACGATGTTTAAAAAGCTGTAAATATTCTAGAATAATTCAGGATTGCGCATAACTGAATAAAATATATTCTTAAATATAATATAATAATAAATTCTTTAACATAATGTAGTAATATATTTATTTTTATATATATTTACATTATTATTTTTTTAATATATTTTCAAAAAAATATTTTAGTTTCTTATTTTTGCAAATGAATTACTTTATATAAATCAAGTGATTTTGAACCTAAAATTTGTATCAAAACTGAGCTTGATATCACAAAAGTGAATTTTAAAAATATTATTCAAATGAAAATCAAAAAAATATCCCTTATCTAGGGGGTTTTTAAAAAACTAAAGTTTCTGTCTCTACTTGTATTTTAGACGACAATTATTATGTTTCAAGTAACTCAGGTATTTTTAAATTTATATTTTATTCACAATCAGTCAAATTGCCTGATTTTTTAATTTTTTTAATTTTTTATCATTTTTAAATAGAATCCAATTAGGAATTATGCATATAGAAATAATTTTCTTTGAGGAAATAGTTAATTGGAATTTTTATTCTAAATACCTGTGCCTCTATTTTAAAAATTTAATAATAAATATTTGTTTAAACTTTAACCAACTTTTATAGCACTAAAAAAAATTTCGGTGTTGCAATCACATTTATATATAATTTATCAATTGATAATTTATCAAAATATATAGAATTTTTTTTGAATATTTTATTTAATTTTAATTTAATGACAAAATATGTACAATTTGTTCCACTGTGCTTATGTACAACCCTCTCTTTCTCTCTCTAACCCTTCTATAACCCTTTGTCAGCTTGCGTAAGCAACATTTTTTGCATAGATTTTTATTTTGCAGTTGTTGCATTGTCTGATGTTAAAACAAAAGCGCGACCGCAAAACTAGCGCAACAAACAACAGAAGCTAACCAAAAAAAAAAACAACAAAAAAAGCAGCAACAATAACAACAAATACAACAAAAATGTAACAACAACAATAAACAACAAACATATGCCACAGTCTGCGGTTTGTTTTGTGTGCGTTCAAAAATTTTTGAAAACTATGTCGAACCCCAATGTGTGGTCCTTTTTTTTTTGGTCCTTTTTTTTTGTGTTGTAGTAGCTCTCACATAACTTTTAAAGTCATAAATTGGTCTCATTTTCAAATATAGTAGAAATGTTACACAATTTATTATTTATGCCATATCATTTGACAGATTTAACATGCATACTATTGGTTAATTTGTAAAGTTAATAAATCAACATTTTATTGTTACGCATAGAAAACAGCAATAAAAACAATTGACATAATTGCATTTGAAATGTGCATGAAATATGCGTTTTTAAAATAAAATGCATAAATTTTAAATAAGTGTAAAGTGTTTTGTAAAACGTTTTTATATAGAGATTTTAATATATTATACGGGATTTGAATATATTATATATACAAAACTAAATGTGTACAGTTGGCCACAGTTAACAGAAGTTAAATTAAATGAAATTAAAGTTTAAATTAAATCAAGTCAAATAAAATATACTGATTAATCTGAAAGAAATAATTGCTTAAAATATTAGTAAAATAAGTGAAAATTAATAAAAAAAAGTTATTTATTAGACAAATTGAAAGAAACAATTGCTTAAAATATTAGTAGAAAAAACAAAAATTAATAAAATTGTTTTTTATAAGACAAAAATATCTACTCTATTAGTGGGTATATTAGCGATAGGGTATAGGCAAAAGGGTTGGACATAATAATAATATTTCTTAAACATTAGTAACACACTGTAATTAATTTCATATGAATATGTCCATTAATTTAGAACTTAAGCCTTAATATTAAATATGAAAACAGATGACACAAACATTCAGTTTTATATTTTCAGTTTAAGTTTATTGCACAATATATATTTCAATTCAATTCAATATTATTCACTTAAATGTGAAAAAAAAGAATTTATAAGTTGGGTAATATTATTGTGTCCATAAGGAAGAGTTAGCCTTTACTACTTAATAACACAACTTTAGAAAAATAATTAAAGCTACAGAATAATACATTTGAAAAATAAAAAATTTAACCAAAAAATCCAATAAATTAATTAATGTTGAATTTTGCATAAAGCTATCACTTACAAAAGTCTAAATATTTTTTATTTAGAGTTGAGAAAGAATATAATATATAATCTATATTTATTTTACTTCTTTTTGCCGTAAATGAATTTCTGAAATTTATCAGAAAATGTAATTTGAAAATAGAATAGATTCTTTTTATTTAAACACTTCTTCTTTGATTGCAGAAAGTTCATTTAATATTTTTGGGAATTATATAATTCTATGTTACACTATCAACTTTAATTTTCAACAATATTTCTTATATTTAAATGCAATATTCTATTTTATTTTTTTTATTTCTATTTTATTTTTCTTTAATTTTCAACAATATTTCTTATATTTAAATGCAATATTCTATTTTATTTTTTTTATTTCTATTTTATTTTTCTTTAATTTTCAACAATATTTCTTATATTTAAATGCAATATTCTATTTTATTTTTTTTATTTCTATTTTATTTTTCTTCCTTTCCATGATGCTTTTCTCTTTGACGCATAACTAAATAAATAAAAGCATCTTTCTTGTAGTTCTTTAGCTCATATATCATATTACACTTGTCTCCATTGAGTTTTAGTATCATTTTCATTTCCATCCTTATCTGAATCTTTTGTGCCTAACTGGCAACAATGCTTTAGTATCAATTGTGTGGCAGCCACTTGGAGGCAAGTTCGTTTTGCTTTGAGTTTACAAAATGAAAAAAAGAAGGAAATACTTTAGTGCTTCTGCATTGAAGTGGTAGAAGCAGCAGTTGGTTTTAAGAGATGGTTAGAAGCAGTCAGAGCCTAAAATCGACTGAAGCTGAAGGCAAAAACTCAATAAAAGAAATATTTTTGTTAGCGCACATAAAGTACTTTCATAGTTGGATGAACTGCAAAACTCTTGCGTGGCATGGCGTGGCGTGGCATGGCCAAAGTTATAATAGTTTTTCAAGCAGAGCAAATGCAATTCCACTTTTGCAAAACTTTTGCTCAATAGAGCGATACTCAAATGCCCCTCCAACCCCTACAACCCCCCATACCATAGTTGTCATCAAGTGGACTCTGTCCAACAAACAAATGAAGCACATGCGGCACGGCATCATGCCCCACAAAAGCTGAAAATTGAGCACTGAACAATTCAAATTCAAAAGTAGCCAAAAATCTAGCTCTGACACTGCTGATAAAATTATAAAACTTGTTAAAAACTTTTTAACCAGATTTTCAGTGTATTTTGCCTGAAATGTCATAAATAATTGTAAACTTAAATAATTATAGTTTAAATGAAATATAAATGTGTGTAATAAATACGCGTTAATATACAAATACCAAAAGTTATTTGCTTTATAATTGAATTTCAATTTATTTATTGCAATTAAATTGTTGATGCACGCTGCATAATTTGCTTTAACTTCAAATAAAATGTGTGTAAACCACAATAATGCAATTAAATACAGTTTGTCATTCAAGCGAGTTTTATATACTCTTGATAAACACTTTAATAGGTATATTTGTTTAAACAGACATTAATTTATATTTTATTATAATACTTACAGCTGATGCTTTTTATTTAAGCTATTTCATATATATCTAAATGTTGTTGTTACCTTCGTCAAAGTTTTTATGATAAAGTTTTTTTTGTTTTTGTTTTTTGAGATTTATTTTGTGAGATGCCAACACCTGTTACCATTTAAAAGTGGATCAGTACACACCAAGTTGTTGGCTTATAAAGTTTTCTCTAAGATAACACACAAACAAAGCACAAACAAAAACTTATAAAGTCGAAGGGATTCCACTTTTTATGTTGAAAACAAAACGCTTAACGATGATTGTGTAATATTAATTATAAGAGTGTATTATAGTATATATAAAACACGGACTACTAAAGACAATACGCCTCTCTGCTGTAACAATAGAGATATTTCATAGTCTGCCCTGAGGGTTGAGTTAAATTGCAATTAATCTTCTTTTATTCCGAGTGTAAAGGAATTTTCATTTTTTTTTTTTAATTTGGTTTAAGGGCTTTTAATCAGTTTTCCTTTTGTTTATGATAAATTAAAATAAACTCAATTAATCAAGTAAATATTGAAATTACAGGAACTGGAGTTCAAATTTATATATATACTCTTATATATATATTAAAAAAGAGTGTGAACAAATGTTTTTACCTTTTCAGATCTATGGGTATGTGTGGGTGTGGGTGTATTGTAAGTGTGTGTTTGTGTGTGTGTGTGTGTGTGTGTAACTGTCAGACAATGACAGCATTTAAGCACACACGTCTGTGCACAAGTATGTCATGTGTGAGCTGGCTAAAGGAAAATGCTGAAAATTCAAAAATTTATAGAAAAGCAAAAGAAAACATGTAAGAATGCTACAGTTGAATAAATGTTCAGCCAGGTTATACCCTGTAAATAGCATTAAAGTATCAAAAATCTGCAGCAAACATTTTTAAAATGGAAAAGCAGCACAGATTTTATGCACTGACTGCTAAAATCGGTTGAGAATTACAGGAATTACACAAAAACAGTGCTCATAAGTGCAATAATTTGCATATTTTTTTTAGCTGGGTATTATAATTTTCTACTATTATATATTATTGAAATTTATGCAAATTGTTGCATACTTATGGGCTCCGTTTTTCTTCCACAATTGTTCGCCTGTAATTCTCAGTCAGTTTTAGCAGTTTGCATATAATGTGTGTTTTATCTATATAATAAGCATTTTTTTAACCTTGCTTATAAGAAAATAACTTTAATATTTCTATGTTCTAAAATTAAATGAGTGCAAATAATTTTAAAATTAAAATAAAATAAATTCAAAATGTTTGCAAAAAAAATTAACGAAATTTTTTCCTGAGACAGAACATTTTTCTGAATTTATATAAAATAGTAAAGTTAAAGAGAACTTTCTATAATACCGTTTGTATCCATTTGTATAAATAAAGGGTATTAGATGTAACAAAAAAAAAAAAATAGTGAGATGTGAGTGTCTATGAGAATTCTTGATAGTCAACGTGCTGAGGCTGGAGCTGGAGCTGGAGCTGGATCAGAGCGACGTGCCGCTTGTTTGCCATACTATTTTTTTGTCAGAGTATCTCTGTGTAAGTGTGCACATATGTTTGTGTTTAAATGTGTGTTCTTTTCTGCTAACGCCATCTTTCTTGCTCAATTTGTAAAACAATTTTGCATACAAATTGCAACAGCTTCGCTGTTGAGCTTGACATGCAGCCGTAGATGTTGCATACGTTGCATACAACCATAAAAATTCAACGCCAACAAATGCAAATATCGTGAAAAAGCGTGGCCAACATTGCATGACAATGCATGACTAAAGTAATGAATTACTTAAGTCCCTTGAAATTCCTTTCCTGCCCCCCCTCCCTACATTACTCCGGCAAGAAGACATATGGCCCTAACTTTCCCCCTTGCCATCCTGTCAAAATAAAAAAAGAATAACACGAAAAAGGTCGTGATGAGATCTGAATTTCTGTGCATTTGTTTACTCAATTTAAATGAGTGACAAGCGACTTGCATTTAATTTAACTGCATATTTTATAGATATTTTATACAAATACTCGTTAGCATACATTTGCATTTACCATACGATGATTTATTGCAAGTTGCATATATTTTATACTACGAGTATAAGTATGCCATGTCCTGCAAAATAAATGTATACAAACAAGGCAAATAGATCAGTGTGCTTGTTAGAAAGTAGTTTTATTTTGACTTAGATTTATAGTTGGGGAAGTATTTTTGTGGGATTATAATGAGAGTTTGTTTGTAGACTGGTAATAAGGGCTAGAAATTTAGGAAGATTATTTAATGAGAAAGTTATCCTTCTACTGAAAAAGAAAAAGCTTTTCCACAATTTCAATCTATTAAAATTTTCCTCCTACATAGAAAACAAATTTTTTTTTTTTAAATTTTGAATTCTCAAAACATATTTTAAATAAATTAAATTTTTTATCGAAATATTTATATTAATGGCTGTAAATTAATTATGCATTTAAATATTATTCAGATTGGGAGAAAACAATTTGTATTGTACTCTACTTTAGTATTTGGAGTCAATCAAACACAAACAAAACCGAAAAAATTTTATTTTAAATTTTGTATTAAAATTTTAAATTTTATTTAACTTCTTAAACATTTTTGTAAAATTTTAAAAATATTTAAATATTTTGCTAAACCAAAAAAATCTAACAAATTTCTCACCTGTGACATTATAAAATTCTTTAATTGATCATACAAAATTTGCAGCTATTATATTATATATTCTATAATATTATATATTCTATAAATTTATCTAACAGTATTTCCAGTGGAAATATCCTTTCTGTTGCTTGGGAATTTTTTTTTTTTTTTAAAAATTAAATTTAAATACTTTGCATATCATTTTTAAAAAATTCCGATTTAAGTATTTTTTTTCTAGCTCACTTTTGATCCCAAGATTAAAATTTAATAAAAAATAGTTTTTATCTGTCAAGTTGAATTTTAGCAATTACTAATATTATTTTTACATAGAAATATATCACAAAGAGATACATTTTTAATAAATAAATAATATTACTTCATGTGTTCATTCAAAAGTTGCATTCAAATGAAGCAAAGCTTTGCAAATATCAAAATAAAGTAAATATTCACCTAATACTCAACTAGTAGTTTCTGAAATTAAATTAATTATTTAATGATAAGTTAATTCAAATTTAGCATTACAGTTTTAAGCACTAAGCCCTTAACTTTGCGACCACACACATGCTCGTATGCATTTTGTGCATATTCTGGGTAATTAAATAAAATTATATTAATTTTTTTTGTGTTATTTTTTGTTGCCTACTTAGCGGCGCATAAAAGCACCTCAATTCAGCGGCTAATAGTCGCAGTCATTATGGTGTATCTTTCGCTGAGCTGGCGGTAATTAGCCACAGCTTAAGCACCCCCCAAAACTCCCCTCCTTTAGTCCACCTTCAGCCCCTCCCCGCCCAGCCACCTATGAATGCCGCTGTTGGCCTGGTTTATGGCGCTGTGAGCACGCAAATGAGCCCAAAGCCGTCAAAGGATGTTAGTTTTTGTTGGCTTTGTTGTTTTTGTTGTTTTTGTTGTTTTTGTTGTTGCCCACAGCAGCGACAGCCACAATTCAGTGAAGCTGCATGCCCTAATGAACCACATCCAGAAAATAGCTCACACAAACCAAAAACACATAAAAAAAAATGCGAATTTTAAACATGTTTACATTAGTTTAATTTTCAATGACAAAAATTCTAAGAGCTGTTCAAAAAACAGCGTAATTTTTCTGAAAAACAGCTAACAGTGTTCCGAATAACAGCGTATTTTTTTATGACTTGAAAAAAACACTACCATTCAAGTTTCAAATTGAAAAAAAAAAATTCTTTTTATTTTCTAAACTTTAACTTCCCTTAGAGATTTAAAGCACCCAAAGCTTGGTCAAAATTCGTTCGCTTTTTATTCGGAATGGCGTTTTGGGCAAGGTTTGTCCTCGAAATTAATTCTGCATAAAAATCTAAAATTAAATATTTTGAATCCAATTTTTTGGTATTTTTGACCGGAATTTTCTTTAGAATTTACCCTGAGGTATTTCATACATCCATAATTGAGATTTTTAACCTTTTTCTTAGGTATTTTCTAGCTCGATATTTTTAAAGAATCTACTTTGAGAGACTTTAAAAATCTATAACTTGGTCAAAATTCATAAGATTTTTACACAAAATTACGTTTTGAACATGTATAAAATTCAAATCTAAAATTAAATTATTTTAAAACTTTTTTTGGTTATATTCTCGCTTTGTGCTGAACGTTGAGCTCTTGGAGTATTTATTTAGAAATAGTATAGCTCATAGGTTAAGAAATTTATGGCAGAAAAGAGATTTTTAAATTTATTTTTAATTAATTTTTTTTTTTAAATAAAACCAATTTCATATGAAAGAGAACACAATTTACTTTTAAACTAATTTAATATAAACTAATATAAAATAAATAATTTAATATAAAATACAAATATATGCTGCTAAGTCCACAATTTAAGTCAACTTTTGATCTTAATATATTAAGTCTTAATCGAAACATTAAATGCACAGCATTTGTTGTTAATTTACAACTTTTAGCTTGTTGGCTTTTATATTGCCAAAGTGAACTTTTTGATGGCATAATCTGATATTTAAAGGTTTTAACTTTAGTAAGTAAAACCTTATAGTGTATGTGGTATTTTTTTTTTTATTTTTTTTTTGTGGAATGTCCACAAAATCCACAACAATATTACCAGAGGCAGCAGCTTAACCTGTCTCACCGCTGCCACCCACCTGGCTAACGTTTTTCCACTACAAAATATTGTCGCATTTTTCAATATATAGGAGAGAGCATAAAAACTTGTTAAGTGTGTGGTTAGTTAGGTGTGTGTGTGTGTATCTGGGGTGTGTGTATGTTTACCAAGTGTGAAAAATTCAATTTGTTACACGCTTTATGTTGGCTTTGGCTGTGCATAACACACACACACACACCGTTAAAAGCTTAGACGCCTTAGAAGCTTGAACTAAACAATTTTAAAAGCTAGAGGCATAAATTAATCGAGAGAGTGAGAGAAAGAGAAAAACTACAGGCTGAAAGCAGCCAGCGAGTTAAGGGCTTAAGCAAAAGGATTTCATTAAAATAAAAGCCACTCGAAGCTGTAGCTGAAGCTGAAGCTGCCACATTGTTGCACGCACCCAAAATGCAACTCAACTGAACTATTTAAGCAAGCTAAATGCGAAGAGGCGGCGCCAACTTTAAATACTTTGTACTTAGAAGTAATTTTGCAATTAAGAATGCGCACTTAAGTTTAATTAAAAGCACATTAATTGTTGCACGCAGCACAGAGCCAGATATAAATTGTATGCAACATGCTGGCAGTGGCAGGGGGAGAGAGGTTGCTACGCGTTGTGGCACCCACAACAATTCGCTGAGCCAACTTGAAAAACAATTTACGTTGTGCAGGTAAATTTATAGTTAACTGGATATTTGTTGTTGCTGCCGACTGAATTAAAAGTGGCTCAGAGCAGCGCAATCTAATGAAATATTAAAACCAAACTGTTCAACGCACTTGCCACAGCAAATAGTACACTCAGAAAAAAATTTGGTTAAAAAATATCTTATTAAATAAATTTTTGTTATTAAAAATATTATTTGCACTTAAATAGTCAATTTAAAAAATATGATGTAGAGATACCAATATGCCTTATATTCTTACTTCTAAAACCGATTGAGAATTACAGGAATTAAAAATAAACAGCGCACCCTTAGCTTGCAACTCTTTTTATTTGCATATTTATTTCTTGTAGACATACGTTTATCTTTTCAGTGGAGTATAATAATTTTTTTTTTTTTCTTTAACAACAAATTTTTGAAAAAAATTATACTTAATAATTTGTAGTTAAAAAAAAAAAATAAAAATTTAATTTTACTCCACTGAAAAATCAACGCATGTCAACATTAATTAAATATTCCTTTGAAAAAAATGTTTCATTTGCAAAATTCTTGTAATTCTCAATCGATTTTAGCAGTCTTAATATAAGGCATATTGGTATCTCTACATCATATTTTTAAGTTGCCTATTAAGGTGCAAATAATATTTTTTATAAATAAGCGTAAAGTTTTCACATTGAGCATAGACAGTGATTTTTAAAATTTAATATGACAAAATAATTTAAAAAAAATTAACGAAATGCTTTTAAAATTAACTATTTTAAACTAAAAACAACAACAAAATATCATAATAAATATTTTAAAAATAAATGCTTATGAGTTCGCTAGTTATAGAATGTTTATTTTTCTCAGTGTAGTTATTAGTGCCACTTTGAAGTGCATCAAGCTGCATTAAGCTTAACTGAGCGCGCTTCTTGCTGCTCTCGAACGTATCTCTACTCAGCAGCTGACCAAATTGAAACTTGTTGGCCAAGTTAAGTTGCCAATTTAAGTGAAGCCTCAACCTGCAGCTAAAACTTGAGAGTTTTTCTTATGATGCACTTCAAATAAAGATACTAAGCATACAGAGCCAACGACTTTAAACCTTTGTAGAGAGTTTTCTGATTTTGTTGGTTAATATGTAACGCTATTAATTAAAGGGTTTTAGAACTTAAAATTAATATAGTGGAAGCTTTTTGATATGCTTAAGTTGTTCTAGAATAAAAGAAGAATAGATAATAATAGATCAGAAGATCACAATTAAAATAAGAAACTGAAACTAAATAAAATACACTTAGAAATATTTGCTGTCAGAAAAATATCTTTTTTATATGTATAAAAGTGAGGCTAATACTAAAAAACAACAAAACATCATATCAATAATTTTTTTTTTATATTTCTATATATTTTAAAATTATAAAAAAATTCTAATATTTACATGAGATACCAAGTTCGCCTACCTTTTCTAACTGCTATGTTTTTCAAAATATTTTTAAAAAACTAACTACAGCATAGTTTAGCTATGCACATTAAAAGTTGATTAATTTTTTAAAAATCCTTCACTTTATAACATATCTTTCATTGAAAAATATCAATCAAAATTTCAGTTTTTGTTTGAAAAACTTTATTTTTAAGGGTATTTAATATATGTAACTTTGTTTCAACTTTCAAGAAAGCTATTTTTTCTATTTTTGGTTATTGTTGCAACTATTGCTGTAATGTGGCATGCAGGAAACATCAACACACATATGTACACACACACACACACACACAAACACACGCACACACTCATACGCATATGCACACACACAACAGTAAAGAAAACAACTTGCGCGTTTGTGTAAAAGTTTATTTTTACGACAAAGTGCAAGCTGCAAAGTTGTTAGCAAGAGACAAAAGCTGCAGCATAATAACCAGCAAATTATACAGAATGCTCGACTAGAGATACCCTCTAAATTACTGCAGTCTGAAATGAGATGCTTTTATAATTTAATGTATAAAAATCTAAGCAAACTAACGAATTTTAAAATATGACAGCGGCATTTTAAATTTTAATTTATTTTTTCACTTTTTGATTATTTTTCAGCCTTTGATTTGAAAACTCAGATATATTAATTTTGCTGTCACATGCCCTCTTAAAATTTGTTAGCTACCGTTTGTAAAATTTTTTATGACTACAGGGTATACAGAATATTGTAAGTCGTGTCAAGTTGTTGCAGTTGGATTTAAATTTTTAGCAGTGTCTTGTGGCAAGTGAACATGAGACAAAAGTTTTAACTAAAAATTGCCATGCGGCAATTTCACTTTTTATATGGCACAAAAGAAGATATTTGATTTTTATTCTTAGTGCGTCGCCAAGTGGCAAATGCGACTCTACTACACGCATAACAGGTTGCGTATACGCCATGTGCCACACAACGGTTTCAATTACATAGGGAAAGGGAGTGAGACGAGAGAGAGAGGCTTCAGTTGAAGTGGCAGCAAGTAAACTGATATTATTATTTGCCTGTAAAAGTCTCAGATAATTCTTTTCCTGCCTCTGACCTTTTTGGCGAAACGGAAGCGAAGCTAATGTCAAGATTTGTTACTTACATAATTGCACAAGCTATTAACACAGACACTTAATATGAAATTTATGCAATTTGATGGTAGATGATTAATGTCTACGCTGTCATGTTTCAACTTGACGCAAATTTGTTAAACATTTTTATCTCTGAGGTTGTTCAAGTTTCCTTTGCTACACAGAAAATGGTGTAATATAATTTTGTGTAGAGAAAAATTGGCCTCTTTAAGTGTTTTTGTATATATTTGGAGTTGTGTATTCTGGAGTTCCTTAAGTCAAATAATCGAAATATTTATCAATAGTTAGAAAGCTCTAGAACTTTGTTCTAAGAGTCTCAAAATCGATTAAGTATGTCGAGTTAAAATTAAGTCGGATTTTCTTAAGAAAAGTAGATTAAATTTTTATTTTTTTTAAATATAATTAAAAGGTCTAACGAAATATTTAAAGCGATTATCCTAGAAATTTGACTTTAATTTAAATAAATCTTTATGAACTCCATGAATTTTATAAGTTTTTTTTATTTTACCTATTTTTAAAGCTTATTTGATTTTATTTTTTAATGTGTTTTTTGCATTTTCTGCTTAAGTCATTTGACATTTGTATTATCTTTTATTATACTAGCTCAACTAAAGCATTGTTGAGCGTAGAATTTAATTAAATTTATAAACTTGCTTGAAATAAGACTTTATTAAATTTAAAGCAAAAAACCTGTGCTGAATTTCCTTTTTCAACTGATTCCACAATTATCTGTGTGGTAGAATTAATATAAAATTATTTGTAATAACGATTAAGAGATTAACAGTAAAATAAACAGTTAAAAACGGAAACCTAAATAATTCAATTTTATAATTTCCAACAGTAAAATTAATGGTAGTAAAAGCGCAACTAAATCCTTTTTTTTTTAAATTGTATTTATTAAACAAAGAAAAAAAAACAAACTTGTAATTAAAAAGTTATTTAAATTATGTTTTTATTCCAATTCAATTTTATATTAAAATGCTTTAAAGAATTGACACTTTCGTCAATTTTAAATATACAAACAATCGAATAATAATAATTTCTTTGTGCAAAAACCATTGCAAAATGACATTTGCTTTAATAACAGCTTTTAAAGCTTGTTTATTTAAATAAATAAATAATAGTTGTATATAATGAGCAGTTAAAAGAAATCAAGAATATTTGTTGTCAGGTTAATTTTTTAAAATATATTTAAAATTATATAAAATTTAACTTTTACTGTCGCCGCCTAAAATATCTTTAAGCTCTTTAAACATAAATACATTATAAAATGTTAAAGATGCTTAAATTGAGCTTACTTTGTTATTGTCTTTTTTTTTGTTTTTTAAATTTTATTTTAAGTTATGCGAGGTCGCAACGCTGCTGCGAAAATGTTAAGTTTTGTCAAAGTTTTGTTTCCAAAAGTCAAAAGTCGCTCACAATGTTGATGAATGAGCTGGTGGAAGTGTTTTACAAGTCCAAGAAGTTCCAGGGTGATAACTGAGGGGGGAGTTGGGAGTAAGTGTTGTCATTATATAACATTCTTATCGCCATGAAAGGCGAAAAATTAATGTGCGCTTTATTTCCTTTTTGGGCAAGCATTTAAGAGAGCATAAATGTATTTTCCGGCAACTAACCAAAAAACACAGCCATACATAATGTCAAAATTTATGAACTCAATGGAAAAAAAAACAAAAAAAAAAGAAAGAGAAATTAATTGCCCTAGTAAAACAAAAAGAAACTTCAAGTGCAAGCAACGCATAAAGCCAAGCAAATTTGTTAGCTACTGCCAAGTGGAGAAGTCCAGGCAACTTCCAGGCAAATGTCAGCTGCGAACTATTAAAAAGGCATCACGAACTGAGGGCTAGAGGAAGTAAGAAGTTGAAATTGAGGGAATTGTTAGTAGTCGTAGTAGTCTAGGAAATACCTGAGAAACTGTAGCTGGGAGTTTTAGTACCTGCATTTCCGTTTGCCACAAAAGCAAAGCACAAGAAAACCAAACTGAAGCTGACTTCCTGTTGTGAATGCAGCGCTGTGTGGCAAGACAGAGAGAGAGAGAGGTGAAAGTTGAAGGAGGACATGGCTGCCAGGCAGGTCCCGAAAATGCGGAAACGTCCATTTTATAGCGGAAATATATTCTTATGCGGAGACGCGACGATGATTTATGTATGTTTTGGCATTACGTGCCACACAGCAGCCAGCCAGCCAACGCTTTGTGTGAGAATTTCGAATTAAATTCCTTTTTTTTTTTGCAGCTTATGAGCAGCAATAAAAACCAAAATGGAAAATAAAAAAAAAAAAATATATATAGGAAATAGGAAAAATGAAAAACTCTAGTAACTGCAACAGAAAATGGGTTAAGCTCATACAAATGCTGCAATTATTTGCATGCTCGACTCTCTTCTATTTGCCACAGAGCCCCCCTCACTCCCAGCGACTTTATGCCTTTGTGGCAAGTGAATTGCAAAATGTGGCACACTAACTGCAACTGGGAAGTGCGTGTCTTTGCGGCGCCTCGACTTGAATTCAGGTTAAGTGTGCTTCATATGCGTTTATGCTGACATTATTATAAGCCCCCTCAACATACCCAACCCCCCTTGGCTGCTCTCGATTACAGTTGCTAAACTGCAACTTTTTAGTTGAAGTTGAAGTTGAAAGCATGCGTGCAACTGCCACAGCAGCAACTGTTACGGCAGCCAAACTTTTTACAATTTCTTTTTTTTTGTGCCGTCAAAATTAACAAAAATTGAAAAATAAAAAAAAATACACAAAAAACAAGGGAAAACAATTAAGTAGCAGCTCAACAAAAGGAGTGCTCGACTAGCAAATATCCTTTAAATTCATAGCTTCAAAAACCACTGTTACATGTCAGCTAGGGTATTAAATCGTCGTCAATCTTCAAGTTTGCACTTTTTACTTGTTTTGTCGCCTATAAAGGCATTGGCAAATAATTAAAAAGTTTTCTCTGTTTGGGGCTAATGGAAATTTAAAAGTTTGTGACATTGTCGAATTTATTAATGGGTTATCGATTGAGTTCAGAATATTGAAATTGAAATTTTGTGACAAAAAATAAACTTATTTATAATATTAACACCTAGTTTTAATTATAAGTGTGAGTAGGAAAGGAACTTTTATCAATTGGAACTATATTATTTGGCGGCTTATTAAAGTATCTTTAAGCACACTTAAGTTGTATTTACAAGCTCATTTTCTAAACTATTTTTTACATGGTTGTATAGTTGTCCGATATCGATAAAATCTGGTAAAATTTTCTACATTATTAAAACATTTCGGATTGGAGTAGCTTTTCCCGATATATCGAAAAAAAATAATTTTTTTTTAAGAAAATCAATTTTTCAGCAAATTTTTCCTCTGCCTGCTATACGCTATATTGGTCGGATCTGGCTGATTTTGTGACCTTTCTCATCAAAATAATTTTAATAAAATATAAGAAACTAATTTACATAAAAACACACACAGAATCGACTCGGCTAGTCGCACTGTTCAAGAATATATATATATATACTTTCCTGGGGTCTATGAGTTCCACATTTCTTGAAAAATTCATAATACCCTTTTGCAAAAATATTAAAAAAGAGGCAAAATAAAGCAGACAAATTTATATTTTACCTATCTCTAATAAATCTACTACAACGAAATTCGCAATATAAAGCGCATTAACTTATTATCTGATGAGATTTAAATATAAAAATATATAATTAAAATAATTTAATCTGTGATTTTTATGATATTTAATAAAATTATTATTATTTGTGTATATATATTTTAATGTTAGCTTGATTAATTCGTGTATAATTATTTTGCACTCACTCGTGTTGTATAATATATTTTCGACTATATATAGAAGCCTTTCAAATGTCATACGATTAGTAAACTTAAAAACCCACAAGATGTGGCTACAACATAATATTATTTTCCAATTAATTTTTCTACTTATATTTGTGCAACATTCAAGTGCATTCAAATATCAGTTTGTACTTGAAAATGACGAAATATTCTCCGATTGCCAAAATCAACCAAGTAGTGTTTTAAATATTGAAGGCCTTTTTGATATATCTGAGCTAACTTTAAATTTGGATCTGGATATAGTTAGAGTAGCTGGTAATCTGACCACTTTGTGGAATATTCAGCCAACTGATCGTGTTCAGGTAATATTCAAAATTATTGCAGCTCGATAGAACATTAAACATTTTAAATTAAATTAAATTTCAGACGCGTGTTGAGGCATATCACTTTAATCGTGGTATCTGGGAGCAAACCGTAATGAATGTGAATGCCATTGACTTCTGTCCGCTTATGTATGACAAAAATCAATATTGGTATATGTATTGGACCGGATATACAACCAATATTAAGGAGGTTAAGCAAAATTGCGTTAATGTGCCAGGCGTAAGTTTTAGTAAGATATATTCAAAATAGCCCGGTATTTATGTCTGACTTTTCAGACCAAATTCATTTACAAACCATTTGACTTGGATATGATATTTGAAGTTCCCGGGCTTCCTTTAAGTGGACGATACAAGCTTCATATCACATTGAAAGCTTTTGACAAAGCAAATGTGATGCGAGAAACTAGCATATGTTACGAAGTAATTGGAGAAGTAAACAGGCTTAATAAAATATCCAAATATTAAAAAAAATTGTGTGAAATAAATCTCAAAAATATAATAATCTCAACAATAAAAAAAAGCAACTAATATTCTCACCAACAGATATATTTACATAACTTCTATTACAAATAAATATTGCAAACACATATATAACAATTTGTTTAATACAACAGCCTATATATATATATTTCTGCAGCTGAAGTTAATTAATTTGTGAAATGAAATTCAATTCCAACTTTCATAATTTAATTTCACAAATTTTTCACATATTTCAGTAATTTAATTTTTAATTTGTTTAAAATAAATTCCTTTGATATTTTTTTTAATATTCTTTAACAAAGTTTATATTCCTGATTGAAATGTGAATACCGCTTATAATTGGTTTACATTCGCTTAAACCGTAATTTGTATTTTATATTTGTAATAAATTTTTACTTTAATTCATGTACACACAACATAAATACTTATATACATATCTGTAGTATAAGTTAATGTTTAATGGAAATGCTCGCAACCAAATAATATGAAATATGGCATTTAATGAAATTTACGGTTCAACACTTCTCATGAGCAAACAAACACACCCACATAACTTACGCTACTTATATTCACAGCTCCTAAAGAAATGCTTGATCGAAGTGCTGATACCCTTACAAATAAATTTTAAAGTTTCGCTTACAAATGTTTCTCTTCTGTTTTTTGTTTTCTCTCAAACGGATATCTCATCGGAACTTTGAAATCAATTATATTCCTTTTTTTTTTTTTTTTTTTTTGGGAAACATTTAATTTTACTGTTATTTCTCAACAACTTACATTAAACTTAACAAAAACAACTTAACAAAAAAAAAAAAATAACAAAATTAAGTCTGGTTAATTATATTCCAGGAATTTAAAAATAAATATTTTTATAAGTTTTGATTTATGGATTTTTTTATTCCAAACGTAGTTCATAGAATATGCTCTTTCAAAATGGGTATCAGAAATATTTATTTTGATATTAAGAGGGTAGTTTTTCCCGAAAGTATGTAATTTATATATTTGTATGTAATTTATATATTTGTATGTAATTAATATATATATATTTACCAATCATAACAACAATTGATTTAGATTTTTATTGGCAAAATTAAAAATAATTATTTTTTAATACCTTTTTGGTTCTTTGAATTAAAATTAAGAGTGTTTAAAAATCGAAAATAAAATGGTTTTTAATATTCTAAAAATCAAAAATCGATAATAAATATATTACAATTATAATTTATAATTTTAAATTGTATTTATTTATAAATACATATATTTATTACCTACGAATCTGCATCTATATATGCACATATTAAATACTGATTATATATTTTTAAAATCTTATAGCATACTATCAGCTGGTATTTATTAGTCTAAATTAAAGTTTTTGTATAAAAAACATTTTAGCAAGGGTATATAATTTCGGGAAACCTCAAAATTAGCTGTTGTCACTTATTTTATACGTTTCTTTTTCTTCTTTAAATATTTCGCTGTGTCGCTTCTTCCCGTTCCGTTGTGGCTTTTTCTGCTTCTTTATCATTTCACTCCGCCATTCACACATAACTGTGTGCATACTTTGCACTTACATGGAATGTTGCTGCGTCCTGTTTTCTGCGTTTTTCGTCCTGCGGATGAGTGCATAACATAATGCATTTATAGAGGCCACTGAGCAATGCGAATAGTGTGCGAGATAATTTTGTTTTCCTTTTTTTTTTTTGGTGTGTCTGGCAACACCAGATGCCATTTACCGTTAACACGTTAGCGTTAACCGTTGGTTTCTCTCACATTTGGCCAAGATTTTTCTTGTATTTTAAAAAAAAGGTGTATATTTTTTACACCTTGTACCCTTCAAAAATGGTTAAAAGCTGTTTTCAAATAGGGAAAATGCTTGTAACGTGCTAAAGGAGGCAATCCATATAAGCTATATATATATTTTCGAACAGCATCAAATATTAAGCACCAGAGTTATTTTATAAATTATAAATAAGCCCAGCAAAACCTGGAATTTTTAGAATTTTCTCTAATTTCCATGAAGTTATATATGATATAAACAATCTCTCCATCGCTCTCTCTCTCTCCTTGAATGTACTAAAGCTGAAGTTTCATAAATGCGTATATGAGTTTGGAATTTTCAGACTGGCTGCAGGGTTTCACCTAGTCGATCATTTTGTTCTTTTTTTATTATTTTGTTGTGTCTGTCATTAAGGTTGACTTTGGTTTGCACATGAAATTTAATGTCGAGTGTTTCGAGTATTTTCTCGCAGTTGACGTTGCCATTCCAGATAACAAAAACGCTGACAGACAGACAACAGCGACCGTTGAAATAACAGACAAGCAGGAAAACTCCCATTTTACCACCTCACAGCATGTCCACTGCAGGTGGCAAATATAAACAATGGAAAATACAGTTCTTATATACCATCATTAAAGGGACTTTATAGTCTGAAAAATGGGCTTCCATTAAAAATTTTTATAATAAAATCTATGAATAAAATTATATTTTGAATATTTTTTGAACCAAGCTGCGTATTTCGAAAAATGAGATATACAAATACATAAATGATCTGAATTTCAATAGTATCAAGTTCAAGGTTTCTGAATGCTTAGTAACAATTATTATTATTTACCTATACAACACATTGAACAATCAGATTCATTTTATTTTATTATTTGTTATAAATTAAAGTTGACATATAATATTTATTAACAATTTTTATTTAAATAGTTAAAAACTTCAGGTGTTTTTAATATTTTTAAAAATAGAATTATTAATATTATATCATTATTTTATTTATTGGTTAGAAAATAAGAGTTTTGCCAATTTTAATGCCTAAAAAAATCAATTTTTAATATTTTTAAATAAAAAAGATATATTAAATTTAACAAATTTAACTGCAAAAATTTTTTTTAATTTTTCTAAATAAAAACAGATATATTAATATTATATCATTAATTTTTTTTTTGTGAAAATTTCTGCTATTTTTAACGCAAAAAAAAATTATTAAATAATTTTTAACTCATAATTTGAATATTTATAATTAAAAACTTGGCGATCCCTGTTTTTTTCCTTCAACTCAAGATTTTTAACATTTGTGCTCTAAAGGATTTTTAAGCTCATAAAATGGTCAAAAATCAGCATTACTTCAGATAACATATAAACAAGTTTGACGAAAAAAAAATTCACTTTTCCCTATTTTCCTTTTATGCATTGTTGAATGTAATGGTGTTAATTTAAATTTTTATATTTTCGACATTTCCCCTACTTAAAATACTTGCTACGCTTTTTTTTTTAACTTGAACATTAAATATGAAAAATATTTAATTTGCTTCTTATACATTATGCAGCGTCGTGTATTTTCAACATGGCCATTTTGTTGCCAATAAAATTTCAACTTCTTTTGCAAAAGAAAAAAAAAAATTAAAAAAAAAAAGAAAGCAAGAAATTGGAAAAGAAAGCTGTGCAAAAGTTTTGCCTGCCTTTGTCCCCAACCCTACGTCTACCCCTAACCCTATACTTACCACTTACTCCTACCCTGGCCCTTAGGGTGCTGTCCCTACATCGTACTTTGTTTTTGTTCCTTTTTCTGGCACTTTGGGCATACAAGAAGAAACTTTATTAAAAAGTATGCAAAAAATTTTTGCATCTATGCAACGTTGGGTTTGAGAAGAAGAAGCAGGAAAGGGTGTTTGGGGGGTTGGTAGGGGTACTACTATATATGATTTTGTTTTGGTTCGCATTTTTTTTTTATTTTGCAGATTGACATGAAACGGCAAAATGAAATTGCAATTTCTTGTGATAAATTTCAATGAACAAGGTGCATAAACGTGCAAATGAAACAAGTGAGAAAATTGCAATCGTTAGCTCTCGACTGGGGTATACTCTGTTTTTAAATGTTTTTGTATTGAATATTTGCGTAATTTTGGGTTTGAATGTGACAAAAAACTGACTAATTTAAATTTTTAAGCAGGTTAAAAGTTCGAATATCGAATTTAATTATTTTAGTTGCCAAGTTGAAAGAGTTGTACATTTTTAATTTTAATGAAAACTATTTCTGCTCAATTTATTCTGTCAGCTCTTCAGTAGTACACGTATTAAAATTGCTTATTCTTGATATAAAAATCTAGGAAGGTTTTTAATTTTTTACAAATTTCAGAAATGTTTAAGAGAAAAATATTAAATTGTAATAATGTCGTCCGATTTTTAAATTTCTTTAAATTTTTATATGCACCTTAAGTGTCATAAAAAACAAAAATTCGAGCTTAGCTTAAAAAAAATATTATTTTTAGTAAATCCAAAAATAGCTTTGATTTAAATTTGATGGAAAATGTTCAATTTAAGCGCAAATAATATGGGAACATGTAATTAAATTGAACTCTATTGTGTGTAATGTTTTTGGCGTAATTTATTTATTTAAATAAAAGTAAGCAGCTTAAATAGTATTTAATTATGTTCGAATTTATACAAAACTACATTTTTTTGAAATTTTCTATTTCTTAAGCTCGAAAACGATGCCTGAAATTATATTTAAATATTTTTTTTTGAGTAGCTGCCGATTCTACATATGTTTGACTCTTAGATGTGCCAGAAAAAAAATGTTATTGCATAGTGTTATGGAGAGTAAGACAGCATTAACCCAATATACACTTTATCACTATTGCGTATAGTGTATAAATTTGAAAATATGAGGCATATGAAAATGCAAATAATTTGAGTGCAATTTGTTGTTCAATATGTTTCAAAGCAGCACAATTCATGTGGCAGGAAAAAAAGCCTGCCTGAAAGATATAAACAATTTTGCATTTTGCAAATAACAAGTTATTTAAGGCATTCAGCCCATTGTGCCTGTCTGTGTGTTTTGGCAATTAGCCGGTAATTGCAAATTTTAGACTAATTGATATTTCATTTTCCTTATGTTTGCTAATAATTTTTGAATAAGCATAAAGCAAAATTGAAATATTCCAAAAAAAATAAAAAGAAGAGAAATATGTGAGGCGTTCAAATTGACAAATGAATTTTAAAAAATCAAACACAGTTTGGGTATGGATAAATTTTCAGAGAATATTTAGTAGCTCAATGAAAAGTCATTTCAAAAATAACAAATGAAACTACTATAAATTTTTTTTGCAAAAGAATATGTAGTTTTGCTTTACTTTTAATTTTTTAAAATACGTCAAAGAATTTTTTGAGATTTTTTGAAAAAATTTGTGAAAGCTGTCCATATCAAAAAATTCATAAAAATCGCCTGTTAATGCTATTGACAGTTTATTAAATCCAGGCTTCCTTCTTTTTTATCAGAATTATATGCAATGTATGCAAGTACGAGTGCTATGGTCTAGTATATCCGACTACAGAACACCCTAGACAGACGATAAGAACTAGATCGACCTGGCTGATCTAGAATATATACAATTTATATGGCCAGTTTGCTGTTTCATAAATTTTTTCTATTTCATGACGCCCTTTTACTCATTTTACAGGTACAGGGTGTTAAAATTACGTAGTTCTTTTAAATGTCGCTGAAAATTCATTTAAAAACCATAAAAACAGTGTAAAATACCATGTAACAACTCACTTGGGCATTAAATAAAAGATTAATGGGCGTGTCAAATGATGTGCCAACTTTCTGTTGCTATTCAGAAAAAAATAAATATATAATTTAAATGTAAAATATTGAAAATATTTGTTGGCTTGTTTGGCTTTGTTTCTATTTTTTTTTTTTTTTGCATAGAAGCAACTTTTTATACTCTTCTATGTATTTGAAGGAAAAGAGTATATGGAATTTGTTTTGGTCTATTAGAGTTAGATTTATTAAATTTGGTATTCTATTGAGAGGTCTTATATCTAATTTATTATTATTTATTTTGTGCATTATTGCCCTTATTATGTTACATTCATTAGAGCTATATATATTATCAATTTATAGAGAGTTTAGGATTTTCTTTACAACAGAAATATTTGATATTGTTTTTCTGTTTTTTTTTTTGTTTGCTTATATTGATTACGTTTAATTACAAAAAATTTTTTTACAAAGAAAAATGTGGGAGAAAAACTTTGATTTGTTTAAGAAATCTAATTTAATAAATTTAATAAATTTGCTTTAAAAAACTTACAGCTATCCAAAAGGTCACTAAAATCAAAAAAAAAAATATTTAATTGCTCAAGAATTGCAGAAAAATTTTATGTTCTTACTAGAACTAGAAAAATAACGTCTTGAACTAAAAAAACAGATTCCGCGTAAGAATTGGTTAAGTTTTAATAAAATTAGGGCTGTTTGAAGTCCAAAAAAATTCGTAAAATAAAAATTTTTAATTTAAAAAACATGAAATCTTAAAACACCTAAAAATACTGGATAAATCGACATAACAATGTGCTCCTTGGAGGGAAAATATTTTGTTATAAATCCAATAAATAAATAAAAAAAATAGCTATGAAAAATATTGATAACCTATTTAAATAATTGAATTATTAAATCAGAAGCAAGCAGACTAGGAAAAGAGAATAACTTAGTCGGGTGTTTGCTATTACAATGTTCTTACTTGTTTTATGTTTTATGTAAACGCCATTTTAACTGAAAATATGTGTGTGTGTGTGTGTGTAGGAGTGTGTGTGATAGTAATAGCCTGGACTGTTATTTGAGTTGTTGATAAAATAAAATGCACTTCTGTTTCCGTTTGTTTCCCTTATGCAAATGCAAACTGTAGCCTGCCAAACTGTCGACAAGGCAAACTTGGCAAAAAAAAAGCAAAGAAAAATAAAAGAAAAATTGTAAAAACTTTTCAATTTAAATTTTAAACTCGCTTGCCAATTGCCAGGCTGCAATTAACGAGCCATTAAGTAAAGTGTATGCAACTGAGTTTCAATATTTCGATTTCGATTTTATTTCTTATTTTATTTTTCATTTTCATTTTCATTTGCAGCTGCCGTCTTGGCCAATCACCATGACAGTCTGACGCTGAGTCCGGGTGAGCAAAGCGTTGTACGCTATACAAACGAATCCCTCATCGTCCAATGCCGTAGTCCCAGTCCGGATGTGAAGCTGCATTGGAAATCGCCGAAAGGTGAAATTATACGCGAGCACAAAGGACGCATTCACATTGAGCAAACTGCGCCAGGTGAGTCCAAAATGGAAGTCAAAGGAGCGAACAAGGCATGTTGTGCCCAAAGGGGCGGGGGCGGGGGCGGTTGGTATAGGAAGCAGGAAAATAGCAAAAGGGCAAAGGAACGAAAGGACTTTTGCGCCAGAGGCACAACAAACAAACACAATTAATTGCAACTCTCCACACACACACACACACACACACACACACACACACTCACACACACCTACACCGAGGGTTTTCAATTGTGTTTGGCTTTTGTTTTTACAAATCTCCTTTGACCCTTTGATACCCTGTAACTAACAAATAAGGACAGGCAGCTATATTGATCGTAAATGTAATCTAAGATATTTCTATATAAATGATATAATTTAATTTTTAAAATTAATTTTTTACATTTTATTATGTTAATTTTTTAATTGATAAAATTTCTGATTTCTACAATATTTATTAAAAAACAACTATGATTATGGTAACAAAGATAGCAATATCAATAGAAATACCAAAAATTTGGTGTTTATTTATTTATTGTATATGTATTTATGCGAGTCTATCCTAAATATTATAATAAAATAAAATTTAACCAATTCAAAATAGGTTCGAAGAAGGGAAATATTATTTTATATTTATATTTATATAGAAGCTGAAATGAAATCTTAAATTGCACTGAAAAATGTTTTCGTTAAATATAAATTTTTAAAATTGTACAAAGTCAAAATTATTTAATTAAATTAATTAAAAAAAAAAAGTGAAGTAAAATATTATGTTTCTTTTTTATTCAACAAATAATTTACTTTTATCGGACAAAAATATTTAACATCCAAATACATATATTTTAATAAATCTAATATGATCTTTGTAATATCGATTAATTATTAAAAATAAAAGGCAATTGTTGCTAAATATAAAACTAAAATTTGGTATACATTTTTATTAGCTTTTTATGAGAAACTATCCCAAATTTCATAAAAATCGGTCAATTAATTGAAATGTTAGCTAATCGGAAAGACCAATAGTCTTAAGAGAAAGTAGCTTCAACCCCTAGGAGATATAGGACATTTTATATTTTATATCAATAGTTCAACTTTGCTATAACGATCTTTTCTATCAACATAAAAAACAAACATCAGAAATTCGTGATAATTTTTTCGTATTTTTACATAATTTAATTTAAATAAATTGTGAATAAAGTATTAAATATATAGACCTAAAACTTTGTACAAATCTAGCCCAAATTTCATAATAATCTATTAGTAAACAGAGATGTTAATTAGTAGAAAAGACAAAGAATGATCTTTCGGAGTTATAGGAGAATATAGCTCCAACTTTAAGAAGCGTATATTTAATATATTTATATAATAGTTAATTTTATATTTTCTTTCAATATTTAAAATTTAATATGTAGATATGTCTTCTATCAAAATCAAATTAAATTTGATAGAGATGCATAATTATTATTTGTGAATTTTATATTAAAACAAAAAATTACAATTTTTGCTAAAGTATCAAATATATCAAATTCACATTAATCGATTAACAAACCGGCTTGTTAACCCAAATTTCATAATTATCGATTAATAAACAGAGCTGTTAACCAATACGAAAAACCAAAATTGATCTATCAGAATTCTGTAGCTGCAACTCTAATATTCATACATTACTTTCACACATTTTATAGCGTAACTAACAGTCGTTCAACTCAATGAAAATACAACTCTTTTCTATTTATTTGAAATTCTTTTACAATGTTTACCGCACAGAACAATTGAAAATCGTTTTTGCACATATTGCGCTGGCGGACAAGGGCAATTGGACCTGTGAGGCTGCTGAAGGACTGCATAGTAAATCCTACGATTTGATTGTATACCGTAAGTACAGAGTTCGAACAACCAAACACGAAACAACACACAACAACACATACTCATTAATATTGCATTGTATTCTCACCTTGTATATTTGTATGTTTATAGAGAAAATTACATTCACCGAAAAGGACCTCGTAATGACCGTTAAGGAAGGACAAAATGCGACCATATTATGCGAAGTGAAGGGTGAACCGCAACCGAATGTCACCTGGCATTTCAATGGACAGCCCATTAGTGTGGAGAGTGAGTATAACCACCTAGTTAATGAGTTTTTTTTTCCTTTCTCTCTCTCTTTCTCTCTCTCTCTGTCAATTTTCCTCAATTTATCCTTAACTTTTCGGTGAATTTTCTTTGGATTTCTCTGGGCACCCGTTTATCATGTTTCTCTCATTTTTGACAGCAAACGCTCTGAAATTTCGCATCCTCGCCGATGGTTTGCTCATCAACAAGGTAACACAGAGTGACACCGGCGAATACACGTGCCGGGCATACCAAGTGAATTCAATTGCTTCCGATATGCAGGAGCGCACAGTTTTGATGAAAATCGAACGTGAGTGTGATTTATGATTTTTATACTCGTGTACAACAATGCACACTGGGTCCAACATATTGATGAATTCAATTGGATAAGGGAATTATATTGAAGGGGGTTCAAATAATTGATTACAAAAAGAAACTGTTGGTAGTTTTTTGGGGTGATGAAGTTTTATAAGACACTGACAGAAAAAGTGGTTTCTAAATTCTTAAAACTATTTAAATTTAATTTTTGTGAGGATATACAAATTTAAGCACACAATTAAGCACTTTTCTATTTAGATAAAGAGCTGAAAAAAATGCTTTAACGAAGTCAATATTTTACATTCTATTTTAAATCTTTTTTTGAACTGAAAAAAAAAGTTGAAAGTTGAAAAACACGCTAAAGTTGTTCAGTAAGTTAAACTTTTGTATAGATGTTTCAATTAAATGCTCTTTGGAGCTTTAATGATCTTTAAAGTTGGGTTGGTGATTTTCTAGGAAAACAAATTTTTTATCGATACTATCGATACATAAAAAATAGAACAATAAGATTGCATTTCAAATCTATGTCAGCTTTCTGAAATAATAAATTGAATTTAAAGCTTTAATCAGCTTTTAAGGTTTTTTCTTTTTAATTGACAGTGTGATTCTTCACTAATGTTTTATTTTATCGATTATATCGATAACTATTGAATAAAACAAAAAAATTGCATTTTGTAATGTCAGCTCTTTGAAACATTTAATTTCATTTCGAGCTTTAATGAGCTTTAAAATGCATTTTGATATGAAGATTGCGATTCTTAAATAAAGTTTCTTTATACTAATATTATTAGTCTTTTTAATAAATGATTTAGCTAGAACAATTTTATAGTTAATTTGACTTGAAGCTTTAATGCGTTTTTCAAGCTCTTTTTTTTATTTTATTATGATACTGAAGGCGACTTTTATATCTTTCCCTGTTTACTTTTTAGCATCAACTTTTCCCTTTACTTTTCCTTGATTTTAACAATTTTTGCACAATTTTCAAGCTCTTTCGAACCACTGTGCCTTTGTGTCAGCAAATGCCACTGAAATTACTTGAGCATCTTTATGGCTGGCTGTAAAAATTTGTGTGCGTTTTAGTATGCAGCACACTGAGCGTCAAATAGTTTTTTGAGCACGAAAAATATATTTTAAAATTATATACGTTTAGCTGGCATATATGTTTTATGATGGAGGGTATGTCGAGTGGGCGTGGCACATGTGCAGTTAATGACTTTACTTTGCCACACAGCAGAACTGAAGGCTTTTATTTTTTGATTGATGTTGCAACATTTAGAAGCGACAGCTGAGAAAATGTGATTTAGTTGATTGCTTGATAAGTTTTTATTAAAATTTATGCATTTTTCGAATTGATTGACAAATGACAGACAAGCCGCATTGGACGCACGAGAAGCACGATGTCCTGCAATATGCATATATCAATGGCACTGCAAGTATCCTGTGCGAGGCACAGGCTGAGCCACCGGCCAACTTTACCTGGCATCGCAAACAGAAGCGTTTGGAGAGCAATGAAAAGCTATATACCATTGAGATGGATAACTATTGGTCACGTCTCACCATCCATGTGCGAGATGCCAAGGTCTTTGACAATTATCGTTGCCGTGTCCACAATAATTTGGGCACAATTGAACGCATCACACGATTGGAGCAGGGCGAAAAGCCGCCACCTCCATTTGTGTTCCAGCTGAGGGGCTATAACTCCAATACATTTGATGTGGATGTCAGCTCACAGCGGGATAAGAACAGCACTGGACCCATGGAAGTCATCGGCTATCGTATTGAGTATATGACAGAGTTGGAGTTCAAAACAGATGCAGGCAAATGGACCAATGCCAGGCGCAAGGACTTCACCTACGTGGAGGGTAAGTTAAGTTATGGATCACAGCTTCAGCAGAGACAGCTCTAGTTGATGACAAATGGGGTTGTAAGTCATCAAAGTGTATCAGAAAGGAGTGTTCATATTTCTTCATTATATCACTAAACAATAACCACTTTTTGAGATGGCATTACAAGCGAACGATATTTTTTTAGAGATTAAAAGCTAAAATTAAATATTAAAGTTATAGTTGAATTAAAGACTTCATTTTGGTAGTTTAAAGTTTTATTTACATTCCTACTAACAAACAGTGATGAAAAACATTTAATTTAACTATCGATATTATCGATAAATGTCATTAAATGTGACGATAAAGATATTTTTCAATAGGTTCAGTATTATTAAATATATATATATATATATATATATATATTTATATATATATATATATATGTACAAAAGAATTTATTAAAGTCAGTTCAATGAATTTATTGAAAAGTTTATTTTAGGGAAAATAATACAACATTATCGATTATTTCTTGTAAAGAAAGTTACTATAAAAAATACAACATAAACGCTATTTTGATTATTTTGTATTTTTTTATAGCAACTTTTATTACGACAAATAAACGCTTATTGTGTATTTATATCAATTTATATTCAAATTATAATACATAAATCTGAAATATTTTTTTTCATATAAATTATGAAAAATAAAATTTTATTTTTTCAGTCTTATATAACTAGGGCAATAATAAATATTTTTGAACAATTGAAAATTATGTTCAATGTCAATTATGATTATTTCAATTAAAATCGATACAAATTGAGTTTTATTTGTTGTTTAATAAATTTTAAATTTTTTATTTAGTAAGAAAAAAATTATATAAAAAAAATTTCTTCTTTTTTAAACTAACCTATCTCAATTTGTATGAAAAACCTCAAAAATATTAATTGACCCATCATATTTTTTAATAAAACATGATCGTTACGGTCCTTGGTTTATTTCTTTAATAATCCATTTAATGAATTGATTACATTCTTAAATAAAATTTAAAAAAAATTCTTTATAAAAATATTTTTTGATAATTAAGAAAAAATTTATGAAATAAGTTCTGATATCAAATAGATACAAATACCTGTCATTGATTTATATAGATGTATTTTTTACATCCTTTATAACTAAAATAATACTGAATACTAGAAACTTATAGTTAATTTTGAGAGCCAGTCACAAGGTTTTTACACAATCGGTACTATCGATGCATCTTTAAATATATTAAAATGGTTTTTCATGCGAGTTTGTTGAATTATTTATAGACTTATTACTGAGTTTTGCATTAAAATTCTTTCCTTTTTTTCCTCAATAAAAATAAATAAATTTTATAAAAAAATATCGATACTATCGAACACTGTTTTTAAACTGCCAGCTCTAATGCCAAAAAACATATTTCTCTGCGGACAGGTGCCAGTTTCCTCATAACTAACCTGGAACCGGATACCGTCTATCTGATACGGGCCGCCTCCCACAATCTGGCCGGCTACAGTGACTATACTAGAGTGGAGAAATGCCGGACTTTGTCTCTGGAACCCCGTGCCTCAGCCTCGGCACTCTTGCCGCCCATCTATCAGCTGTTAACTGCAATTCTATCGCTGATTCTGTTGCAACCTGGACATTGAAACTGATTGTGTGTATGTGTGGGTGCGTGGGTGTGGGTGTGGGTGTGGGTGCGTGTGTGTATGTGAGTGTGTGTCCTGCGGAAGGAAGCCTAACCTATAACAACAACAACAACAACAACAACACCACCAATTCTACAATTCCTGTGTGCTTTGTCTAGCTTTAAGGCATCTCCACCTCTTCGACCTCTTAAATAATCTCTCTGATTTGATGCTCGATTGCTGCTCGTGTAATGTTACTTGTACTAATTAATGTTCTAAGTTGTTGATAAACAAAACAAAAAAAAAAAACAAAAATATAACAAACTTAAGCATATGTTTATAAGATGTTTCGTTTAGCTTAGCTTTTGTGCCAGCCAAAAAATTTAAAAATATATTAGTCAAAATTGATTACAAAAACCCACTTAAAAGACATATATAGAAGGGCGCTGCTTAGTTTATAAATCAAAATTCTAAGTTAAACTTTAACCCAAAGAGCTGTGGCCGAATGGAGAGTTATATAATTATTCAGACATAAAGCTGCAGCCGTGTGCCTTGAGGCCAATATAAATTTTAAATTAAATAACCTTTAGATATATATTAAATGATGATTATAATCATGATATACATATATACTAGAAAATCATCATTATTTTCATTAAATCTCATATATATATTTCTTCCAAATCTATATACCAAATAATACAATCAACTGATTTGTAAATTGTCTATGCATTTAAATGCCATATTTACCAAAAAAAAACAAAACTTTAAATCAAAATAAACTCTAACTAAGCCGTTTACACTCTACTACAACTCATAAACAATTCTTTCTAAATACAACATAATACCTAATAATAAAATGGAGCTTAACAAAAGCATTTGCAGTTTTATTTTTTAATAAATAAAACAATTTACAATATTTGAATACCAAACAAAAGCCAAAGGAACATTAACAAATGTGAAAATAAAACGATTTGAAAAATACATTGTACTTCATTACTTCAATGCAAAAGTAACAAACAATCATTACATAAATATTAAAATATATTACAAAACATTGTTTGATTGCTCGTAAAATAAAATACAGTACGATTTTATATTATAATAAAAAAAAATATATATATATACTTCAAGTAATAATGTTGCCAATGAATAAATGTTTTGTGGTTTCTGTGTGCCAGCTGTGGAAAATAAATATATATAAAAATAAAGTATACTAAATGAAAATTTAAATTTTTTTTAATAAATTTTGCATGTTAACAACATTTTGCAGAGAATACAATTTTTGTTATAGAAGCTTTGTTGTTGAGCGTGATTTCAATTATAGTATTTTATAAATCAGTTTGAAAATACATATTGTGATTTTTTGTTATTTTAACAACTTTGTGGAAGTTAATTTTATTAGTTTTGGTTATTAAATTACAGAAGAAAATTTAGCGAATATTTATTAGACTTGCTGAGATTTTGCTGCCATTCAAAAATTGCCAAAAATCACAATTATTTCTATATTAATTTTATTAAATCATACACCTCTTCAGATCCTTGATTTAATGTACACACATTCTCCATTCCATATTTTTAATATTAATATGCTTTATCGAAGAAAAAAGATATAGTTTTTTAAGTAAAATATAAACTTAAATGATCTTACAATATATTTTTATTTAGCCTTAAAAATTGTTTTGTAATAATAATATTAATTTAAAATATTTTTATCCATATATAATTTTAAACTTCTGAAATTTTGGTTTCTGTAAGTTCTTTAAGTCAATTTTTAAGTACATTCAAAAACTTAAATTTAACTTAAACTGGCCACAAATTGGACTCTGTCTGCCAATTTCCTAAGTATATTAAAACAGACTACTGAAAACTATAAAACACAGCAGCTTTTAGTAGAAAATTGTTAGGAAATTATTTTGAAAGATACTTAAACTTTATTAGACCATAATATTATACTAAACTAAGCAAGCTTTCAACTAACATTCAAGTGTTATTTTAAACATTTGGGACAGATGTGAGCAGTTGGAGTCAAAATTATTCAAAATAATATCAAAATATGGGTAAGTTTGGAAGGGTAAAATAATTGGTTAAACTTTATTTAATATTATGTAGTTATTATTTTTCTTATTTATTTAAAGTAGTATGTACAAAATATTTTAATACAAAAATTAAGTTTTACAGATGAATTATTAATTTTCTTTATTTTTATTATTATAAATTAATTACAATTATTTTCATTATTTCAGATGCTGCACGTACATATAATAAATATTTAAGTGCTCGAATACGCGCAGAACATATGGGTTTGAATTTCTCAAGACCTTGTTTAATGGTAAATTCCAATCATGGTCGTCTGGTTGCCGGAGGACGTTCGAAGATATCGAAACCTACTTCAATTGCCCTCGGTATACAAAAAAGAAAAAGCGACAATTCTGCTGAAAGCTCAACCAAGCTGGGAATAAAAGAGAAAACGCCCAAAGATAAACCGACTCCACCGTCCACATCGCCACAATCCGAGAATAATCCAGATAGGAAAAGCACTAAAAGACTAAGTTGCAAAGACAGAAAACGTACATCGGGTGAGAATACTACTCAAAAACTAAGTTGCAAAGACAGACTACTAACATCAGCAATCAATAGGAGTCTAAGTCAACTATCCAAGTGTGGACTGGACAAAGATACGGAAACAGAAAGGAAACCACAATTATTAACAGGGCCAATACTAGTTCCATATAGTCTAACTGCCGAAAAAGCACATCCGCCAGAAGATATAGAAACAGAAAAAAACCCAAAAGAAATTCCAAATCCTGTAAATACGGAAGAAACACAAACCGTAATCCAACAAGAAGAACAACAAGAAAATGTCAAATGTGCCGAATGCTATAAACTTCCTATACTCTCAGTACAATTGTTCGATTTAAAGGATAAACTGGAGAAACAAATTGCATTCGAGCTACAACAAAGACGTGAGATAAATTCAATTAACAATCGTTTAGAAATATTAACTGATATTATAGAAAATATCAATGAAAAGTGCAAATGTCTAAAGATCGAGAAGGAAAAATCTGTTAAAGCTCGTCAAAATTGTCCCTGCAAGAAACTTGAAAGTAGAACCTCAAGTATTTGTCCATTCTGCAAGAATAAAAATCTTCCAATACTCAATTCAATGCACAAAGAGCTACTCGAAATTATAGGTAATGATCTAACCTATGAAGATATTGTTTTATCGATTCTACTGCGCACCGATAATATATATCATGTGAATGTGAGACATCTGGAGACGGAGGTAGTTCTGGGTTGTATGTTGGTCAACGAAACGGCCATTAAGGAGGCCAATCAACTGGGCTTATTCCAATCCATACTCACCTTCTATGTAAGAGATGTGCGGAATAGGCAAAACACCAGGGATTATCTTAAAGGTAGCATTAATTTTGAGTTCATTAAGGATAAACGTCTAAGTGGTGGCAATACATTGAATAGTAAAATCAAATCTAAAAATGATTATACAAAGAGCCCAAAAAAACACAAGAAACAGTTGAATTGTTTAAACAATTCCATCAGTTCACAACAAGTTGAATCAAACCCAAAGAAATGTGAATACAAGTGGACTGCTCCTAACCCAATGCCACAAAAGAGTCATTCACATTTGTTACTCGACTCGGATAGTTGGAAATCTCTTTGGAGTTCTTCTGAGAGAATATTTCGAATTGATAAATCGACACAAATATCCACAAGTTACGGAAATTTGAATACAACCGTGCACGATTATGAGACAAAGTGTTTGGTAAACAGAATACACATTTTCTCCCTGGAATCTGGCAGTGATGTTGAAAGTGAAGAAGATTCAGTTAAAATATGACAAGATTTGGAGTTTTTTTATTGGAGACTCTTCCGCTGCTCAATCTGTCCTTAAAATGACAACAACAAAAAAAATTACATAATTCTTTTGGTGTGTATAAAATAATGACGTCAATTTGTTCAGCAAATTTACAGGTAACCCAAAAAAAAACTGTTACTTTTAGCCTGTATATAGGACGACGGACTTTTTTTTATTAAACAATTTTTATTCATTCAAAGATATTAATTGTATAAGTTCATTTAACCTTCGTTTGAATCACATTTTGGCGACTTTGATTATTTTTTCGTCGATTTTGGCTTATTTTTTACTTAATCTAGTGAACCAGGAGATAAAGTCTATTGGATTTGCATCCGCCACATGTGAAACCGATTATGCCGACTATATAAGAATTTCAAAAAAAAAAAATTCAAACTGATGTAATTTGGTCGAAACTGATACGATTTTAAGGCGGAATATTTTTTTCGTTATATTAAAAATCCTAGAATAATTTAGCATTAAAATTGAAAATATATATTTTTTTTCAATTTTTTCTTATTTTTTTTTAACTTTATGTGAAATGCGCTTTAATTTGACATTTAATTTAAAAATCATTTTTTTCTTAGTTTTATTTTTCAACTGCAAATAAAGGGATCTTCCTATATGTATATCATCCGGTTTACATGAGAATAAGATTAACTCTTGATATTCAATTTTTAAAATATAAATTTTCCTATTTATCTTAAGTTATTTCCTATATTATCAACTCATGTAACTTCCTTTAAGCATTTTGTCGTATCTTTGATAACTCAATCCTTAAGCACTTAATGCTCATTTTACGTTACCATATCATATCTGACACATCTCAGACCTTTGCGACGTCAATCAAAGCAAAGTGCCAACTGCTGTCCGCCGCAAAATCAATTTTTAACCGGAATCTATGCAACTGTCCGACAATTGTGCCGGACGCCACAGAACCGCATGTCAAACGGTTCATTTCGGCAAATAGCGGTTTGTCAATCAGGCCGTAACCAACAGCGTCAACGACTGCGGCATCAACTGTCCGGCGGAATGGTGTACTGGTGTAAACAGACATCTGGTGTTGCTGCAGACAGCCGGAGTATGCTGACAGACGCATAAATCAGTTGGAATGCTAAAACAGCGTGAATACGGATACGGACGCGAAAATACGGATACAGACAATGACAACAAATGCCGCCATATTGCAAACTTTGGTCTCCAACTCTGACTTTTATGAGCAAACCGCGTGCGTTAAATATTTTTCATTGTACACAATTCTATTTGTGCCACATGGACTCCCCCTGGATCCTGGGCCTGGATCCAGTCAGCCTCATTTCAGGCATCACAATTTGGCATTAGCATCAAGCGTCAGCGGTTAAAGGACAACGCAATGAGGGTCAACAAAGGACAATTTTCTAAAGCTGCGTTTTCCATGACATTTGTATAATTGTTTTGCATGTCCTGCTTTATGCGTTACACAGAGTGGTACAGGATGAGTAACCAGGATCAGGACCATCATCATTCAACATTCAACTGTCAAAGTCAAAGAGCATCATAATGAGCTGATGTCAGTGACATTGCATGTGGGTCACGTAGCATCCTGATTTTAGCTTTAATTCAAACTAAATCCATTGACTTCAAAACTCTGAAAAACAGTTTCGAATATTGAAAGATTGCAGGTATACTCTGTTTCTCGTTTTGTTGAATTATTTTCGGGTCAGGAAAACTAGAATTTCTTTAATTAAATTTTTTTTAAAATTATCAAAAGTTATCATATCAAATTTTTCGGAGAATATATACATAAATGAACTCAGATAAAATTCTCGTTACTTTATCATCGTATATCTATTGAAATATATCAAAATGTATACCAAATTTGTATGGAAAAATTAATCCTTTTGCCTTTCAGAAAACAGAGTATATAAAAGAAAAAAAAAAATGGAGTCTACTATATTTGGTCTGAATGGTGTCAGTATGGTTCAGGCTTTTAGTCCGAAACTTTTACTTTATTTTTCTTATTTTCTTTATATATCCTGTAAATACACACTGATAAAAGGGGTATTATAAGTTGTTTCAGCAAAAATCCCCGAATTTCCATCTGTTTTTTTTCAGATGTTATTGTTTATTAATTAGCCTGATGTCTTTCTATATGAACATATAGATGAGCAAATAAACTCTACAATATTAGTTTTATATATAAGTCGATTTTTTTTAAACCTAATAAAAGCAGAAATATTAAAAAAATATTTAAAAATATATGTTATAAAATATACCTCAGAAATATAAGAAAATTTGGGAGTTAAAGCCAATAAAATTTTAAACTGATAAATAAGGATATATGCATATACTACTCTTATTTGATCATTATCAAGACTATACTATTAATTCCTAAACTTAAATGCATTAAAATTATATATATATATATATTTGTATTACTTTTGCTTTACATGCAATCAAGGTAAGTATTTGCAGGGTATCCAATAGTCCACCTATCTCTCTCTCTCTTTCCATTCCTTTTTTTTCTGGTCTGGCCGCGTAAAGCCTGTCGACAGCATTGGAAAGTGCAGCTGCTGCTTCAGTTGCCGTTAGAGTTTATTAAGCCAATGCCATTTTCATGTCAGTGTTCGCTTGTTTTTTTCGGTTTCTTTTCATTCGCTTTATCGATAGCGCACTGTTTGTCTATACACAAAAACACATACACACATACATGCATACAAACGCCAAATATACAGCTTTAAATTTTAGGCAAATTGTTTAAATTAAAAACTATTAGCAGCTGGCTTTTGATTTAGAGCTGCCAATAAATAATTTATTGAATTTTAGTGCCTATTCAAATGCAGTTTGTTGAGCCTGCAGGGGGGGAAAGAAAAAGAGTAGTGAGAACAGTTGCTGTTTGTTTACATTTTGCTTTTTTAACTGTTCCCAATCAGCCAGCCAAATTGAGTGGAGTGAGCGCGTAGTGAGAACAGTTGCCGTTTAATTGTGCGTGCGTTCGGTTGTGTTTTCGGTGTGCTCCACATTGTTTTATTGAAATTGAACTTTAAATTTCTGCAATTGAAGTGTAAATAGTGTTAAATCATTTAAGAAACAAATATTATAGTTGAACATATGTCACATTGTATAAAAGGTAAGTTTTAATTACAATAATATAACATTTTCACTTTTTGCATCACTTGTTGCTTATCAATTTGCAAGCTCAGCTTTGCTCTCTTTGCTCTCTGTGCGTAATTTGTAATTCGTTTTCATTTATGATGTCTCTCTCGCTCTCTTTCATTATGCCACTCTTTCACGACGCTGATGATTTGTAATTACACAGACAAAGCACGTAAGCTTGTTTATATTATGCTTAAGCGTGACTTTGACGTATCGTGAATGGGCTGCATGACGTTCATTCAGAGCTCTGTTGTTATTGTTATTGTTCTTGCTGCTGCTGAGCGCATTTTCGTTCATTCCTTTTGTGCGTTCTTCACATTAGCGCTGCTGTTGCTGTTCTTATTACGGAACTTTGCTTATCTATAACTGTTTAATTTTGTTTATTTATTTATGCTTGTACACTCAGAAAAGTAATCGTGCAATATCTTTGAAAATATTTTCTTAATGGAATTATTAAGACCGCAATTCTATTGATATAAACATTTTGATCATTTATTTTTGTATTAAAATATCTAATATGAAATTATAAATGATTTTATATTATTTTAATTCAAATATATTTTGTCTCATTTAAATTTTTATCGTTATATTCTTATTCAATTATGTATGTAACTTTTAATTGCTTTTAATGTGATAACATTACTCTTTTGTATTTTTTATTTATTTATTATAAAAATTTGCATATACGTATATTTACCTAAAGAAGTGCTCTACTAACTACTTTTTTTTATGGAAAATATTATTTGTGCTTACTTGATTTCAAAACACCAAATGGACTAAATTATCATTTTATAGACATTAAAAAAATAAAAATTTAAATCGAAAATCCTGTATGGAATATATATTTAATGCAAGAGCCCTTTGAGACTTACAGCAATCACACAGACGTGCAGCAAACATCGCCCGCAAGTATGCAATATATTTTTTGGTCTTTGTTAAATTTTGCATATTTATTTATTCCTTGCAAGTGTATATTCCTTTAGTGGGTTATTATAATTTATTATTGTGGTAAAATTAAAACTTTATATTATTATTATTATTATATAATTGGGAACAAAATATAATGAAAAAAAGAACGATTGTTCTTAATTTTAGAGCGGAATTTCTTCCTCATTATATATGTAAATAATTATAGATTCTCTACTTGTATATTTTAGTTTAATTAATTTTTATAAAAATACAAATAAATTTTTGCTTGCTCATTTAATCAATATAGATATTCAATTCATATTTACTATTATTTTGTAGCTTTTACACCAATTCCACAAATATATTTTTTCTTTAAGAATCCCATACACTATCTTTAAAACCATTTTAACTAACGAATTTAATTGGCGCACTGTGTATTAGATATGCGCTTTGAGAAACAAACACAAACGCATTCTGGCTAGAAAAAAACGGCATAAAAGCTGTTTAAAATGTGCACCGAGGAATATAAAAAAAAAACACACACATGGCAGGCACACACACACACACACATACATTTCTACACTTTCGGCATAGGCTAAACTTTTAGTCAAAAAGCAAGCCTTACACTCAACAGAAAGAATATAAAAAATAAAATAAAAAAAAAACTTCTATCAAAATTTCCGACTGCAAAATACTCAGTTCCCAGTTCATTTTATTTTTTTGTCAATTTTTGTGGACTGTTGTAGGTGTATTAAATTTTTTTTTAAACCAATATTTTAGGTAGTTTATCAGCAATACGTATATCAAAATTGCTGACAAAAGCTGTACAACTATAAAAGATATAGGCTTCCGAAAAAGTAAAGAAAATTAACAAACTTTTAAACACAAAAATAAAGAAATTTATGCATAAAATTTTAACGTATTTGACTCAAGCTTTTAGATATGCTTACTCCTTTTTTCTATAGGAATAGAGTATAAAATACAACAACAGAAAAGTTTTCACTAGCCTCAAATCCCTCTCTCCCCTGTTGGCCGCCACATTCAGAACTGGACCGAGGCTCGTTCCACAGACAGCATAATTAATTGCGGTAATTAGTGTGTTGGCAACAAACGGCAAACACACGAAAAACAAGACCAACAACAAAGCTATGAACGAGCTTTTGTTAAACATTTCAGACTATGCAATACCCTGCAAAAATAATCACTTTTTTTATAGAGGTCCAAATAATGTTTTTCTATTTTTTAAAATTTTTTTAAATTTTGTATATAATATTTTTGTGTTCATTTATCATTTTGTTGAATAAGAAAAATATCAAAATTTCCACAATTAACATATTTATTATTGCCGCAGTTTTATTTAAAGCTCAGAAAAGTTAATTTATAATTAATTTAGTTATATAATATATATTTTTAAAATTAAACTTACCATCGCTATTCTAAGTAAAAAAATGTTTTTTTTATTTGAATGTAAAGTATTTTCTATGTCTTTTAAGCTGACTGCTAAATCTGCTTGACAATTATAGGTGTGCAAGAAAAAGCGCCTGCAAGTATGCAACACTTTGCGTACTTGTTTAATATAGTATAATAATTTAATTTTATGATACAATAGGAACTTCCTTCAATATTCCGAAAATATAAATCGACTTCCAGCATTCTTATTTTCACAAAGATTAATTGAGAACAAAAATATAATAAAAGAAAATCGATTGTTCTTCCTATTTTTTTTAAGGAATTTATAAAATAGTTACACATAAAATATTTTGATTTATTTAAAATTATTTATTTAATTTTAAAGATTTTTTTAAAACTATATTTCAATTTTAAAACAATTCCAGCCCGTGTTTGATAGCAAATTTAGTTTGTCTACCTTACAAAAAAAAAAACATTTCAAGGAAACAGGGTATAACAAGAGCAAGAATAGAACATTAGAGTTACAACGTAAGGGAAAATGGGCGGGAATGGGGGGCTATTCAGAACCGGTAACAGAATTCCAATGCAACTCGCGCAATTACTTTTAGCCAAGATTTGTGGACCAAACAGCACACAACTCTCTCTACTCACTGGCATATTAGTTCTGGCCAAGTTTTATTTACGACTCTGGCGGAACTGTTGACTGTTGTTGAGAGGCTCGGGGCGCTAATTTAGTTTGCTCTTTCATAGCTCTATTGCGGCAACATTGCCCAATGGTGGTGGCAGTAGCATCATTAGAAATCTCAAAATGATTTTATTGCTAAACAAACAGATAGCAGGAGTAAAAAGGGGTGTGGGACGGGGGTAGACAAGAATACTTCTTGTATAAATCTGGGTTTCTTACACAAAAGGAGTAACAGCAGCTGCCGAGACGTCTGCGGTGGTCTGCAACCTTATATACCGCTCTATTTCCCGCTGTTAGTTCAGCTTGTCGAGGACTTTTTGCAGTTCACTTTAATTGGTCACTTGGCGAGCGCACAAAAAAACAATTTAATTTTCGCCATTTTCTTATTATCTCTTGACGCTACGCTCTATCTATATAGATATATATATATATATATATAGTATATAGATAGATAGCTTGAGTGTCGAGTGCTGCCATATCTGTGATAGTCTTAAACGGGACGAGTATCCCTATCCTCTATGTTCACTTTTTTTCCTGCAGGGCGAAACCAGTTTACGTAATTAAGCGCTGCATACTTTTCTGCGCCATGCTTTTTAATCAGCTGCCAGTAATAGGCAGTGTGTGTGTCAGTGTGTGTGCCAGTGTGTGTGTGGGTGTATCCCTTTGCACACTTTTAACGTCTGTTGTGTGTTATTACCGCAGCATCAGCAGCAGCAGCAGCAGCAGTCATTAAATCCTTTGTGTGTAATTAAAAAATTACAATTTAATGCTTTGTAAATAGCCCAGCGTTCATTTCTTGACATGACCGCGCTCTTAAACTGCGCTCAAAGCATCATTACGTACTGAAAAATGAGCTAAAATAGAAGAGAGTAAAAGAAATTGAGAGAAAAGTAGCTTGATTAAATAGAACTTGATTAGTTATGCTCTGTGAATTGCACAAAATATATAAGAATGCTCCAAATGAAAAGCATGCAAGAAGATTAACAAAATTTCATTTTATGATGAGATATATGTTAATCTGATTATCACCTGAATTAAAACTGGCTCCAATTGTTCATTAAATTATATTCAATTTTTTAAGATAATACTGCCAACAAATTATCACTGAAAGCATTTAATACTCTGCGTCACAAAGTTTTTATTTTACAATAAAATACTACCATTTCTAATAAATATATTTAAGTAAATACATTTGTCTTTTTATTTGAAATTTTAGTGATTTATCAAGTTTATTATGTTGAAATAAAATAAAATATTTCAATATGTAAGTTAAACGCATTAAATAACTTTTTTTTTAAATTTTAGGCAAAGCTTAAAAATCATTTTTTTTTTAATTATTGAATAATTTTCAAGAGATCATCTCAACTCAATTCGGGTGTTTTTATTTTTCGAAATGGTTATTAGAGGCTTAACTTAATTGCTTGGCACTTTGGCGAGATTTAAAAGAAATGCGCATCGATCATTATTAAATAATACAAAATTTTTAAAAATACAGCTTATATGTTCACTAAAATCTGATAAGTATTCACTTAAATTACAGCTTCTAAAATACAAAATGTAAATTAAATAATATAAAAGATAAATATATAAAATGCGAAATATAAAAATTAAATATAAAAAGTAAAATACAAAATTCTTATAAAATTTATAAATAAAAAATAAAGTTAATCAGCTTCATATTAAATATAAAAAATAAAATAATAATAATAAATAATAAAATAATAATAAATATTCCTCAAAAAAATTGTATATTAATAAGTGTTATAAATATTTAACATATAATGCCAATGCACAAGTGAGCAACATTAGGAAATTGAAATCAAATTTTCATTTCCTACTTTGGCTGCCAGCACATGCCATTTACGAATGCACTCGCACACACACACACACACACACACACACATATACATATACACATGCATATTTTAGAAATCAAAAACAAGTACAAAATATATAATACAAAACAACAATTCGCATTCGCTGAGCCACTTTACAAATAGGAAAACCAAATGGCAAAACATGCATGAAAATTGAAAATTATGTATAAAATGCACTCAGCGGCAACGAAACAGCAACAATAGCGACAATAACAATAACAATTGTTTGCAAATGTGTAAGTGTGTGTGTATGTGTGTGTGTGTATTGTATGGCCAAAACCAAAGTATACTATATAGCCAACTGCCATATGCCATTTGTTGTGCCTGTTAGCCACGCTTGGGTTTTGTCAACGCAATGAAGTGCGACAGCTATGTGTGTGTGTGTGTATGAGTATGTGTGTGCGTGTGTATTCAAGGGGCAAGTATAAGCAAGTCAGCACCTTTGTGCAGCAACTCAAGCAAGTTGTAGCAAGCCACTTCATATTGTAAATTTGGTAGAAAATATTTTTGTGTTAACAGGATTTCCGCCATGGCTGCCATGCCATGCCAAGCCAGCCGAACCGTCATTTTGTTATAGCTTTTGTTGTTGTTGCAACATTGTGGTTGCAAGTGCTGCAGTTGCAAGTTGCTTTCACTTGGCACCTGTTTGCATATTTAGCTTTCTTTTGCATATCGCTTGTCCTTTATTTTTTTTTTGTTTTGTTGTATGCAGCTTAATGTAATTGTCGTTATTGCGTTTTGTCTGATTGCTTCCGCTAAGAGTATTCTCTTTACTGTGAGCTTACGGAATTTCAGCTGAGACTATAGCTAAACTAGTTGGGAATCGAAAGGAAAATCAGTTGAAGTTAAAATGGTCTAAATTTGGGAATATGCGTATTTAATTTGTTTCACAAATAACTGCTTAAATACTTGCTGAGAAACCAGCAAAAAAAAATTTAAAATAAGTTTTATTTTTGATTTTTTAAATAAAAAGTGTATAATAACGCTTTTATTTAATTTATAAAATAAATGAAAAATATAAGATTATTTTTAATTTTTTAAAAAAACATTGAAAATAACTATTAATGTTTATTTAACTTTAATATTTATTTTAAAATAATTTTTAAAATAATAAAATTAAAAAAAAAAAAATTATTTTTGATTTTTTAAAATATAAATTTAAAATAAACGCTATTTTTTTTAATTATAAAATGATAAATATATTAGTTATTTTTGGTTTGTTAATAAAAATTAAAAAATTACATTTCTGTGTGATTTTTTTAAAATTAATATTGAATTTATAACTACTTTTGATTTTCAACTTAAAAATTTCAAAAAAAAATTATTTTCGATTTCGTAAAAAATTTTCAATAATAAAAAATATTAAGCAATTTTTAAATAAAAATTTAAAATATACTATTATTATTAATAATTACAGTTTTTAAAATCTTAAATAAAAGTTGAAAAAAATAATTATATATTTTATTTTTGAATTATAAAATATAAATTGGAAGAAAAGAATTTTAATTGCCTCATAAAATAATAATTGTTAGTTTTCTTATTTGAAATTTGAAAGTCTAAATGATTTATTATTTTATTTAATTTTTTTATTCAATTTATTTTATTTGATTTATTTTTTCGATAGCTAGTAACTAAATAAGAATTTTTTTTACTTAATCAAACTGTAGCACATTACCTTCACAATAATTTTTTTATTTGACATTTAATGTCTGTTTTGCAGTTCCTGTCTTACATATTTAATCTACATATTTTGTGCCAATTATAAATAAACACAGTCTGACAAAATTTGCAATTTACTGACCAGAAAAAAAAAAATTATTGCACAAACCAACTTAACACAAATTACTGTAATTTGAGGCAAAGTGCTTTTGTGCCATGTGCAACAACTGTGACAATAATTGTGTTAATTAAAAGGCAGAGTTTTTGCTGCTCTCAATGATCATTTTGGTACTTTGTCCAGCCTTATGCTGCATCTGGTAAACAGATAATGGCATAGTATCCTTATGGCCTGGCTTAAAAGCTAACTTATTTGTTTGTTTGCTAGCCAACTCAATTACAGGGCAACAAATGCCAAAACAGGTAACAGGTTGCTCTAATAGAAAACTCCACCCAAAACACACAAAACACAACAAACAACACACAACACACAATCCACATTCATATTTGATAGTTATTTTGGTTTTGGCATTATCATTGTTTTTAGCATTTTATGTTTGCATGCTAACTTCCGGCTGTCATTATGTGTACGTTGCACTAACAACAACAAGGATAAAAGCTAAAGATGTCTGAGGTGTCCATTTTGTTGATTTTGTTGTTACAGTTACAGCCATTTTGTAGGTGTAAGTTTCACTTTTATTTTTTGTGTTCTTGTTAGCATTAGCAACCAGTTTATTTGCTTACTTTTGTTTGTTTGTCTGTTTGCCAGTTGTCCCTGTTGTCCTTGCTGTTGTCCTTGCTGTTGTCCTATGCATTGTTTGACTTTTCAATCTGTTTGCCATTTTATGAGTTGTCCTTTATGTGACGTGACTGTTGCTAATGAAAACAACATTTTTTTTGTTGTTGCCATTTGTTAGGGCGAAAGTAATTTTCAAGTTTTTCTATTTGCATTAAATGATATTAGCTAAAAGTGTGAGTA